>JANRFK010001234.1:64475929-64490556 GCA_030068395.1 Apalone spinifera
TACATTAGCCTCCCTAGTTCGAACTAGGGGGCTAGTATAGACATACCCTTAGTCTATAAAATGCTACCAGACTATTTGTTGTTTTTTAAGTGTATCCTGTACAGACTAACTCGGCTGCCCCCGAAGCTTTCTTCCCCCTGAGTCAGGCACATAATTCAGTAGCTCTCTAGACCCATACCTGCAGGATATATTTTGTCATTTCTTCCTGCACTTGTATCTCTAAGATCAAGCCTTTTTTCTTTGTTGACATAGCTATAACTCACCCAGCCCTTCACCTTCCATCTCAGTTCCTGCAGTTTCTCCTCTTTGATCTTGACAAATGCCATATTGCCCCACTTCGCTTTCAGAATACTGCTGCAAAGATAATTTTCCTGGCTCATCATTTTGACTAACTCATCCCTGTCTTTGCATCCTTCCATTGGCTCAGCATTTTCCACCACATAAAACAGAAATGACTGTCTTTATTTTAAAGCATTGTTTATCCCCAGTGTTTCATCTTGTATACACTGTGAAGATGTTGACTTATGTCTCTGTTTTCCCAATAGCCTTGATTGTTCATTTATCAAATTTTCCAAGAGCCTTTGCATGCTTTTCTATGCTGCCTCTTATGCATCAAAGGAATTTACTGTAAACAGCCTTAGCATTTCAATATCCTCCTTCATATCCCTTCTTAAACTTTCCTCTGGCATGATGCCTACAAAAATCTTGACAACAGACCAAATTTGATGTGTTGTGGTAATTTCTATTCAGACCTGTTAAATTTGTTACCTTGTGCTCCTCTGACTCTGTTGTATACACTTCTTGTCTCATTTTATATTTAGATTGGAAACTCTTTGAGGATTGGACCTTTACTACATAGTCACACATAGCAAATCAAGCGCAAAAAAGATCTAACTTAATGTACAGGTCAATAGAGGCCTAAGAGGGATTCCAAAAGAGAGAGATGGTGATATGGCTCCAGATGAATCATATTCTTTTAGCAAAAGCATATTGGAGTGGGTCTGACTTTCACTCCAGTTTTCAGTACTTTGTCCCCAGTGCCATTATTCAAATCACTGGTAGGGTTGTTCATCTCTGATTATCTGTTGAGACAGTGGAGTGAGGTAACATGCATTTTGGCAGATCCCCACTCCTAGTTTTCATTTCAGTTGCTTGTTCAGTGAATTAGTCTTTAGTGGTTCTGACATTCTCACAATAAATATGATTATTTCTGAGGTTATTGCTTGGGTTGCAAACATCAATAATATCTGAAAAAAAAACCCTTAGCTGAAGTATTTAATAATTACTAACTTTCTAAGTCACTATGTAACAAAGGATAGTCACAATCCATGCTACCACTGAACTTTGGAATGTCAAACTCAGCTTATTCTTTATTGCATTGGTAAATCAATAAAATACCACTATTAAAGAAGCTACATCCAGCATGTGACTTGAAACATGCCACTTCAACTTTGGAATTTCCTGCCTATAGTTAACATTCTATTTTATTTTACTTTATAGTGGAGTTTTCAGGTAACATACAAGCTTAGTGACAAAGACATAACAAAGAAGAGTACACACTGAATTGAACAAAGGACACTTCAACATTGTTTGCTGTATCATGTCATTGCATACCAACTAATTTGTGCTGTATTTCCATAATGTAAATAAAATCAGTCTCCGTGACAAAAAAAAAAAATGATAGAACTAATTTGTGCTGGTCATTGTACAATTTTCACATCAAGAACCAGGTGGTCCACTCTGAAGCAGGACGCGAGTGGTGTGTGTCAAACCCACTCCAATATGCTTTTGTTAAAAGAATCTGATCTGTCATCTGGAGCCATATCACCATCTCTCCCTTTTGAAATCCCTCTTAGGCCCCTATTGCCCTGTATATTAAGTATGATCTTTTTTGCTCTTGATTTCAAGGCCCTAAGCCAACCTCTATCTCTAACAACTCTTGTTATGGTATTCCCCTGGTCCGCTCACTGCTCCAGTGACACCAGCCTCCATGCCTTCTTTATTTCCTTCTTGTACTCACAGCTCTGTCGCTTCATGGGGTGTATTTACTGCACTCTGCTGGGCATGCACTGCCCTTTTAAATCCACTTATTTCATGTTGCTTAGAAAAAAAAGTTTTAGATTACCATAACAAATAAACCACACTGAAAGCATAAGCCAGGTAGTTTGATTGCTTGAATAGCCAAATGTTCATGTCTCTGAAAACCTTTTATTGAAAAAGTGAACTAGAATAATTAATCTGCTAGATAGGAACATTTTCACTGATTTTTTTTCTGAAGGTCATGATTCACAGTACCCTATGAAACCAGCCAAAACTGGCTTTTGGGATCTGTGGGAACCCTAACCATAGTTCCTCCATTTCTGGGACACTTGAAGTAGTTTAAGATTCTATTACACAAACTTCTTATATAACTGTGTCCCAAAGAATCATCCCACTGCATAATGCTATGGACATGGTTGGTGGAGGTTGCTGAAAAGTAAATTAGAAAACTAACCCAAAGATGCTAAACTGTGGTTTGGATTATAATGCGGAATTCTGTGAGCCAAACTTTGTCCGCCTATGTAGTAGTTCAGGGACAGAAGAGATGATGTAAGGATGATCTCCATACATACATGGACTCTCGCACAGAGAATACATTTGAGTGGAGACCCTGTTCTTGGGTACAACAACAGAAGGTGTTATCCTCTAAAAGGCACATCTAGTGGTAAAACTGTGATTCATTGCAGTGGCTGGCAGAGCTCATGGGGTGTATTTACTGCACTCATGCAAAAGGTGGTGGAATTACTGCTGCAGCACTTGCTAGCTAGAATTATTCCTGGAGTCCTTGTTTTAGCTTGGTCTTCCTTTACCACAAACTCCCAATGTGGCCAATTGTACAAAAAAACAAAATATAGCCCTAAGGCTGTATTTTACTTTGGAAAGACTATTTATAAACAATTTATCATTTAAGGTTACTCAGGCTAACATCTGCTTGGTTCTTTGCATCATTTAGTGTTTTTCCTAGAGCTCTGGCAGATAAACACAAAACTTCCTTTTCCCCATGGCTCTTTACATTGTAACTTTTATCAATATGGCATTCAATTTTTAATAAAAGAACATAGGAGTTGTCATATCCAGTCAGGTATTAGCCTGTCTGTAATCCTGACAGTAGACCATACAAAGGTAGAAAAAAACTCTATTAGGGACAATTATGAATTGTAAAGGACTCTTTCCTAAACTTCAGCAGTTATGCCCAAAAGTAGGGGTCAGAAATAATTTTAACAGGGAGGCCACTTGGTGAATTTTGGTATGTGGTCATGGGTTGACTCCACTCCATATCTACACCGCAAGCAGTTATATCGACAATGTCAAAATACTCTCAAGCTGGAGGACTTCTTACTCTGACTCCTGTAACCCTCATTTTATAAGGAGTAAGGAAAGTTGGAGGAAGAATGTGCTCTCTCAGATTTTCTGCTGTATAGACAGTGCCAAAAACTGAAATAAGCTATTTCAACTTTAGCTATGCAATTGATGTAGCTCAAATTGCATAGGTTATTCAGCTTTAGCTGCTTTGTAGATGTGCTTTGTAAATGTAACTAAAAACATTTAAAAAGCAGCACCTTAGAGACTAAATTAGAGGCCTATCCAGTTAAAGTTTTTGACACCTTTAATCAAGGTTTGAACAAAAACGTACTGAATAGGCCACTAATGATATTATCTATATTTTTTGTTAGTCTCTCAGGTGCTGCAGGACCATATGTTGTTTTCTTGTTTCAGATTAAGCCTTTTAGCCTCCCTCCTGAAAGCAGGACACAGAAATAATCAACAATGAGGAACATAAATTTCTCTTTATTGCTTTCACCCATACCCCTTTGTAACTTTTCATGCACTAAACAGCTCCTTTCGTTCCCTCCTTTCACTGCCCCAGTGCCTCCCCTTTCATTCCTTCCAATCACTGTTTACCACCTTCTTTGCCCCAGGGCTTTGAGTTCCATGCTGCAGAAGGATGCAAGGAACCAGATATCAGATTGTCATATGTTTCAATCGTTGTCTAAAATGTGGGCAGAAGTGGCGGGGGAAAGAGGAGAAAGTTTATATTGTAACCAATCTCCGAAACACTCCTCTCTCCTTTCTCAATGGTACATTGTCCTGAACATGAAGGAAAAAAGACGAGATGCAAGGAAAGTGGTATAATTAGGCTGTGACTTTATAAGCTCACCTGGGAAATACCTTGCAATAAGTCTTTCAGATCATCATCCTTTTCTTAATCATTCTCACATTTTTGGGATTGCTGTTTTAAGCCCTCTCCCTTCCCAACAAGATTTCTGCCCACTGCTGGCATCTCACCACCCTCTCCTTGTATGAGGTCAGGGTTATCTCCCCTCTGTACTCCAATTCTATTCCCCCAGCTTCTTTTGAGGGCACTTCCCCCTAAACCCACTTCCAATTCCAGCTTATCAGGGACCTGAATCCCCCTGGAATGACTTACCTGGTGCTGGTCTGGGATGCAAGAGGATTCTGTCTGGAAGAAACAAGTTTTAAATACTTTCCATTTCTCTGTGTGTTGAGTGACTGCCTCACCTGAGCCAACCTCTTCCAAACTAACTTTGGCTTGGATAAATATCCTCCTTTCCCACCTTTCGTAATTCAAAAGCAGTGGAGAATCTGAAGAGCTTCAATCGCTTTTCTTCTAGCCAAAGCCCTCAATTTACAGGCAGGTTATGGTTGAGTGCATTCTCAATAAAACATGTTTAATCACTTTTCTGCTGTCATCTCTTCAGAATGTGACATGTCCCTAATCAAGATATAAGTGGACTGATGTCCAGTGATGCCAAATGAAAGGCTGCACACAGTTGCTGCAGTGTGTGCCTGGCAATGGAGACTTGGTTAAATTCCAAACTCTTTCCCTCCCCAAGCAACCTTATCAAAATCAGTTGGGTGTCATGGCACTTAAATCACTGCAGTATATGGTGCATGTCAACAGCCACCATGAGGTGGGCAGTAAGAAAAGGTGGTAGATAACATTTAAAAGATGCTGTTATCTTCTCTTGGAGTGCCATTTCAAAGTGTCTCAACTTCTCCTGTGTTAGCTTTCCTGAAACTTAATTGGAGGCCTATCTCCTAGAACTGGAAGGGACCTCGAAAGGTCATCGAGTCCAGTCCCCTGCCTTCACAGCAGGACCAAGTACCATCCCTTACAATTTTTTGCCCCATATCCCTAAACGGCCTCCACAAGGATTGAACTCACAACCCTGGGTTTAGCAGGCCAATGCTCAAACCACTGAGCCATCCCTCCCCCCATGGTGGACTATCTGTGCTACAGTTTTAAGACTTACAGTCTCTTATTTTCTTGGAGGGAGCCTGGTGCAAGGCTACCATCCCTTTACTGTTTCAGGTCTTTCTGCCTTCTTTTCCTTCTCCCCTTTCCTCTTTTGGGTTATCTGTGGGCACCTGCCTCCAAGACTGGTAGTATAGTACCAGCAACTGCAGGGGATTGTGATCAAGCAGCTTGCTTGTAAACAGAATAGATTCTGTGTCCAGTGCAGGATTTATAGACCCAGTTACTGATGTCCAAAAGATGGGTCTCTCATTTTGGGTGCTCAAAATAACTAGTTAATAGAGGTCCTACAAAATAGTTGATAGATGCATGAGAGCTGGAAGATCAGGATTGAGATTCCTTACATGTGCATGAGGGCTAGAATTAAGTCATGAAAGAAAGCAATCCTCTATCCGACATTTAATTAAAAGATTGAACATAATAAGTGTTTTGGAATATTTGATATTTACAGTATTTATGAGCTAAAGGTGCAGAAGAATGGTACATGGTTTTTTGTGTCTCAGAATATTCGCTCAAAATAATTAATATATTTCCAAAATCTGAACGTTTCCATTGTAGTTTTACCAGTTTAACAAAATTATAAACTAAACAGTGCCCGTGCCATACAAAAAGATTCTTGAAAAGTGGAATGCATATATATATTTATGGTAGTGTTAGAATTTCAGCATAGAACCTGATTTTAACTTAAAATTAGATCTAAGAATGTGTCTATTCTCTGTTATTTCTATTGAAATTGAAAAATAAATGTAGTTGTGGTTGTCACCCTAATCTTTGTGGTATGATGTCAATGAAATTTAAATATGCATGTTACAGTGTTATCATTGTGAATGACTTGGGTAAAACAGAGAACGCTTAACACTTCTTGGCTACATCTAGACTGCAGGCGTGCTTTTTTTTTTTTTTTTTTTTTTTTTTTTTTTTTTTTTTTTTTTTTTTTTTTTTTTTTGCAAGAAGCTTTTTTTGGAAGTGATCTTCTGAAAAACCTTCTTGCGCAAGAGTGCGTCCACTTAGAAAAGTGCATTGAAAAATCAATGTGCTTTTGCGAAAGCGTGTCCAGACTCATTGGATGCTCTCTTTCATAGAAGGCCACTCAGAACCACATTAGCCAGGGCTTTGTCACCTGTCGCTTTCGAATGCTGGTGCCGGAGCCTTGCAGAGACACGCGCTTAAAGGGACCCTCCTGGACAGCTGTTTCTCTGCTTCTGTTGCCCCTGGGCATGCAAAGGCCCCACAAAGCCATGCTGCTGTTTTTACAGCACTTTGTGCTGGCTGCCTTCCTAGTCCTGCATGACCTGGACCCCGAGATTATTCTGGGGACCTTCTCCATGACTGCGGCTGCTCCACTCTGGCAACCGCACCCCACTGTGGAAAGACATTTCTGGAGGCTGAACACCAGTTTAGACTGTGGGACCGACTGGACATGGAGCGATGGGATGACCAGCAGTGGCTTCAAAACTTCTGCATGCAAAAGGCCACCTTTTTGGAGCTGTGTGCCTGGCTCGCCCCCGTCCCCTGGAGATGCGACACCCACCTGTGGCCTGCCATCCCCCGGAGAAGTGGGTCACTATCGCCTCTGGAAGCTCAGCACCCCCAACAGCTACTGGTCAGTGGGCAACCAGTTTGGCATGGGGAAGCCTGCATTGGGGCCCTCCTCATGGAGGTAAGGCACTCTCAGACTGCAGTCCCTGTGGAGGAGGCGGGGGGAGAGGGGAGGAGTGTTGCATAATGGGAACCCTCAGGAAAGGGTGGCTGGGGGTTGTAGGTGGTGGAGTACAAGTAGGGGAGAAGTTCCATCCCCGGGGGCTTATGCCATCCCACCCTCACACAGCCCTGCTGCTGGAGGGAGGGCGACCTCATAGGAGGTGGCTCCTGGGGTGTTTGAGGAGGGGCAGGAAAGGAGAGGGGGCAGGCACCTCTCAAGGGCTCAGGCCCTCCCTTCCCTCATTTTCTGTTTTGTGTGTTTTTTGTCTCCTTCTGCAGGTTGTGAGGGCCATCAATTACATCCTGCTGTGTGGGGGGTCATCCATCTGGGAGACCTGGATGCGACTGTGGCTGGATTTGCTGCCCTGGGGCTCCCGAACTGCGAGGGAGCAATCGATGGGTCAATCCCAATCCATTCACTGGACCATCAAGTGGCCCACTTATTAACAGGAAGGGCTACTTCTCCGTGGTGCTGTAGGCCCTGGTCGACCACCGAGGATACTTCACAGACATTTTTGATGGGCGTTCAGGCAGGGTACACAATGCCCAAGTCTTCAGGAACTCTAGTCTGTACCACAAGCAGGAGGTGAGCACATTCTTCCCCCCCCCCCCCCCACTGTGAACTTGCTGTTGAGAATGTGCAGATGCCACTGTGCATCATGGGAGATGCACCTCATGCCATGGCTTATGAAGCTGTACACTGGCCACCTAGATCCCAGCAGGGCCCAATTTAATGCCCAACTGAACTGGGCCCAAGTTGGTGACAGCATGCTGTGTCCTCCATAACACTGTGGAGAGGAAGGGGGAGGCCTTCCTCTTGGGGTGGGGGGCAGATGCCAGCCAAAAGGGGCAAGCCTTCCAGCAGCTGCAGACAGCTGACATCCGCCAAGCCCATCAGGCTGGGGTGTGAATCCGGGAGGCCCTGAGGGAGATGTTCTCTCAAGGATCCCAGTAACTCTCCCCAGGGCCTCCTCCTCTTCGGGCCTCTGCCTTGCAGCCCTATCCCTTCCCCACCACAACCCCTCCCTTTGCCCTTTCCCTGACTTCCCAATAAACACACCTGTTTGGTTTTTTAAAAAATCCAGTCTGTACTGAGTAAAGATTCAGAGAAAGTGGGCAGTGGGAGTGGGGCTCATAACTGCGAGGGGGGGCTGCTCGAGGTGCCACCTCGGGTGGAGGGACCTCGTCGGGGTTGGGTGGGCCCAGGGAGCATGGGGGGGTTAGTGGGGGCAGGGAGGGGCTATAGGCATCACTTGGGGAAGAGGCATGAGCATTGCTAGGGGAGGAGGCAGAGACATGGCGAGGGAGCAGAGGAGTAAGAGCTCTTTTGCAGAAAGGCTTCTTCCTCATAGAATGAGACTTACTGCTGTTGGAAAAAGCCCTCTGTTCTTTTGATTTACTATAGAAAGAAAGTGATTGCAGTGTGGACGTTCCTCAAGTTTTCTGAGAAAACCAGAAGTTTTGACAAAACTCTGTAGTGCACTTACCCCTTGCGCTTAAAAATGCAAGGCCTATACACAACTTGAAATGCCACAGGCTATTTGCATGCTAATAACTCTTACAATTCCTGTCTTACCAGTCAGAGGAGCTGGTGTTAGCTAATAAATATGGAAGAATTCAAAAAGTGCAGAAGTGAAAGAGGAGTCAAAGGAGGCAGCAAAAGGATTCCCAAGGGGCCATCATGTACAGAACACTGGACAGTGCCTAAGAGTCAGTGGATGCCGTACACTAGATCTCCATACAAAATGGGAGCACCTTTGTTTCTGAGGAAAGTGACTCCACAGTCACAGAAAGCCCAGCAATAGTGAAACTTCTGCTTCCTAGACTTAGAGTAGACTTAGTTGAGCCATGTCCAAAAATAAAAATAAAGGAAAAAGTAAAGCCAGAAATAGAAAAGCAGATTCTGAAGATCCAGAAAAGGGGTTGCAGATTGATACACTGGAGGAAAGCATGCACCAGAGTCTTCCTTTCATGATATAAAAGGCAAGTATAAGAGAAAATTGTGAAAAATGGCAACAATGTGTCCATGATTATGGCTTCATTGAGTAGCTACTAACCTCATCCTGGAAGACCATTGAATGGAGGCAGAAAGCAGGCTTCCCCACAAATGACCTTTATCTTCAGACAGAGGAAGAAGGTCCAGTCACATGGTGTTTGAACATGATACAAATTCAAAGAAGTAAACTATACAGTACACATGCATGCAGAGATGTTCCCTTTGTGCCTCTGGTTGTGGACATGCTGTTGAGCATTATAAGTTATCTAAATATGAAATGGTGACTCTTATAGCAATCAGGAGGGAATTGGTTAAATGTGGCAACTCAATATTTATGACAAGTTAGCTAGAATGGAATTTATTTATATGACTTGGCCTTTATTTTATTCTGCACAATTCTTCCAAAGGATGTTTAGAAGCATGGGGGATGAAGCAAATTACACAAACATCTTGGCTATAGGTTTTGCCTGGTCAAAACAAAATGTTTGTGGCTGGCCAGAAATCTTTCCTACAGTTATTTATATACTTTAAAGATAGATTAGTTTTATAATGAAGTTGTATAATTTTAACACATAAAATTGCTAAACAGAACATAAAATGATATTGGGCAGGAGGTGCATCAGTGCAGCTGGAGCAGCCCCTGCCTACAGTGGGACCAGCTTGGCTTGGGCAGCATCTGCCCACCCCCATTTAAGTGGTTAATGGGTTAAACGTAATGTTTAATCGGTTAACTGATTAAATGAGGTTTTACATCCCAACTATCAATACATCCCATATATCAAAGGATTAAGAGGAAATTAGTAAATAACTTGAAAACCTGAAGTGTCATCAAAACAACTCATACGCTGCACCCTTCTGATTCAGATTATATTGTTAATCATTTCATTATTTAGTTATTTGTCATGTACAGAATTATGAAATAGGCAGAATTCATAAGTAATTAAACACACATTTATGTAACAGTGTAGATTTATTAAATTATACATACCTTAAAGAAGTATAATGCCTTGTATTACCAAGGGATTAAATGAAGACTCACTAGCATCTCTGTTACAAATACCGCAATAAAATGTCACCAAAAATGTCTGGGATTAAGAAGAAAATTTGTTATAAAAGGGATTATTATATAATGATATGAATTCAGAAGTTAAAAAATTGATTATTACAAAAAAATTACAATTTTTAGACTGATAAAGTTGCTTGTGAACTAGTTACATTGGCAGTTAACAATTTATACTAAGTCACCTGTGGTATTGTTTCTGCTCTCTGGTTGATTGGAGCTTTTAAAATTAGAGAATAAAGAATCACTGAGAGCTAATCATGAATATTGAAATATGAATCTCTAGTACAAGTTCTCAAAACGGTGATTCTTGTGCTAAAACACAAGGTAACTTTCACGATCTTTGAAGAAATACTGCATAAACCTTGTCTGTATTCACAAGTTGTACAGCTTAACTAAACCTCAGAGGAGTAGCCTTGTTAGTCTGTATCTGCAAAAACAATGAGGAGTCCTGTGGCACCTTTGAGACTAACAGATTTATTATGGCATAAGCTTATGTGGGTAAAACCCACTTAACCAGATGAATTGAAGTGGAAATTACAGAGGCAGGTATGTGTGTATATACACACACAAATAAGTTACTTTCATGTCTAGGACCAGTGTTAATGAGGCTAATCAAGTTAGGGCAGATGTGGCTCAGTTGTGGCAGTTGATAGGGAGATGTGAATATGAAGAGAGGGGAAATTGCCTTCATAGCGTGTTAACCCTAATGTGAGTGTATTGAATTTGCAAATGAAATGCATTTCAGCTGTCTCTGTAATCTGGCGGGATAGCTCAGTGGTTTGAGCATTGGCCTGCTAAACCCAGGGTTATGAGTTCAATCTTTGTGAAGGCTATTTGGGGCAAAAATTTGTCAGCTGGTTTGATTATAATGTCCAGGTTGTTTTTGAGACTCTGGATGGCATGGTGTTCAGCGCGGCTGAGATTGTGTGTCGCTTGTTGTTGTTTGCGAATAATGTCAGTCTGTGTGTTGTTGCGGAAGCTTTGTATATAGAAATCCAGATTGTAATTCCGACCGTCAGGGGGAGTCCATATAGAATTATTTTTCCTTTTGTGTTGATAGGGTTAAATTGATATGTAATAGGATTAAACAATAATAAATAATATTCTGGGAGGGAAGCTGTGTGTCTCAAAAGTGTCACAATTCTGCTTATCCAAGTGAGATGTGAGAAGAGCCCTCAGGCAACATTTTATAATGCCACAGACTGTTGCTTTATAATACCATGGTACTTTTCATGAAAAGTAATCCTAAACATTTGCAAGTTTTATTTAGTCTTATAAAAGCTTTTCATTCTCTAATGTGGGTTATTGCATATTTTTTCCATTTTTATTCTTTTCATTGTTCTGTTATTTCACTGTAACATGGAGAAATCCAAATGTTTTATAACCCATTCTGCTTTAACCAGAACTCTGAAATCTGGCTTCAGTCCCTAGAATCAATAAGAACCTGTACAAATACCCATTTTATTTCACCAACATTGTTAAATTCACAATTTCTGTTTCCACTTTGCACACTGGCTTTCTCATTTAAAAACACCACCTTCAACGGCAAACTGCGCTTTTGGAACAAAATTTTATGATGTAAGCAGAATTTTAAAAGTGATATTTTGTGCGCCACTGTATCAAATTAGTGTTGAGCAATTTTAGCTTTAGAAAAATGCTGATGTAGGATCACAAAAAATACATAAATACAAAAGATTAATACATTGACAGGGAAAAGAGGGAATTAAATTTTCATAAACTCAGTGTGATGGAAGGAATATTAAATTTAAAACAGTGAGATTCAATGTATAGCTCAACAGCATATATTGGTTGGCTCACTGGTGAGTTTGAGTAGTCAGTCAACATCCTGACTCAGGCAGTGGTTGCCCTAAGGAATATAGACACACTCAAACAGGTACATACATTGTTACATGCAGGTAGGTGTGCTAAAGTTATCCTCTTGTTGGGAGCCAGATATGGCAAATTCAGACAACTTCTTTGATGTTTTAGTTTTTAAAAGTATTTCTCTAGACAAAAGTGATTTTTAAAAATATTACTTTTATAAAGGTATTACATGGATTTTAAAAATACAATCTATTCCCAGTTCTCCATCCTATTCCTAGCTCAGCCACAGAGTTCCTGTGTGACCTTGGGTAAATCACTTAATCTCTGAGTATCTCTATACTACAATGTAAGTAGCCACTGGCAGCCACTTCCTAGAACTTTTCCATCCTCCAGTGTCTCATTCCTACTGGCAGGCCTTGACAATTAGCAGCTTCCCCTCCCTGCCAGCCTCTACCTATCAGCTGTTTCGTGGTATAAGGAGGAGCTGTGGGAGGAGGGAACTATGTCAGTACCTATGTCCCTGGCCTACACCTTCTAGGGAGGGGACAGGAATGAGTGCAGAATGGAACTAAGAGGGGGATGGGGCAGAATGGGGGGTAGGAAGGGGCAGTGGGCAGGGTGGGGCTTTGGGGGGGTGGGGTAGAGTGGGGGTAGGGACTTCTTCCTGCAGAAGAAATTCAGTACCTATGTCCCCAGCCTGCACCCCTCTAGGCCCTGTCTTCAGGATTAATAGTTGAGGATCTTAATTATGCCTAATTGTAGTTATGGAAGAGAAGTGGCCATTAATCCTCAAGTCCCCTTGTAGACATATTCCTCTGTGACTAACTTCAAAGGCCAATTGACCCATTGCAAACTCTCGCAAGGACAAGAATATTTACAGAGTGAGATTATGTATTTCTTCAATTTAAGTAACTGTGGGTAGGGAGTGGACACAGTTTAGTGCCAGAAAAGAATATATGTAGCTCACTTATGTTTTTAAGTTGTGTGGTCTGATTATATAACTGAAAAATTACTCAAATCTATTTAAACAAGGAAGATATTCCTGTCTGTGACTGTCAGCAGATAGGAGTGAGTGAATGAGTGAGTATTTGCTAACAAAGAACCTAGTCCTGCTCTTATTGAAATCAATGAGAATTTATTTCAATTAGAACAGGATCAGGCCATCAGGGGCTGAGTAAGTGCAATTTTCAGTTATTTTAATAGCAGCTACATGTACTCAGTGAAACTAATGATTATTATTATCATTTGTATAACAGCAGCACACAGAAAATTGGGTGACAGTACAACCATCCAGAAAGAGATAGTCTCTGCCCTGAAGGCCTTACAGACTAATTTAAGTAATGGTGCAATATACAATTAGAAGGAAGGATAAAAGACTCAGTGACAGGAACACATGGTTTTATACATTAACTACATACACAATTAATTGGTTATAAGTGTAAGCAGGGGCTGAACTACTGCTTGCTATCAGCCAGCTAAAAGGACAGAGCTGCCCTGGGGGTTGGTATGCGGGTTACATAAGTAATTTCAAATATATAGATATAAAAGGCTCCTCATTATTTGTGCCTGGCTTATTTGCAACAGTCCAAGTTCCCTCTCCCCACCCCAAAATGAGCTGTTTGAAAATAGAGGGAAGAGCACTGCGTCATTTGGCTGGTTCAAATGGAATAATCCAGTCCTCAGCATGTATATTCACTCCATACTGGAGATTCTGGCTTATCCATGTGGACTTCAATTAGTTCTCTGCTACTTTCAGATTAAGTCTAGTTTCTACATAGTAGGAGTCCATTCTTGGTAGGCAAATTGTTGGGGTTTCCAAGTGCTAATGAATTGGGACCAAATCTATGTCCATTGAATCACTGCCTTTAACACAGACAGCTAATGAGTACAAAATATGCAGCTAAGATGGAGCTTCCAGTAACCTTTTTGACAGTTATTCTGAGGTAATTTTCTTTGGAGCTTTGTCCCACAAATTGAAAGCTGGTTATCTTCAGGATCCCCATTACACCTCCTTCCCCCCAGTCTAAAACACTGAGGGTTCCTTTTTTTAGATCTTGTATGGTTCTTGGGGTTGGGTTCAGTAATCACATCATCAGGAGAACAGAAAGTTCAAGATTAAATATCTCAGCAACCAACTAGGATTTCCAAAATCTTAGAGGGGGAAAAACCATCAATGTATACAGTCAAAATAATATACAAAGAATTAAGATAAACCAACCATCTCGTGTTAATTACATGAAATTTAGGTATACACAAATTAGTTCATGATTCAGTTAGTTTAGCATATGAGTGATGAGGCAAAAGTAAAGCTTTTTCAATATAGAGAAGTGGTTAGGTGAAGAGCTGAGCAAAAGAGGAAGAATGTGATGACTGGGAAAGAATTAGGAATTTAATTTCTTAATTTAAAGGCTTTTTTTATTATTCTCTCTCCCAGTTATGGAACAAACCTGAAAATCTGATTCTATCTGCACTAGCATGTCTGTCCTAAATTTTCATACCCTTGTTAGCAGTATTTAAGTTTTTGTAGTGGTATCCAAAAGGAGAGCACTTCTATAAATCAACAGCTGGCATTTTATAACCACTATGTCTTAGAACAGGTATAAACAATTTGGTGGGCTAAGAATCAGCAACCTCTTCCTCGCTTTCACCATTGACTTCACTGGATACAGGATCAATCATAGAATACTAGGACTGGAAGAGACCTCGAGAGGTCATCGAGTCCAGTC
>JANRFK010001234.1:64490656-64500668 GCA_030068395.1 Apalone spinifera
ACTATGTCAACAAGACAGGAAAAATGCTATATAGTCATGACTTGTTTATTAAAACTCCTTTAAAAATCTTGAATTAAACAAATTGAGCTAATCAGCAGCCCAGACAACTTTTGAGACAACTTCAACCTGTATACCATTTATCTGGCATGGGATAACTTGCTCCCTACCAAACTCAATTGAATGTTCAGTCCTGTAATTCTGAAAGGCAGACAGAACCAGGAACAATGTAGAATAAAAGAACCAATACATGTTCTAAAGTTAGAAAGAGAGAGATTAAAAATGGGCAGAGGAAACACATAGTATGTAATAACCATAGTTTAGAAAACGACAAAGGCAAAATCCAGAACCACCATTGTATCGTGGGAAAGGTATGACTGGCTTATTGGTTTCTTCCAAATTCCCAGAGGAAAATAGAACAGCCTGCATCCTATGCACAGGTGTTTGGGAAATGACATAGCTGAAAACTGGACTATCTAAATTAACTCAGGAAAGAAGACAACTTCACATCAGGGCAGTCGTCTTGTGAAGACAACTTCACAAGAAAGAAAGAATTTGCTTTCATTCTTAAGAGGTAAATAACAAGCGGAACACAGAGAGGGATACTAGCTAAAGGAGGACATGTGATTGTCCCATGTGACATGCCACATAACTCTGTCCTGTCCCCATGCCCTGTCTCAATGTCCCCATCTCATATTACCTGAGCCACAAGTCTCTCCAGAACCACAGCATCAAAAGGACAGAAGGTGGGGCTGAGTGGCAGCTCCTCTGGTGTGGCTGTACCAGCCCCAGCCTTTCCATGCAGCTGTCACTCCTGGAATCTACACAGCCCTATAGAAGGAAAGAACTTGGGGCAGTGCTGGTGACAGTAGTGTTATTGCCACTGTCCTGGAAGCAGCAGCCTTACATGCTGTTCCTTTTGGTAATGCAGTTCCTGGGAGAACTCTGTGATTCAGAGCTAAGCCTCACAGCTTTCTTGGAAACTGCAGTAGCGAAATTAGCATCACATAGGGTGACCCCAAACTGGCTGTTCCCCTCGGATCGCTGTTCCAGTATTGTTGTCAGCCCTGTAGCCTGGAGTGACGGTGATGTAGATGCTTGAAAGGGCTGGGGAAGTATGGCTGCACAAGAGGAGTTACTGGCATGGGGCTACTCCTTTTGCCATTGTAGTTTTCTGCTGAATGTCCCCACCCCCATATGTCTGGGTCCTTCTCCTCAATCCTTCATGCCTTGCCATGACTCACCTTAGCAAGTGTTTTTTCTTTAGTTTTTCAGTCAATAGTAAACATGACACTGTCATTTGCTTAATGTAGCCTGTGTCTGCAGACCCTTTAGAATGGATTAGTACCTTGAATTCTGAATGCTGATTTTTGTTTTAATATGTTGCAAGTTTTGAAGGGAGTTTTATGCTTTGAAAATTCCATTCTAAAAGCAATCACTGTGCATAATAAAGCTACTGGGCTAAATCATTGGCCCTTACTCCATCTGTTGGGCCAAAACAGTTAAATTAAGTTACTCCATCAGAATATGGCCTGCTGGGAGTTTTTTGCTCTCCTTTCTCTATCAGTGGAATATGAAGTAGCTGTAAGTTGAATGATAACAAAGAGGTTTATTGATGAGGAATACTTATTCAAATGGCTTGGTTCTTATCTTGATGTTACACAGATGGACCCAGAACTAAATCATTAAAATAGGATCCACAAAGAATAGAAGCTGACTATAACATACCGTTCAAGTAGCCCAAAGACTGGAGGAACAACCAGGACATGATTGAGGCACAGAACATCAGCTCTGGGTCATCATGAACAAGTAAGTGACTCTGGGGTGATGTCTTTATTTTCTACTTTGACTTCAATGTCCTGAGTAGAGCAATGTTCACACTTGTCTATTGGTGTTGTAATGGGTGTGTGCATGTCAGACACAAGACCCTATTACATGGATTCAGTTGTGGTTCCTATGCTCTTATTAGTAACAAGATTGCTATTTGGTGGAATGGCTTATGCATCTTACTGGGATGCCAGATGGGACTGTTCTAAGGCACCAGACGTACAAAGAAGAACAGAATGCTCAGCACGAAGCCAAGTTAAGGGGGTAGATCCTCCCCTATATAGTCTGGCAGTTACCAGTCAGATTCCAGCATCTTGAGACCACTGCCTTCCTTTTCTTTTGCTTGGTGCCAAATTTGAAAAAAAACTAGGGGCAAAACTAGGGAAAAGAAGTTGGTTTCAATATGGAGGACAGGTTGTCCTTTTCCCAATTCAAGATGGCGACGGTAAATGTTAACCTAAATGACCAAACTTCTTTACACACCTACTTTGCATTTTAGTCAAGTGGCAAAAAGGGGCCCACAGATGCTCTAGTGCAGCAGCTGGGAATTCCCCATGAGTAGGTGAACACCTCTGTGTCATAAAGCCATCCTTACTAGTCCACTGTCTTGCAGAAAGACACAATGTGACAGGTAGGTTTGCCTTAGTTTCAAGGACTCTGCTTCGGGCTTTCTTGGTAGAATTACACCCTTTCTTGGGCCAGTTTATTATCAAAACCATAGCATAGATAGTCCCAAACATAAATCTCCCAAAAGTCCATTTATTACACTATTGCAATTATCCTTTAAAAAGTTACATATCCACTCAGCCGTTCATGGAACACAGTGGGATACTGGAACAATTTTTATAGTGGAGATGCTGAGAACCATTGAACCGAACTATAAACCCTGTATATAAGGGAAAGCACTTAAAAACAAGCAGGTGCTAGCACTTCCTGCACTTGTAGTTCCAGTACCTATGCGATACATACCACATTCCAGTCTCCTAGACTCTTTGTCAGTCCCCCTCTGCCAGGACAGTTACTCCAGACCTTTCACCTAGGTGTAACCCTGCTTTTCCCTGAGAAAACCCCAACAGCCTTGGTTAGAGACTAAACTCACCAGGTGAAAAACCTCATTTCCTTTGATCCTCTCAGTTTCCCTGGTTTTCCTCAGATGTCAGTGGCAAAGCTGCTTTGCTACTCCCCTGTTATCACCCTTCTCTGGTCCTTGCTTCCAACTCTTGCTTATAGCCAACTTATAGCTTCCCTCTGCTGATGCCCTGGCCCTTCAGGATTCTACAGATATGATTCTTGAGCTTGGGAATGCCAGCCAACAAACCCTTCTTGCTGTTCTCCTGCTTTTCACTTTCTCCCACATCCCAAACATACATTCTCTTAACCCATTACTTCCTCTTCCCAGCCAAGGCCTGTAGAAAACTTTCTACTTACCCATGTCTCTTCCTGACTTGTGCCTCAGGACTCTATCATTCAATTAGCTTTGTCATTCCCTGACCTTTTATAGCCCCTAGTAGCTGGTCTGCTCACTTAATAGGCCAAACGGGCCTGGCACAGGAGCACTGGATCTACTTGATTTACAGGGGCCAGTCATCCTGAGAGAGATGGTTGCACCTACTTTACCCCATTGGTGTCTAGTTTCTGAGCATTGTGAGCATGCCAGAGGTGAGACGGAACATAGATCTTTATGTAACACTGGGCTAGTTGACCATCCCTAAAAGGGTGGTTCAGCTAATGAAAGTTAGAGGAGCCTTTACGCTACTCTAATTTGTACTGGGTGGCAAATTGCCCCCTAACATCAAAGACCATATCTACACAAGGAGATTATTTTGAATATATTAAATTCAACTTCTGGGCACCCGATTTTACAAAGTTGAAGTTCTGTGTCCTCACTACAGGGAAGAATCAAATATAGTCTGAGGCAAGCTCTGTTAATGTGGATGCGCTACCTCGGACTCAGAGCCCCAGGAAGCACCCTGGGGAGCTGTGTGAGGCCTCCTGGAGGCCAATTACTTTGAATTAGTGGCACTGGAGCATCCACACGAATGTTATTTCAGACTTGCAAGTTTGGGAATAGTGTTATTCCTCATGAAGAGCAGGACTACAGCTTTTGAATTCCGCAACTCCTTATTCTGGAGTAACAGGCATGGTAGTAGGGATGTATCATTTACAAAACTGACCTGGGGGACTAATTTCAGACTAAGGTACTAGAGTAGACCAGGCCAAGAGGAGAAACCACTTTTTCTCTCCTTCCTCAGGCACACTTGATAAGCAGACATATAATTTGGATTAGGACAATTGAGAAACTCATCTTTTCAAAATACATATTTTTAATTTAACATAGGTTGATACTTGAATTATTTAGGGCATGATAAAATGCATGAGATTGTGTTCAAAGTCACACTGAATCTGTTGCAAAATAATTTAACATTAAACATAATTGTCATATAATGTGATTAATTGAAAATAATACAATTTAAATATGTTGCTTGATACACCAGGATTGTTTACAGCTACACAGTCTGAGATGAAAGATTAGTTTAGGATGAATCCAACAAGATATTACATTGGGACTTGGAAGATGGCAGGTTTATAGAAAAAGTCTTTACTGCTTCTGGCACATATTAGTTTATTATTCATCTCAGTTTATTTAATTGCCTTATTACTAGCAGTTTGCTTAGCTATGCTCACTCTGTATGCCAACAGTTTCTGTCTAGATCCTTTTACTGCATTACATTTCAAATCAACTTATTACTCACTCATTTTCATGTATCAAATAGCACAGGTTGGAGCTCTATAATCCAGACTTCCCTCATCTAGCAACATCAGTTATCCAGCATCTCTGGATGTGCTCCAGGACTGGAACTCTCACGAGAAAAAGCTGAGTCTCCACACTCAGCAACTCCTCCCCTGCCCTCTTAGAGTTTCCAGAGTGCTATAAATAGCTAATTTGCAGCCTTCAAGCTCAGTGAGGGGGTGGATGAGTGGTGATGGAGGGAGGATGCTTGGGGCAAGAGGGAGGTGGCTCTGGAGCCTGCGGCTGGGGGCCAGGAGTGCAGCCCTGTGGCCAGTAGCAGATGGCTGGGCGCATACCCCAGCAGCCATGAGGCTTGGTGTACACCTCCGAGGCTGCATTCCTGGCCCCTGGCCGCAGGCTCAAGAGCCTCTCTGCCCTTCCCCCGAGTGCCCTCCCCCCTGTCTGCATTCAGTCAATGCCAGCCCCTCTGTTGCCACTGGAGTGGAACCATGCAGCTGGCCAGAGCAGAGGGTCCATCCTTGATCTTCCCCTGGTCCAGTAGATTCTCTGGTTTGAGAATGGTCAAGTCCTGAGGGAGCAGGACCAGGGAGAGTCCTACATTTTATATTCCTGTGGGGAGTGTTTCATTCTCAAATAGAAAACATAATTTTCAGTCCACCTCCAGTCTTTACCAATGTGTTCTCAGTAGCTGAACAGTTCTGCACAGAATAATCCAAAGGCAGAATCCAGCAAGGTGTTGAATTTCCATGTGTAATAAATATGTTCAGCACTTTAAGAGAAATGTTCAGTTATTCTCACAATTATTCATTATTTTTGCTAGTGACACAAGGCTAGAAAAGGATAGAAGTTAGGTGTAAGGAAAACAAGGCTACAATAAATCTATCCTTTTACTAGGCTAATGAGAGTGGGTCTTGGGAGAATAATTTGCAAAGATCTCTCCTGTTCAATCTATATTTATGTGCACTTTTTATTTTAGAAGTGATATATTTATATTATCTTTGTGACATCATATGAAATTCCACACTGCCAAGTCAAAACTGTCATCCTCACATCACCTCAACTTGGGAGAACAAGAAGAGACCTATTTTTTAAAAAACTATTTTTAAAAGAAAAAATCAAAATAAAACAAAAAACTAAAACATGACAGCTATGATTTAAAATAAGAACTACACTTACCCATCACACAGGAGAGATACAGAAAGGATTGAGGCTGAAAAAGGTCAATTACGTAGGACAAATTAGCTCTCAATATTCAAACTTGGCTAAAGCAAGGTCAGTTACAATTGTTTTGTCAGCATTAAATCTGTCCAGAATTCATGCTTGATATACAGCAGATTTAATGCTGAGAATGAAAAAGAATTATATTCACTCTGTATCCTTAAAAAACAGACTGAACTGACTTCAAGTCAGAGCTAACCATTGCCTTCAATTCCTGTTAAAGGCATTTGTAAGCACACAGGTCTCTGGGTCGTGATCTTGCAAATACTTAGGTATGTGCTTAAAATGAAGCATGTGAATAATTCCACTGAGGTAAAATATACAGCCAGCCAAAGGACAGAAATTCCATTTCACAACATTTGAGGTGTCAACATTTGTTTTGATTCCACACTGGAACAAAAAGTTTTTCACAATTGTGTTTCACAACAATTCTAAATATTTGCTATGTGGAAGCATTTGGTTTTGGTGCAAAAAGGGCAGGTTTTGCCCTTACACATTGCAAGTGACTCTCAAATCCTAAAACTCAGAAACCTTTCATTGAAAATGTCATCAGAATCAACAAGTCCCCATCAAACATTTCACTTTGACAAAACAGCACATTTAGACAAATACATTTAGTTAAATGTTCTGACCACCTCTGGTTAAAAACACTATTCATGTGCTTAGAGCTTAGCATATAACTAAGTTTTGGCAATATGGCAAACAAGGGTTTATGCGCACTGCTATCAGGAGATATGGTTACAGAACATGTAGACATACCTGAACCAGCTTGGATCTAGCTAAATTAAAGATAGCTCAAGTAAGGATAGCAATGAAGCTGCTTCTGGGGTAACACAGGTGGTAACATTGACAAGTCTTGTCCTCCTGGGACTCTGGAACATGCTCAAGTGCCAGGTTATACCTTGAGCTAACACTGCTACAAAAAGTAGTCCTAAAGCTTAGCCCTCACTGCATATTAAACTCAGGTTTAATTGCATTTTTTCCCTCATCAGGTTCTGCATTAATACAGTGATTACCAACCACCAATCTGTGGACTGGTACCGGGACACGAACCACCAGCTGCTGTGCCGTGGTGGCTGCTGCAGCTGAAGTCAGATGTTCATGCTGGGGCTGGGGAGAAGCGTGTGGCTGAGCTGCAAGACTGGTGTTGTAGCTTCTCCCCCCTTCCTTTCCCTCCAGCGCATCTGGAAGGTATACATTCCCAGATAGCTGTATTGTGTATCACACTCTGATATAATGCCAGTGCTGATGCAGTGAGTGATGGTACATGTGGTCGTGCTTTTATGAGTTATGCTACAATGGGTTAGTAACTCCTCAGTTACTCAGTCTCTTTTCTTGTCAAGACAAGCTTCTCTAAGCTGGCTGCTTTTAACCATAAAATCACAGAACACTAGAACTAGAAGGGACCTCGAGAAGTCGTGGAGTCCAGTCCCCTGCCCTCACGGCAGGACCAGTACCATCTAGACCATTCCTGATAATGTCTATCTAACCTGTTGTTAAATATCTCCAGAGATGGAGATTCCATAACCTCCCTAGGCAACTTATTCCAGTGTCTGACCACCCTGACAGTTAGGAAGTTTTTCCTAATGTCCAACCTAAATCTCCCTTGCTGCAGTTTAAGCCCATTGCTTCTTGTCCTATCATCAGAGGCCAAGGAGAACAATATTTTCCTCCCTCCTCCTTCTGACACCCTTTTAGATACCTGAAAACTACTATCATGTCCCCTCTCAGTCTTCTCCTTTCCAAACTAAACAAGCCCAATTATTTCACTCTTCCGTCATAGATCATGTTCTCTAGACCTTTAATCATTCTTGTTGCTCTTCTCTGAACCTTCTCCAATTTCTCCACATCTTTCTTGAAATGTGGTGCCCAGAACTGGACACAGTGCTCCATCTGAGGCCTAATCAGTACAGAGTAGAGCGGAAGAATGACTTCTTGTGTCTTGATCACAACACACCTGTTAATGCATCCCAGAATCAGGTTTGCTTTTTTTGCAACAGTGTTATACTGTTGATTCATATTTAGCTTGTGGTCCTCTATGACCCCTAGATCCCTCTCTGCCATACTCCTTCCTAGACAGTCATTTCCCATTCTGTATGTGTGAGACTGATTGTTCCTTCCTAAGTGGAGTACTTTGCATTTGTCCTTGTTAAACTTCATCCTATTTACCTCAGACCATTTCTCCAGTTAGTCCAGATCATTTTGAATTATGACCCTATCCTCCAAAGCAGTTGCAACCCCTGCCAGCTTCATATCGTCTGCAATCTTAATAAGCATACTCACTATGCCAATATCTAAATCGTTGATGAAGATATTGAACAGAACGAGTCCCAAATCAGACTCCTGCGGAACGCCACTTGTTATGCCTTTCCAGTAGGATTGTGAACCATTAATAACTACTCTTTCTAAGTGGTTATCCAGTCAGTTATGCACCCACCTTATAGTAGCCCCATCTAGATGTATTTGCCTAGTTTATTAATAAGAATATCTTGCAAGACCATATCAAATGCCTTTCTAAAGTCTAGGTATACCATGTCCTCCACTTCTCCCTTATCCACAAGACTTGTTATCCTACCAAAAAAAGCTATCAGCTTGGTTTGACATGGTTTGCAGATGACACTAAGCTAGGGGGAGAGGTAGATACACTGGAGGGCAGGGGTAGGATCCAGAGTGACCTAGACATATTAGAGGATTGGGCCAAAAGAAATCCGGTGAGGTTCAACAAGGAAAAGTGTAGAGACCTGCACTTGGGATGGAAGAATTCCAAGTATTGTTACAGTATGGGGACCAAATGGCTAAGTAGCAGTTCTGCAGAAAAGGACCTGGGGGTTACAGTGGATGAGAAGCTGGATATGAGTCAACAGTGTGCCCTTTTAGCCAAGAACCAATGGCATATTAGGTTGCATTAGGAGGAGCATTGCTAGCAGATGTAGAGAAGTGATGAATCCCCTTTATTCGGCTCTGGTGAGGCCACACCTGGAGTAGTGTATCCAGTTCTGGGTCCCCCACTATAGAAAGGATGTGGACACATTGGAGAGGGTCCAGCAGAGGGCGACCAAAACAATTAGGGGGCTGGAGCTTATGACCTATGAAGAGAGACTGAGGGTATGTCTACACTACAAAGTTAATTCGAAATAACAGCTGTTATTTCGAATTAACTTTAATAGCGTCTACACATACAAACCTCTATTTTGAAATAAATTCGAAATAGTGGAGCCCTTATTTCGAATTTGGTAAACCTCATTCTACGAGGAATAACACCAAATTCGAAATAGCTAATTTGAAATAAATGCTGTGTAGACAATTATTTCGAATAACTCCACCCCTTCCCAGTTTCCCCTGGTGGCAACTCTGGGCCAAACCAGGAAATCTCCTGTCCTCTCCCCCAGCCCTGGGGCCCTTAAAGGGGTAGACTCTGGCCACTGGGCACGTATGAGAGCCAGGCCTGCCAGCAGCTGCAGACCCTCAGCCAGTGTTCACACAATGGTAGCCAGTGGCAGCCAGCTGTCCCCCGCCCAGTCCCCCAGCACCCAGGGGCCAGCCGGGGGCTGTAGACAGCTTGCGCCCTCATGGACTAGTGCAGAGATCATGGACCTCATTGAGATTTGGGGGGAGGCCCCCAACGTCCACGATCTCTGCACTAGGCAGAGGAACGCAGCCGTCTATGGCCGCATAGCGACCACCATGACCAGGAAAGGCTATGGCGCACCCAGGAGCAGATGCGCCTGAAAGTGAAGGAGCTGCGGCCGGCATGCGCCAGGGCCACCCGGAGCGGCGCCATAGCAGGGGCTGACAACTGCCCCTACTCCCTGCCCTCGACCGAATCCTGGGGGGTGGAGCAGTCCATGCCAGCCCAGGGGGCAGCGAGCTGGGAGCTGAGGGCCCTGACCTAGGAGCAGCACCAGCTGTCCCGGCAGCAGAGTCGGCAGGGTCATCCGGGGAGGCCATACCAGATAAGTGCCAGCACTGTCCCCTACTCGGGAGGGAGACCAGGGACTGTGCGCATGAGTCATGCCTCCCACAGATCACGCAGCCACCTGTGCACGTGTGAGCATGTGCCATGCCACCCTTGGGCAGGTGGCTCCAGCTGCGTGACACCTAGGGGCCATGGCCCAATAGGTGCATGCGTGTGTGAAGAAACCTAACATGCTGCCGACCTAGGAGTGGGACTCAGCAGGATGCTCTCCCTTCACATGCCCCCTCTACACAGAGGCAGGG
>JANRFK010001234.1:64525016-64537936 GCA_030068395.1 Apalone spinifera
GTTTTATTTCTGGTGGTGTAGAGTCTATTTGGGAGTCCTCAATTATATCTGACGCTTTACAGCCGGTGTTTAAAGGCAGAGCTGACTGGAATCAATTGAGAGTCCTTGTTTTATCTCAGTGATCACTTGAGCAAAAATCATGGATAAAATCTTGTCTAGACTGACCTTGGACTCAACATACAGGCAATATGTGTTGAAGGGCAGTGCAAAGGAGGCAATGGTGGTCAGGTACCATATTACCTAGTGAAATCAGTGGTGCTGAAATCACTAAGGACTGGAATTTGACCACAGAACTGATACTTTCTTAACAAAGACTCCATTTTTGCTATTTAAAAAGTAAATCAATGTAACAGAAAACTGCAACGCTCTCTGGTCACTTTTAAAAAATCAAACTTTAAACTTTATTGAAAAGATTGGATAGTTTGCAATTGAAAATATTTGACCTACACTTAAGGCAACTGATTTAATTTTGTGTAAAATTTTGCATCATAAAGGATGACATTTTTTTTTGAAAATGTTCAAGTAGATTGATATACATTTTGATTAGATCTACTTCTGATGTGATATTTGTGTGTGGTTGTGGTTTGTTGGTGGGTGCTCTTTTTTTTTTTTTTCTCCACAAAAAATCCTGGGTAAGGGGCCCCGCCAAAACTGTTTGAATTGGGCCCCGCACTTCCTAAAGCCGGCCCTGACCGTACCCCACTGTGGAGAGGTGTTTTTGGAGGCTCGACACCTTTTCAGACTGGTGGGACTGACTGGTCCTGGAGCAGTGGCTCCAAAGCTTCCACATGTAGCTTTTTTGGAGCTACAAGTCTGGCTCACACCCACCCTCCAGAGATGCGACACCCACCTGTGGCCCGCCATCCCTCTGGAGAAGCAGGTTGCAATAGTCCTCTGAAAGTTCACCACTCCCTGACAGCTACTGGTCAGAGGACAACCAGTTCAGCATGGGGAACTCCACCATCGGGCCCTTTTCATGGAGGTAAGGCACTCTTGGACTGCAGTCCCTACAGGGGGAGTGGGGAGAGTGTTGGATAAGGAGGATCCTCGTGAAAGGGGGGTTGAGTGAGTGGGGGAAGGGAGGCCCTGTCTCTGGGGGCTTGTGCTATCCAGCCCTCACACAGCCCTGCTGCTGGGGGTGGAGGTCGCTCTTGGGGTGGTTGGGGGGCATGGGAGGGGAACAGGGCAGACACCTTCAAAGGGCTCAGGTACCCCCTCTCTCATTCTCTGTTTTGTGTGTTTCTTTGTCTCCTTCTGCAGATGGTGAGAGCCGTCAACTTGATCCTGCTGTGGAGGGTCATCCGTCTGGAAGACCTGGATGCAACCGTGGCCAGATTTGCTGCCCTGGGGTAACCGAACTACAGCAGAGCCATAGATGGGACCCACATCCCAATCCATGCACCGGACCATCGAGCAGCACACTACATCAATCGAAAGGGCTACTTTTCAATGGTACTGCAGGCCCTGGTCGACCAACGGGAACACTTTACAGACATTATTGTCGGGTGGTCAGGCAGGGCACACAATGCCTGAGTGTTCAGAAACTCTAGCCTGTATCGCAAGCTGGAGACGGGCGCATTTTTCCCTTCCATGAACTTCCCATTGGGGCTATGCAGATGCCACTGTGCATTGTGGGGGATGTGGCTTACCCCCTGATGCTGTGGCTAATGACGCTGTACACCGGCCACCTAGATCCCAGCAGGGACCAATTCAATGCCCACCTGAACCAGGCTTAGATCCAGGTGGAGTGTACCTTCGGCCACCTCAAGGCACATTTCTGGTGCCTGCTGACCTGCCTCAAGGTGAGGAAGCACAACATCCCCGAGGTGGTCGCGGCATGTTCTGTCCTCCACAACATTGTGGAGAGGAAGGGGGAGGCCTTCCTCTCGGGGTGGGGGAGCAGATGCCAGCCATGAGGGGTGAGTCTTCCAGCAGCCACAGACAGCTGCCATCTGCCACGCCCATCAGGCAGGTGTGCGCATCCAGGAGTCCCTGAAGGAGATGTTCTCTCAAGGACCCCAGTAACTGTCCCCAGGGCCTCCTCCCTAGGTGCCTCTGCCTTGCAACCCCATCCCTTCCCTACCACAACCCCTCCATTCACCCTTTGGTTTTCAAAAAAATGCAGTATGTATTAATTAAAGATTCTGAGAAGGTGGGCAGAGGGAAGGGGCTCATAACTGGGAGGGAGAGAGGGGCAGCTCGATGGGCCATCTAGAGTGCGGGGACCTCATCGGGGGTGGGGTGGGTGGGTCCAGGGAGTACAGGGGGGAGATGCACAGGAGTGGGGTGGAGTGAGGTCAGGACTAGCAGGGAGGGGAGGGGAGGGGAGGGGCCATAGACATCACTTGGGGAGGGGGCATGAGAATCACCTGAGGAGGGAGCAGAGGCATAGCGGGAGGGGGGGGGGCAGAGGCTGCAGGACATGACAGCACACATGTTGCCACACTGCTGTATCATCTGGTCCCAGGCACTGTCCCGCCACTTCAAGTCCACATGGACTTTGTGCACCTGAGTCTGGTGGATGTCCTTGAGGACACTGATATGCTTCTGCATCAGGTCCTCGTGCACCCTGGCATGCCTTTGGGTCCCTTGGGCTCTGGTGGGTGGCTGCAGTGGTGTGGCTCGGCCCTCAGTCCCAGCTGGTCCAGCTGTGGAGAACACACAGAGGGAGAGGCGGTCAGTCATCCCGGCAGACGCTGTCCCTGAGGCAGTGCCTTCCTCTGTGAGCAGTGACCAACAGTCTGCAGCCCAGAGGAGGGGGATGTCCCAGGTACAAGGACTGCACAGCAGGCCATGCCTCACGGGCCCAGATGTGCCCAGAGGACCAAGCTGACTCTTTCCCACAGCTCCCCCCCCCACGGCTCCTTGACAAGCAGGCAAGGGAAGTGTCCGGCCACAGTGGGATCCCCTCATGGGCGGCAGAGGAGCCGGGAGCAGCCTGGGCCTCCCTGGGGTATGCACACACAGGTGCAGTTCATAGTGCTGTCTGTGGGAGTGGCTACTGCCTCGTACATGTAGGCATGCCCACGTGCTGTGTGTGGCACTCCTTGGTCTGGGTGGGGTCATGCCTGTGCCCTTGTGGCTAGCCTGCTTTGACCCAGGCCGCCTCACCCCTATGGCAGGATGTGTGTGACCTCCCCTGAGCCTGGCAGCAGGATCCCACCCATGCTCAGGGGCTTCCTGCTGTGTCCACATGCCTCACAGTAACACTGCACATGGTTGCACGTGCACAGACCGCAGCACGATGTTCTGCCTGAGTAGCCCGAACGGCACTTGCCCCCTGTCCCCTGTGCGCTCACCTCCTCCACCCTGTGTGTGACACAGAGAGACCACTCATCTGAAAATCCTTCCCAGGCGTCCAAAGAGGCCTGGGAGATGTCCTGGCTTACAGGCACTGGCTCGAGGGAGAGAGTCATGGTGCCTGTCTTCCCCCCCCTTCTCAGTGGAGACCTACGGCTGGGTGATTATGGGGGTCTCAAGGCCAGAGTCAATGAGGATGTGTGGGAAGATGTTTCTCCAACCCCCAGTATTTGGTGGAGCTCCTGGTGATAAGGCAGGGGTGGGGTCCTGCTCCTGAGCATGAGCTGCACTCTGTGGCCCAGAGATATCCCTCGTGGAGCTCCTTGACTTTACTCCAGACCTGTTCCAAGGTCTGTGGTGGGTGTCTGAACTCTGCCAGGGACTTTGCCATCCACTCATAAATGTCCACTGTAATGGATCCCAGTTCGGGCACGAGCACGTGACCCTCCCTCAGAGGGGTCACGGCCCTGCAAGCCCACCGTCTATGAGTTAGTTCAGGGTGTGGCCATTCGGTTACGTTCAGGCAGTGCGGGAAGGGAATGGAGGGCTAAGGGGACCCGGGCCCTCCCTCTCCACCGGGTCCCAGCCCAGGGCCCTAAGGGTTCGGGTCTTTTAGCCCTTACCCAGCTGACGGGATCCCACCCCGTAACTTGTCAGCCGACGGGCACCAGAATGGCCCTGCCCCGGGCTGCTTCCTAGACTCCCCCGCTGATCTGGTGAGGACGCAACCTTGGGGTGCTTACCTCTCCTGCGGTGGCCTGGGCCCATCTGTCTCCGTCATCCTCCTCCGTCGTCCGGGGCTTGCCTGCCTGGCGTCTCCCCCCCCCCCCCCCCCCGCTCTGGCCCCGGTCCAGGGTTTAAATGGCCCGCCGTTTCCGGCGTCCCTCCTCTCCTCGGCATGCCTGGTCTCCCTACGTAGTGACACAGGGGGCGGGGCTACGCGCCAGCTGGCCCTACTCCCGGTGATTACTTTGTATGGAGTCCCCACCAGGACACCTGAGCTATTTTCTGGAGGCCTCTTCTTTCAAAAAATAACCCTCCTCTCCATCCATACATGCCTTTTCTCAAAAGAGCTCTTTCGGGAAAAGGCTTCTTTCTCATAGAATGAGGATTACCAACGTCGGAAAAAGCCCTGTTCTGTTGATTTACTTTTGAAAGAATGCGATTGCAGTGTGGACATTCCTCATGTTTTGTCTGAAAAATAGCTGTTTTCCCGACAAAACTCTGTAGTGTAGACAAACCCTAAGAAAAGTGGGTTTTTCCCCTCAGGGTAACCAGCCTGGATGAACTATCCCAAGATAAAAACCACAGTACTGACCTCATCTGGAGACTTGAGTAAGTTAATTAAAATCTGATTTAGATTTTTAAATGAAAGTAAGAAGAGCTAGCTGTGAATATTTTGACAAAATGTTTTTCAGCAAAAATGTTGATTTGTCAAAAATCAAAGCTGTTTGTGAAATAGGTTCAAGTTCAACAAATTTCTCATCTCAAAAAAATAAAAGGTAGAGGAGGAATGCTTTGAATTGTCAATATACACTTCTGAAATTAAATGCTTTTCTGGTTTAGTGCTTGAAAACAACATTTGATTTAAAATTAATTTCACTGAAAAAAAGTAAAACTAGTACAAAGGTTAACACTGAAATAAAACATTTCAAAATCCTCAAAATGAAATATTTTAACTGACCCCAAACAGAAACCTTTTGGCTTTTTGGTTCATGAATCTCCAAGTTTTTGACTTTTTGTGCAGATTCAAGATGGGGGGAAAAAAATCTCAAACTGTCAAAAATATTCACATAATGGGAAAATATTTCCCACCAGGCTCTTGTGTACACAAATTGAGAAATTGTCATTTTCTGTGTAAGATTGAGGGTACATCTAGACTATATGCTTTTGTCAACAAAGGTTTTGTTGACAGATACTTTCGACAAAGCTCCTGTTGACAAAGAGCGTCTAGACTACATCCAGTTCTGTCGACAAAGCAAGCTGCTTTGTCGACATGAGAGTGTAGACGCAAAGGACAGTGTAGATGCAATAACGCCTTCTGTTGACAGAACTCTGTTGACAAAAGGCGTTATTCCTCGTAGAATGAGGTTTACAGCCATCGACAAAACTGCCGAGTTCTGTCGACGTTATGTCGACAGAACTCAGTGTAGTGTAGATGCAGGTATAGTTTTGTTGATAAAAGTCCTCTTTTTGTCGACAAATTTCTGTAGTCTAAGACTACAGAGATCTACTGATATGCTAAGCCCAACAGTCACTACATTTTAATATTGTTAGTTGAGATCCCTGAGGAAGGGCACAATCCAGAAAAGAATTTAAGCATGTACTTAATTTTAGACATCTGAGTTGTCTTCTAAATCTTTTCTTCACTGGAGGAAAAAGATGTGTTCTTAACTCATGATAGCTGATGTAGTAACTAGCACAAGGTAAAATCCTTGCAAATACCCGGCAGTCTGTAGGTTTAACGTGAGTTAGCGAATTCAGGTAAATACTAGGCTCATCCATCCTCTTTACTTTGAGATGCTAATGTGTGAAAAACTACAAAATGCCTTATCTTCACTAAAATTTTACCATGTGTTCATTTCCACATATTAGCTGAAATGAACTGAGATCACACTTTATTTCCCAATGAAGACATATCTTATAAGGAGTTTGATTCTGTGGCTGTGTATGCATTAGAAGCATGTCACCGGTTTAGGACTGCTTGTATAGTATCCTGGCAAAGAAAAGGACACAACAGCTCTGACTACGCTGTGCTTGGCACAGAGAAATAACTCCTCACAGAGAAACAAAGGTATACTGGTAGAAGCTCAGTGCTGAGATTGCTGACATAGCCTAGGCCTGGCAACATTCATGTTCAGTAGTGCAGAATCCAGCACAAAATCACTTGAGCTACTCACTTACTTGAAGTTAAGCATGTTCTAAATGCTTTGTAGAATCAAGGCCTAAATGTGTGTAAAACATTTGTTTTTGTTTAATTTTAGATTTATTTTTTGTGTTGTCTCTTTACCTTTAACTCTATCTAGTTTTCTGATATTCTTGTTAAAATATGCACATGTGCCTGAAGACAGTTTTGATGGGGACATGGTTAGAAACAACAGAACAAAGTCATCATGTTGTCAGAGGAGCACTGCCAGAGTAGTATAGGAAAATGGTATGAGCTGGTCCCTCAGATCTAACCAGTGTTATTGGTCCGTATTTTCAAGATGCAAAGAAAGCTCAGAAAAAGGCCAATATACCAGGATGTCTTGCACTTAAGAGCTGGAGTGCCTAGGACTAGGTACTCCGGATTACAAAATAACCACGCCTGGATTGGATCAGGTGGTTCCACTATAAGAATGACAGGAAGTTGCCAACTGGGGGAGTTGTGTTATAAAAGTTGTTGGGGCTGTCTGAAGTCTGGCAGTATGCTGGAGAAGGCATATCTCTAATTGCTCAAGTCCAGCGGAGTAACTATTATATTTTTCTTTTCAGCTTTGTTTTGCAGTAGTGGGAAAATGAAAAAAGGAATACATGTCTGGCCAGCAGGGCCTGTGAAACTGTTTGCATGGTGAAAATATAATGGGAAGGCCCTGAAGAAGAAAGAAATTGTTAACAGGGCACTTGGTATTCCTGGACATCAGGAGGGCACATAGGAGGTGGCTGATCCCTGCTACAGGCAAGATTCCAATTGCTGTTCCTATGAGCAATTCATCACATATTTTTGCAGTAGGTGACAGTTCAAGCCTAATTTTGCCATATCTATCTTATGAGGTGACTGAGTTCTCATTTTTTCCCTTTGTTATGAAAGAAGAAAAACAAGCATGAGGGAGAGACCTTATGTCACTATGCTCATTGTTTACAAGTATGGGATACAGCAATAGAATCTAGATGGGGAAGAATACTTATTTTGTGCTTTAGCCAGGAAGCAAAGACTTCCAAGAGACAAAATAAAAAATACTAAAACTTTTCAAGGAACAATGATGTTGTAATTTGTCTTCATCTCTTAAAAATCAAAATTTCAATGTGTATTAATACAATACATTGAAAAATAGATCCTTTTTTACAAATGGATAACCCAAGAGTAGATAGGTTACATTCAAGACTATAGAAATGCTACACATAATCTTATCAACTAACAATATCATCTCATATCAGGCAAAAAGTGTTTTTGGAGTCTTTTACATTAGTGGCAGAATCACTTTATAAGAGGTTTAATTACCATAAATATGAATTTTAATAGTAATGTATCATTTTGACAGACAATGCTTCATAAATGAAAAAATAATACACAGTATTGGAGTAGATACTCTGAAAGTTGTGTTACTTAATTAGTTCCATATCTGTCATGGGTAAGATTCACATTTGCGTATGGCCAGATCCTGTGTCTATGTTCAGGATCAAGTTTTTTGAGTGATATTTATAACCTATTGTTTCTGAAGCCTGAGTAACCTGTGCCTTCATCAATAGCTTTACACAGGAATCCAAAAAAGAAGATGCATTGAAAGTATAGTCCAGTTCAAAAGATGCAGTCCTTTTTTCCCTTCTGTCCATGTGGAGTTCATGGTTAAATTGTTTAACACTAAACAGAATATTTGATACTCATGAGGAATCTATACAGAAATTCAACTGTTGTTACCTCACTGACAGACAAGTTCCAAATCCGTTTTTTTCTGATAAATTAATGTAGCGCATTACATGTACAACAAGACATGACTAGGTAGCCAGGAACTTTAGAGTTCTGGTGATAGTAACACAAACACTTTTCCTTGAGCAAGTCAATTACTTATCTGGAGCAAATTTTGCTCTGGTGGTTGGGGTGTGCTTAACTGACAATTCCACCTATTACAAATGAGATCTGAATTTAGCTTCCTGAATCTCAATTTATTTTAAAGTGAGGATAATACTTAGCAGTCTCTTGTACAAGAGTACAAAAGTGTAACAGAGATTAATTAAGATTTGTATCTATAAGGCTTGATTCTTCTTGTACACTGATTTTATAATGGTCTAATTCATCAACTAGAGTGGAATTTCTCTTTATTTACTTTTAATGCAAGTGAGAGCAGAATCAGGTCCATAAAGCGCATAGGGCATATTTTACATTTGCTTTTTAAATATTATGCAATGTTTCCATTGCAACACAAACTGCATCATTTAATATCTCCGTGGAACTGGAGTCATGCTTGACTGTGTCATCTTAATTAAATAATCTTGTCTATCAGGCTTGGTGAGAAACAACTGAGAAACTTAGGGCTAGTTTTTAAATATTATTTAGGTGCCTGTGTCCTACTGATGTCAATGTAAGTTTCTAAATTTGTTTTTATAAAACTGGCCTTTAGTGGCATTTCTTCTTGTGACAGGAAGCTGCAAAAATTATGTAATATATGTCAATGGTAAGACTTTAATGGTAGAACTAGTTAAAGTGATTTTTTTCCTAACCCCTCCCCCATACAAACAAATAAAAACCCCTGCTCAAAATACCTGCAGTTTTTGTATTCAAGACTACAATTCTAGAAGACTGCCCTCTGATTTGATCCAGTCCCATTTTCAAATGTTTGCTAGAGTCCTTGCATTAAAAGCAACATTGCTTGATTGCTGCATGCAAAAATGCAACATCAGAAGTGTCTGACATTTTTACTGGGGCCAAGAAGTGCAAGGCTATTTTTGTGAATTTGTAGCTTTTACAAAGGCAGTGTGTATCTGTATACCCAAGAGAAATAATGCAGAAAAAAGTTAAGCGGTGGTAAAGGCATGAAAGAGATGATAGTTTTAGGCTATATACCTACTTCCATTTAATTCTGGAAAGACTTTAGACCAGCACTATACTGGACCCAAAAGGTTGGCTTAAGGTATGCAAGTCCAGCTACATAAATAATGTAGCCAGTGTCGACATATCTTAGGTTGAGCTTGGAGCTGTCTCCACAGCAGGAGGCTGATGGGAGCAAATGCTTCCATCAACTTCTCTTATTTCTCACAAATTGAGGATTACTGATGCTAACTGGAAACGCCCTCAGTATTCAGTTTTGTGGGTCCTTACTAGACCCACTAAATCAAATGCCAGAAGATTGATCTGCAGTGCAGTAAGTATAGGCATAGCTTTAAATCTAACTTCAGTTTAAACCCTCTGATATTTTAACAGGTATAAATCTGCTCTTTCACAAAGCAAAAATGCCAGTGTTCACTTTTATATTGGGGTTCATGTATAGAAAACAAAGGTTTTGTATTGCAACCCAGGTTCATAACTTCCTACAAAAATAGGCTGACAAATAGTTTTTAGAGCAAAGAGGAAATAGTGTGAGATTTTCCAAGCTTTTTGCTAAAATTTAGTATGGGCCTGATCTGGAGAAGTGCTGAGCATGCACAACTCCTCAAGCCATTTTCCATAGATGAGTATGATTCATGTTCTTTAGTGATCCATGACTAAAAACTTCAGACTACATGGCTTGCTCAAGGACACACATCAAATCAGTGACAGAGCCAGGATTAAAACTCAAAGTTCCTAGAAATCTGATGATTTTCTAAAACAAGGTCACATAGTACTAGTCGTGTTTAGTTTGTGTGTTGGCTGTTATCACTAAACCCAATTGCCATGGGATCACTGGAAAGAGATGGAACCAAATATAAAAGGAGCTAGGTAAAGTTCCAACATAGAGTAGATCCTTGGGCTGGTGTTCTGCCCAACACTCTTCAGAGGCTGAGGATTAATATAAGGTTTTAGACATTTGTGGCTCTGCGAGTTGGATTGATCATTGGACAGCTTGCATTTGCTTCAATCTGTTTTTAATAAAAGATTGAAAAAATTCCTTCCTGGAATGATATCTTTGGAACTGCAGAAAGGTTTTGAGAGACTCTTTTGGATGGTTGATGATTACATAAATAAAAAAACCCACCACCTCGAATCCAAATGCATCTGATACTAGAATATTCTTTCATGCTGTGAAGCCAGCATCAGTGATCTTACCTGGGTTTTACAGCTTTGTACCATACTGATAATATTTACTGGATTAAATCCCGAGATGCAGTTACAAATATTTTAGACTACATACCTACACTTAAGTTGGAGTTTGGCACATTCTTAGTAAAATTCAAATGAAGGTGACTCAAGTATCATTGTGAAAAGATACATTTTACCTGTTGCTGTCTCACTAAGTCTGTCATGCTTCTCAATATACAGAGTGCAACCATACCAAGAACTCTTGCTCAAAAAGGAGTTATGCCTCGTAAAAGAAGGTTTACCTATGCTGGAAAAAGTCCTCTGTTCTGCCATTTTACTGCCAATTTACTTGAGCAAAAGTGCTTTTGACGTGTGGATGCTCTGCAGGTTTTTGCGCAAATAGACGTAGCCAATAGAAAGAACAAAGTGTCAATAAAAAAGTGTTTCTCTCCTACACCACCCTGTTTCAACTCTGCTCCCAGAATGGCAACTGCCCCGACTGTCAGACTTTATAGAAATGTGAAGATGCAGTACAAAGAAACCAAATTAAATATTGTTGTGCACCAGAACATTACATACTGCTCCCATGTGCAGGATATAGTTTTTTCTTTTCTTTTGTTTTTTGTACCCTGCAAATATGAAACTAACCAAAAACATGGAAAAACTTAAAAAAACAGTCTAGTAGCACCCTAAAAACTAGATTATTTGGGGTTTTTTTAAAGTTTTTCCTGTTACAGACTAACTCGGCTACCCCTCTGAAGCTAAAAAATATGGAGATATTTCTTGTCTGAGATCTCCTATGCCATACACCACCTCAGAATCATCCTTCCTGGCCTTTCTAAAATCCAAGGTCCAGTACTGTTTGTTAATTAATCTCCCCTCCCAACTATTCTATTCCATAAGTTTTATTGATATGTTGAATAGAAAATGATCATGCTGCTTCATTCCCTGGTCTCATGATTTATTCCATGTGCTTTTCTATCAATGGGACTCAGCCCAGGTACAGAGGTCCAGCTGTTCAGAGCAAGTTGGAGAATTGGGACCCTATTTCATAAAATGATACAATTTTAGAAGAAAAGGGAACACTCACTATTTATGTAAATTGTACAACTCTTCAAATAGAGATTAAATGTAATGTGATCATTTAGTTGTTGTAAACTGAATTAATAATGCTGAAAATACAACTTGAAACTCCCCCTCCCCCAAAAAAATTGGGATAACAACCACTTTGAAAGGAATGAAGCTTGAATGAAATGGTATTGAGCAGGTACTCAGAGTCACTTACACAGTGGAAGATTGGGTGGAAAAAAACCCCAATAAACAGAAAGATATGAAGTAGACTACAGGATAGCTGTAAGTTATATTCCTTTTACATATCCACTGAATATCAAAATAGTGCATTACTTTACCACTCCATTCAGCATCTGAGTGATGTATGACTTATATGAGCTTTTATACCAAACAATCTCATGTATAACTTTATTGACTTTGGAGTTTCAGTATAAGTTTAATTTAGGCTCTGTGAGCAGATGGAAGATCCGTGCATCTTGTGCAATCAAAATGGACCTGTTAGTGCTAACTGCCAAAAAAGCAAAACCTTGCCCTCCTTCAGGGCCTTTAATTTCCAATTAATGTGTATATGTCTGTTCTGTAATATGTATGATGTGCATATGCATATAAACACTTTGAGAAATATCAGTAATATTGGAAGGAGAAATTATTGTGATCGTGTACTTCAACTGGGCATGTTGCTGGAATTATAAAATAAAGAGTGCCCAGCACAATGGAACCTAATTCTGATAGGGAATTCAAGATGCCTCTGTAATACATATACAAACTAATATTAAGACTGCATATGTTCAGTTCACATCTTTTATTGCTTTGCTTTCAGTACACGCTTAACTAAAAATTAGTTTGTTGTCACCCAGAAATCATATATATTTTAAGTATCCTGTTAATATGAAGTTATTTGTTTATAAGAATGGATTTCTAACATAATTAGTTCTGAAAACAAACAGTTTACATTAAATAGATGATTTTGGAAAGGAAGCTATTGGCTCAAATAGTATAACCTTTAGTTCTGGAACATAGCTGACAAAATCTGTTGTACACGTTAGTGATTTCATATGTGCTTCTAGCAGAGATAACAAAGTGTGATTTGAAACATATGGTCAGTATCATAAGAGAGGCCAAGAGAAATTTCCATTTTAATTTGTTTCAGAGGAAACAAAATTATCAGCAACTGTCTTAGTATCCTGTTTTTTATTACTGTAATTTAGGATATTTGTAAGTCCATTGGAAACAATTTTTGGTAACATTGAGTACAAATGAACTTAAACTGCTCCTTTCTTTCATGCTGATTTATATAGCATAGAATCAAACAGGACTAACTCAGACTTTAAATATGTGATCACTTTGGAAATGATAGACATACTTACATGTTTTAGCTGAAAAGAAGTTTGTATGAATAACATCTATTTTTTTTTAAATTTAAAATCCTGATAGGTTTTTCAGGGTGTAAGTGGAATTCTTCATCTCCTTCTCCACATAAGTGAGGCATGCATGACCATAAGGATTATCACAAGTGGGCTAGCCCTTTAAGGGTGAGATGGATTTATCCCCACCTGTAACTATACAGGCTAGTAGGTCACTTAGCCCCAGTCTATACTAGGGAATAATTTCCAAATAACTCCCCTTATATATATAT
>JANRFK010001234.1:64538036-64561286 GCA_030068395.1 Apalone spinifera
GCTCAGGAGAGAAGACCGACGTGGAGGAGAGACCTGAAAATCCCTTCTTATGACAGGCTAATTGGCTAGTTTTGAAATAACAAGTGGAGCCTACACACTACCAAGCCCATTATTTAGAAATCAGAGGCTGGTTATTTTGAAATAACTCCTGCTTTCCACAAAGAATAACACTTATTTCAAAACAGTTATTTTGAAATAGTGGTAGTGTTGATGTTCCATTGCTGCTATTTTGAAATAGCTACTCCTCAGAGTCATTCAGAGTAATTACTCTCCAGTGCTTCCTGGGTCTCTAAGTCAAGGTAGCGCATCCATATTAAGGGAGCCTGCTTGGACTAATTTTGAGGCTTCACTGTAGTGTGGACACACTATTTCAAAATAGATATTTTGGGAGTTATTATTTTGAAATAATTTCCTAGTGTAGACATGCCCTTAATCGTTAGATAAGAAGTCAAGAAGCAGCCCAGTTGGAGGAGAGAAAACTCTATGGAGGCCCTGGCTTCGGGGAAAAGGACCTGGAAATTGTCCAAGCAGCAGGAACTGGTTTATCCATTTGATTTATGTTGAACTGTTTTAGTTTTGAAAAATAAACCTATCCTGGAAGAAAGACACTGAAATTCTATAAACTGTTGAATTGTTTTTAATATGCTATGTTGACTCACTGGTTTATAGTTCACCTCTACCCAGACAGACTCTTCAGAGTGATGACCTTTTATGACTCTTCCAGTGCAATCCACGTGTTCTGGGTATTTGGAGGAACAGGGTTGAATAGGTTAGGAATGGGAGAAGAATAAATGTCACTGGCTTCTCTTCTATTATATCATGGGGAAGTTGATATTTAGAGTTAGATCTTATGTTTAATTGCAAAATCTCCCTCTCTCTATTTATATATTTTAAAAAGTCACATGTAGCCAGAAGGCTCTTGGCTATATGTAAAAGAGGAACCAAAAGAATGAACTACTCTGACTAAGTGTTTGTTGTAGCAACTTAGGTCTACAATTTACCCTGTGAGTTTACCAGTGAGAAGTGAAAGTTCACAAAATGTTACAATGATATAATTATAAATGTTAAGGGGTGATGGTAGATGAAAAAATGAGGCAGACTGAAATAGTACAAACAAAAATCTTTTTGTTAAGATCATGGCTGGTAAACAGGAAAGTCTGCAGCAGAAATCAATGGACCAAAATTAGTATGTTGGAAATTAACAAAATATTGAGGGATAGGCTATTCTACCCATCATTCCAATTCTGAGCCTTAAAAACAAAGAAGTGAATGCAATAGTTTAAGAAAGGAAAGCAGCCAACTTTACCAACATGAGTGCCAACTCATCATCTCCGGGATCTACTGTGACACAATTGGTCTACTTTGTTTTCATCCTCTGAGATGTCCAGACCAGACAAAGTCAGAGGGCAGGAGCTAAATGGCATCACAACCTTCACTGGCTTTGCTAAATCCCAACCATCATCTGGGATGTGAGACTTTGTCATTTACTTCCCCATTCTGAACATCTACAGTGTCCTTTTCCTTCCCCACCTTACTTTTTCTTTCTCCTTTTGTCTTATTTTTGGAGTCTGTATTAGACTCCATTTTTTTGCAAGACTGTATTTTGCAAAATTATCCAGAAAGTTTGTGACCAGAAAGCAGAGCTCAGAACGACACCTTATATAGCTGGATGGTAGTACAAGTTTGCTAAGTCTTGGAATGGCTCACAAGACCAAGAACCATGCTTATTTTCTCTAGCAGCGAGCTTACAAGGGACATTGGTAATTGAGATAGACAAGACATTTTCTATCTTTGCTGTTGGTTTCTATGCTCTTTCATTTGTGTATGTCTTGTCTTCTAGACAATGGGGTCAGACTTAAACAGCAGCAGTTTTTCCAGCTGATCTCCGCTAACTTCTCTTCTCCCGCAAAAGGATGGGTATTATCATAATTTTTAATCCAAGAGACTGTCAGATGCAGGGTTCTTTCTTAAAACTCTCTAGCAAATGGGAACAAAAGATATTGTTAAAATAAAAGCATTACTTAATACTTCACATTTCAAATGTGGTAATTATTTTTCCTTTTCTTAGAAGTAAAATAAAATGTTAAAAAAGGTTTAATAATGTGTTTGCTATGGTATTAAGCAAGAGGGGGATCTCTGTATGCCGAATCTTGCTAAAAGGTCTTTAACTGGGAACATTTTAGGGTTATGTTAATATCTTTGACTCCCTGGGCCCATTTATTCTATCATTATAGAATAAATATCATTATCATTATTCTAATGTTAGTAAATTGTACTGCAGATTTCAAATGTGTATTTCTAAGATATGTAATTCTAGATTGGAGAGCCTGATCAGGTCAGGCCCAAACATAGAACGGGGAGTGGAATGAGTGTTTTCCAAATCCATGCAAGTTGTGGTTAAAATAGGGGGGAACTTCCAACTATTATAAAACCTATAAAACTGATGCACTATTTTTTACTACTGGGGCCAAAATCTCTTAAGAATAAGTCATGACATTTTGACACCATCAAATCTGAACCATAATCTTAAACATAACTCACACAGGATGCAGATGTTATTTCCTCTAGTCAGTTCTAGAATGAATGTTTGTGGCTAAATCCATCCATTCTGAGAAGCCTCTCAGCAAAAATGAATACGAAATTTGGATCTGGAGAGCTTTGTAGAGAACAGAAGTGTGACAAAAGATTCTCAAATAGCGTTTTGACTACAACCAGCCATTTAAATACACACAAATAAAGCAAGATTTAGCAGACTCACAGGTTGAAGTGGGGAGATGAGGTGTTTTCAGAAGTTATTTTTCAGAATAATACATATGATATGTATATAGCTGGATGTTGCAGAATTAATTAGTATCCAGCTAGTAAACTTAAAAAAATAACAAATTTTCTTGCAGTATCTCAGGGTACATCTACACAGCAACATTATTTTGAAATAACATTTGTTATTTCAAAATAACTTAGTCTGTGCCTACACTGCAGGCAGTTATAGTAGACTTCCGATAATCCAAAATCTTTTGGACCTAGGTGGTGCCGGATTATTGGACATGATGGACTATCAGGAGGTACTATAAGCCAGTTTATATATATATATATATATATATATATATATATATACACACACTGTCTATAAAGTGTTTTTAACCCTTTTTATTGTAGCACAAGGACTGTCCAGCATCACACAATGCCAGTGGCAGACTGACTTGGTCCCATCCAGTTTTGCTCGGTTCAGCTGCTGCCGCTGTTGCCTTGTGACTCATTTTTTGCCAAAGCTCACTCACTAGGCTCTTGCCATTTTGATGCTGGACTATCGGGAGTGCCGTACAATTGGATGCCGGACTATTGGAGTTTTACTGTATTTTGAAATAATGTTGAAATACTGTCAACCTGGAGGACTTCTTAGTCCTCCAGGTAGTCCAGGACTTCTTAGTCCAACTCCTGTAATGCTCATTGTACGAGGAGTAAAGGAAGTCAGAGGAAGAGTGCTCTATTTTGAAATAAGTGCTGCGTAGATGCTCCTAATTTCAAAATAAGTTATTTCGAAATAAGCTACACAACTGACATAGTTCAATTTGCATAGCTTATTTTGAGTTAAGTCTTGCTGTGTAGAGGGGAAGAGAAGGAGGGCAGAACAAGGCTGCACCAGAAAGTCCCTGGGCTGGGACTCAGAGTTGTAGATGGGCCCGGGTACCCCCTTCCCTGTTGTACTGCACCTGTCACACTGAGGCGAGGTCTTTATGGACTGTGGCTTGCCTGTGAGGAGAATGGCTAGACTGAGGCTGCAGTTGACCATAGTGGTAGGTAGTAGGCTGCAGATTGCTTATACCTCTGAAAGAGGGGTGAGAGATCAGAGTAGTTTTGCACTGACGTAGGATAATGTCCTAAAGAGGACGCATTGATCCTGGAAGTTTTGTGGGTCCAGAATGAGAACGTGGAAAGAACATTGAGTGACAATGGATGAGACACTGGCCAGAAGAGAGTGTCCTGCTGAAACCAGAGCTAATTCCTGGAGTGACCAGCAGGAAGTGTCATGCTGATGAGTCACAAACCCTGTTACTGGGTTAAATATTTTTTTTCTTAAATAAGCCTATTTTACTTTATTATAAAATCGCACAAGTGCTGTGTAGTTTACAGGAGTGGTGATTTGATGTAGCATTGGTAAACTGGGATACAACTGCACCTCTGGAAGCACAAGATCTGGAATTTCTGTGAGTAGTCAGTGGCAGAGTCTAGAAATCACAAGTGAGTGCTTCAAAGTGACTTGAGGTCTGGGACACTCCTATTATTTACCTGCAAAGTGAAGACAAGGCTAGCAGAGGTGTAGCAAAGGTGTTATGTGTCATGGGGCAAAGGCAAAATTTGCTCCCCCTCCTTGCTGCCGCTGAGTAGCAGGGTCCCAAACCTGGAATAAGGGGGGTGGAGCTTGTATTGTGTTTTCTCCTGCCCCCTTCAGTTTAGGGCCAGACCCCGCATGCTCTAACCTGCTGGGAGAGATGGAGGAGGGTTGGGCTGGGGGCAGGGAGGAGGTTCCAGCTGGCAGCAGTGGGTGGAGGAGAAGCAGGTGAACTGAAGGATAATGGGGGGGGGCAGAGGAAAACTAAATTGGTGCCCCCTAAAGTGGCACCCAGGGACAGCTGCCTCCCCTGCCCCCCTCGCTATGCCACTGAAGGACAGTGCTTGAATGGCTGAAAGGTTGGTGGGGATAGGGACCTGACACCGAGTGCACAAGAAAGGCACCCTCTAGCTAGAGGCAAGCAGGAAATAAAAAAAAAAAAAAAAAAAAAGATAACTCTCAGTCCTTGAAGCTCTGAAAACTATTACAACTGGATTGTGAGAATAACTTCCACAGAAATTTGACAGTCATTTTTCTAATGTATTGATGTTTATACAGATTTTTCTAATGTATTGATGTTTATATATGTCTGAACTAAAAGTGGGAAAGAAGAGAGATTAAAAAGACTTGGACTTTTCATCTTAGAAACGAGGAGACTAAGGGGGGATATGATAGAGGTCTATAAAATCATGACTGGCGTGGAAAAAGTGAATAAGGAAAAGTTATGTACTTATTCCCATAATATAAGAACTAGGGGTCACCCAATGAAACTAATAGGCAGCAGATTTAAAACAAACAAAAGGCAGTTTTTCTTCATTCAGTGCACAGTTAACCTGTGGAACTCCTTGCCAGAGGATGTGGTGAAGACTAGTTCTTTAACAGGGTTCAAAAAAGAGCTAGATAGATTCAAAAAAGCCTCTGTTTGTCTGGAAATAGGTGACAGGAGAGGGATCATGTGAGGATTAACTTTTGTGTTCCCTCCCTCTGGAGCATATGGTATATTGGCCTCCGTCATCAGGCAGGATACTAGGCTAGATGGACATTGGTCTGACCCAGTATGGCCATTCTTATGTTCTAAGCCCTGCCCTGTATATCAGCTTCTCTAGTCAGTCCTCTAAGTCAGTGCAGGATGTGTCCAATTCAGATAAAACCCTCTGAATTTTCCCATTTCTCCTTCCTCCACTTCTCTAGGATGGGTGTGTTTTGGTAATTTTAATTGTAGGTCAAAAGAAGAGGTAGTTGGAACATCCTGTAAAGCTGAGATTTACACAAGATAATAAGTTTAAAAGTGAATTTCTGACTGGTCTTATAGTGGTACAAATTTAAATAGACTACTTACTACTCAGTTACATGACTGATGTACATCGGAAAGGAGCTCTAGGACCAAATGCTCTCCAAAGTCTATGGCACTTTTACCTATATAGTCCTTAGCAAAAGGCAGCAAGTTAAATGGTTTAATTTTGTCTTAAATAGCAAACAGTGAGCTTCTGTGAACTAGCTGGATCAAACTTGCCCTTCTTTCCCACTTAGTACCTTTCCTTATATTAAATACCTGCCCAGAAGAGCTCTGAGAATCTGGCAACACTTCTGAGAAATGGAGATTTTTCATCATTTTTGGACAATGAGCCTTTCAAAAGCACTTAATTTACAAGGAAAACATATAAAGTATTGAATTTCACTCCCTCTCCTTTTCAAACATGGCAGATTTTCACTTTTCATTGTCCCAAGAACTCTGTTTTTGGAATGGAAAACTTTAGTGAAAATGGTAATTTTCACTCAAATGAACCTGATTTTTAAAATTGCAATCTCTTACCTGCATTCTTATCTTCACTCTCATGACTAGACCCAATAGAATTACATGTAAGTATTTGCAAGACCAGATCCTAAATTTGTTATCATAAATGATGTTTTCAATTATTTTTATCTTTAAATCTAAAACGTCCTCCTGTTCGTGAGCTAGGTTACCAGATTGTGAGGGATTAGGCATTTCACAGTGTCATTTTACTCTCTGGGAGTAGTTACATTTTTTTCTTTATTTACTGTAGAACAAAAGCCTAATAGGGCATCTATTGAAATCAATAGAAAGATTTATTTTGACTGCCATGGACATTGGTCACCCATTCTACACCCAAAATATCTGATTTGCTTGTCATTAACAGGAAATAAAATACCAGTGAAATGTGAAAACTTGATTTCAAATACTCTTGCAAACATTTCACACGCGTCTACTTCAAGATTGTCAGTCCTATGTGTTGCACATAGCTACCGTGTCAAACTATCAGCAATAGAAGATTTTGCATATATCTTCAGTTTCCTCTCTCTCCTTTCCATTGTTGCTGTTGTCATCTTGGAAAATCCTTCCCTATTTAAAAAAAAATGGTTGTGGGGAATTTGTATGAATGAGTGTACAATACCCTGGGATATAAATTATATTTTGTTATGCAGTAATAGTACTACACCTTTTTATCTAAAAAGTTTCAAATTCTCTAGAAGCCAACTTACTCATTTCTAGATATTGTCATTTAGAAGCCCCAGATTCTTTGAGTGTTTGCCATATATTTTTTGGTAACGGCTCTCCCGTAGCCTGTGCATTTGACTCCAAGTCCTACGATTTACAGCGTCCCCTGAGGGCCTTGGGCCTCCCAACTGAAAGAAGAATGGGCAAGGTGACCACAACTATCCTTCTCACCACCTGAGGCTTTGATTTTGAACTCTTCAGTGTCTGAGCCACTTCACTCATTGTACAGCTATAATACTCTGAGCAAAGAGTTGCCATTAATTAAGACCACAATCCTGCAAACAACATACTTGCCTGCTTAACTTCACTTTGCAAATTGGTAGCTTAGTAATAAGATTAGTGTAGTGTTTCCATTTTCCTTCTCCCTCATTTGATCTAGTCTCTCATTTTGGGAACTTGTTTCCTGCAAAGACTGCCTACTAGCAGGTTCTGTGCTGTCATGGCAGGTAGAGTCTCTAAAGTTTAAAAATTGGCCCTGTTGAAAGGCAGCAATGCCTCTTAATGATAGCCTTACTAGGTACTTGTGCTGGGGGGAAAGATACATTGATGACAGGTGCTCACCTTGTAAATTGTTCTAAAAGAAAATTAAAAACAACTAGAGAGGCACAGCTGATGGAGAAATCCATGCATCATTCTTCAGACCCCACAATCTCTGGAGCTTAACATCTGGAGCAATTATTATCTAAAAGTGCATTCAGATGATCATTTTTCTCTGCTGGTAAGAGCTTTTTTATCGGGAAAAAAAGCCTTCAGATCTTAGGGGGAAGAGATCTAAATTTCCTTCATGTAACTCTAGCTCCACTCTTCTTCACCCGCAAATCATCCCATTTAACTTCAGAAAAGAGTGCTACAAGCCCTATAAAAGATGCAACTGTAACTTATTTGGACTCTGGTCACTGAGCTCCAGTCTCCTCTGAATGAAAAACATTGCCTAGTATTAGCCACAGGGCACCAAAAGGTATGGGACTGCTACTTTCACTACTACTCCATTGCCAGTGCTGATAATTCACCTGATTGTGGTACTAGAGTTTTTAGTGAAGGAACTTAAATGGCACCAGGAGCTCAATCTGTCATATTGGAGGTAGGCTCTTAGCTACCTCTTAGCACTTAGGCTACCCCTCCACTGTTGAGTGCCTCCTTGACTATAAAGCACATTCAGTGAGAGATGGAGAACCAAAACAGACCACTGTGTTATGGAAATAATAGAACTGGGATACTTCACCCAGTTTCTCACCCTTCCCACACCTCCCCTGCCTCATCCAAGAAATCTGCTAATTATAGTCAACTCCCCATAGATCTCTTTGCAATGCAACCATCATAAATATTTAGACTTGTGCTTCAGTAGGGATCAGGATAATACATTAATAGTTTCCAAGGCCAGAAGAGAACACCGTGACTTTCCAATCTGACCTGCTATAAACCAGGACATAGTATTTTCCCCAAATAATTCCTGTTTGGACTAGAACATCTGTTTTAGAAAGTCTCAATTTAAAAATGGCATGTTATGAAGAATCCGCCATTAATCAATTGAACTCCTATTACCTATTTCCATCACATTTAGCCACTGCTTGTGAAACCCCATGAGTGGAATATATATGGAGAACCATTCAAAGAAGAAACAGATATTTACTTTATAGTAACTGTGGTTCTTTTGAAATGTGTTGTCCATATGTATTCCACAACCCATCCACCTTCTCCGCAGTGACAATGACTTGTAACATTGAGATTCGGTATTAGTGAAGAAATGGCTGACACCTGGGGTTGCCCTGCCCTGGAGGTCCTCTGGTGGGAGCCATGAGCAAACTCAGGGCCTAGGCATGGTTTCCAATAGACACTGCCCAAAATAATCTGAACTCAAGTGTCCATATGCTGTTAGTGGCACATATATGGGCAATACATGAACAATAGACAGAGTTAGTGCAAGGTAATAATCTGTTTCTTTGGTTAAATGGAATTACTCCCCTCTGTAGCTTTAAATAGAGAGCAGCTAATTTAATTTACTTCCGTATCACCTGCACACTGGTGGTTTTTGTGGGTAAGGTGTATGTACTAACCAAAGAGGTGTGGTTTCTATTTACAAATTGCAAGCTAGATGGCTCAGCCTGTTTTGCAGAAATTCAACAGGTTGCTGAAGTATGTGCACAACATAATTCTCCCCAACAAACTACACAAAAAAAGCCACTACACCAAGCACTACTAGAGAGTTGTAGAAATGACTGTGTCTTGGATAATGTCCAGTTGGCATAAGTCTGTGTGAGTTTAACGTAGTCAAGAGAACTAACTGCACACTTAGAGTAAGATCTGATTTATCAACTGCATCTACTTCTAAGGGATGTCTACATGGCATTTAGCTCAGGCTAAGAAGGTATTTAACTGTAGTGTAGATGTCTGGGCTCAGGACATAGTCCAAGTTCTGGATTCTTCCACCTTGCAGGGTTCCAGAGCGTGGGCTCCAGCCTAAGCCCAAATGTTTACACTGCAAGGGCATATCTACACTATGGAGAAGAGCAACCTTCTGGAGGTTGATCTTCTAGAGTTCAATTTAGTGGGTCTAGTGTAGACACCTAAATAGAATGCTGAAGGCAGCCCCCGCCGGTGTCAGGGACTCCTCATTCTATGAGGAGTAATGGAATCCAGCAGGAACGTGTGATCCCCTTGGCCTCCTGCAGTATAGACGCTGCAGCGTCTTGGCTTAAGGTAAGCTGATTTCAGCTACACATTTTGTGTACTGGATGGCGTACCTTAAGCTGGCCTGCCTGTTCTACTGTAGACAAAGGGCAAATAAACAGCCCTTTAGCTCAAGCCACAAGATACTATCTTTGCTACAAACAACATATATCTCTATGTTCTTGACAATGGGTGCACAGAGAATCATCCAGTAAGTTTCTATGTTCAGAACAATAGATTTTTATTTGGGGTTGCAGAGTCATGGGGAAGGTCCAGCAGTTTCTCTCCTCCTTGCACTTCATTCTCTCTCTCTCTCTCTCTCTCTATATATATATATATATTTCCTACTATGCAACAGAATGATGTCATCGCAGCCAGAGAGAAGAGGGTTGGCGAGCATAGTGTGCAGGGCGCAGTCCCCTAGTTATTTATAAAGTAGAGGAAAACAAGTTACAGGAAGCAGATTTGCTATAAAGTTAAAGATCATTTACAAGCATTTGTTTGCTCTCTGGTCCCTAGGTAGATTTCTTCCCTCTTTCAGTTGTCTGGTTAGTGGCTTTCTCTCTAGGCTTCTCATCAGTACAGCCAACCCTGTAAGGGAGAGACTCCTTCTTTGCTGCCTTGCACTCTATATAGATATTTACATCCATACAAAAGTGGTGTAAAATGCTAACAAATCAGAATGGTAGCACTTTACAAACACTTTGCAAAACTGTGACCGGCTACAAAGGGCTCAAGGCTTGGGGGAAATAAGGACTAGAGAACTCTGCTCTTTTTACTCTGCTTTACAATATAACCCATCTAGACTTCTGTTATCAAAGGGCTAGCAAGCTTTTCTGTTCCAGTTACAGATGCAAAGCACCAATCCAATAATGCTAAACTGTAATTCCAATGGATCCAATACATCATTTCTGGTATTAAACATAAGTCATGATACAAGTCCTTGCTCATCTATTAACCTTTTACTCTTTTTTTTTTAGCATAATTCCAGATTTTTTTAGAATCCATTTCTTGAGATACAGAAGAAAGATAAATTCAGATGAAAAGAGCAAAACATTTCCCCTCTTAGACTTCCTAATAAACTGTTTCTTCCCTAATCACTCTACTTTCCAGAGGCACATAGCCTGTTCCTGATTTTCCTGCTTTTAAACTGCAGAATAGCTTAGGACAGGTATGTTTCATTACAAGGGGATAAACAGGGACAGTTTGAATCCTCCTGTCAATTAATTCTTGTTATTTCTTCTACAGATGATCACAAATGCTTTCCTTGAAGTTTTCCTTAATCTATGATTGGCCTGGAAGAGGGAAAGAGAAGGAAAAAGCCTTACAGGCTCTGATCAGTTATAGTAGAGAGAGGGTTGAGATACATTCATACCAGGATTAAACTCAGATCAGGTGCATAATTAGCCCTAGATATACTTATGTCTATGAACCCAATGTCACTGATTCTCTTCTGCCTAACACCACTCTATTCTGATTTAATAGCACCTTATCACCATACAGGCACATATATACTGAGTGCAAGGCAGTGGTGAATCAGGCCTCATGTCTCTTTTCAAGCTCCAGTGCTCCCTAAAGAGCCCCTCATACTGGGCCAAGAATCTTTTAAAGATGTTTGAGTTTGTGCCCAAAGAAGAATAGTTTTATTTGCCTGAGTAAAATAATTTGGAATGCTACTTTGTTTTTTTCCATGTGCTCTCTGAAATGACTGGCAATCCTCTTAAATATCATCAGTAACCCCTGACATGCAGAAGCATTTGGCGGGTGCCCAGAAGAAAGTCATTTAAACAAAGAAGTAGTGATTTTAACGCTGTTTTCCCCTTACCAGTAGGGGTATGCAATACATTTTGAAAACCCACGCATGCAGATGCTGAACTTTTGTTCTAAAGTTGATATATTTTAAGTTTAGAACAAACTTAAAAAACTCAAAAGGCTGTGATATCTCATTTGGATAGCTGGCCCAAGGAAATGCACAAAATGTCCCCTAAATGCTGCAATGGTAAAGGCTTGTTTGTATGTGTTAGGGACAGCCCATTTCTTCAGTAATCACTCTGACCACCCTGCATTCCATAAATGGCACTGATCATTGGAGATGACATCAGATAACTCCAGTGACCATAGCCAAAGAATTCCATCACCGTGGTATCTTCCCTTGCTGTCTGATGGCTTAAATAATGGAAAAAGCAAAGCAAAACAAAACAAACATACAACATGAGGATGATATGGCTCTCCCTTGGCTCAAAGTTGTGGTTTGGAGGTGAGCAAGCTAAATAAAAAAGCCAGATGTGGCTTACGTATTTGTTACTCCCTCCACCCACACACAACAAAATCCATATGCGAATGTGGATGGAGATGGGTGGGTAGGAACAGCTTTGAATAAGATATAACATGAGATACATTTCAAACAGTGAATATAATTAACCATTGAAACAATTTACCAAGGGTTGTGATGGATTCTCCATTATAGACAACTTTTAAGTCAAAATTGAATGTTTTCAAAAATACATGCTCTAGGAATTATTTTGGGTAGCTAGCCTGTGTTACCAATGTGGACCAGACTATCTTAGAGCAGTTCCTGAAGGTTCTGCCTATGGGAACAGAGAGTTAGATTAGGTGTTTCCTGCAGACTCAGTGAACTGTGGAATGAATTGAGGGCTTCAAGGATGCCAAAGAAGACAAGTAACAGGGGCAGTATGTCGCTCTGAGAGGGATCAAACATGGGAAAGACCTTGAGTGGCTGGTACTTGGGGAAAACACAGGTCTGATAAGCATCCTGGTTAGCCCCACTGTCTAGCAAAAACACTTGTGGAGGTGAAGCAGGAGGTCCTGTGAAATACTTTAAGTGTAGGCAGCCTGAGCACATTAAATGGCATGGTCTGATGATGGAGTGTGATTATCTAGGCTGTTTCTATAGCAGGACTAGGCATAAGGATTCCATTCAGAACTTCAAGGGAGATGGACCATAGGTGGTGCCAGTCTGAGTGGGAGGAACTGTAGTGAAGGGGCCTGTAGACATGGGTTATGGGTTGACTGGAAAGATCAGTCAGGGTAAACAATCTGGACTCACATCTCCCTGTATGTGTCTCATGTATTCATCGTGACAACAATGTCTACCCAACAGCAGAAATCAAAAGTTCAGGGTGGTCAAAAGTTTGCTATGGCTGATATTTCTGGGGAGAACCTTCTTACGTTTTTCAGCCCTCATGCAGCTGGGACCAGAACTTTCCAGGACTTAGGAAGTCTGAGGTCAATCAGAAAAGGAAATAAAAGATTTAGGAGCCAGAGTAAAGATAGCAAAGAGAGGCTGAGAGGAATACCATCACCATTCCCAAAGACAAAATCATCTGCTTAGTAAGTGTAAACAAGCATTGCATGACATAAGCACATCACAGGGGCAGAGGGGAACATTAACTAGCTGATAGATGAGTTAGACCAGGTTCAGGTAAAGTCTGAAAAAGAGAAGCAACAATGCTTTATCCTGCAGAAAAAATTAGGCTGTCTCCAGACAGACAAGTACCAATTAATGGAGGCAAATGGGAACCCACACTGAATCTCAAACTCAGCAAAGTACCTTGATGACCTAAACAGAGTATCAGACCCAGCAGGGAATTGCAGGTGACTAAGGAGAGTCCCAAACTCAGCAAAGAACTCTAGAGACCCCAAATGAACCTCCAACCTAGGCAGGGACTGTATAAGCCCAAACAGTCTCAACAAAGGTACTATGGAGACTCCAGATTGGATTTCCCTTTAAGCAAACTAGCATAGGGATTCAAACAGGGCCATCCCACGAAACAGAGGCCAGATGAAGGGTCAGCGTTAGAAACAGGGCTCTGATATGGGAAAGGAAGTAGTGGATACTCATTTTATGGCTCCTATGCTGAAGACTGGTGAGCTTACAGTATGGTTGGAAGCATCAGAATGTGATGCTTACAGAACCTCAAACTGAAGAAAGAAACAAAGTGCTATAGTTCTCTGGCATTCATTGAGGAGGAAAAATGATACTTACTCCTCATGGTTCATGAACTCGAAACTGGGGTAGAAATTCTGCAGTCAGAGAAAAGCTATGCATACAGGGACTTTGAAGTCAAAAAAGTGAAGACTATATGTTGCTTGTGCCCAGAGGATTGGTAGATGGGATTCTGACTCCATAATACAAGACTCTGAGGCTACGTCTATTCTGTGGCGCTATTTCAGGATATTGGAAGTATACTGGAATGGCTATTCTGCATCTTTTGAGCATGCCTATTATTTTGAAATATGAGTTTGCTATACTGATGTCCCCATAAACATTGTTCCATGAGGGTTACGGGATGTTTTGGAATAAAGCTTTCTTTCAAAATTACCTTGAAATAAGATATGCAGTTTGCACAATGCAAATTGCATTGCTTATTCTGACGTAAGGGTGCAGTTGTAAACACACCCTGAGTGACTGAAACTAGGGGTTTTTTTGCTGCAGGGAGTGTGCTGGTGATCCTGGGCCTGGGAGAAATTTATGTGAAATGCTGCCTGAGATGTTCATGGTATGTTGAAAGATTAAGGGACTGTTTTGATTAGGCTGGAGAAACTTTTGGATCACGAAGTTTGTTATAAAAATGTCTTTGTAAAAAGCAGAGAAAAAAACCAGGGTTGTGTGGAGGTTTGGAATTGTCTTGTTTTCCTCCCTGGAAAGAGGGGAGGTGTGTTATCGGATCCCTGTGAGGGGAGCTGAGTGAAAGCAGGTAAGCCACCTCAAGCCAATTAAAGCAAGCTGAGCTATGTCCAGGAACTTGTGGGGGAGGAGGGAAAGAGAGGCCAATAGGCTATGTAGTCAGGGAAGCAGCCCTTGGGGGTGCAGCTTCAGGAAGGGGACACCTGGCTAACACTGGGAAGCTGCTAACTGCAGGGGTACTAGAGACCCCTGGGAGAGGTGCCACTGAAGTATAAGAGAAAGGAGTGAGTTAAAATATTGTTTTTTATTTGTTTAATTGCCTATTTTAAGAAAATAAATCAACTTAAAGGAGAATGGGCAAGCAGTGAGTGCATGGAAGCTGGGGAGAAGCCCCAACCTGTGACATTCACCATATGGTATACTGCCACATTTTCATTTTCAGTCAACAGAAATGAGAGGCCAGAGTCCCTGTAGTACTTATCCAAATGGCATACGTGGAAAGGTATTGCGTTTTCTGCTATTATGAGATGTGAGCTTGATGAGTCATCCCATCACATGATGAAATGGATGCTGCCCTTTTTAAAGCCTACCACTACGTTTGTTCATTTGAATCTTTCTTGTAATTTACAAACAAACTTTATCCCTCTTTTTAGCATTGGTTCTATATGTTAAGTTTATTTGAGTCTTTGCTGTCACTTACGATAGCAGTGAAATATTTCTTGATACTTAGATATTTATAAGGTGCCTGTCATCTTGCCTCGAGTGCCAATCATTTAGCATGCATGAGTCCATTTTACATAGAATGTTCTAGCCATGTAGTCAGAGATCAACAAAATATAATTTAAAATAACATTCTCAGGGAGGGAAGGGGGAATTTGCTGAATTGACTGCCCGGTGTACACCAAGCTGAATGTAGATAGATGATTAGCATCAACCTCTAGCTGCAATTACCCTCAGCAATAAAGCGGTTATCAATACGGTAAAATTTAAAGTGAATATTATTTAGAACAAAATATGTATCAGAATTCAAATTATTACAAAAACTATGAAGGGAATTAATAATAATTAATTTGCCATTTTTTATGTCTGACTGCTATTTTTTTTCTTCCAGATTCCTAATAGCAGAATAGATTTTCTTGCAGTGCTTTCCAAAACATAAGTAAGAAGTAGACAGAAATGGTATTATATGTGAACTGTGATATTCCTCAGATTTTTCTATAGTTGCAACCTTGGTAATGTAAGGCAAAAGGCTAAAATTCTGCCTGTTGGACCAAGAAAAACTCAAAACAGGTGTTAAAAGGTGAATTAATATTGTTCATAATTTATAATTGTTAAAGAAAATGAAGGAAAGTTAAGGGCCCTCATAAGAAATTATAGGTATATCTGTACCTGAATTATGGTCTGTCAATGTAAAGGTAAACTAAAGGGTAGGTTATTTAACTTAAGTTATAATTTAACTCTGTATGTTGACAGAAAATAACACAGTTGTTTGCAAGGGCCTGAAGCCAGGCCCGCTGACCAGGTGGGATGACAAGGGACAGCAACCCTGGGGCCTGGTGATTTAAAAGGGCCTGGGGCTTCAGGGCACTGCTACAGTGAAAATAATCATCACTGGAGTGCTAAGCACTGCTGCAGGACTGGCTGGGGGGAAACTAATTCCAGCCCACCCCTCCCATCTGAATCTCTGTCCCTTCTGGGGGCCCAGAACCATGAAGATCTCTTTCCATCCAGCCACCCAGGACTCTGCAAAGTCTGTCAGCCTCTTTGCATGAAGCCCAGAATCCCTCCCCCTTACACTCATGAGATAGAAAAATATTTTTCCATTTCAGATTTTAAAAAGTGACTGGAGTGGACCTCAATCTCTTGATTCTAGAATGTTGGACAGAGATCTATGGCTGTGCTTTTTGATGGTGAATGGCATGGGAGGAACTCAGACCTTGAAGACCAGCATCAGGGCGCCTCAGGTGAGCAGGTGTGGTGTTGACTCTTGAAGATGTAATTATTTGATGATGTGAACATGGGCTACCACTAGGGAGCACAGTATCCCAGAGTTTATGTGCAGAACTTTTATACCCTCTAGCCTCTGGGCAGATTAGTAGGCACTTGACCAGTCCTTTCCCTGCCTTTCCAATAAAGAGTGCCAAACTTGTAAAAAGGGTGCCAAAGTTCCAAGAGGAAAGGTACCCAACACGGCTTCCACACAACTATTAGGTACCATCCAAGATGGTGAGTCTAACAAAATTTTAAACAGTATAGGTTTTGACACAAGCCTCCAGACACAGTACCGGCACCTCCAGTCAGAGTTTATCTGTCCGACAGTTGACTGGGCTGTGTGTCTTAAAGGGGCCACGCATCTTAAAATGGCAATTCCAGCCCCACTTTTTTTTTCAACAAATTTCCCCCGGAGTACCGGACACAAGTACACATTAAACAATGCCCAGGATAACAGAAACGCACAAATAACACTGTACAGTCAGTTACAGCTGAAATTAGCATTTTGAGTAAATCAGTATTCCTTTGCCTTCAGCTATCATTCTTGAGAAGTGACCTCATTTGTGATACTGATTGTACCACATTCTATTCTACCATGGCATTTAGAAGTCTATAAAGTTCACAAATTGTCCCTGTTGAAGGGCAGTAATGTCTCTTAATGATGGATTAATTGTACCAGGAAGCTCAGCTACTAAGCCAGGCTATGTCTAGACTATAATGTCTTATTGGAAAAAGATATGCAAATTACTCTCTGCAATTTGTGTGCCTCTTTCCGATAGTTTTGTTGGAAAAGGCTTTTCTGAAATTTGGCCCATCTACACTGGGACAAATTTTAGAAAAAGCTTCTCTTTCGGCAGAAACCTTCTTCCTCGTGGAATGAGGAAGGCAGGGCTTCCAAAAGAGTGCGTCTGCTTTTCCGCAAAATAAAGCGGAAGAGCAGATGCGTTCCCTGGACACGGCGGAGTGAAAGGTAAACTTTTTCCTGATAATATTTAGTCTTATTCCTGTTATTCAGTAGTAGTTTTACATATTTGGATTGCATTCTTAGTATATTTATAACAAGTAGGATTAAACAATACAGTTATAAAATATACCAATAAATGTTCATTTTTTAAACAAATTGTTACTTCACAGGGAGTTGAATATTGATTCTTAAAATCTAATTTCTAATTATTGGAATGATTACTGTTATATGGGTTTGATCTTGCAGTTTGAGCCAAGTGTTCCCTTATGTTCATGCAGAACCCCTTTAAAATCTGTGTGGTTTTGAGTAGCCTCACTTGCATAGACTCTTATGTGGGATCAGGGTGCATGCATGTTGAAGTTTTAAACAGTGCCATGAAAAATAGAGTTGGAGCCATGTGTCTGCTGGAATGCTATGAGGGAACCCCACCCTCAAGGCCATATCCTTGCCAATCTTTATCACCAGGAGTTTTCATTGAAAACAACATGAAGACTTCTTTCCAATACACTAGTGCCACACTGCCAATATTTTAATAAGAGATTTTAACATCAACCGTCTCCTGTACCTTGTGATAAACCTCATATTGTGTGTGTATGTGTGTGAGAGAGAGACTGAGAAATCTACTCATTTGTCTTTTTACTAAAACAAAGAAGCTCTCTCTTAACCAAGAATGAAGGCTGTCATCTTACATAAAGATGAACATAGCTAGAAATGTTTGTAATTTCTTTCTGAAAAATATTGTTAATATAATTTAATTTCCAGCTGAAGAGTAATATACAAGTCAGCTGTAAAAGGGATAATTTAGCAGCATACAAAGATGGGTGATCTCCATCTCTAGTAGTAATATCACCCTCAAATCTTTCCTTTATTGTTGTAGTGGAATTGTAAAAAAAAGGTCTCCTCTTCCTCATTAGTAGGTGCTGAGTGCATTGCTTTCATATCAATTCAATGGAGATCAGTATTTAGATGGAGATCAGTATTTAAATGTTAGACTAGTGCATAGTAGTTGACTATGGGCTCAGTAACTTAGTAGCTTCAATGGTCATGATGAATAGCAACTTTTAATTTAATCCTATGGTCTGAGACTGTGGAAGAAGGAACTCTTTGCTGCCATCTATTAGTGAATCGAAAGAAGAGACAATGAGCAAACCTTATTTGCATGTTTGTTACCCATCAACCTAGTGTGAACATTGTGGTTGTTTGGTTTCAAAATCTGTTTAAACTTGAGCTGTTTGGGTTAAGAAATGTCATTTCTCTTATTGTGTGATTAAAAACTCAAAAGAATTGTATTTGTTATGCAATGAGAACAGATTCACAATAATCAAAATCTCAGTCTTGCAGAGTTTGGTAGTGAGCTCAGATGTAAGACAAACAGAAAGGTGTTAAGATGTAAGACACACAGAAAGTGTGAATTCCTGTTAACAAGGAATCCTCTCCAGGATCCTATATACTCATGAGACCTCCTTCTCCTTTCAGATTGTAACAGAAAAGGGTGAACTGTGGTAAACATTCCCCCTATTTCGTAAAACTTAAAGAACAACTAATGGTCCTGCAGCACCTTAGAAACTAACAAAAAATGTAGATGGTATCATGAGCTTTCATGGGAATAACCCACTTCCCACGAAAGCTCATGATACCATCTCTACATTTTTGTTTGTCTCTAAGGTGCTGCAAGACCATTCATTGTTTTTTAAGTTTTTTCAGTCACAAACTAACACAGCTACCCCTCTGAGATGCCTATTTGGTGGCTTTATAGCTGAAATCATATACATTGATTTATAGATGGAAAAGTACAAACTCACTAAGCAAGTAGCAATACTTCCTACCCAGTACTGGACAAGTTGTCACTGTAGCTGGATTAGGTGATAAAGCATCCAGATCAGACCTTGCTAGAAACTATTGTGCATGAACTATGGTACAGAGGGGGAGATGACAAAGAATTGGCAGCAAGGAGTTTTCATGGAAGCCAGACAGCATACTTGCTAGGGGATGGAAATAAACCCAAATGTACACCTCCATGCTAGGACTTCACTACCCAGTGGCAGAAAGCAAACTGTGAATAGGGCACGGTAGAGGGGAAAGTGATGTGTCGTATTATGCTGTCAGGTAGGGAAATTAAGGTGAAACACTACTACCAAAGAATCTGTGAGGATGACTTTTTAAATTATTAATTGGGACAAAAAATAGTATTCCTTTCCCTAATACATATTTAAGCTTCAGTACTTAAAGAAAGGAAAGTATTGCCTTTTAAGGGTACTAAGTGGCTTTTATGAGGAAGTTCTAAATATTTGAACATGACTCTTTTAGTTGTCAAGAGCACCTACTAAAAGGGTTATGTTGTATTATATTCTGATATGTGTAGGGGATATCAATTTTGTCAGTATTACATATTAAAAAGAAGAGGCAAGAAGTCAAAAGGCTTTGTTCTGCTTCTGGTATAAACCTGGAACAAATCTGCTGAAGTCAGTTACATTGTTATGACAGTAGAATCAGATCCATGTTTGTCCTGTTATACTCTGTTTGAAATTAGTTGAGCTAGGAAGTTAGCCAGTCTCTGTAAGGATCTTCACCATTGTCTTGTGCAAAATATAGTGAGAATTTATAACACATTAACTTTTATAGGATTAAGAACTTTGGTTGAATGGGTTTTTCATAATTATGTAAATCATGTGAATTTCCATGATCTCACATTGTTCTTCAAAAGTCTTATTGCAATTTCTGTAATATATTTAATTGATTACATGTTCTTATTAAATAAACACTTGTTTACTTTGATCTTTCTGGCTTCAAAGTCATGTAAAATGTGAACTTTAGGTCTGAGTAGTTGGGCTAGGATTCAAATTAACTCAAGATTAATTAATTGTATCCTAGGTCCCTTATACAGATGACTAGACCTCTGAGAGATCAGAGGGCGATTTCACTTTTTTTCCTGTTATCTGAAGCTATGTCTAGACTGCAAGCTTCTTTCAGAAGAAGCTTTTCCAGAAGAGATTTTTCAAAAAAAAACTTCTTCTGAAAGAGAGTGTCCACACTGCCAAAGCACATCGAAAAAGTGATCTGCTTTTTCAAAAGATAGCATCCACACTGAATGGACGCTGTCTCACAGTTAAGCTGTGATTACTCTGGACAAAGTGGCCACCAGGGCACTTGTGCTTTTTCCTCTTTCTTCTTCTTTCGAAAGAGCTCCATCTTCCCCATCCACACACACCTTTTGGGGAAAAGGCTTTTTCCATGTAGAAAGAGGTTTACCAATGTCGGAAAAACCCATCTGTTATTTTGATTTTTTTTTCCGAAAGAACGCGATTGCAGTGTGGACACAAGTGAGGTTTTTTTCAGATAAATGGCTGTTTTTCAAAAAAAACCCACTGTAGTGTAGACATAGCCTAATTATAGTCTGCAGCAACTGAGCACTTTAGAAAGCTGAATCATTGCTTAGGAGTGTTCCGATGGCCTACCTGTGAAGTGTTAGACTTGCCAAATGCCTTAGAATGCCAACATATAGACTCACTTCCCTTAAGTGCCTAAATGTTAAATGTGTGTAATTCTGCTAGAGATCATGCACACTGAAAGTAAAAACAGACTCTAGAAGAACTTGTCAAGCAGGATATCTCAAAACTTCATGTGAGAGATCAAAAAATAAAACTAGTGTTTATTTAATCTCTTTTGTGAATTTTCTTCTCCATAGGGTTTCCCAGTGAACTGAATATTTTTTAAGTTGTATCGTAGAGCTTTGCATCACAATTCAATGTAGGAGGTGGGGAAAGTCCCAAAAATGTAAATTATTTTCATACAACTTTAATCTGAAGTGTCACATTATCTAAAAGGATAAAAAATGTGGAGATTTTCTCTCAATTTGAATCACATCTGTACACAAAAGAATAGTATCATTCTTAACATCAAAAAAAATATAGAATGAGTTTGACTTTTGGGGAGTTTTATGTTAATAGGTTGAACTTTGAGTTTAATAGACTGTAATTTGAAAAGTTTGGGGATGAAAAGCTGAGAAATGACCTCAGCATGTAATACACAAATATTATCCCAGTACATGTGTATGCTTCATATGCAGTCTGATTCGAAGACTAATACTTCTAAATCCATTATGATGATTGTGGTGTATACGTTCATTTAGGTTTAAATTAATCTGCAGAGAATGCAGGGAATCCAATATTTTTATTCACATTTAAAAACTCATTTTAGAAATGTCCATACTTACATCTGTACATCATGCAGCCTGCTTCTTACTTCACCATTTTGTTTTTCTGTAGATGAAGTTATTCAAAAAGATATGTAGTTTCCCCTAAAGAATATGATTACTGCCTTCTCAGCAGAAAGAACGTTCTTGAGAAACTTTTTGATGCTGGCAGAACAAGTGGCAGCTCATGCCAAGGCCCCTGGGCCTCAACTGAACACTGAGAAACCAGTCTGCCTTACGTGTGCATTAGCATTGTTACAATAGATGTGAAAACACATTCTTATAGACTTACTATATAGACTTCATGAAATGTGAGTAGGATGCTGCAAGCAATAGTCTCACTCATGACTGTACCCCATGTTATAAGATTACAATGGATTTGCATATAAACCTCTGTAATTGTGTAAGTCATTACACAGGAAAGGAATATACTTTAATGTAAAATGCTGGCATCCTACAAAAGGTGTTTGGCACTGCCCTGGCATTCTTTAAGGTTGGTCACATGGTCAGTTTGCAATGTGAGTAATATAATTCTCTACACCTAAATTGCCTCCTGTTTTCAAATAGAAAAGGTATTCATCACTTGCTATCCTAAATTATTGTGAAGTATATTATAAATATATTTCTTTAATCTATGTTGGACACTAGTTGCGACATTTTATGGGTGTGTGAACTTTTATGGGTGTGTGAACTTTGTGGGTGAAATCCTGACCCTACTGTAGTAATTGGAAGGTTTTCCATCAACTTCAATGGAGCATTTTGAGCTCACCATTTACACTAGCTACAGATCCCCTAGAATGTGTGTTGCATGTATGTTAAGTGCTAAGTTATATCATATCTATTTACTAAACACCTTGATACATTTCAAAGGCACTTTAGAAATGTAGAACAACACATGATCTTAACTTGCATGTTTGTTGTTTATCCAGTACCCAGAACTGTGGTAGGCACCAACAGAAAGTTCTTTTCCTCACTTGCTTACACAGTGAAAAAGATGAGAAAGAAGGGGTGAGAATGGAAGAAGGAAAAAACCCCATGTGTTTGCAGTAAGACCATTTTTATAATCTTGTTTGGCTCTGCATATGAAAGGTTTCCATGAGGCTTTTGTATACTTTTTTTTTAAATCAAGAAGCAAACAATGAAAAATACAATAAGGAAATTATATGCAAACTGCATAGGTTTTCAAATATCACATACTTCATGGGATCGCCAGTAGAATTATGGAATTACATAATTACACAACTTGTCAAAGCTGCAAAACCAGTCAATACTACTCATACTTAACATGCTAAAGTGGGGGGTTACAGCAATAAAACACAAGTCTTACATAATTAGGAAGAATAAAAAGGAGAGATTAGTGGAGTGCAGTGAAGGTATGGCATTCTTTGAGCAATTTTATCAGTTTTATACAAATGATTCTAAAATGTCGTACAATAGTCTTCAGTTTCATATTGTAGAATCATATGATTGGAAGAGAGCTCAGGAGGTCACCGAGTCCAACTCCCTGCCCAAAGCAGGACCAACCCCCAACTGAATCATCCCAGGCAGGGCTTTGTCAAGATGGGACTTAAAAACCTCTAGGGATGGAGATCATACCAGCTCCCTAGGGTATGTCTAAACAGCAAACTTTTGAAATAACTTTACTAGTGTCTACACAGCCAAACCGCTATTTCAAAATTAATTTGAAATAGTGGAGCACTTATTTTGAATTTGGTAAACCTCATTCCACGAGGAATAATGCCAAATTCAAAATAGCCATTTCAAAATAAGTGCTGTGTAAACACTTATATCGAAATAGGGGGCCTCTAGCCTTCCCAGGGTGCACTGGTGGCCACTCCAGCCTCAACCAAGAACACTCCTCTCTGTCCCCCCGCCCCGGAGCCCCTAAAGGGGTTGACTCTGGCCACAGTGCCTGTGACAGCTCCAAGCCTGCCAGCCC
>JANRFK010001234.1:64561386-64572649 GCA_030068395.1 Apalone spinifera
GGCAGCCAGTCCTCCACCACTCCCCAGGATCAGTCTGCCAGCTCCCAGGAGCCTTCCAGGGCCCGGAGAAGACGGGGGCCTTCCTGGTCCAGGGTGGAGATCAAGGATCTTATTCGGGTTTGTTGGGGATGCCCCCAATGTCCATGATCTCTGCACTAGATGGAGGAATGCAGCCCTCTATGGCAGGATAGCAGCCAGCCTGGCCACCAAAGGCCACATGCGAACCCAGGAGCAGGTTCTCATGAAAATCAAGTTTGTCCGGCGAGACCCCCCAACCCTGAGCCCTGAGCTTCCCCTTGCTTCCCCCTTCAAGATCCCTCCTCCCAGGTTTTCCCCTCCTCTCTCCCACCCTCTCTTCTTCCTTCTCCCACCTCCTTTCCCCAGACTCACCAGACTTTCATTCCACCCCCGCAGTTTTGTTAAATAAAGACAGTCTGTGTTCATGAAAATACATGTATTTTATTTGACATCAGGAAGGGGGGTTAGGGAGGGGTAAGTGGAAGGACGTGAGGGAAGAATGAGGCACAAGCCCCCAGTGGGGCAGACCAAGGAAGCTCTCAGTGCTCCTCAGGGTGGAAGCTCTCCCCAGGGCCTCCTGGATACTGACAGACCCCCATGGACCTCCCAGATGGCAACCTGCAGAAAGTGCAGCCAGGCTCGCAGCAATGTGTCCACAAGAAGCACCACAGTGCCCAGGAGCAGCTCTGGCTTCATGTTGCAGAGTGCTGTGGTGTCCCGAGTGAGGGCAACAAGAGCATGCAGAGACAAAATGCTTTGCTGTCCCTCATCGAGATAGGCAAGCAAGCAGGGAAAGCTGAGAACCGGCTGTCCAGGGAGAGTCTCTTTAAGCACAGGCCTCAGATAGCCTCAGGCAGCAGCCACACAAAGTAACTCCTGACCTGATGCCCTGCCGGACCTGGTTCCAGCCGGCCTTAAATGCGATTCAGCATCCACTCAGTGTGGATGCGCTATTTTGAAATAGCAAAACGCTATTGTATGTAGACACGTTATTTTGAAATAACTATTTCGAAATAAGATATTTCAAAATAATGCTGTATTGTAGACATACCCTAGGTGACCCATCCCAGTGCTTCATCACCTTCCTAGTAAAATATTTTTCTCTAATACCCAACTTAGACTTCCTCCATTGTAACTTGAGAACATTGTTCCTCATTCAACGATCTGTCACTACTGAGAACAGCCTGTCTCCATCCTCTTTGGAACCTCTCTTCAGGTAGTTAAAGGCTGCTATCAAATCCCCCCTCACTCTTCTCTTTTGTAGACTAAACAAGCACAAATCGCTCAGCCTCGCCTCGTAGGTCATGTGCTGCACCCCCCTAATCATTTTCGTTGCCCTCCGCTGGACCTTTTCCAATGTGTCCTCATCCTTGCTGTAGTGAGGGCCCAGAACTGGATGCAAGCTTCCAGATGTGGCCTCACCAGTGCTGAATAAAGGGAGACAATCACTTCTCTAGATCTTCTGGCAATGCTTCTCCTAATGCATCCCAATATGCAGGGCTCGCCAGCCGCGCTGTCCGGCAATCTGCACGTGCGCAGATCGTCCGAACCCGGCTCTTCCGGGTTGCAATCTACTCGCCACAGGCGAGTAGATTACATTATTTGTCGAGCCCTGCTAATATGCCATTAACCTTCTTGGCTACAAGGGCACACTGTTGACTCATATCCAGCTTCTCATCCATTGTAATCCCCAAGACCTTTTCTGCTGAAATGCTGCTTAGCAAGTTGATCCCCAGCATGTAACAATGTTTGGGATTCTTCCATCCCAAGTCTGCACTTGTCCTTGTTGAACCTCATTAGATTTCTTTTGTCCCTATCCTCCAATTTGTCTAGGTCACTCTGGACCCAATCCCTACCCTTCAACGTATCCACCTCTCCCCCTAGCTTAGTGTCATTCGCAAACTTGCTGAGGGTGCAATCTATCCCCTCATCTGAGTCATTAATAAAGACATTGAACAAAACTGGCCTTAGAACCAAACCTTGGGGCATTCTGCTTGATACCAACAAACAATCAGACATCGAGCCATTGATCACCACCATTAAGCCCAACAATCTAGCTAGCTTTCTATCCACCTTACAGTGCATTTATCCAGTCCATACTTCCTTAACTTGCTGGCAAGAGTACTGTGAAGACCGTATCAAAAACTTTGCTAAAGTCCAGGTATGTCATGTCTACTGTTTTCCCCATGTCCATAGAGCCAGTTACCATGTCATAGAGGCAATGTCATTAGTTAGGCATGACTTGCCCTTGCTGAATCTATGTTGACTATTCCTGATCACTTTCCTCTCTTCCAAGTACTTCAAAATGGATTACTTGAGGATCCCCTTCATTATTTTTCTGGGAACTGAGGTGAGGCTAACTGCTCTGTTGTTCCCTGGATTGCCCTTTTAAAATGATGGATACAACATTTGCTTTTTTCTAATCATCTGGGACCTTCCACGATTGCCACGAGTTTTCAAAGATAATGGCCAAAGGCTCTGCAATCACATCAGCCAACTCCCTCAGCTATTTTTAAAATAGTTCTTAACCTGTTCTTTCTCCACCAAGGGCTGCCCACCTCTTTCCCATACTGTGTTGCCTAGTGCAGTAGTTTGGGAACAGACTTTGTATGTGAAGACAGAGGCAAAAAAGGCATTGAGTACTTAGCTTTTCCCTCATCATCTGTCACTAGGTTACTTCCCTCATCCAGTAAGGGTCCCACATCTTCCCTGCCCATCCTCTTATTGCTAACATGCCTGTAGAAACTGTTCTTTTGACTCTTCACATCCCTTGCTAGCTGCAATTCCAATTGAGTTTTGGCCTTCCTGATTACACCCCTGCACGCTTGAGTAATATATTTATACTCCTCCCTAGTCATCTGTCCAAGTTTTCATTTCTTGTAAGCTTCCTTTTTGTGTTTAAGCTCACCAAGGATTTCATTGCTAAGCCAACCTGGTCGCCTATCAAATTTGCTTTTCTTACTGTGTATTGGGATGATTTGTTCCTGTGCCTTCAATAAGGCTCCTTTAAACTCTTGCCAACTCTCCTAGATTCTTTTCTCCTTCATATTAGCATCTCAGGGGATCCTGCCCATCAGTACCCTGAGAAACTGCTTTCTGAAGTTCAGAGTGTGTATTTTGCTACTCTCCTTTCTTCCTTTCATCAGGATCCCGAAATTCATCATCTCATACTCACTGCTGCCCAGGTTGCCACCCACATCTACTTCTCCTACTAATTCTTCCCTGTGTGTGAGCAGCAGTTCAAGCTGTGCACGGTCCTTGATTGATTCCTTCAACACTTGTACTGGAAAGTTATCTCCAACATTTTCCAAAAACTTCCTGGATTGTCTCTGTACTGCTGTATTGGTTCCCAACAGATGTCAGGGTGATTAAAGTCCCCCATGAGAACCAGGGCCTGTGGATGCTTGTGTTAGTTGTCTGAAGAAAACTTTGTCTACCTCACCCACCTGATCTGGTCTATAGTGGACATTGAATACAACATCACTCCTGCTGCTCCATCTATATGACTCTTCTGAGATGATAAACTATCATTCTTTTGATTAGAGTTCCCCTTCTCTAGTATGGGCAAAAGCCTATGTTTCCACTTCTATAAAAATCATCTACTTGCTTATAATTACAGCCCTCAAGCACCAAAGTCTTTGTGGAAGAATTAAAGCCATCTTAGCAAAATAAAGTAAAATAAGACAAATAAAATATTTCTCTCAGAGAAGGTTTGTCTCCTGAAGCCGAGTACAGTACTTGCACTTTGTGTCGGTGGGCTTTTCCCCCCTATATTATTTACTGTACTTCTCTTTAGAATTACTTTTGATGGTAGTTTGATTTGCGATTGGTAAACAGAGGTGCATGTAGTGCAGTGGCAGGCAATAACTGGCCTGCAGTGCTACTGTTGTATTTACCTGCAGCTCGTGCAGTGCCGGTTTGCCACAGATTGCCGTTCATGGCCAATGGCAACTATGGAAAGTGATGTCCTTGTCCGCACCACTTCCCACAGCTCTCACTGGTTAGGAATGCAAGCACCTGTACCTGAGGCAGTGCAAGTAAATATGGTAGTGGCGGCCTCCAACAGCTAACCCTGGTGAATATCCACCCTTGGTCTACTAGCTAAGTCAGGGACATGTCCCAACTCCCACTAATGTTGATGGAAGCCTTTCCACTGACTTCAGTGAGTTGGATTTGGCCAGAACTAAATTAATGTAGAAACAAGCAAACTCAGAATTTCAAATGTAGAGACTGCAGAGTACAAATGCCCTCAAAACACCAAAGTTATTAAAGCCATAACTTGGATACTTATGGATATAATTTAATATTAGGTATTTACATTAATAGTCACAGGCATAATGCAACACTAGTGTTACAGCAGGGATGAGATTTGCCCAGTGACTTCAGAGTGGTAGTTTATCTATCAAGATTAGGATCCAGGAAGGTGACATTTCAGTTCTTTTTGGAACAATACGATGTAAGTTCCAGAACTAAAATAGATAACTTCTGCACTTTTTTAGCACTATATAGTGTTTAACAAAAGCTCTTTTAGGATCAATTCACACACTCCCCATCTCCTCCCTTAGAACATTATTTGAAACTACACAGGCAAGTTTGAGAGCTAATTCTAGTTCAGGCGAGATTCACAGAAACGCCACCCACTAAAAATGTATCCAAAGGTATTAAATTGTAAGCTCTGCATCAGAACAAACTGTCTCATAAGCTGATCTTGCCCTAAAGACATGGCATTATTGCCTAGCAAATTCTGAAAGCTGACTAATTCTTTCATGGGTAACTCAAATGCAACACTTTATAATACATAGCTTATAGCATACTGGACAATTTTGTATCCTCCAGACTCAGCATTAAGATTATTTTTCTCAAAAGGACTTTTCTGCATGCTCAGGTAATCAGATTTATTCAAAGAGTCTCAAAATGGAGTGTTCTAATGTAGACTGGCATTACCAGAAGACTTATTGATGTCTTTGAGGGAGTGAAAATAAGCCAGATATGTTCAATGCCTACTGTCTGGATAAATAGCATTATTTCAGAGAATGAGTAATGGCCTTGCACTTTGTTTTCATAGCTGATGCCGCATGTAGTAAGTAGAATTTCATTTGCTGTTGTCCCATTGTATTACAATTGTTTAGAGCAATCCCAGTGCTTTCTTCCTCTAGCATTGCTTACCTTGCTAAATTTTTTTCCATTAAGGACATATCTAGTGTCACTTGAGCAGAAAAATGGAAAATCTGGGGAGGAAGAAGTGTTGTACACTAGGCTATGTCTAGACTACAGGGTTGGTTTTTTTTAAAAAAGTGGCCTTTTTTTCAAAAAAAAGTTCACCTGCATATAGACTGCTGCCACATTCTTTCAAAATTAAATTGAAAGACCGCGGTAGTTTTTTTGACAGTGGTAAACCTCATTTTACAAGGAAGAATGCCTTTTTTTTCGAAAGAACTCTTTCAAAAAAAGGTGTTCTTGACCACAAACAGGGCTTTTTTGAAAGAAAGCATCCAGATTGCCTGGCTGTTCGCTTTTTCAAAAAAGCAGATCGCTTTTTCGAAAAAGTTGTGGCTGTCTAGATGATCTCTTTCGAAAGAAGCATGTAGTCTAGACATAATCAGATACTGAAAAAGGGATTTAGGGATACAGAAAGAATCCATTTGGTTGGAGACTATATATCTACTATTGTACAATAGGCCTATTGTCCAGAGTATTGGATGGGCATATTTTTAGAAATTAATATGTATATAAATATGCAAACCTTTCTCAACCACTGAATAAGGCTGATGTCTCATAGTGCATTTCATAAGTACTACCCATTTCAGCTACAACTCGTGTTAGCTCTAGAAGAGCTGAATAAACACAGTTTAGGCCTCAAACTGAGGTAAAAGCTATTAGTAGTGAGATTGCTGGAGAATTTCCTGGATGGTCTGCACTGCTGCTAAATGGGAGTCTTGCCATTGACCTTAAATGAAAGCTAGACTGCACCTCAGTATGATACATTCTTTCATAAAAATACTGACAGAATAACTTTCTCTTGTTCTATCCAACGAGAGCAGTGAAAGCCTTTACATTTGCGTAGACAAACATTTGTCCACAGAAATAGGTAGCTATAGATCTGCTCTGTCAAATCTTGCACGCATATGCAAAATCTATCATGCATGCAAAATTGCCTCCTGGTGCTATGGTGAGTGCACAGTATGAAAATCTAGGATAGAAAACCTTGAGAGAGAGAATTATGCTTGCAAACTTAGTAGTTCAGTTGAAAATTTTGGCCCTGAATCAGGAAAATATGATGGACAAAATCATAATGAAAAACACTGCCATTTTTATTGGTATTGGTGAATGTATTTTGTTTAGGAATTTTCTGCATCTGCCAGAAGTAGCACATGTGTCATATTGCTGTGGTTGTTATAGCAAAATATTCCATTTAAAGATAAAAATTGACTAGCCTTATAAAAATCCATAGGGCAGTGATTAAGGAAAGCTGCACCTTGGCTTTATTTGTGCAGTAGAGACTCCTTAGCAGCACAGAGGAAAAGAGAATAGAATTAACTCTTTAATTATAGAAATGTTCAAATTCAGGAATTTGTCTTAGTTTGTCGAGTGCTCAGCAGCACGGTATCTATGTGATGTCTGAGTGAGTCAGTGGGAGCTTAGGGAAACCATTGAGGAGATGGCTTGGAAGAGGTAATGTGAGAACCTCTACATACACTGATTTATGGCTGTCAACACTATTCTATAGTTCAATGCTTCATAATCTTGAACATATTTATCCTTACAACACCCCCAGTTAGGTATTGAAGTGCTATTACCCCCACTTTACAGATAAGGACAGTGGTAACATGACTATGGAATTCAATGGCAGAACTGGGTATTGTGTCTGAATCCAGGTTTCCCAAGGTCTAGCACTCTAACCACTTGGCCATCCTTCTTCTCCTAGACAGGTGTCTGAAAGTAGGAGGCTGAGCAGAATCAAGATAAATGAGGTATGTGGAGTCAGAGTGTAGGGATTTGATAGACAATGGCAAAGAGGATATACCTTTTTCAGCAGATGAATGGAGGAGCTGCCACTGTGTGTGATATTCAGGCAAATGCAGGAGAAGAGAGAGTGATCAGAGCTGCAGAACCATCTCAGAAAATGTGGCTCTGTTGGAGAACAGATGGCAGCGCAGTACGGGTGAAGCTACCCTTGGATCAAAAAAGTCAAACCTGAAACACCTTCCTTGTATATTGGAATGAATAAAAGACTTACTAAAATAGTTTCCAGCATTTTTAAAATTAACTCTAGGCTGTTGATCACACCGTTTGGTTGTGACCAGCTTTGAGTACATGAAGTCATTAATTTAAAAGAACATTTCCACACTTCAGCATTCATTCAAAAACTATTTTATCAAAGGCAAGTATAACAGTTATTAATCTTTTCTGTATTCCCCTTCCCCACAGTGCTGCTTCCATATTTGTGTGGAAAATAAATTTGCCCTTTGTACTTAGCCTTCTCTTCCTTGTTTTATTCTAGGAACCCACTTAAATTCTTGATATTGAGAACAACACTCAGTATCATGAAACTAGCTGTGATGTCAAATAGTCCTTTTGAGTCATCAGTGAACTAATTAGGTGTATAAAGACTGAGTGGGGAAGGAACATTTCTGAGAGTTTGAATTGTGGTGAAATGTTATGAACAGTTCCCTGAATGTGGTGATGATTATCTAATTTCTGCCAGACAATGGATAGACTGCTGCAAGATTCAATGTAAATGGTCTCCCTGTTCCTGGTTGACTAGTATCCATATAATAAAAACCATTAGTAGAGATGGCAACCTTAAAGTAATTTAATCCCAGAAGCTAAAGATTGAAAAACAAGGTACACTGACAGAGCAACATGGGAAATTTGTACTGCTGCTGTCCATGTTGTACCTGTTTCTATAGATAAATAGGACACGTTAGTCTCTCTCTTGACTAATCAGGCAAATATTCACAGCACTAAGGGCCTGATCCAAAGCCCACTGAAATCATCTGAAAGCGATCCACTGATTTTACTGGCTTTAGGACCAGGCCCTAAATTAAATGAAATTTTTGAAGAATGTTTTGAGCAACTTCTTTAAATTAGCTCTTGGTTTTCTGATTTAGAACAAATGTGTCTAACAATCAATGCTGAACAACCAATTGCAATCTTCCTTATAGTACTGTTTTTGGGTTTTACAAATACATTTGTTTTATAAATTAAATATAGCAAACGTAGCACTTTATGTTTACTCCGTTACAATGTCCCCAGGAATGTCTCTACAAGAATTAATATCTCAGTTCTGACAATGACTGTTAACTCATTTTTATTAGCTTATTTACCTCATCTTGAAAACTAGCTATTTTGAAAACACTGATATTCAGGGTGTATCGTGCTTTATTCTTTCTAATCTCCCTTCAGTAATGAATATGGGTATTTGGAGTGTATATGCTCTTCATGGTAGTTTATTTCATTTAACTAAGACAGGGACATGCATAATATTAATGAATAGATATGAGAGAGAGCCATCTTGTGGTTCAGCCACAGTGCTACTGAAAAAGACTCAGACCAATAAGAGTTTGCTGAGAATGAAAGATGTGCATTACATGAGTAGCCACACATTTAATTCTGAAATCACTGAAAAAATATTCAAATGTTTTTTACTAATTGGAAAATGAGGCTTGTTGCAATTTAAGCTTATTGCATTTGTCCTATCCTCAGAAGTTAAGAACGATTTTCTCCTTCCTAATTGTAACAACCTTTTATGAACTTGACAACTATTATGTCTTCTTTCAGAGGATGCATCCACACAGCATCATAAACTCAAAATAAGATAGACAATTTATGGTATGCAAATTGCGTATCTTATTTCAAATCTATTTCGAAATAGCTTCTTTTGAAATTTGGTGCATCTATACAGCGCCAAATTTCAGAATAATGTGCTATTTTGAGACATCCCTTAATCCTCAAGGAACGAGGGTTACCGAGATGCCAAAATATAGTGTGCCTGTTATTTCAAAAAATATTTCAAAATATGGGCGGTTTGCGTAGACATGGGGTAGCTATTTTGGGATATCTCCGGTATCCCAAAATAGCCGTGTAGTGTAGACTTACAATTAGTTTTGTTTTTCTTTTCTTTTCTTTTCTTTTCTAGAATAAACAACCCATTTTCCCCCCCTCTTCACCCCCCAGTATTAGGCCATTATTTTCTAGACTTTTTTGTTCTTTTCTGGGCTTTCTCCAGTTTGTCCAAATCTTTCCTGAAATGTGACATTGAGAACTGGACATGATACTCCAGCTGAGGTCTTTTTAGCACAGAGTAGAGTGGAAAATTACTTCTTAAGTCTTACATTCCAGAATGATTATTGTAAGTGTTTTGCAGGATGCTCGCTTTTGGGTTTTTTTGGCAATGGTGCAAATGAATTGAATCATATTTAGCTTCTGATCCTGAATAACACCCAGATCCTTTTGTGCAATACTCCATCCCTTTCCATTTTGTACATGTGCATCCAATCTTTCCTAAATGTATTAAATTTCATCCTATTTACTTCAGACCATTTCTCTGATTTGTCCAGATCATTTTGAATTATAATCCTTTCCTCCAAAGCATTTGCAACTCCTCCCCGCTTGGTGTCATCTGCAAACTTTGTAAGTGTACTCTTTATGATCTTATCTACATCCTTGACAAAGATATAAAAGAGAACCAGATCCAGAAGCGAGCCCTGAAGTACCCTACTCAGTATGCCCTGTCAGCATGACTGCGAACCACTGGTAAACTACTGTCTGGGAATGGTTCCAACCAATTATTCATCCACCTTTTAGTAGGTTCGTCTGGGATATAATTCCCTAGTTTGTTTATGAGACGATCATCTGAAACAGTATCAAAATCCTTAAGATAGGTTCTTTGTACCTACAAGGTTTTAAGTTGGCTTCACATGATTTGTTGACAAATCCATGCCACTGTTGCTTATTACCTTATTGTTTTCTAGATGTTTACAAATTGATACCTTCATTAACTTTCTGGGTACTGAAGTTAAACTGACTGGACTGTAATTCTCCAGGTTGTCCTTATTCTCCTTTTTGTAGATTGGCACTATATTTGCTTGTTTCCAGTCCTCTGGAATCTCTCTAGTCTTCCATGAGTTTTTTAATAGAATTTCTAATAAGTAAGATATTTCCTTAGTCAGCTCTTTGGGTATTCTTGGATGAATTTCTTTAGGCTTTGGTGACACAAAGACATCTAACTTGTCTAAGTAATTTTTAACTTTATTCTGTCCCTATTTTAGGCTCTGATCTTATCTCACTGGCGTTCACTATGTTAGAAGTCCAATAACTACTAAAATTGTTGGTGAAAATTGAAACAAAAAGTCATTTAAAACTTCTGCCATTTCTACATTTTCTGTTATTCCTTCCTCCCAAATAGAGTAGCAGGCCTACTTTGCCCTTGGTCTTCCTCTTGCTTCTAATGTATTTGTAGAATGTTTTTCTGTTACCCTCTGGCTACGTCTACACTGCAGGCTTTTTGGGCAAGAACACATGTTCTTGCGCAAAAACTTGCAGAGCGTCTACACTGCACGCACATTCTTACGCAAGTAAATTTACAGTAAATTGTCAGAAAAGAGGGCTTCTTGCACAAGAGTTATTCCTCTCCCCTTGCACAAGAGCTCTTGTGCAAGAAGGCAGTGTGGAAGAGCTAAAATGACCATCAGAGCTTTCTTGCGCAAGAAAGCATCCACACTGCCATGGACGTTCTTGCGCAAAAGCACATCTTTTGCACAAAAGCACATGGAAGTATGGACACGCTCTTGTGCAAGACCTTTTGCGCAAGAACTCTTGTGCAAAACAGTTCTTGCTCAAGAAGCCTGAAGTGTAGACATAGCCTCAATGTCTCTAGCTAGTTTAATTTGGTTTTGTGCCTTAACATGCACAAAATGTTTGTCCTTACATGCTTGTTTGTTTATATTTATCCTTTATAATTTGATCTAGTTTTTGCAGGACTTTCTTTTTGAGTTTCAGATCATTGAAGATCTCCTGGTTAAGCCCGGGTGGTCTCTTGCCATACTACTTATCTTTCCTATAAAGCAGGATAGTTTGCTTTTCTGCACTTAATAATGGCTCTTTTCAAAAACTACCAATACTCTTGAATTGTTTGTCCTCCTAAATTTGTTTCTCATGGGATCTTTCCTACAAACTCCCTGGCTGCGTCTAGACTGGCAAGTTTTTGCGCAAAAGAGGCCGCTTTTATGCAAAAACTTGCCAG
>JANRFK010001234.1:64580850-64593350 GCA_030068395.1 Apalone spinifera
AAAAGAGCTCTTTCAGAAAAAGGCATGTGTGGATGGGGAAGAGGGAGTTCTTTTACAAGAGGAGGAAAGAGGAAAAAGCACAGGTGCCCTGGTGGCCATTCCATCCATAGTAATCACAGTTTACATGCAAGATAGCATCCACACTGAATGGACACTATCTTTCAAAAAAGCTGATTGCTTTTTCGATGCACTTTCGCAGTATGAATGCTCTCTTTCAGAAGAAGCTTTTTTGGAAGATCTCTTCTGGAAAAGCTTCTTCTGAAAAAAGCCTGCAGTCTAGACATAGCCTGAGTGGTTCAGCTAAGGCTTCTTACATTATCATTTACACACTGAAGGGCATAGGGACAATAGGGCCAGTGCAGTGGGGGCAGCAGATTAACACCTCGGGGGGAGAAGCCCCTGGGTTGCTTTGCTTGAGGCTAAACCTGGTTAAGGAATTTTTCAATAAAACTTTTGTTTTGATCTGAATATGCTGATTCATCAAACCTGAAACTTTGCATGGGAATGAAACAGTTTCTTAACTCAAAAAATTCCCATTTCCCCTCTGAAATATATCAACGAAACATTTACATTTTTAGAAAGGAAAAGTTCCAGTTTCACTATAGGAACCCTTGAAATCATCAAAATGTTTCAATTGACTGAACTGATTTTAAAAAAAATTACTGAGAAGGATTGTTTCTTGAAAATTTGTCAGCATTCATTTGTCACTATTCAATTTTGAAATTGTGAAAAAATTTATGCTAGGAAATCAGTTTGTTAGAATCTGTCAGGAATCTCCTCCATTCTCTTCCTCTAATCTTTGCCCCACTGCCCATGCCTTTGGCATAAATATACCAAACTGTTCCTTATGCAGTTTCTTCCAACTTTGGTGTGTCCAATGTGGGTGTCAGATAAGGGTGCTGTGCTGTTTGTCACCTCCTCTCCATAGCCCACCCTGGCATTGTATCATTATAAAAAGAATCAATTTTAAGACTAGGATCTTCCTAGCTTATAAGCCTCTGACTCTGAGATATCATTCCTAGATGTGTGTGGCTGGTTGGCATGCTTGCTGGTATTTTGGACTCTTTTCATAGGCACTAATGGGTAGCTGGTATTTTGTGGTGTGAGACTACTTAAAATCTTACTTGAGAAGTCTGGCATCCTATTCTATAATTTTTACATTCAATAGAGTATAACTATTTTGAATGAAGTTTCAGCTGCAAACTGCTGACTTGCTACAGTGCCTTTTTGCTGAAATAAACATTTTTGGAGGATTAAAACGGTCTCTGTTATATAGACAACTGTTACCATCAGGATCTCAGAAAAAAATCGAGAGTGGTCTGTGGATGAAATCTTGATCCCATTGATTTCAGTGTAGCAAGACTGCACTCCAGTTGGGGAAAAAAATCATAACCTCTTACTGGTTGATTTTTTAGTAATTATAAAATAAATCACTTTAGCTTGTCCCTTCTGTCTCAAACATTTCTGTTCTTAGTACCATTACTAAAGCAAATACATTCCAGAAAAATTCCAATAACAGATTTTCTCCTGTTTTAAAAAATATAACAAATATACACAACTATACATATATAAACTTAGAAATATTTTCCAGTCCTCTAGGGGTATATGTTTTATTTGATGCGTGGCTTCTATTAGTATCAATGTAACAAACTGCTTATCGACACATATTAATATGCATAATTTTAATCTATTAAGGATCTCTTAAAAGCAATCACGCTGAAACTTTATAGGAAAGTTTACAGTGTATACGCACTGTACTGTTAATGTGATTACCATACAGTAGTTGTAGAAACAGCATTCTACACTGAGTTCCCCACACACCTCCCAGTCACTTGAGGGGGATAGAGGGCATTAATGGATAATTATTGATCTTAATTTGCTTGTCTCTATTCATTCTGTACCTCCACGCAATTTGGTCACATACTGCCTAACCCATTTTGTATCTTGCTCTCAACACTGTTCGTCTGAATACCTGTTTTGTAAATCTTCTCCTACTATTGAATGTTTAATTTTGTAATTTGTATTATTCAACTGTGTTCAAGTATCTCCAAAGTCAACTTGTGAATGTGTAGCCATAATATCTTGCCTCTTGGGACTTCTTTGGAACTATGAAATCTGGATGAGAGGTTCAGTGGGTGCAAATAGGTGTCGCTCTAGGGACTGTGTGTGTTCCTGCTCAGGATTTGGCCCAGTACATTTAATGTACTGATTCATCCAGAGTTCCTTCACTGGTGTTGAAGTGTAAAGTCATTGTTTTAAAAAGGAAAGAGAAAAGAACAAAGCCAAACATGGAAAATTACATAATACTTATGAATGCCTCATGAGTCATGATAATGGTCCCAATCCACCTACTCTTGAAATGAATGGAATTCTTTACCATTCTATACTATACAATGGGAGCAGAAATGGGTAGCAAATCTTTCCAGTATGTAATAGCTTGCAGGAGACAAAAAACACTTGGCCAGCTTCTCAGTCTCAGGTATATAATACATATATATATACACACAGAGGCACATACGAATTAATGAGTTCAGATTTTTTGGATAGGATATATACATGTCTGTGTAAATGATATAACATATGACTCCAAACCATGTTCAAAAATGAAGAGGGTTATGCAATAGTTTTCTGGGACAATTTAGCACAACCAGATTGTCATTCTTTTAAAAATCCCCTAGCTAATCCTCAGACAAAACCAAAGTTGTGTTCTAATCTTCAATGCAAGGATATGTTGCTATGACTAGTTCTCACGCAATATGCCTCTAGTAACGTAGAAGATGTTTGCCTCCAGAAGTTTTGCTTTTGTGTATGCACTTTGAGCAATAACAACCCAAATATTATATATGTGCTCAGAACAAATGAACTTTTCAATAATAAATTGCCTTCACTGTTGGATTTCATTATAAGTTCAAAGCATCAGGTATCTTCTTATCTGTTAGCTGTCTGTAGGTTTCCATATGTTAGAACAATTTTTTTTGCCCTTAATTAGAAAACAGTGGCAACATTATTTACTGAAAGTTATTTTTTAAAATGAGATAAAAAACTATCATATAATAATTGTAAGAAGCAATTAATACAATATATGTGATTCTACGTAGAAAAAATTTGCTTCAACAGTTTCAATTGCTTCTCCTAACTTTTATTGTGAAGTGCAGTAAAAATAAAAGATCATCCTGATATATTTTTAATATTTTCTAAGATGCAGAAAATTTTCTGCCAGTTTCTAAATATAATGTTAGAATCTGCTCATTGAATAAGTCATTAAAATTAAGAGAAGACTGATCTGATCATCTCAAATTTCACTGATGATAATGGAAGATAAATGTTGCCATAGTCAGCTTCAAAAACATCCATAAAAATTACTTTTATCATAGTCTCTAACTTTTCCTTTTTTAATGTCAGTTTTCAAGAACTTTGAAATAAATGTCTACCTGGTTTGTTTTCCCACATGCTGTGGTTTCTGAACAGTTACCTGATGAGAAAAACATCTTTTAATCTTTTATATTTTTATATCCGTTTATCCAGAGGTGACTATGTAATTAAATGTACTTAAGGGCAGCAATCCTTCAAAAACAGTAACTTGTTCCTATACTGATATGCTCAGTATAAGAAATTATAACTTGTGGTTCAGGTCCATCTGGGCAATAGATATTTGGTGCTACTTTGAGCATTACATTGTCATGTTTTTTTAAGATCTAGGCGAACCATAATTCATTGATGAACTGCCTTCTATGAGTAATTTTTTTTTATAAAAAGAACCGCATAATATAATTTAAATCTGCTCTGTGCTCATTACAAAATCCATTTTTGTAAATCAAGAAAATGTGATTGAGTTCTAAAACTCAGATCAGTTCTTCATTACTAATGTGTAAACTTTAAAGGAGAATTAGAAATCTGAATCTAATCTGTTACTCTGGAAGTCATCTATGCTAGACCCATTTTGTAATACCTTTTAAAAATACAATTGAATTAAAAAATTGTAAGGAACTTTAAAGAATACTGTACAATTATACCATAATGCAAAACTATGTATAAACACGTTGGCAGTGTAGCTGTAGTATAGTGTTGTGATTTTACTGTGAAAAAGTTGATTGTTTAGTATGCAGTAGAAACTTAGTAATAGCAGATAAAGCTTCATTGGGTGTCATTCTTCATCTGTTCAATAGTGACTTTGCATAGCAAGTCAAATGGGATCTTTTTCTTTTTGCCTTTTAACTATCCCAGTGAGCATCTGTACACACATTTGTAATGGGAAACCTCCTGCTGAACATGCCAGCCAAAACAGTATGTATAGAAGCCTTAATCTTGTTATTGGTGAATGTCCTCATGCCTAATGATTTTGTAGATAACCCAATAAAAAATGTTGAAAATTAGAAAGGCTAATGGGAAGCAAGCTCTGGAAATGGTATCAATTTTCTTGGCTCGGTCAATGAATACCTTCCTCATTTCATCATGGCTTTTTGGTACAGCTTGAATGGGATTATTTGGCCCCTTTGGAGTCACGCCATCTTTTGCTTGCAGACACGGCCCCATTCCATAGGCTGTAAAACTGAATCGACTTTCTCTTACCTCATCGTCCTGTTGCAAGAAAAGTAAGACAATTCGTCAGTTACATAGATCCTCAACTGTGAAAATGAAGTTCTGTATCCTTATTTCAGTGGATTCTTTAACATACTACTTTAACTTTTCTGGGTGTCATTTTTATTCCATGATGTCAAAGGCAAAATTCCCATTGATTTCAATGAGGCTGGGATTACACTAAATGGATACTTTAAAATACATAAATCTATTCAACTTCCATTACTTCTAAGGATCTTTGAAAAGACAAATTATCAGTTTACTCTATTCTTTCCCACTTACAGAACAATTATGTGGTCTTCAACCAGCAAAAGCCTGCATTGCTCTTTCAGTAAGGGATTTAATCTTTTGCACTATACATAGTGCCTTAAGGTCAGGGCCCCATTGTGCTATCATATTATATATATAACATGTTGACATCAACTAAGTTAGTGGGATGTCTGCCTGTTTAAATTAGTCTAATTTTACATTCTTTTCTCAAGTTCCAGATAGATTCAACAAATAAAAAAAAAATTCTTTTCTAAAATGTAGCCAAACTGTTATAAGTAGAGAAGACTAAGGCACTTGGATCATAGCTAATGGCCATATTCTGTGCCGTTTCTCCGCTGTGTATCCAGAAGAAAGCCCACTGATGTCTGAAATTTACTCATGTAGGAGTGAAAATTGAATTTGTTCCTAACCAACACTGAATGGACAGAAAAGTTATTTACATGGTAGAGGGATGTAATACATGACCAAAGACAGTGTTTCTTAAACTTTTTAAGACTGAGGAACACCAAACAATTTTTTTATGAGGAATACCAAGGATTTTTTGTTGAGCAGAGAGGAAAAAAATGTCACGGGGAAAAGAGTTGGGGGGGGGGAGGGGAAGTTATTGAGGGGAAAAAAAAGGGTCAGGGGAAAATTATTGAGCAAAAGAAAAGTCACCTGCCCCTTTAAGGGCAGCCATTTTGAGTTCTGTTGTTCTCCTCAGCACACCTCCGACTGCCTCGCGGCACACCAGTGGACCACGGAACACAGTTTAAGAAACACTGACCAAAGATGTGGTTTTCATTTTGTGAGCATAGTTTGCATCACTACTTACCCAATTATGGGTACCAAGTAGGGAGAGATGCACAAGCTCAAATTTACTGCTGTAACTTATTCTGTTGGTGCAAACATCGATGTACAAATTGTCTCAGTTCCTGTGTACAATGTGAAAAACTAACAAAGTATATCCAAAAACTCCTTTAGTTTCAAACGATGGTGTTTCTCCTCCAATACATAGCCTACTGAAGAATAATCCAATGACTTCTGAATTACTTTTAAACTCTACTTCTTGATCTTATCTGATCTAGTTTAAGTGCCGTATTACCATATTCTTTTAAGATGTCTGAAGCACAACAAAGTACAAAAATGATTCACATTGGATTTCTCAAATAATTATGTAGTCCAAGGAAGCTGTTGCCTTAACAGAATAGAAGAATATAAAGTTACACATCAGATTGGGAAAGGAACTGATATTTTTCCTATCCCAAGAGAATTTTTGCTTCTGTCCTGAATTAGGATGAAAAGTGGAAATCTTAAAATTTATCATGAACCAAAAATAAATAAAGGTAAGCCTATCAGATCAACTGAAATGTTTCACAAACTAATCAAAAGTGTTTGAGGGCCAACCAACCAAATTAAAGCTTTTGTTTTGAGAATGTCAAAATTGATTGTTTTTAAAATTTCAAATCTTAATCAAAATAATTTTTTTCAAAATAAGTCTGTCAAAAGCTTTCCTTTCCCGTGAATAGTTTTGGTGTCAACAAATCACTGTATTCTGGAAAAACAAAAACATTCAGTTAAATTGAAAAGTTTAGGCTGACAGTAACCTAAGAGATTAAAAAAATCTCTGCAATAGAATCAGCAGATAGAGCTGTTTGTGGATGAATCCAGCCAAAGTCCTACAATGCTGGTATCAGTGGTTGCCATTCCATGGAAATGTTTTTTTTAACTTTATTGTTACAATCCTAAATGCTTATTCACAGTTCTCTCTGTTTAGCAACACTTCTTCTGTATCAGGTTTATTGCAATTGCTAATCCACTGTAGTAATTTAAAAAAAATTGAAAATTAACATGAAAGCAAGAAAATAGCAGTAGGTTAATAAAACAAGGGGATGAATAACAGAAATATAAAGTGATAGCAAGGTGAAATGTTATGATTTGATTAAATAAAACTGTTTTCTAAACTAAGTACTCTGGTACCAGTGCTTCTGTTGTCTGAAAAAACAGGTGACACTAATGATCCATTTGTTGTCATAAAAATACCCCAAGTTTATTTTCTTTGAAATATAATAGGGTTATGCCCCGAGCATCTTAGCAAATATTCATTGTTGGGCCTATGCTCCACGAATTTATCTAATTCTCTGTGAACACAGTTTTAGTTTTGTATAATTAAATGGACCAGTACCTCAGGTGATGAATCCACTCAGTTGGAGGAACACTACTTAAAGAGCTGGACCATAGAATAGCCCTTTCAAAAAACACATTCAATGTTGATTTGAAAACTCAAATCTTCATTTTAATTGCTTTCCTTTTCCTTCATATGATTGTCTGGTGCACCATCTTCATGTGTTATTTATAGCAAGGTAAAAAATCAATTAACACTTATTTTTAAAAGCCTTTGCTGAAGTTTTGATATAAAGTAGTTCTCATGTATACTGTTTAACAAATTAATCATCAAAAATTGTTAGTCAAAGTGGATTGTATACATCTTCTTTTTATTTGACATATTTTTCCAGCTCTTTAAAAAAATTAGTAATTAAAGGGTGCTCCTAAATGTAAGTAAATATTTTTGAAACACAACCAGAATTCTTAGAGGCTTGAAAATAATGAGCTGGGTTGGTTTATTTGCATATCAGTGTCACCATATTAAATACCTAAGCAGAAAATGATCAAAATATTTAAATTCTCTTGGGCTCAAGATGTTTTCTGTTTGATATAAACTTTAAATAATTTATTCTTCCTGAGGAATAACATACATACTTCCTGAAATATGTTCGCTGTATTTTTTAGCTGTAAGTAATACTAATAGTTTTAGGATATTTTTGTAACCTTTGAGTTATTTTAAATATTTTAATGTTTTACTTGCCATACTTTTTTGCAGAAAACATTCATAGTACAAAGTTGCATAGGCTTTTTAAAATATGTATCAAATTCTAAATTATTTCTCTTAGCTCTGATGTTAATTTTCAAGCCTTCTCTGGAAAAGCAGAAAGTCACATTTTAATTCCATTTTCTGATGTGAGATGTACACAAGTCAGTATAGACTACAGAATTAACAAAACAAGAACTGTTTCAATAACACTTTACGTCATCACATACAGATAATAATGAAGGTTAACGGAGTCCACATAGGGAAAAACATTAGTTCAGACAAAAAAGCAGGGCCCTCATTAATGACTGGTTATCACATTATGACAAATGGCACATCTTCTACATAGTTTACCCTTAAATTTGTACTGTAGATTTGAGCCAAAGTCCCGTCTATAGGTTCTGCACTTCTCAAGCCATTGCTACGCCGCAATGATTCATTGATTTCATTTCCATCAAGCACTCCCCCAAAATACTTTCATCAAAATGGGAAGGAAGACCAAAAAGGAAAAAGCAAAACAAAGGAAAACAAAAGAAAACAAATGAGATTATCATTAAAATGTATAATCAATCCAGACTGTGAATCTATTTTTGTACTAAAGATACCATGATCTTTAGGTCTTTGAAAACAGAATTAAAAAAGTTTGACTATTCCTGAAAAGTAAGCATATTGCATTAGAACTTAGTTTAAAAATAGAACTGTATTTTTCAGAGTATGTACAGCATTCCTCTATGTGCTTGTTTCTTTTGAAACATCAACAAGAAAAATAAGCTCTGTAATGATCAATTATGTATGATGCTTCTAACTCTGCCTCTTCTGTCATCTCTTTCTGCTTATTTTAGGCCCTTTACAAAAAAACAAGTTTATGAAGTGTTTTTCATTCTTAAAAAAAAGTTCAGAACAAACAAAGTAAAGTTTATTGAAAATATTTGTTGAAGGCCAGACCTTGCTCATCTGATTCAGGCAAAGCAATCACTGACTACATAAGGAGTACAACAGCCATTCTGAGGTCATGTTTTACCTGCAATGGCAGGGATTATTATCTCAGTTGTGTTTTAATTCGTGTGATATTGGGCCAAAGGTTGCAATGTTTTATTCTATAGTAATTTTTTAAAACAATTTCGGTCAGACATTAGGATAGTGCTTGGTGTGTGTGTGTGGAAATAAATCTGTATAATTTCCATCCTCTCCACTGCATCAGTGATGGTAGACTCAGATATCCATTTATTTGTTTTCTGTCACGAACATCTCTGTGCTTTACTTCATGCATCCCTTTTATTCATGAAACATTTGCCTGAAATCTGTCCATAAAGCCATTACATACTCCTTCAAATTCATCCCTATAACTTACTTCTATGATGGCTGTCAGGAAGACAATAATGACTAGAATAATGACATATTGGTTTAGATTACTTGAATGGAAGTAAACTTGGGCTATAAATAAACACACACAAATAAGCAAAAGTCAACAGTAGTCTTTTTCTGCTCTTCCCCATGAGAGTTGGATTGGGTCTTTAAATACAAAATCACCTTTAAATAATTTGGAACCAAAGTTAAGATCACACACCAGGAATCATCGTCTTCATTAATGTCACCCTATCTCCTTCCTCCTTTTGTTTATCACACTCACGTGTTTCAACTGGTCTCAAATTAGACTGGAAGGCCTTCAACGAAAGGATTTAATTTTTAACACAGTATGTTACTATGCAGCAAGTACAATGGGGCTGGTCATGACTGTCTGCTACCACCAGAGCTAGTTGATAATGAATGAGGAATATTTATGTGAAAATTGTCATTCATTTTTCATTAAAATTAATTTTTAATTTTTCAACCAGTTCTAACAACCATAATATAAATCATCACAATAATGTCCAGATTCTCTTTTGCCAGTATCTAGGTATAAAAATTGTTTCATTGGGAAAAATGTTGCAGACGGTTCTTGTAGCAAATTATAGATGTGCAGTATTACAAATTTAAAAAAAATCCCTTTGAGTCATATGCTTTGCCTATGCAGAAAAACCCAAGGAGGGACTAGAGAATACTGATTTTACAAATGGAAACTCATCTGGTCAAGAGGGGGTTTTTGTATCTATGTCAGTGGCTTAGTGGGATGTCAGATTGAAGATGGACAGGAGTATCTAATAGGCTTTTTCATCCTTCAACGCTCTGCTTCTATAGTCTAACTAGGTATGATATGGAACAGAATGGTAGCTCTAAATTGTGACAAGAGGATACTTAAAAATCAAGGAAGCTTCTTCAGGTTATTTGAACACTTATCTTGGTATTTCATTTCTCTTCATTCTCCTGTTGATTACCTAGTCAAATAGAGGTCAGTGAAGAACTCTTCTTTTTATGATGCATTTTAAAGAAGTCAAATAAAATCTAATCCATAAGAATCAGTGATTGTTTAAATTGTGCCAAATGAGTAAAGACTGTATACTAAGCTTTATAATCAGTGACGATAGCAGCCAAGTAGGAAACTGATGGGGGAAAGTAAAACACATTGTTAAAGTTCATTTGTTGATTTACTAAATATAACTGCACATAAATTTCATGTTTAGAAATTGTACTGAAAGAATCATAATGTTTCTTGAAGAAAAATGTTTAACTCTGTTTTAATCCAGAAGACTTCAGTTATTTTTAGCAGTGTTAGTGAGAACATAAGAACAACCATAATGGGTCAGACCAAAGGTCCATCTAGCCCAGTATCCTCTCTTCTGACAGTGGCCAATGCCAGATGGCCCAGAGGGAGTGAACAGAACATGTAATCATCAAGTCAATTCAGGAAGTTTGTGGAGACTGTTGGGGATAACTCTCCAGTACAAGTGCTGAAGGAACCAATCAGGAGCCATGCACAGCTTGACCTACTGGTCACAAACAGGGAAGAATTAGTAGGAGTAGATGTGGGTGGCAACCTGGGAAGCAGTGATCATGAGCTGGTCAATTTCAGGAGCCTGATGAAAGGAAGAAAGGAGAGCAGCAAAATACACATCCTAAACTTCAGAAAAGCAGACTTTGACTCCCTCAGGGAACTGATGGGCAGGATCCCCTGGAATGCTAATATGAAGGGGAAAGGAATACAGGAGAGCTGGCAATATTTAAAAAAAGCCTTATTGAAGGCACGGGAAGAAACCATCCCGAGGTACAATAAGAAAAGCAAATATGGTAGGTGACTAGTTTGGCTTAGCAGTGAAATCCTTGGTGAGCTTAAACACAAAAAGGAAGCTTACAAAAAGTGGAAACTTGGACAGATGACTAGGGAGGAGTATAAATATATTACTCAAGCATGCAGGAGTATAATCAGGAAGGCCAAAGCGCATTTGGAATTGCAGCTAGGAAGGGATGTGAAGAGTAACAAGAAAGGTTCTACAGGAATGTTAGCAATAAGAAGTTGGTCAGAGAAGGTGTGGGCCCCTTACTGGATGAGGGGGGTAATCTAGTGACAGATGATGTGGGAAAAGCTGAAGTACTCAATGCTTTTTTTGCCTCTGTCTTCACAAACAAGGTCAGCTCCCCGACTACTGCACTAGGTAATGCAGTATGAGAAGGAGGCTGGCAGTCCTCAGTGGAGAAAGAACAAGTTAAGAACTATTTAGAAAAGTTGGCCATACACAAATCCATGGGGTGGGATTTAATGCATCAAAGGATGCTGAAGGATGCTGATGTGATTGCAGAGCCTTTGGCCATTATCTTTGAAAACACATGGTCAGGGGAGGTCCCGGACAATAGAAAAAAGGCAAATGTAGTGCCCATTTAAAAAAAAAAAAAAAAAAAGAGAGAAGGACAATCTAGGGAATTACAGACTGGTCAGCCTCACCTCACTCCCCTGGAAAAATCATGGAGGGATCCTGCAGGAATCCATTTTGAAACACTAGGAAGAGAGGAAAGTGATCAGGAATAGTCAACATGGATTAACCAAGGGAAAGTCATTCCTGACCAACCTGATTACTTTCTGTGATGAGGTAACAGGCTTTGTGGACATGGGGAAGTCAGTGGAGGTGATATTCCTTTACTTTAGTGAAGCTTTTGATATGGTCTCCCGCATAATTCTTGTTAGCAAGTTAAGGAAGTATGGATTGGATCAGGGGTTCCCAAACTTTTTGACATGGGGACCAGTAAATCCATTCACGAGCTTTTGGAGGACCGGTAACATTCATTTGCATATTTGCATATTCATTAAGCAAATGATGAATATTCAAATAAGTTGTTTATGGTCCTTCCAAAGCCCCCAGTGCCAGCGTTAGCAAAGCTTTTGATACGGTCACCCACAATATTCTTGCCAGCAAGTTAAGGGAATATGGATTGGATAAATGGACTGTAAGATGGATAGAAAGCTGGCTAGATTAGGGTTTCCCAAACTTTTTACTTTAGTTGGAACCTGTTTTTTTCAGGACTGTCTTTTGCAGCCCAAAAATATAAATGCATATACAAAAAAAGAATGAAAAATGAATAAATTTTCAGAGTTTCACCCGGCTGCATCCTCCACCCAGCCTGGGCCAGGGCTTGGGGGACCCAGCGCTGCATGAGCACTTCAGGAGGTGGGAGCAGGAGCAGATTGGGGTTAGGGTATCTGGCTAAGAGGAAGGGTAGGGTTGCCAGGTGTCCGGTTTTGTACCGGACAGTCCGGTATTCGAAGGTTTTGTCTGGGAAAGAAACTGAGAAATTACCAGACATAAAATGCCTGGTATTTTCTAATTAAGCTTCTAATTAAGTTTTATTATAATTAGGTGTATCAGTCCATAGCTGCGAACTGCCTGGCTGGCAGATGTGCTCACGCTGTCTGAGTGTGTCTACCTGCCAGGCA
>JANRFK010001234.1:64597585-64618411 GCA_030068395.1 Apalone spinifera
GGGGGAGGGGAGTGGGGAGAAGAAAGTTGTGGTGTTGCCTTGTTGTTGAGGGTTGGGGAAGGGTGCATCAGGTTTGCCTTTTTCAGGGGGTGGGTACTGGTTTCTTTGCATGTCAAAGGAAGTAACGCTTGGCCCACCTTATTTGTGTCTATAACTATGGGAAAGTAAGAGTTTATAAAGCACTGCAATAATTTACCATAATAAACCCTGATGGAGTAAGGTGCAAAAGGGCGACAAATTGAAGTCCAAACAAAAGGTCTACAAATACAACCAAAGGGCAATCTTAAAATCATGTAAACTAGAGAAATGTGGGTGTGGAAACCAATAAACCCAAATCACTTTGTTGGAAATTAGGCCTAATGGTAGATGAAACAATAAAGATGGGGTATTCTGCCCATCTTTCCCTTTAGTGATCCTTAAGATTTTGGGGGAAAATTGAAGGTGGATGCTGGCTGACTGAAAGATGGGAGAACAGGAAGGTGTGAGCTTCACAATGATGGCTGCTATTCCGATCCATTTCCTGGGACCCTGGGATCCACTGTAATAGCATTGGTCCTTTACTGCCTTGGTTCTGGGAGATGTCCTCACCAGACCTGGCCAGAGAGAAGGATCCAGTTGATATCACCATCTCCACTAGCTCTACCATTTGAGATATGAAACTTTGTTACGCTTCCTTGTCCCTTAAACTTCGGTGTCCTTTCCCTTCTCTCTCTTATTTTTTCTCTTTCCTATGTTCCCTTTGCCTTCTGTTTAAGAAGAGTCTAGATTGGCTTGCTGAGACCGTATATTTTGCTACTACATGAAATTATTCCCATTGGCTTCAATGGGAGTTCAGGGTGATTAGTCTTTCCTGTAAAAGAAAACTTTTAAGTAACAACATATAGATTGTTTAAAAATGGACAACATAATTTTTTTTATATTTGGGGATTTCATGTGTGCTGATGACAAATATGCCATTGTAAAATACTTTGGGGTTGGTTTTCACCCTTACTCAGTCAGGTCCTGGTGGTGATGACACTGGTCCAATATTCCTCACTGTACGAGGATACTGAACGGGTGGACTGAGGATGAGCCCAAGACAGCATTCCCTATAAGCTGTATGATTATGCAGCCCCTTATGCAAAGCCACAGCTAGGTTTTTTGTTTCTACTGGTGGTGTATATTTGCACATCCCTCAAAGCGCACAAAAGAATTCTGCATTTGGATGGAAAAAATCTGAACATGAATAAAAAAGATTAGAGGGAACATTGGCCCTAGATCCATGAAACTAGCTGACCAGATGCACATAGTAAGCTCTTACATAAAAAAGAGAACCAACTCGTGCCTCCAGAACCAGGGTGGGGAGTTGGAGTTTGTTACTCTGTAAGTAATAGTCTTAATATTTTCAGAATACATTGGCTTATATCGAGACCAAGAAAGGGACAAATTCATCATAGACACACACACACACACACACACACACACACACACACAAATCTTGGCAACACTAATAGGCCAGTGAAGAACTGTTTCTTCAGGATTCTAAGTCTGTGCCATTAAAGTCACTGGAATTAAGCCAGCTGAGAATCTGGCCCAATAGACCAATTGGTAAAGAAACAAAATGTGTTCTGTTGAATGAAAAAAAAAAGATCAAAGTGGTTTTTCTCCCTTTTGTTTAATGAACATTTATTTTTTAATGAGAAGAGCACATGCAAAGGTTATTGAAGGCCTCTAACAGCCATGTAGAATCATCATTCGGACTAAAAGTGATATTAGTATGATACAAGCAAAGCAGGTTTTTGCCTACCTTTGGAAGTGATGCTCGTGAACCTGAACTTTGTGTTGTCATAGTCAGTACAGTTGTTATGCCTAACGCCACTCTGGCTGGAGCTGCATCCATATTGATCCAAAATGACACCCAGGAGAGAATGACAATCAGGAGACTGGGTATGTACATTTGAATGAGATAGTAACCCATTTGCCTTTCAAGGTGGAATCGGACTTCAATGCATGTAAACTTTCCTAGTTTAAAAAAAAAGTTTCATGAAAATAGGAAGGCTATTTTTGTCACTGTCTAATATGCACTCTAAATACAACATTTATATGGCTAGTTCATCTACAGTTTTCTTCTAGTGGAGTTACAATTGTTTTGGTTTATCTTTCTGAATACACAAATTTTCCCATCACCATAGGAACATTTATCAAAGAGAAAGAAACTGAATCGTCAGAAGTTTCTTTGCTTTTAAAATTCAGAAAGCAGCTCTAGAGTTGTGATTCTTACACACTAACCAGTCTGCCATTGGTCATAATGAGCAACAAGTCATTTTCCATTCTTTGCCATCTGAGCTGTGTTTAGAGATATTGCTATTTCCAAAGGGCAATTGTGCTCTGTTGTGCCATCAAGCCTACCATGTCATGGCTCAGTTTTAAGCTTAATTTTATATCTCAAACATTATCTAAAAGAAAAGGAAAAACTATGTAGCACTTTAAAGACTAACAAGATGGTTTAATAGGTGATGAACTTTCGTGGGCCAAACCCACTAACACGGCTACCTCTCTAGTATTATCTAAAAGGGAATTCTGGTGTATGTACCTCCATTCATCCATCCTTGAGACCAGATTGCTGACAATATGTATGCCTCACCCCTCTTCTAAAATGTTCTAACTTGAAAACCTAGTGACCAAAGTTTTCAAGTGGGGCTTTTAATAAGGTTACCTTAGGAACCTGAATAAGTGGTTTGATTTTTTTCCCAAAGTATTCAGTACCAGCAGTTCCTACTAACTTGATTAAAAATTAGAAGGAAACGTATTCATCTGTGGAAGTACAATACACTATTGCCAACAAACAAACAAACAAACAAAAAACAATAAGATAGCAAACATTTTTAACCCTTCTAAACCAGAATTTGTCTCTCTTTTTAGCCTTGTGGTATTCTTTTTTAGTAATTTCCTTTTGTTTCTACTAACTCTTAGCATTTTATGACAATGTCACTGATATAATTTCTGCTGTCATAAATATATTTCACCGTGGATCTTTGTGCTTTATTTGCATGAATGCATTTTAATCATTCCAGATTTTGGATAAGTGCCTTTATTTATTTAAAGGGTTTTCAGTTATTCAAGAAGATGTTAATTTCCAATAAATTACACCAGTTGTATTTTATAACTCACTTTTATCAACCAATGTCACACTTTTACATCATATCCCATGCTTACAATGCTTACAATGCATTCATGTATCATCTTGTATGATCTTTGAACTAAAACCTTATTATTTGGCATATAGAATTTAATTTCCAATTACAGCTTATTTAAATTTCTTATATATTCCCCTTCTGGACAAATTAAACTACTTGTAAAGTGTATAATTAATTTGTATTTCCTCAATATAGCTTTGTTATTAAGCCATTAGTTTTGTCTGTAAATTGTGCAGTAAATTTCATGGAGAGGTAATATTTCTTGCTGTGGTGCAAATCAAGTGTCCACATTTAAGTAAAACTATGAAAATGGAACTCAACCATCTAATGTAAAAATCCTATTTTAAAATGAGAGAACACAACCTTACATAGTTTTATATATCATCTCAATCATTCACTTCACTCATAATCTCTGTCTGGCACTCCTGAAGATAATTCTCAAGTACTGTCTATTTCTCTAGCCCAAGTCTACCATTAAAAACCTGACACATGCCTTATCTTGCTTCAGCTTTTTTAGCCTCCCCATCCCTGGCCTCTCTGATCTACCAATGAAATCCTGGCCTACTGCAGTCAATGGGAATTTTGTCATTGACTTCAATGTGGTCAAGACTTCACCCTACATATCTCCTTCCGGTCTATTCAAAATGCTGTAGGTCGAGGGTGGGCAATAATTTTTTGTGGGGTCCCATTCCAAGATTTTGAAAAGTGGCCACACTTTTCTGTGGCAGAGGTGCAGGGTCTAGGATGATGCAGAAGGGTGCACAGGGCAAGGGACTGGGGTGCAAGAGATCGTGTGATGTCTGAAGGAATTTGGGTGAAAGAGGCTGTAGTGACCTGGGGCTAGGGAATGGGATGCAGAGTGTGGGAAGGGGTCTGGGTGCAGGAGAGGCTTCTGGCCTGAGGAAGGAGTGTAGGAGGTGGGTACAGGTTCTGGGAGGGAGTTCTGACCTGAGGTACGGGGTGCAGAGGGTTTGGATGGTGACCTGGGGGAGGGAGTTGGGGTGCAGGATGAGTTGGGGTGCTAGAGGCAGGCTCTGACTGGGAAGCATCTCTCAGTCAGCAGCCCTTCAGCACTTCCAAGGCAGGCTGGGCTTCCTGTCTGCTGCAGCTCCACATTGCTTAAAACTGCAGGCTTTTCCCTCCATGTGTCTCTCAGCTCCGGGAAGGGGAAGAGGCTTGTGCTGTGCCGTCCCCCAGGCCAATCTCTCAGCTGCTAGTAGCTGGTTGTATCCAGACAATAGGAGTTGAGAGATTGGCTGGGGTCTGTTCTTATTGGCCAGTTCTTTCCAGTCAATAGGAACTAAGGATTGGGTTGGAGGTGGGGTAATCACATGAAGCCTCTCCCTCCCTCTAGAGCAGAGAGCCACACAAGCAGCCCTGCACTTAAAACAGTGGCTGCTGTGTGTCTGTGGGCCAGATCTGGTGGCTTGGTGGGCTGGATCTTGCCTGTGAGATGTGTTTTGCTCAGCCCTGCTGTAGATAAAGCTGCCTCACTTACCAGTTTCTCCTCTTCTATCTTCACTGGCCAGTGATGTGAGGGGGCTGGTATTGTCTGATACACTGTACAGGAAAGTTATTATCTGGTATACCATACCAGCAAGTTATTTTTGGCCATTATGGCTGGAAGGACTCCCTGCCAGCCATCCCTGGCCCTTCCATGTTTGCTGCATCTCTGAGTACAGGGCTAGAGTCTGAAGGGCACTGTTCTCCTTTCTTTGCAGCCCTTCCCAGAAACAATGTAACACTTCATCTTTGTATGAACAAATCATTGTTTAATACTGAAGTCCACACCATGAAGAAATTTACTAAATATTTTTCCTCTGCTTTCACAAAGGCCATGGAAGTCAATAGAAGGCTTTTCAAACTCTACAAATTAAATCCAGAGCTGGGCCTCAAGTGATTCTCAGTGCCTTGAGAAAACCTGATTAGTGTGTTAATCAGAAGAGTTCCATTTCAGATTTGTCTGATGTAGACATGTTTGGAAAATAATTTTCTTTCCTTCTGAAAGCTGAGGTATTTACAAAAATTGGAAACTTATGTTTTGGCTAAAAGTGGAAATATTTAAACTGAAACTGAAAAATTTTCAATCATGAAATTGTGCCTCAGGAAATTCTAATGTAGGTACCTCATGCTCCCATTCTCTGCTATTGATAAAGCTCCCTTATTGGACTACATCTTCCATGATATTTGATGATCTTCCCACTTGGTGGGAAAAAGTGACAGTTGTATGGCTGCAATGAATCATGGGAGATGAAATCCAGCAGTAAAGCTTGACCTGTGTAGGAGAAATGGGAGCACAAGGAACATAAACTACAACTCTCACGAGGCACTGCAGCAACATTTCAGAATTAAAATATGTTGGTTTTGACTGTTATTTTTTGTATAAAAAATAACTTTTATGCAAAAGCAGACATTATGAAAAATGTTATTTATCTGAAACCCCAATATTTCATAGACATAAACTTTCAATGGAAAATTTTCAGCCCGTCCTATTAGCATGTCTCATCAGCTTCAGCATGAACATAAGCAAACAGCCCTTTAAAGAATAGGACATGAAAGAAGGAGGAATGGATGGGAAATGTGTTCTAGATGAGGAGATTTTCAAAAGCACAAAGGTCAATGGCAGTTGGCTGCCTACCTGGTCTTGGAGCCTTTGAAAATCTCTTATTTATGCTCTGGAGTTTATCTTTAACCAGGAAATCCTTTGTGAAGAAACAATCATGTGGCTTATTCTGCAGATGGATCAATGGCGGTACATGTACAGCTGGGTCCAAATGACTTCCAGGTGTTTGATTTCTTTCTTTCTACTATCTAGTCAGCCAGCATTTGTGTGTGTGTGTACACTCTGTTTTTTTGTTTTTGTCTTTGATTTTTTTGGAAGTAGGGACAAAGTGAGCCAAGATCCATGAAGATAGGTTGGCAGGTTTTCTTTCTTTCTTTCTTTCTTTCTTTCTTTCTTTCTTTCTCCACTGAGCTATTATCAGTATCGCTATTGGGCAAATGGGTCAGCTGATTTTACTGTGGTCAGTAAAAATTGTTTTTTGTTTGTTTGGGTTCTTTTGCTCAGAATGACATGTAGTTATTTGAGTTATTTTGTTCTTGTTTCTGAAATGCTGCTTAACATTGTACTTCCACCTTCTCCTCCATCAAAAAATTTCATAAGGAAAAAAAGCAACTTCTGTAAAACAGTGTCATTAAGGATGAGTTAAGGTTACACAAGCACATAAACCACCAGCACAACCTCCCCCAAACCTTGGAAACAAATTAAGTCCTCACTTACCCATTATAATTTACAACCATGATTTCACCTTTATCACACTTCATTGCCCATATCTACTCAGATAACACATGCCCTTCTCCATCCATGGAAAAGATGCAATCTGTAGCTTGGCCTTGCAGATGTTTTAGAAATAAATATTCTCTGATTGTTTCGATAACAACCTGGTACTGGTATATACTGGCTTTACAATGGATGGTTGGTGTGTATGGTGCAGTTTTTAAGTTGATGTTTAAGAGGCGTAATGGATAGAAGTTGTGTTTTAAGTGGAAAAAGTTTGTATTAATGTTTACTATTTGGGAAGATTTTTGTCTATAATGTGTATAGTGGTGTTGTTCGGGTAGTGTGACAAGGTGTGTTTATTTTTTTCAGTAGTCTGTGGTCAGAGGTATGGTTGAATTTGCCCATGAAGGGAGAAGTCATGTGTACTGTAGATGGTGTATATGGACAAGGTAATGTGAGGAAAGCAAAACCATCTCTGTAGGTTATAAAAAGTTAGTGGGGACTGAACTAATGTTTTTCTGGTTATTACGGCTTTGTTGGTATCATACGTTTTATGAAGCAATGAATGGGAATGTTGCATATTGAGGAAGCAGTGCCATATGGACCCAGAGGAGAATGAGCAGGGATGTTGCTGAATGATTATAGCCACTGTTGGAAACAGGATCAGACAGACCAATTTTATGTTCTGTTGTTGGAACTGTTATGTTCCTATATTTGGAAGCAGTTTCATTTTCTAAGGGTAACTGCAAGGAGGTTTATAGGATCTGTCGTAAAAGGCTTTCTTTCTCAACAGCTCCCCCTCTAGACTGCCGCTTTTTGCCAACTAAGTGCTGAGTCGGCAAACACGACAGCCTTTTTTATGCAAATTAGGCACGGGATATTTAAATCCCAGCCTCATTTGCAATGTCAACCTGCCTAATCTGCATCCCTCTGCCGACAGAGGGATGCAGTCTAGACATACCCTAAATGCCCTTAACTATGTGTACTTAGAGGGGTTAATTTTCAATTATACATGGAGCACTTAGGAGACTTGTACAAGTCTGCTTCCACATACCGTGATGAAGCTTCATTAGTTAATATTAATATATCTCACAGGCTTGTTCTTGATTGTGTTGTCTACAGCAAACTTCAGAAAAGAGCTTTATATCTTGTGCTGTAACTACATCTATACTGAAATGATAGCTGGGCATTTAGCAAACCCTCTCTGTAGTTCTTAAGCATCTTTTTTTAATAGCATTTTAAATCTACTTTGATGTGTGCTCGACTGAGAGGTTTTAGTTTTCAAAAATGAAACTCAATTATTTTCCCTCATACTGCGTATTTGATGGAGTATCAGTGCACAGTTTCACATTACAAGTGCCCTACATAAACAATGAGTTCTCAAGTGCAAACTGCAAGTAAGTGATCATATATTAGAATAACATAATGAATGGAAATAAAACATTTGGGTTATTGCATTCTCTTGCCAGGATCTATTATTGCCCAAACTACTGTATATAATCATGATTCTGATTGTAGAAAAAAAGAAGACAAAAGATGTGAGGACTGAAACGACCTTTCCTATCCTCCCTGCAAAAATCTTCTAGTCTTATGGAATTACTCCATGATTAAGACTGGAAAACAAAATAAAGCCTCTAGGCTGGATCATGAGTTGCACTACCTGAGAGGTGTATCACAGAAGGCACAGATTGGGGGAAATAAAAGGATTGTTAAGTTATCTTTGTGCTTCCTGGGTTTTTCTTGTGCTGGGCAACAGTGTAGCCCGTAATACAGGTTTCCCGTAGTTGTATATGGGCTGCTCCTCAATCTAGAATGCATAAGAACCAACTTCTTCTCTACCCAGGTAATGTTCAACCCCTCCCCCCTCCATACCAGGCACGCCTCCATTCTACGTTGTCCTCCAAGCTCCTGCCCCACACTTTCCTTGGCTCTGCCCCCTTTACTCTCCTTCTCTCAAGGCTCTTCTCCCACCTCACCTCTCCCTGCCCCCATTCTGCCTTTTCCTACTCAGTTCTGTACCTAACTCAAGCACCTCTCATTCCTGCTCCTCTCCTTCCCTACCAGTGTTTCCTGCATGCCACTGAATAGCTGTTCTACTGTGTGTAGGAGGCACTGGGAGGGAGAAGGAGGAGTTGATAGGCAGAACCACTGGTAGACAGAGGCACTATATGTGAGGGCAAAACACCCAATTTTATTCTGTGAGTGCCATCCAACCCTGGCATGCACAAAGTTAGTGTCTGTGCTAGATTCACTATTTCATATAGCACTACAGATGTCTTTTCCTGTTCTAGGCAAGCCTAACAGAGCAGTGTGAGTCTTGTGCAGCTCTTGCAGCAGGGGAGTTCCCAAGATTTGCTAGTCTTTGTCAGTAATTGGATCCCATATTTGGGCCTCTGCAAGCTTAGAGGCATTTCCCTCCCAGTTTCCCCATTCATAATAACAAGGACAATAATACTTATTTACTTAAGGCATAGTAGTATTGTCTATAGGAGTACAGATTAAGGACACAAGCTGGAACTTGTGTGGTTGAAGAATAAAGTCTGCTGACAGCATATTTCCTACATGTTAAAATTTTTAAAAAATTGTCACAAATGGCAATTTCCTGTAATATACTGGACAAACTTGATGAACAAAGTGTGATGATTGGGATAGCCAGAGGATTTTTACAATTTTTATACAATGACAAGTAATTAATAACAATGACTATTTTGTACTTTTATTATTGAAAAAGCAATGCTTAATATTTTCTATATACAGATTTAACTACTGGGGCATATTTTTCAAATAAATCCAGAAGTGATGTGGTTACAATGTGAAGCTACAATGTAGGAGTGAGGCTACAATGACACAGAGGACTCTGTGCAGGAAAATCCCTTTCCCCACATGAAGCCCTGCTGTAGTTAATGCAGCTCCATACAGGTGTAAGGCTTTATAAGAACATTTAGAAATCTTTTCAACTCTCAAACAACTGTTCTATTATGTCATGCTTTAAGGCATCTCTTTCTCTCTCTCTCTCTCTCTCTCTCTCTCTGTGTTGTAGTGCTATAATCTTCAGATGAGTTAAATGATGTATTTAAAGCAACAGAAAATAGCAGTGGCTGTTTTTCAGATGTAATGGATTAAGAAACTCTCCTACCTGTATTGTAATGTTTGGTGCAATAACATAAATCTTTCTCTTCTTTTAACAGAAACTGTGGCAGAGTGAGCCCATCTGCTACCTGCACAGCTCCCTTTTCTTGCCATTCAAAAATGAGATCATTCATTGTGTATCCAACTAGAAAAACAAACAGATCAACAATCAATAAATCCACTGCATAGTTTTTAATATACACGTGATGCACCAAATACCGATATCCTACACGGACAATATGAGATGAGAAACATAGCAAGTTCCATTATATTTGTCAGCCAAAGGGAAGCAGCACTCATCTCAATCATGCAGATGTAGACTGACTGTTATGTATATGGATGCTCCTGAAAACATATGGCCAAACAGACTGAGGGCGAGATTTTGAAAAATGCCTAAGGAAATTGGATGCCTAACTCACTCGGGTGCTTTTGAAAACTCCACCCTTTGTTTAGGAAGGAAGGTCAGGCCCATCCATTTAAATTTTGTGAAGTTATAAAGTAGTTTTGAAATAATGCCTTATATTTTTCCTGGTTCCTAATTGCTCAAATAATCTAGGCTCCAGTCAGATGGAGTTGTACAGGTGGAGTCCAGCAGTTTTCTTTGCAGGGTGCTATAGCCATAGTTGGTTTGAAAAGACTTTTTTTTTCTTTGAAGCAGGTACAAGACCAGAAAAAAAATTGTGATTAACTAACAAATTACTATTAGACTGATAATATTCCTATATTCCTGCCTCCTTATCCCCACAGCTGTATGGGTAAAAACAAACAAAAAAAGTTCTGTTTGTATCATACTTGTACCTTTAGGAAGATTATTGTATAATTCAATCCTAGTAGCTGTTTACACAAAATCAATGGTGTAACCATCTGTGTCAAGGCCAGACAGTAGAAATATTAACCCAGGGTCAGTTTCTAGCTGACTAAGGAGCAGGTGGCTAAGTTGAGGGAGAGTACAAGTTGCACAAACCATGTCCAGTAGCTCGCTGAAATCCCATAGGCTTAAATAGCCCCTACTATCTTTGTGCACTACAGGGTGTTGGCTTTCTGAAAGTAATTGTGGAAGTACAAAGTGTGTGTGAGGACATGTTCCTATCAGTTCTCCCTCTCTCCACTCCCTTGTTCCAGAATTGGCTGAATGAGCATCTAGGAGAATGTTGTACCCAGTGTGAGGGCAGCAAAGTTACTGCTCCAGGATGCCCCAGGGACTGCTAAAGGGAATATTGCTAGAATTCCTGCTGGGAATTCCATCCAGAGAACAGAATCTTCCAAAATACCTCTCCTGAACAATGCTGAATATTCTCTAAATTTCCTTCTAAAAATCTAAGGAGCTGATGGAGTTCTCATGGTTTTAAACTCTGCTTACAAACTCCCTCCTTCCCACCGAAAACCAATGTTAATTTAAGAATAGTCTTTGGAACATGCAACCAAATTTCACAAGTAATTCCTTTCATTATAATGGACTAAACCTACTAGGGACGTTGGGTGTTAGAAATCCATTCTTGCATCTGAATTATGTGGCTTAGCCCATCTTGACTTTTAAAAGTTTTTTAGATTTTTTAGAATGTTGACTAAATCAGATGCAAGAAAGAGGTTTTCACACCAAGAACTGTTCACACTGAGAACTGGAAAGCTATTTTAAATCTATTTTTTACCAAATATATGTTCAAATTTCTCTTTCTTCTTCCCCAAATACTGAGATTTTCTGAAATCTATGGACTTTGTCCTATTTCACCATTCAGTAACCTAATTATTACTAGTCTAAGTCTATATATCTAAACACTGCTCAGTCATAATATGCTGAAAATCTGAGCTAGCAACTGAAAGAAATAGGCTACTCTTAGGCTATGTCTAGACTGCACCCCTCTGCCGACAAAATAATCAAGGGACAAAAATCAAGCACTTTGAAAGTGCAAATGAGCCCGGGATTTAAATATCCCGGGCTTCATTTGCATACTCACGTTCGGGCGCTGTGCTGAATAAGCGCCCTTTCGAAAGTGAAAGTAAAGTCTAGTCACAGTTCTGCCGACATGCGGGGAGCTTTTTCGGCGGATCCTGTACTCCTGAAAAAATGAGTACTGTGCACAAATTGTCCACAAGCACTCTGCCTTGGTCTACACTAGGGAATTATTTCAAAATAACTTCCCTTATTTTGAAATAACAAGCAGAGCATCCATACTACCAGGCCAATGATTTTGAAATAAGGGGCTAGTTATTTTGACATCATAACTCGTGCTTTCCATGAGGAATAATGCTTATTTCAAAATAGTTGTTTTGAAATAGTGGTAGTGTGGACACTCCAGTGTTGCTATTTCAAAATAATTACTCCCCAGAGACATTCAAAGCAATTACTCCACGGTGCTCCCAGGGGCTCTAAGTCAAGATAGTGCATCCTCATTAAGGGAGCCTGCCTAAGACTAATTTTGAGGCAGTTATTTCAGGAGTTATTATTTCAAAATAAGTTATTTCAAAATAATTTCCTAGAGTAGACATGCCCCCAGGATCACAATGATCTCCTTAACATTTATCTTTGAGGGATTGGAGGACTGTGTTGAAGGCGAGACCACAAAATGTTCAATTTGCAGCAGACCTGTTACCTACCTATAGTTAAGATTAGATCTTGTGTCCGATAATTCATTTTATTGTTACATTACATTTATGTGTTCATACGCTTATTTTTCTGTCTTGTTTTACTGCACATGATTATTCTGTAATATAACCATCTTGAAAATCCATCAAGGATTGTGCAAAACTATGAAAGCCCAAAACTATAGCTCCTCTAAAACTTTGCACACATTCAGACAGAAAGCAGCTCTGTGTATAAACAGATTATCATTTGAAGCATGTACATTATAGCCAGGAGAAATATCCCCAGAGTAAAAGTCATTGAACTGACAAGAAACAACTGCTATGTCAAAATGTATTTCACTAAATCAGATTCATTCATTTATAATGTATGTTTTTAATTACTATGTACCTTGGCCACCTATTTTTATATGATACAATATGTTTAAAGTATTAACAATTTATACTAAGTACACATATCATAGCTTAACATAGTTTATTCTGTTCACATATAAAAATAAATATAGCTTTGGCTTGTCCAATATTACAAATATAGTTTTATAGATCTACATTATGATAATTATATTATCAAAGTGCAAAAGACCAAATGAAGAAATGAGTCTAACAATCTAAAGGAATATAAAATTATGGAATAAACAATTACTTCCCAGCTCATTGCTTTAATTTTAACACTTATCTAGACTAAATCCCTTACTAACATGTAATTTATACCCTTTTACTTAGCACCTCTAAATTTGGCCTTCTGAGTTAAGGTTAAAAGGGTGTAACACATGTCACAGGGGTGATAAGAAAGTGACCTCTGACTCTTATAGATAAATCAAGACTTGGTTTTGAATTTTGGTCAGTGAGCCAAGTACACTTTGGTAGATGTCCTTGTATTGCTGACAACCTATTTTCTACTTGTTAAAATAAAAAATAAATTATGACAGATATGACAATTTCCTGCTATGTATTGGACAAACCTTACTGAATTAAGTTGAAATATATTAGTAATTCACTGTTCTAAAATGCAGTTGTACCCTCCTGGTCATGAAAGATCTCAGCCTTTAGAAATTTTGTCCTCAAGAAGGAATTTTTGTTTGCAGCTCACTTGTTATATGGGGCCAAGATCAGAGGCCAAAACTGTAGAAAGGAGTGACTCAGAGATTCTTGAATGTGACTGTTCTGAACTAATTGCTGTTAACTGGTGACTACAGAAAAATGCTCTGCTGGAGTTTGAAGTACTTTTACCTAGCAGAGTCCTTTTTCTAATTGGAATGATCTTCGGTAAACTTACTAACATGCATGTAAGTTTTTATTGCATTTAATGTTGAGGCTGTTTACACTATGCAGCTTTTCGCAACATGGCTATTCCACTACAACCATGCCACTAAAAGGAGCTCAGTGTAGCTACTGTTTGTTGGCAGAAGAGAGCTGCTCTGTCAACAGAAAACTTCCATGCCCAACAAGGAGTGTTAGAGCCTTCCTGCAGGCAAAGCGCTATTCATACCAGCACTTGTCATTGACAAAACTTTTGTCTTTTAGGCAGTGTCTGTGTTTTCTAACATGTCTAAATGACAAAAGTTTTACCTTTCACTTGGCACTGTAGACAAAAGGAATGAACAAGCTGATAATTTATAACTGTGGACAATTATGCTATTTTTTATAGTCTTGAAGAGAAAAAACAAACAGGCTGGCAGACAGTTGGACTTGCTGGTGAATTTACAGGGCAGCCTGGAACTGTGTAGCCTGGACATACCCTGGTCATCAGGGAAACCTGTGGCCCCATTCAAGAGAGGTGGTGATTGGTGAGCCAGAAGCCTGAGAGGAAGTGCCCTTTGTAAACTATAGAGAGGGAATACAGGTGCAGATGTCTTGAACTGTGACATAAATGGACTTTTCTGTTTTATTTTATTTTATTTCTTTCATAAATTCCCATTTGCCAGGAGGATCTAGTATCATTTGTGGAGATGAAGCAGAAATTTTGCAGTCCTATTGTAAGAAATAAGTCAATTATGCAAGAAAAAAATCCAATCTCCCAGAGACAGGACTGTCCAACAGAATTTTGAACATTAGGGAGCTAAAAACACCTGAATAACTTTGTCTCATAATTCCTCGTAGAAAGAATCGTAATGTAAGGGATAGCTGAGCTGACTTCCCCTTGATACCATTGCAAGAGACATATTCTTGAGCCTTGGTGCATTTTGGTAAGAGTCGCTGAAATGAAAAAGAAAATTGAGCATAATGATGGCAGCTAGACTGTTTGAACTGGATGTGAGATAATTTGCGAGGAATTATATTCTTTTTAATTTGTGGTATACTCCCAGTCCTATAATATTGGAATTCCTAAACCAAGCACACAGTAGTTGCCATTAAAATGTCAGAAATTGTCACACTGCTGTGTGCTTGGTTTAGGAATTCCAGTATTATAGGACTGGAAGTGGTGCTTAAATAAAACCCCAGGTTGTCTCAATATACAGAAACTACAATTGTTTTTATCTATTTTAAAAACATAGTCCCTAATTCTGTAAACATTTATGTATCTGAAGAATCTAAATAGATATCACTGGGTTAAGTTCAACAGGGCTAGTTATATAATTAACATGACTCATTTGTATGTGTTTTTAGGATTGGGGCCAATGTTTGTCTTAAGTAAATAAACAGAAGCCACATCTGGTGGGACAACACAGCAGGAATCCTTATAATATGCTTTGTATGCTCATTTCAATAAAGACATATATGGAGGAGTGAGCAATTGAAAAATAGTGACAAACAATGAGGACTTGAGGTGTCTGTTTCCAGTTTGAGTTTTTTGAGAGATCGCCTATGCCACAGTCACTGCTGGCCAGGTTTGAGCTTCTAAGTTATACTCCTCACAATGGAAGCATTGTCCTAGGATACATTGGTACTGATGTGTGATTCATTTGTATTACACGAGGTACACAGACACATGAGATTTTGTTGTTGGGACACTTGTTAAAATCTTTAGGATTCCTGATGGTTAAACTGAAAGCTGTGATATATCTGCCAGGTAAGAGAGATTTGGATGTCTGTATTTGGTGTTATGTGAAGTGGATATTTTCTGGGAATGGTTTGGAATTAGAAAGGGGTCTAGGAAACGGGATAGTATAGTAGATATATCTTTAGTCCAACCTGCTCTTAAGCCAGTGACATGTTTGCAATGAAAATATTCATTTTGCAGATGTTCTGCACAGGGTTTCACATTATCCTAAAGTGCTGCATCTCCAGGTGAAGTTTCTGATCAATTTATGGTTTGGAATGATGACTTTAAAGGCATCATTGAATTTTTTCAGGTAAATAATACAGTGAAACCTCTCCCCAATATTACTTAGGTAATATTACTTAGGTTCTGAATGTAGTATCCTGGATAACCACACACTTGTTTTACCTGTGTATCTACAGAGATTTAGGAGCTTCAGGGGGTAGCCGAGTTAGTCTGTTACAGAAAAAACAACAAATGGTCTGGTAGCACTTTACAGACTAATGAATAGTGTCAAGGGGCAGGCCCCATGTCGGGGTGTGCCGCCCTGGCTCGGGGTAAACTTCAGCCCTCCCTGGCCCAGTCCCCCAAAGCACAATGCCCCTGGCTTAGGGAAATACAGCCCTCGGGCCTAGTCCCAAAGTGCAATGTCCCTGCAGTCTCTGCAGGTGGCGTGTGGGGTAGTGGGGGAGGTAGGGGGACCTGGGCCCTCCACTCCACTGGGTCCTAGCCCAGGGACCTGATGGCCGTGAAGGTTTTCACTGCCTTGTTGGTGGGGATGCCTGCCGGAACACGCCAACCTCCCAGAGGTTCTTCTTCCACACTGGGCTGTCTCCTACCTCTCCCCTTGCCAGGTCAGGCCCTCTGTAGGTTACTCCTCAGCTGCTCCTGGAGCAGCTTGGATGGTGAGCAATACTTCTGTGGGGGCTGGTCAGACTCCTGAGGCAGCAGCAATAGCGGACTGGGTTCAGGCGGTGGTTTGGGCTGTTTCGGAGCTCCTCTCTGAGCCCCTGCCTCTTCAGCCACACCCTTCCCGTCTGCCTGATTGTCTGGGTATTTATCCCTGGCCTGCAGCCTGAGCATGCTCCACAGGGCTGCGAGAGTGGGCCCCCCTCAACCACCTGGGCCAGGTGGACTCCTTGGGCTTGAGTGCGGCGCGGTGCCGCCCCATCACAAGCTGGTTTGTGATAAGGCAACTACTTGCAGGTCGGTCAGATTGTGATTAGGCAAGCTGAAATCCTCATCAACAGGCTTCTGTATATTCCCTTTATGTATATCCGATTTGTGTCCATTGATTCTTTCCTGCAGAGAACGTCCAGTCTGTTCAAGTGGGGCATTTCTGGCATTTGATGGCATAGATCAAATTACTGGTCAAATGACCCTTTTATTTTGTGGCTTATGTTGCTTGCTCCAGTGATGAATTCACCAGTGTAGATATGTGGGCAGAGTTGGCATCTTTTTTGGTTGCAGGGCTGGGTTCCTGGAGATTTATGATGTGGTTGTGTGGCATGATTATCAGAAAGAATACGTTTCAGGTTAGGAGGCTGTCTGAAAGCAAGAATAGGTTTTTCTCGTAAGGCCTCTGAGAGTGAGGGATCGTTTTCCAAGATGGGTTGTAAATTGTGTATAATACGGTGGAGGGGTCTGAGTTGTAGACTGTAGGTAACAAGAGGAGTTCTGTTGTTTTGTCTTTTGGGTCTGTCTTGAAGTAGTTCATGTCTGGGTATTTTTTGGCTCTGTCAATTTGTTTTTTCACTTCCCCAGGTGGGAATTTCAGTTTTAGGAATGCTCTGTAAAGATCCTGTAGGTGATTGTCTCTGTGGGGTCGGAGCAAATCCAGTTGTATCGTAGGGCTTGGCTGTATACAGTCAACTGAAAAATATGTCCGGGATGGAAGCTGGAAACATGAAGGTAAGTACAGCGGTCGGTAGGTTTCTGATCTAGGGTGGTGGAAATTTATCCATTATTTAACTGTACTGTAGTGTCCAGGAAGTGGATTTCCCTTGTGGACTAGTCCAGGCTGAGGTTGATAGTAGGGTGGAAGTTGTTGAAATCCTTATGGAATTCTTCAAGAGTCTCTTTTCTGTGGGTCCATATGATGAAGATGTCATTGATGTAGCATAAGTAAAGTAGCGGTGTTAGGGGGTGAGAGCTGAGGAAACATTGTTCAAGGTCAGCCATAAAGATGTTGGCATATTGTGGTACCATGGGAGTGTCCATGGCTGTGCTGCTGATTTGGAGATAGAAATTGTTTCTGAATTGGAAGTAGTTGTGGGTGAGGATGAAGTCGCAGAGCTCTGTAATCAGGTGTGCAGTGTTGTTATTGGGGATGGTGTACCTGATGGCCTGTAATCTGTCTTTGTTGGAATGTTGGTGTAGAGGGGTTCTACATCCATGGTGGCTAGGATGGTATTTTCAGGAAGATTATTGATGTTTTGGAGTTTCCTCAGGAAGTCAGTGGTATCATGGAGGAAGCTAAGAATGTTGGTAGCATAGGATCTGAGGAGGGAGTCGATATAGCCAGATAATCCTGTGGTAAATGTGCCAATGCTGGAGATGATGGGCCGTCCGGGATTACCAGGTTTGTGTATTTTGGGTAGCAGATAGAAAGTTCCTGGTCGGGGATTGGAAGTGGTGTTAGCATAAATTTGTTCCTGAGTAGCATCAGGGAGTTTCATAAGTTTTTTCATGTTTTTTTGGTATTCCTTAGTAGGGTCACAGGAAAGAGGCCTGTAGAATCTGGTATTGGTGAGTTGTCTGTTCACCTCCTGTTCATAATCTGTCCTGTTCATGATGACTACAGTGCCTCCTTTGTCAGCTTCTTGGATTATGATGTTAGAATTGGTTTAGAGGCCGTGAATAGCATTGTGTTCTGCATGACTGAGGTTGTAAGTTATATGTTGTTGTTTGCTGATAATGCCAGCTCGAGCGCGTTTGCGGAAGCAGTTGATGTAGAAATCCAGACTTTTGTTACGTCCGTTGGTGGGGGTCCACACAGAAGCCTTCTTCTTGTGGGATTGGCGGGAGGGAGCAGTGAGGTCAGTGTGTTGTATATCAGTGTGTTGGAAATATTCCTTCAGGCGAAAATAGGATTCCAGATCCCCACAGAACTGAATCATATTTGTGGGGGATCAATGGACACAAATCGGATATACGTAAAGGGAATATACAGAAGCCTGTTGGTGAGCATTTCAGCTTGCCTAATGTGCAAGTAGAAAGAATTATATTGTAAGAGAAAGATGAATTATACTGTAATAATAGAATAAGTTCAAGGAATAATGTTTGTCCCTGAACAGGAAAGACAAGATTATGTTAATGTTGTTTGTAGGTATGCAGGATGGATCAGAGTGGAGCCAGGTGTGTCTGGGATAACAGGAAAAGGAACATTAGGCGTTAGGCAGAAAGTAATTGAGATAACCAGGGAGATATGGACAGAAGATTGCTGAGGCTTGATATGGAAATGAAGATACGTGACTAGTCTCATGGGAATCATGTGAGTTTTGCCCTTCTGTAATATTGTTAATTTTGCTTTCTTTTGTCTGTATAAATCAAGGGGTTTGAGCCTTGTATGGTACTCACATTTTCTGGGTGTATTAGCAGAGCGGCTTTGCTAATAAACAGAGCGGTCTGACAAATTTGTGAGTCCTGTGTCTGACTTTGACACTAATCACAGTCTGACAGACCTGCAAGTAGCTGTCTTGTCACAAACCAGCTCTACAAGCCAAATATACAGAGAAGCCCTGGAATCCCAGTTCATCCACAAACTCAATTCACATGCTAATGGACTCAATCGTGGTATGCGCTGGTGGGGACTCTACCTACTTAATAATCACTGAAGGTGCTAACTGCTTCCTGAGTGGTATCCTTCCTATTTTAGGAATCTATCTATTGACTTTGATTTTTATCTGCTTAGGTTTAAGTACCCATTCTCCAGATACTTCATGATGCTCTGTCTCCCACCCCACTCCCTTTTTTCTTTCTCTCCCCTCTCCTACTTATTTCGAGTTTTCATATCCCCAACTCATAACTCCAGTCATCTGAAGAAGTGGGCTGTGCCCACAAAAGCTCATGATATCATCTACTTGTTTTGTTAGTCTATAAAGTGCTACCAGACCATTTGTTGTTTTTACAGAGATTTAGTGCGGGCTGTGATGTGAGCAAGTGCGTGTATTGTGGTTCTAATGCACACAGGACTGAGGACAGCATGGACTTTATTAGATACAACATGTGTCAGAAAAGTGGACCTGTTTTAGGTAGTACCCACAGTCATGGCACAATAGGAGAAGAGGTATTAGTAGTTTTGCATGGACACTTCCTGGAGCCAGCTCTCTCAGTATTCCAAGCAGTCCTGGAAAGATTGGCAAAGGCCCCAGTTAGCATGGCAGCATCTTTATTTGTGGGGGAATGACTGACCTTATTCTTTACTGATACAGGACTGGGAAGAAATCAGAGTGGGAACCAGTAAGAGTCAGAATGACACAGATAGGGACATGCATGAGCACTGGTAATATGAGAAAGACAGGCAGAGATGGAGAGAGGAAACAAGAAACTGGGAAAGGAATAATTCTTTTTTTAGGAATCCCAGTCACCAGTGAGGAACTGACAGGCTACGTCCAGGTATAGCAGACTTTGTATTTTGTGGAGCAGATTTTCATGTACTCAGCTTCAGAAATGGGAGAGTTTCAGGAAACAAGAGGATCTAAGGACAGTGAGGTGGCTACTGCTATCTGAATTACATAGCATTATCTGTTCTGTTTCGGTGTTAGGCATTGTTACGAACAAGGAAGAGCTGAGAGAGAGGTTACAAGTGCATTTATTGGTGGAAAGGGAGGTGAGGATATTAGAGTCTGACTGTATTGTGGGCAGTCTGTAATATCAGGGTACCAGGTAATCTTAATTACATGGATTAAGGGGGGGAACTTTTACTATGTCAATGACAATTTTTATTCAGGTGGATGGATGATGTCACAGTAGTGCCAGGCAGTATAAAAGATGGGGAATATTTTGACATCTTAAGAATTTTGCAGCTATAGCTCGCATAGTGAGGAACAAGGCTTTGTGAATGGGAATTTTGAGGTACTTTTTTGTTCTTCCAAAGGATTTGCAATTTACGAGCCTGGAAGTAATAGATATTTTGGAACCAACCTTGGGTGTGATTCAGTTGCTGAGCTGAACTCAGAGAAGCAGTTTGCCTCCAGCCAGGATAAGGTGATGAGATGGGAAAGATGAACCCTCATGTTAGCAGAAAGGGTGGTGATATGTGAAATCTTCCTGTTACCTCTTTGTATTTACATGGCATGTGTATATCCAGCTCTAGAAAATGGTTGGTCAAATTGACAGCGTTAATGTTTCAGATGCTCTGGGGAAATGAATGTAACCTAGTGAAGGAAAGAATAGTTTACCTACCAGTTAAAAGAAGGGTAGAGGATAGTGTGCTCTGATGTTTTCTTGATGATGGTGTTTTTATTTTTTTTAAATTTTCATAGGGGGTAGCAGATAGCTAATTATTGTCTAGCATTTGTGGGAAATATTATGAGGAAGAAATGGGGTAACTATTGGGGGGAAAGGGATGCAGCCTCTTAAGAAGGGTTCTTTTCCATTGCAACAGCTCAACAGCCTTCCTCTTACACACTGTGGCTGTGTCTAGACTGCATCCCTTTTCCGTAAAAGGGATGCAAATT
>JANRFK010001234.1:64636898-64657685 GCA_030068395.1 Apalone spinifera
ATAATTAGTTCCATTAGTTTGTAAGCTTCTGAAGGATAATAAGGCCATGAGAAAGAGCCAACATGGATTTATTAATAACAAATCATACCAAAACAAACTATTTTCCTTTTCTGGCAAGATTACTTACCTTGTAGATGGAGAGAAGCAGTATATATGATATGTCTTAATTTTATAAAGCGTTTGACATAGTCACATGACACATTCTCATAAGTATGTGTGACAGGGCATCTGCCCTGCACTGGCCCTTTAAGGGTAAAACACAGCCCTGGGAGTGGGCTGAGAGCAAAGCCCCACAGCAGTGGCAGTAAGGGCCCAGCTGGGGCTACATAAACAAGGGCTCCAGGAGGACAGAAGACAATCTTGCTTGGGAGCAGGAAGGACCTACCTGCTGAGAGAGCTTGGCAGCTTCCTGAGACAGGGCAATGTTGGGGAGCTCTGGCCTGACCTTACTCCCAGGCTGCAGGCTCTGAAGCAAGGCCTGAGAGTACTAAGGGTGCAGAGAGGCAGACAGCATAGGCAAAGGCAGCAGGTTCACACCCCCTTGCCAATGATTGATGAGTTGCCATTTCAGACTGCGATTGGCCTCTGAGCTAAGGGGTTAGATGATGACTGGCAGTGGGTCACTGAGTCAAGGTGGGCATAAGGGGGAGTTCCCAGAGGAGGAGGACCCTGAAGTAAGGGCATTGTGGTAGGACAGTATCCTGAGGTGGAGAATGTAGGTAACTGTGGGTGAGACACTGGCTGAAGGGGGCACTCCAGGGCTGAAGGAGCTAATTCCTGAGTGACCAGCCGGAGGCAACAAGGTGGTGAGTGCACACCTGGTTACAGTATACTAGAGAAATGCAGTCTGCACAGGAGTGGCCTGAGGCCGACTGCAGCAGCTGGCGCCCTAGGCAGGGCAGCACAATCGGCGCCCCTGCCTGCACGGCCATCAATGGCCGTGATGTCATCATGGGGTGCCCTGGGACGTCATCATCAGGCGCCCGGGCCAGCAGCGCCCTAGGCAGCTGCCTAGCTCGCCTAGGCTCACGGGCCGCCCCTGAGTCTACATGCAATTACTATGAGCTGGGTGCAGAACTGCATTAAGATCATTCTTGAAGACCATGTTTATTGTCAAACAGATTTTATGTCTAGTGGGGTTCCATGGGGGTGAATCCTGGATCTAGTCAATATTAGTACAAGTCAATAGTTTCATTAGTGAATTGGCTATTGGAGTGCAGTATTTATAAGATTTGCAGGCAACACCAACCTGGGAAGCATCCAAGCACTTTGGAGAACAGATTTAGAATTCAAAATATCCTGATAAATTGGAGAATGTCAGAAATCAACCAGATGAAACTGAATAAATATAAGAGCAAAGTATTCCACTTAGGAAAGGCAAGTTTAAGTGCATAGCTACAAAATGGGGAATAATGGGCTATAATACTGATAATAAGGATGTGGGAGTAAGAGTGGATGACAAATTGAATGACTCAGCAATGAGATACAGTAGCAAACAAGTCAAATATCATTCTGGAATGTATTAACAGAAGCATTGTAGTTAAACATTGGAGGGAACTGCCCTAGTCTACTTAGCACTGGTAAGGTGTCAGCTGAAGAATTGTGTGCATTTGTGGGCACGACACTTCAGGCAAGGTGTAGACAAATTTGAGAGCATATCTGAAGAGAGCAACAAAAATGATAAAACCATTAAGAAAATATGACCTCTGCGGAGAGATCCTAAAAAATCTGGGTATGTTTAGTTTTGAGAAAAGAGGGCTGATGGGAGATCTGAAAAGCTGTCATATATGTTAAGTGCTGTTATAAAGAGAATTGTCAACCATTGTTCTCTGTATTTACTGAAGGAAGAGCAAGAAGTAATTATATTAATTTGCAGCTAAGGATATTTAGATTAGATATTAGGACAATCTAACTATAAGAGTTGTTAAAAACTTATGGATAGGCTTCCGATGAAGGTGGTAAAATCCAGATGATTGGAGGTTTTTACAAACATGTTGTACAAACCACTAATAGAGTTGGTGATATATGTTTACTTGATTTTTGCCTCAGTAGAGGGGCCTGGACTTCATGACTTTTTAAGGTCTATTCCAGCCCTACATTCCTATGATTGTCAGCATGTGTGTAAAAAGCCTTCTTTGACAAAATCATCCACATACACATGTAATTAAGCATAAGGTTGGATCATTATGCTGTAGTACTTATCTTCACCCATTGAAAATCCACAGTGGAAAGTATAAATGATAAAAGCAAATAGTGGGGGGGAAATGAATCTCTTATAGATTACACTAAACTATGCGGAATGTCTCTCAAGCTGGGTTAAGATTTGTGTTGACTCTGAAATTTAAAAAAGATTTGCTTGAAAGTCAAAGAATATTCAGTAGATACTTCCCCATAGTTTTTAATGGAGCTGTCTCCTTTTCAGATATAAAAAAATCACACTCCACAAAAAGGTTCTCTCTTTTACTAGTGCCGCATGAAAGGCAAACAACTGCTCATTTTTCTCAGCTCAGTTACATGGGGTGAGCATGAGGCTTAAATGCTTGTCCCTAGATTCTAATTTTCACAACTAAAAAAAGTTGATAGGACCCCTTTGATTCTCACTTGCTACTTGCACATAGGGACCAATCCTGGCCACTTTGTATAGCACAGAAAACTCCATGCCGGGGAACTTCCTTCGGTGTTCAAGCAGGGAGATTTCTGGGGAGGAACTTGGACCAATCTATGGCCATTAACACTCTAAGGTCATGTCTACACTAGGAAACTATTTAGAAATAACTAAATTTGACTTAATTCCTGATTTTACAAAATCAAAATAGCATGACCCCCACTACAGGGGAGCCCGAGGCAGGCTCTGTTAATGTGGACATGATACCTCGACTTAGAGCTCCAAGAAGCACAGGGGAGTCATTAGTTCAAATTACTATGTGGTGTAGTTATTTCAAAATAGCAGCACCAGAGCATCCACATTACCACTATTTTGAACTTGGCATTATTCCCCAAGAAAAGCAGGAGTACAGATTTCAAAATAAGTGGCCCGTTATTTTGAAATAATGGGCTTGGTAGTGTGGATGCTCCGCTTACAAATTTGACAAAGGAAGGTTATTTCAAAATAAAGCCCTAATGTAGACTAGAGCTAAGGCTGATATAAACCTTACAGATCTTGTACACCACAAAACCAGGGCACAATGGCTGATAGAGCCAGTCAGTCCTGCTGTCCCTCCCTTTGTCCCTATACCAAAACTGTACGTGCAGTGTGTGTGAGAGAGACCAGGTTAGTAATAGTAATAGACTTGGTAGTACTTGGTAGTACTATGAATATACAACATTTCTAAAGTGTCATTTAATTTTTTGTTATACATACTGAATACATCACTGTGCTTGTCACTTTGTTCATGTAATTACAATATTTTTGTTCACTCATATGAGCATTGTGGCAGTGTGGATATTTCTTTGTGAAATTAAACTCTTTTATTTGAGATCCTGCCAGCTCTGCAGTGATAAGTGTCTAAAGGCAAATTTGCATAATTTCATTTGCAGAATAACTGCACACATTCTTAATGGATACTATCATCACTTGCACCAAATGATCACATCTATGTGCATGCAGATTGATCTTTCCAAATACTCTACCAACTTTAGCATATACCATTAACATTCCAGGTAATATCTCCATCCAAAATCTAAGCAGGAATTGGAACTTGTCTGATTCAAAATGAAACAAAGGTCTATTTGCTTTTTTTGTTTTTGTTTTTGTACTAGTCTACTGCAGCATTTCTGCATAGGAAGCTAATGGAATTGCAAACATTGCCTTGAATACCAAAGTTAATAGCATAATGGGAAATAAACTTTCCAAGAGTAATGGTAACTTTGCTGTTAGTAACTATGACAATTGTTAGCTTAAATCCATCTAAGGACCTCACTCAAGAAAACACCAAAGGGTTTATTGCTGCTGCTGAAGTCACCTAAAATTTCATGAAAGCGGATTGATTTCTGTAGATCTAATATTAAGATTTGCAACATTGCTTTTGAACAAGTTCTAGAATTTTAACAAAAACTTAGTAGGACAGATTTTTTTCCCCTTTGTATGTCTACTTGCCATTCATATTAATGAACTTTACCCAGCATGTTCACCAATTATGAAATATTTACTGAAACATTTTAAACTTAATATTACATAAAAATCATACTCTAGGCCTGGATTCAGGCAGCATTACAAATGCAAAATGATTTAAATGAAAGGATCCTGTAGTTCAAATGACACTGGACTGATTGATGGTTTCCCATAAACACTGTGTGAAACTTTCTGCTCACATGGTTTTGAATCCAAAAACTCAAAGCAGAATTATACGATGTAGGAGAAGGAATGGTAGCATGGAAACAAAAATTGAAAAGGTTCAAGGTCAGGCTCGGGAACTGAAGTGAAATCATTTATATTCAAGAAAGTTCTCTGGTTTAGAGTCAAGATAGCATCTATATTTTCATTTAATGACACTAAGACTGAATGCTGCTCTCAGTTATATCAGTGTAAACCCAGAGAAACTTCAGTGAAAGAGAGTGAATTATGATTTATCCCAGTGTAAGTGAGAGCAGAATTTGGCACTTTACTACTGCAATATACCAATAGTCAAGGGACATACTCTTCCAGCTTCATTCTCCCCCTCCCACTATTTTTTTCTCTTTCCTTATTTCACACTCTTTGGGCACCATTTTGATTGACCTTTTATTGCTATATGAGAAGGGAAGAGGGTGCAAAAAGACCTTACCCACTGCATCAAGGGTAGTCAATTATTTTTTGGCATGCCCCAAATTTCTTGGCCCAAGTATAGTCAAGGTCCAGACTCCAGAGAAACATTTTCACCCCTCAATAATAAGTAAATAAAAATGTGCAGTCTGTTCAAAAACATCTAGTGGTTCATATTTGATCATGGTCCACCTATTGACTTCCCTTGTACACAATGCAGAATTAAGTGGTGAGGAAATTATCAGAAATTGGTTCCAAGACTAGTGCCTCAGCTACCTGTAGTTCTTCCATCTATCATGAGAGGTTGCACTGTGCTGCTTCTGTCTGAAAGAGTATCTGAATGCAGAGCAGAGTCTCATAGCAAATGCTTCACAGTTGAGCTGCATTTTCCCTCTGTTACTGCGGTTGGCAGCAGTGGCTTCATCAGCCCATACCCATTACACTGTAGCAAAGGAGTTAAATGAAGTAGGAGCCCAGGTGCAAAACATGGACAGGAGCAATCTGTGCAGACCTGGCCCCTATCCTGCCTTTAGTGGAGCAGCTTCCTCTACAGATTCTGGTGCAAAGGGTTGGGCTCTAGGGAAGACTGTAGGGGAAAATTATTAAGGGATCATCTTGGAGCAATAGAGTAAGTCCTCCAGGATGTGTAGAGATGCCACATTTTCTGTATACTCTAGCTAGAGTCTTTGGTTTCCTGAGTCACATTTACTGCCAAGGTAGAATGGAACAAAACAGCCCAGGATAGGGCAGCTGCTTGTTGCAGCTACACAGAGCAACAGAAAGTCTTGTTACCTCATTTTTGTTTATAGTGGTTGTTTGTTATAAAGCGTTTATCCTGAATTATCTCTGCTTAACAGTATGATACTACATGGTACCAGCAATAGAAGGGATATAGCGCTGGAAACCTCCTTGAGAAAGTTAACATTGCATTGTCAGCTACAGAGCCTGTGCATCTGCAAGTAACTCCCCGAACTGTCCTTAGAATGGTGGGGGAATGTTAAACTTTTCAAACAGCAATTTGAATTGTCTATGAAAGAGGCAAATAAACTGCTCTTAGGGGGAGTAGACACAGAAGCCCTAGAAATATACAATGCATTCCACGCTCATAGTGTGGGGTAAGAAACTTTGCAGAAATAATGCATGTATTTCTTTGCATCCTTAAGGAAAAATGTTACTTATGAGAGAGAGATGTTCAGAATGAAAATACAGAACTAAGGGGAAATAATAGAGGAGTTTGTCATCAATTTCAAATTAAAAATCAGTCTTGTGACTAGGAAATATTTAAAGACTCTTTCATTGAAGACTAGATTGGCCTGGCATGTAAAAATAAGTGCATGAAAGGTTACCAAGGAAGATGGCTCCAACACAAAGTGCACTATCTATATACCAAGCAGCAAAGCAAACAAACACAAATAAACCGATGAGAGAAATGGGCAGAGTTCATTGACTGTGAGTACTGTAGCTAAATCAGCAAAGAAAAAGTTCAGAAAAATTAAATTGGTCAAAGACAGGACCATTGAAAGATGGAAACAATCCCAATGATGTAGCAATCAGCATAGGTATAAGAAATCCTATCATCTGGACAAATACGCCTGAGTTTGAATAAAGAATGTAATTACCTTACCCATTACAAAGATAGCTTTCCCAATTATCACCTCTAATATCGTTAGCTCACAGACATTTATCTCCCCCCCTCCCAATACCACTTCTGTTCTGAAATTTGATTTCTCCTTTTCATATGTGTTCATTTTTTTAAATTGTATCTTTTGGTATATATGGTTATGACAATTTTCTTCTACTATTTGATCTGAGGAAGTGGGTCTGGCCTACGAAAGCTCATCACCTATTAAACCATCTTGTTAGTCTTTAAAGTGCTATATAGTCCTGTATTTATAATAAAAAAACCATTATGTTACTACATGCAGAGAAAGCAGGGAACTACATGTAATAAGTGCAAAAAGAGATTCCATAAGTGAAGAGGAAGAGCTGTTCTTAAGCACAAGAATATAGGAGGCTTAATATTCAAAACATTAGCTAACTAAAAGGTGCACAAATGGCACATGTATGACAAAATCTGGAGGCTGGGGAGACAAGTAAATTTAACTACAGAGACCGAAATAGATGTAAGAAGCACATAAAAATAGAAGAGTCAAAATTGCCTGGAAGATACTAGAGGAACAGTTGCAGTGTTGGGAGAGTGCACACTGACACTTAAATGCAAAGGGAGTTTACGGTGGTACACAGAGACAAGCAAGAAGTCTTGCTCCTACGCATGCCCAATGGGAATAAGAGGCAAAGGGAGGCAATGCCTTCCCTGAATCTTAGTGCTCAACTTGTCCCCACTTCTAATCTATATTCTGACCATTTCTGAAGTCTCCCACAGCAGGCTGCTGCTTGCAGACTGATGACTCTTCTCCCAAAGTGGAGCTGTTAACTTAAAAATGAAAAGCCTTCCAGCTTGCAAGACCTATTAGCATAACATTGAACCTGTGAAAGAGCCATTAAGTGGTAATGAAACCATTTAACAGTCATATGCCAACCCTGAGTTTACTGACAAAAACAATTGTGCATCACTATGACTACAGGACCTTAGATTAAAATTTGTTTTAAATATGTCATTAGTTTGTTGCTGAAGATTATAAAATCACATCTCTAATCATTCCTTGCAGAGATATTTAGATGCACAGTCTCAGTATTCAGCTTTAGCCTTAAGTGCTGGGATCTTCAGACATATCTTTAATAAATTCTTCAATAGACCACCCTTTTCTAAAATACACATTTAATTTTAATAATCTTAGTATAAAAACTTGTTTCCAAAATCTCACTATTTTTTCTATCTAGTGCCTTTCACCCTCTTGTTGAAGAGAGCCCTTAAAGGGACAACATTCCTTTTCTTCCTGTTTCCCTTTTACCTCTGACCAATGTTCCAGCTAATATTTTCCATCCATGTGCAGAAAAAAAAATATTATGTGCCCCAAGGCATGTGCGGATGTGCACCACCAATAGAAACACATGCTGCCTGCTGTGGACAGCTGTGAGTGCTCTGCCAATCAGCTGGGTTGCACCTGAATTTCTCTTAGGCGCTGCCAAAGTACTCATCTTACAGGGAACACTGCTTCTGACTATTTCATTAACTAGCTTTAAGAAAACCCTCCACCAACATCAGTCTCTGATGAAGAAAATATAAAACAGAGAAGGGCTGTATGTTTGTATGTATGCCATAATACTTACTGTTGTATTCTGCAGGACAACTCAAAGATTTTGCAAATAAATCTCTGAGAAACTTTAGGGTATATCAAAAAACCTGTGACTGACATTTTTTATTCCCAAATTTAGTGCTTTTAGTTAACTATCTACTGCATATCCAGTCATCACAATCTGGCATGCAGTGGAAAATATGCTCCATTTTCTTTACAAAGACTTTTTAGAAGAGTATTTTTTTCCAAAGGTCATTTGCTATATTTGGGTTCAGTGATTTAGCTGGAATGGGTGAGTAGAGAGAAAAGGGAGGGGAAAGTGAGGTTCCTTGGCGGAGTATGGCTGGAGTGTGGGTGGAGGCTACAGGCTGGGGTTCTTGCCTCTTCACGTAGCAGTCGTGCCCACCACCCATTGCCCTCATCTCTAGTACAATGGTTAGGCTACTTGCCTGGGTTGTAAAAGATTAGGGTCAAATCCCCCAGCTGCCTGCTTAGCAGGAGTTTGAAAAGGATTTCCTGCCTCCTGGGTGACTGTCATTGTGATGAGCCATCCTTTTCCAAACCTGCTCTCTTTCTCCAGAGGCCATTGTCTTCTTGGGATGGGAAGGAGATTAGGACAGGGATTGCCCATCAGTGACTCTCCCCAGGAGCTGGGATCCCCCAATTCACACCCCTCAAAAGAGCAGGGGAGTACTCTGGGGTCTGCCACAGACAGGGCCTGTAGCCTGATCATGGGAGACAAGAAAAAGTGGGGATTCTTACTGCCTAGCAGCAATTCCTCTTTAATAAAAAGAGCAAGTGTTCCTCTATGAATGCCTATACAACATTACCATATTTATATAAGCTGAAAATCTCTCCTTAAGTAGATGCTGTGATGTTGGCAGACTAGTTGCCAGCTCATGCTAAGGTCTGTGTTTCTCAGCGGGACACTGACAGATGCATTACAGGAATTTGTCTGGCTCATTTATTGGTTAATACAATATTGCCAGAGTAATATTGGTGGTGGGTACTGTAGGCAGTGGGAGGCTGAGCATCTCCAAATGGTCTGTGTAGACACTCCCGCAGGCCAGCGTACTTCTTGCAGGCAGGCAGGGTTGGATGCATTGCCTATCCAGGAACTGAAGGTACAGCAGCTGCACTGCCCAGGATCTGTGTGTGGATGCTGAAATTGCAACACAGCAGGGTTGGCATCTTGCCCCCAGCCAAATAGTGCTGAGGTTGTGGGCTCTGGTGGGCATGTTTTGGGATCCTGCAGGTATGAGGAGGGTAGAAGAGGAGGACACAAGTGCTATGTCTGCACTGGCAGCTTCTTGCGCAAGAACATCTTGCTTAAGGGTTCTTGTGCAAGGAGTCTTGCGTGTCCACACTGCCATGTACGAGCTGTGCTTTTGCGCAAGAGCGCCCATGGCAGTGTGGATGCTCTTTTGTGCAAGAAAGCTCTGATGGCCATTTTAGCCATAGGGCTTTTTTACGCAAGAAACCCCCTGCCGACTGTCCACACTGCACTGTTGCAGAACAGCTCCTGTGCAAGAGGGCTTACACCTGTTAAAAAAGAGTGCAGCTCTTGCGCAAGAAGCCCTCTCTTACCACGCCGAACTGTAAATCTTCTTGCGCAAGAGTAGCCTGGCAGTGTAGACGCTCTGCGGATTCTTGTGCAAGAATGGCCATACTTGCGCAAGAAGCTGTGAGTGTAGACATAGCCAAGGGGAAGAACCTGGGGCTAGGCTCCCCAGGCAGCCAGGTCACTGGCTACCCATGATCCTACATATGTGTGAGGAGCTTATTTCTCATTAAGCCGATGTGTTCCTTAGAAAGACATGGAGACAAGGAACCTGATATAAAAGTATTAATGGCTTAAAAGTATCATGTGAATCTGCATTCACAGAAAATGGTTCCTCCCATATGCAAAATATGGCCCAGAGAAGATGCAGATGTTCAAAAACTCTTAAGAAAGGAGCTAGAAACATGACGGCAAATGTTATCATGAAGGAAATAGAAGAATCAATAGGTGGGGTTTACTCCTAGTAGCAACAGGGAGAAAAGCAGCAGGACACAGCTATGAATCCTAAGAATCCAAAACCATAAAAAGAGACACCTTCACTTGCCCACTGAAAGAGAACTTGTCTGAAATAGCTCTAAAATCTGCACTTTCAAAAGGCCATTCAGAAGATACTGCTTCCTAAGATTGCCTTTCAGAATTGGTTTGGCTCCAGAAATATTTCACTGTACAATGAGCCAGATATTAGAAGGACTAGTGGGAGAACAGTGTACACAATAAACATCAAAATTTGGGGAAGTGCTGTCACTGAACATTAGGAATGACCAAGGAGCATACTGTAGATTGCAAGAACTAATAACCTCGAACTGAATAAAGCCAATGTCAATTTCAAACAACAGAAATAACATGGAGGGAGACTGACCTCAAAAAGAATTTTGCTCAATGACTCAAGCATTCAGGCAGTACTGAATGTTCAGATCTGAAGATAAAAAGGGATTTCAAAGGCTCTAGGCATGTTGAATTACATCAGCAATTTCATACCCAGCTATACAGATTGCACAATTCACCAGACATCTCCTGCACAAGGGCACTGAATGGGCATGGATACCTGAGCCTCAAAGCAAGTTCAATGATTTAAAGTAAATTCTGACATTCACTCTAGTGCTGCAATTTTTTGACCCACTGAAAGACATAAAACTTTCCCCAGATTCCTTCAAAAGCAACAATGTTGCATGGAATATATTGGTTGCCAGTATTATATGCATCAAAAGCTATAACAGCCACAGAATAAGGTATATGCACATATTGAAAAAAAGAAACTAGTTCTGGCATATGGATGTACAACATTTCATTACTTTCTCTAAGCTTGCAGCTTCAAAAGCCAAAAGTTATTAGGATCCACAGACTGTAACAGACAAAAAGGCATTTAGAGAAGCACCATCAAAGATAAAGCAGCTACTTTTGGAGAAACAAAATTATAAAGTTATCATGGAATTCCAACCTGGACATCACTTAGTAATGGCAGACACATTCTCAAGAGCATACAAGACATCTATCAATTACACAGTTTCATGATTTGGAACAAGCAGTAAACATACATGCGAACATGATAAAAGTACCATGCTATCCAGTCATAAGAGATGAATTGGAGATAGAAACAGCTGCAAGTTGTGATATTAGCAATAAGTAACAGAGGAAAAATCAACACTTTCCATTTCCATATTCTTAGTGTGAATATAAGCTACCAGTGATTTCAGAGGTGTTCTTGAAGGGAACAGATCTTTGTTCCATGATGGCAAAAGAAAATATTGGAATGAATACATGAAAGGTACATGTGAATGAGTAAATCAAAAAATGGAGCAAGAAAGATGGCCACAGATGCAGAGAGAGATTGAAGAAATGGTGACGAGGGGTAGAATATGCAAGAAGTTTAGAGATTCCTGACAGAGAGCACTGATGAAATACTACAAACAACTTGTAATTCAATCGGACAAGGTTGGAACTGACATGCCAAGACTGGGAAGACATGACACCTAGTTATGATGGATTTTTTTTTAACCAATTTCCAAGAAGCAGTCACACTTGCAGACACAGGTTGAACCTCTCTAGTCTGGCATCCTCAGGACTTGACCAATGCCAAACCAGAGAATTTGCCGAACCACAGGAAGTTAGTATTGTCGAGCTGCATTTCAAACACTTCCACTGCTTACTGGGCTCTTAGAAGACATTTAAGAGTAATTCAGAGCTAAATAACAGCACAGAATGCTGAGAGCCAGGATTGGTGGCTCTAAACAAACTTCATGGGGCCATGGGAAACTTGGCACACTCATGGGAAATGGGCATCCAGTAACTAAAATCATCTGGATAATGGGTGTTGCACAACCAGAAAGTGCTGGACTAGAGAGGATCAACTAGTACTTCAGCAAACAACAGTTATATGTGTATTTGCACATCATGGAATTCCACAAACAGTAAGAACTAATGAATAGTTACATTTCAAGAATAGAGAATTCTTTGGCTTTGCTAAATTCCTGGACTTTGCTTTCATATGGAGTACTACAGTGAAGAACTAGCCCAAAAAAGCAATGAATGAAAGAGAAGATACATATTAAGTACTAAATAATGAGCTACACAGCTGCAGTGTGGAAAGTCACACCCTGATCACGCTAGATTATATAAATACTGAATTACCAGATATAGGATAAAAGCAAAGGATAACTAAAGAGTCTGTTGTAGTGAGGAAAAGACAGGAAAAGTACAATCAGAGAAATATTACAATAAATCAGCAAGACCTTTTTCACAATTAAAAAAAAAACTTGGTGAGAATTTGGCAGATTAGCACTGGCCAGTCAAAGCTACAAACAAAGAAGAGTTACCTCACTTATATTCAGCAAATGAAGAGAAAGGCAAACTATTACCAATGAATTGTAATAATCTGCTTAAGATACCCAATAATTTGGCTGAGCCAAATAGAGTGAGAGCAAATACATTAAATCAATTCACAAAGAGATCCTATTATTGACCATGAGACTCACCTAAAGAATGTTTATGGTATAGCATATTGGGAAGGTTGCTTAAGTACTCTAAGGGCATGTCTACACTAGTCCCCGAGTTCGAACTAGGGAGGCTAATGTAGGCATTTGATGTTGCAAATCGAGGCTGGGATTTAAATATCCTGTGCTTGATTTGCATCTTCCCGGCTGGTCGCCATTTTTTAAATTTACAAGTCCGGACTAACTGCCTATGTCTACACGTGGCAGGGACCCGGTAGTTCGAAATAAATCCCTAGTTTATCCCCTTGCAGGAGGAATAACAGGTAGTTCGAACTAGGGCTTTAATTTGTTCTACCGAGTCCCATGCCGTGGTTAGACACAGGCAGTTAGTCCGGACTTGTAAATTTCAAAAATGGCAACCGGCCGGGAAGATGCAAATCAAGTGTGGGATATTTAAATCGCGGGCTTGATTTGCAACTTCGAATGCCTAACCTTAGCCTCCCTAGTTTGAACTAGGGAGCTAGTGTAGACATATCAAGACATGTTTGGGTTATGTTTATACAACCTGAAGAGTTAAGCCAGTTATTGTATTTGTTATAGTTTGTTAATTTAATGTAATAGTATTTTAGTTCAGTAAAGGGATCTTAAAAAAAATGTTCTACAGAATAAATCCTCTTCCTATACACTATACACTCTTTAAAAGTCTTTGGTTTCCTGGGACACACCTCCTCTTTCTCCTTTCTTGCTGGGGCAAAAAAAAAAAAAAAAAAAAAAAAAAAAGAGCAGCCCAAGACATAGCAGTCAGAGGTTGCAGCTACACAGAGCAATGCAAGTAAGGTTACTTCATTTCTGTACATAGTTCTTCTTCATAATAAAAGGGTTTTTCTAGACACTGATCTGCTTTTCAGTAAAATAGTAACAGGATCTGTAGAGGAGTATGGTGGGGAGAAATGAGGCTAAGACCGTGTTTCTCAAATGGTGGGTCCCAGCCTTCCGGGGTGTCGCGAGCAACTTAGAGGGAGGTTGTGGTATCACAAAGTACGTCCCTGGGCTAGGACATCCATGCAGTGGTTGAACCAACTCAGGATATGTCTAGACTGCAGGCTTCTTTTGGAAGAACCTTTTTTTTGGAAGAGATCTTCTGAAAAAACTTCTTGCACAAGAGCACATCCACACACAAAAGCTGATTGAAAAAGCAATGTGCTTTTTCGAAAGAGAGCATCCAGACTGATTGGACGCTATCTTGCATAAAAGGCCACCCAGAACCTCTTCAGCCAGGGCTATAGGTCATCAGTTGCTTCCAAGTTCTGGTGCTGGAGCCTTGCAGAGACACACACTTAAAGGGACCCCCCTAGACAGCCGTTTCTCTACTTCTGCTGGGTGCTTACTACCTCTTCGAGGGACATCAAAGCTTTAGCAGTGCCTGCTATGGTTGCCCTGTGCTTTTTTGGATTGCACAGTTTTTTCCTTTCACCCATGAAGCCAGAGCTACCCCTGGGCATGCGATGGACCCACACAGCCATGCTGCAGTTTTTACAGCACTTTCTGACAGCTGTCTTCCTAGTCCTGCATAATCTGAACCCTGAGCTCATTCTGGGGCCCCTCTCCATGGGTGCAGCTGTTCTACTCTGGCAACCGTACCTCACTGTGGAGAGGCATTTTTGGAGTCTCGACACCAGTTCAGACTAGTGGGACCGACTGGTCCTGGAGCAGTGGGATGACCAACTGTGGCTCCAAATGTCTGCATGTGAAAGGCCTCCTTTTTGGAGCTGTGTGCCTGGCTCACCCCTGCCCTCCGGAAACGTAACACCCATCTGCAGCCCACCATACCCCTGGATAAGCGGGTCACAACAGCCCTCTGGAAGCTCGTCACCCCTGACAGTGACCAGTTCAGCATGGGGATGTCCACCATCAGGGCCCTCCTCATGGAGGTAAGGCATTCTAAGGCTGCAGTCCCTGTGGGGGGCAGGGCGAGTCTTGGAAAAGGGGGACCCTCGAGAAAGGGGAGTTGGGAAGTGTGGGGGGTGGAATGGGGATCGGGGGGAGCCCCATCTTGGGGAGTTGTGCCTTCCTGCCCTCTCACAGTCCTGCTGCTGGGGAGGGGGGTGGCTTCATAGGGGGTGGAACCTGTTTGGGGGGAGGGGAGGAGAGGGCGGGCACCTCCCAAGGGTTCAAGCACTCCCTCTCTCATTCTCTGGGGTTTTTTTTGTGTTTGTTTCCTTCTGCAGATGGTGAGAGCCATCAACTCAATCCTGCTGTGGAGGGTCATCCATCTGTGAGACCTGGAACCGATCGTGGCCGTATTTGCCTCCCTGGGGTTCCCGAACTGCGCTGGAGTGATAGATAAGACCCACATCCTGATCTGAGCAACAGAACATCGAGCAGCGCAGTATATTAATAGGAAGGGCTAATTTTCTTTGATGTTGCAGGCCCTGGTCGACCACCATGGACAGTTCATGGGCCTTTTTGTCGGATAGGGCACATGATGCCCACATCTTTTAGAACTCTAGCCTTTACGGAAAGCTGCAGACAGGCACATTCTTCCCCCACCGTGACTTTATGGTTGGGGATGTGCAGATGCCATTGTGTATAGTGGGGGACGCGGTCTACTCCCTGATGCTGTGGCTAATGAAGCTATATACCAGACACCTGGACCCCAGCAGGGAATAATTTAATGCCCGCCTGAACTGGGCCCGGATCCAGGTGGAGTGCGCCTTCAGTCACCTCAAGGTGTGGTTCAGGTGCTTGCTAACCCACCTCAACGTGGGGGAGCACAACAGCCCTGAGGTGGTCGTGGTATGTTATATCCTCCACAACTTTGTGGAGAGGAAGGGGGAGACCTTCCTTCTGGGGAGGGAGGCAGATGCCAGCCGCAAGGGGCGAGCCTTCCAGCAGCCAAGGACAGCAGCCAAGGACAGCTGCCATCTGACAGGCCCATCAGGCTAGGGTGTGCATCCGGGAGGCCCTGAGGGAGAGGTTCTCCCAAGCACCCCAGTAACTCTCCCTAGGGCCTCTGCAACAGGGGCTTCTGGCTTGCTGCTCTATCCCTTTGCCACTACAGCCCCTCCCTTTGCCCCTTCCCTGGCCTCTTAGTAAACACACCTGTTTGGTTTCCATCAGAATGAAGTCTGTATGGGTACATCTGCACTTGCTCCCTATCTCGAGATAGGAATGCAAATTATGTGTACCGAAATTGCGTTATTGCAAAATAAAACGCACCGTGTAGTAGTGTTATTTTGAGAGAAAATCCTTCCTGAGTAACAGTTATTTTGAGAGAAGGGTTTTCTCTCGAAATAATGCTGTTACACTGGGCATTTTATTTTGCAATAATGCAATTTCAAAATGGCGGCCGGATGCAATTATGCTAATTAAGCATGGGATATTTAAATCCCGCGCTTCATTAACAATTTCGGTACACTACATTTGCATCCCTATCTCGAGACGTAGGCAATACTGTTCCCTGGGCTCCCTAAGCCTAAAGAAGCTAGCACTACTCCTTAGCTTCTCCAGAGTAGCCAAATAGGAGTTGGCAATGACTTCCCAGCACCCTTTCCAACACATTGGGCACACTCCTCCATTTCCCAGAGCTCCAGGAAGCAATGCATCTACGCAAGGAAGTCTTCACTTCAGTAAGTAGTAAGTATTGGAGGATTTAGCTCCCACTGTATAAAACTCTAGTAATATTTTGAATCATATTATTCTATTTGTTTAACAAGGGTTTCTGTTCAAACCCTAACATTTCTGTGTGCTATCTTACTTTAATAACATCACAGGATAGGACAATTATATGCGTTGTTTCCTGTATTGTGGATAAAGCTGATAATTCAGTAATCTCAAGCAATGAATTCATTCTATGCCTCTTCTGCCAGCTATGATTATGTGACAGTTTGGGAAATATGTCTATATAAAACTTATGAATTCTGATAGTTTTATGAGTTCTGTATCACTATACCTCTACTTACTGAATCAGCCATTCGTTGACATGGACTATGTGTCATGGACTATGTGTCATATCATACATCCTCTCTGGAAACTGATAGGATTATCAAAAAGTTGTTAATGTTATCTTGCTAATACAATGGATATTCCAAGCAGGGTGGCAAACCCACAAGAAAACAAATTTTTTTTTCAGTCTGGACATCAGGTGGTTGTTAAGTGAGCACAAAATTGCTTGATGGGGGAAATCTGATCACCTGAGGGAGATGGGTTGAAGGGACACCAGAGCCAAGATGATAAAAGATTGGGGTCTGAGGCCAGAGAGACAATGCCTAAACTCTGACTAAGTACAGCTAGCCAAGCGCATGTGAGACACAAGTTTTGGGTTCAGAAAAACAGCTTATAAGCATCTAGCAGGAGGATGGGATTCCTCAGGCTTGTAACAGCTTAAATAGGAGTAGAAAACTCAGCAGCTCTATTTGAAGTAGCACTTCCACTCTTACCCCAAACTGTATTACTCATATATTTTCAAGTTCATTTCTCAGCATTTCAGACCAAAGGTGGGATGGTTTTTTTTTCCATTTTTCCTTTCAGGCACTGTTGATAGCCCTATATAATAGAAGCTTTTTATCTGGGGGTCTGCAGCTTTTTAATTCATGGCTTCAAATATAACCAAAATGCTGACATATAGCCCTTGAGCATTTTCTCTCCATTCTAACCAAAAATCATGTACAAAAAAAGTATAAATTCAGCTTCTTTATATAACTTTCTATTCCACGATGTGCCTTAAATATCCACAAAGCTATAATCTCCCACACAGTTCTACCCTTTACAATGTTTAGTCTCTCTTGTTCCTTTTTTCTCTTTGTACTTTTTTACTGGTCACATACAAGAATTATATAAACTTTTTTAGTTGGTGTGATTTCATTCTTTCAAATACAACTTTAGCTCCTTGAAGTTCATCTTAAAAATCCTCTGTAATATCATTTGTTCAAACAGGATGATCACAATAGGCTACCTGCCAACATTCTTAGCAATTCTCTTTTGCCCTCCTTTTGATGTAATATTGTGGAATTGAATGCTATTATTGTTGTGAATGAAGATGAAGAATGAAATTTAAAGCAGATGACTGGGTATTTCTGAGGGAAATAAAACTTTGGACCAGAGCAGTAATAGATTGTTTTTGCTGTGTGGGTGCGTGAGACAGGAGAACAAATCTATGTTTATCTTACAATTTTTAATTTGAGCCCTCTTTTTGCAGTGTTCATATTTTCACGGTTAATTATAGTTTGAGGTAATTAAAATAATCTATTAGTATTACATTACAACGGTAACTATGATAAAGATAAGTTCTGTATCAATCCAAATAATATTTTGTTTTATCATACTGGATGCAAGAGTGGTACAATATGGAGATGGAAAAGATAAAGACTGATGTGAAGAAAGGTTCTTTAGTATGCATGAAAAACTGGTATGTCACAAAATACATTCAGGGATTTAGTTCTAACATTGCTACCTTGGTCTATGAAAAATATGAAAACTAGTGTGCTTTTTAGTGCTGCTTTGATTATTGTAATTAGACAGGCTGCCCTGTGGCTGATTAGGCTTTGTATAGCTGCAGCCTTTCCATTTTACATTTGTTCGGTGGCCCACACTGCACTTCAGGTAATCTAATTATTCCAAGTAAATTGATGGACTTTCCTTAGTTTTCCCTGGCATGTGTGTGTACACTTAGGGTTGGTCCCAGTGACTTCAATGGGCTCTGGATCAGGCCTTTAAAGAACAGAAACTCATCATACAAGTATTCAGATCCAGGTGAGCTTTTCATAGCTGTCGCATTTGCTGTTTCTTAAATAAATACATTTTCATAATCCAGTGAATGAAGAAGGCTTATTATAGTGAACTGCTTCATTCATTATGCACTTTAGAAAACTGTCCTGATTGACAGCGTGTTTCTGTGGATCAGTTTGTTGTACAATGCTTGACTATAACAAATGGCATTTTCCATATACGGTATTATGCTAAGACAGTGGTCTTCAACCTTTTTAAGCACAAGATCACTTTTTGAATTTGTGCAATCCAGGATCTACCTCAAACCCAAATACCCTTGCCCCTCCTCCTTTGTGCGCCTTCTTCAAGGCACCACCTCTGCTCACTCTGTCCTCCCTTCATTCCTCTCACTGGGCTGGGGCAGAGGGTTGGGGTACAGGCTTTGGTCTTGGATTAAGGGATTTGGAGTGTGAAAGGGGCTCTGAGCTGAGCTTGGGGCAGGCAGTTGGGGTGCCAGAGGGAGTTCTAGGTGCAGTCTGTGGGAGGGCATTTGGATGCAGGGGTGCTTGGGGCTAAGACAGGAGCTTGGTGTGCAGGAAGGGATCATGACTGGGATAGGAGTTTGGGATGTGGGCTCCATCTGGGCACAGCTTACTTCAGATGGCTACTGGGTTGTGGTGCGGTGGGGCTAAGGCAGGCTCACCCTGCCCTGGCCCTGCATCACTCCCAAAAGCAGCTAGCTAACTCCATCCCAAGTCCTGTTGTGCCCTCTCTCTGCTCGAGTGGGAGAGGGGGGCACCTTGACATCAACACCCCTTCTCTGCCTCCCCTGCCCTACACAGAAAGCAGGAGGCTCCTGAGGGAACAGCTCCAAGGCAAAGGGCAGGAGATGAGCAGCAGTGGGAGGAGGGCAGCTGAAGTGCTGGCACTTGATTGGCCAAACCAGTTAGGATCACCTGTCAGAGGCTCCAAGATATACCAGTAGATCCCAATCTACTGGTTGGTGACCACTGTGCTAAGAGACAAGAGTTCACAGTTTATGTGCATTTCTCCCACATACACATCTACCTAATCATCTAATGTATTGTTGGCCTGCCTGTACCGATTGTAGTAAGTTGTTTTCTGCACTAGTGGTCTTTCGGCAAGCAGGCTGCAATTTTATGGAGAACCCCAGCCATGTGAGAAGGACAGAGTAGCTGATCTCGACTCCCGAGAGCTCTTGAGTTCGGGAACTACTTTTCCAAAATGCTTGTGTCAAAGAGTAACTGACCTGGAAATAAAAGAGAAACACTCAGTGAAGTTAAGCAGCTGGGGGGAAGGAGTAGGGAGAGTGAAGAGAAGGAGGATTCCTTTTATGACTGCTGACCTTTGCCAATCCCAGGAGAAAGGACACAGTTGAAGCTGAGTGCTACAGTTGGCCTGAAGTATTGATGTAGAACCTAGAATAAGGGCTGTGGAATCCTTGACCTGATGTGGAGAAAACAATGTGAGTCTAGTAGCTCTGAGTCCCACAAAGGCACTGTGGGATTCCTGAATCAAAGCAAGGGAAGGGGTAAAAGCTGTAAGACTTACAAAGTGAGACCCTGTAAAGGGGAAAATCATAGTTTAAAGTATTCTGGCCTTGCAGTAACTTCTAACAAGGGCAATGAGGGGCCTGAGAACATTTTAACTGCTATGCCCTGACATGGCTGTCTGTTGCAGCTTCTCTTCTATACATTGTTTCTATTCTTTAGCTTTATATAATCAATAGAAGTTGGGCCCTGACACACCAACACTGTCCTGTCACCATGAGTCAGTCTAGCTTGGCACAAAACATGGCTATTTACTGTTGGAAAAATAGTGCAATGACCATTCATATTAAGCTATTGAGTTGGCAGGAGGGCGGTGCAGAATATGTTAACAGCTGAATCAGGCCATTGATACATTAATTACCTTTGGCTTTTAGTTCTCACGGCATTTATCTCTGAGTTGCTACCTACCACTTTCTGTCACATCAGATAACTACATTTTGCATTAGCTACCTAATCAGACAATCTGAGACCTGAGATGCAGGGTCCTCTTTAGATTCCAATTAAAAAGTTCTAATGTGCTTCATTATCTGACCTCTGACTGATGTGATACAAGCATAACAAGAGTCTAGGCTGCTGCTAATTGGATCTTTATTCAATCATAATATAAAAATGTCAAGCTGGTAATAAATTACATATAGGCAGATTATTATAATACTCAAACTGTTTTCTTTGTCTTTCATAGGATCATGGTGAAATTTCCTATATTTACTCTCATGCACTGTAGATGTTAGTTACAAGTAAGAATTGGCTTTCTTTGAATAAATATTTTATTCTCATGCTCCGACAACAAAACTACCTAACCCTGAATATCCAAAGTTAGTGTAAAGAGAGGGAGCAGGTCTCTGAAAGGAGGAATAGCTATCACAAGAGGAGTCAGGGGTCATGCCAAACAGCTTGTTATGGGTTTGTCTTCATTTCTAAAAATAGTGCATGCTTTACCTCAGGATAGTTAACAGGTACAAGCTGTCCTGAGGTAAAAAACACAAGTAAACTCACCAGGCCAACCTTAGGGCTGCATCTAGACTGACAAGTTTTTCCGCAAAAGCAGTCGCTTTTGCGGAAAAACTTGCCAGCTGTCTAC
>JANRFK010001234.1:64681079-64694608 GCA_030068395.1 Apalone spinifera
GGGGGCTGTGGGGCTGGAAGGGAGGATGGGGGGGGCCCGGAGGAAGGTAAGAGGGAAGCAGCGCTGGCAGGTGGCGGCTGTCTGGGGGACCGTGTGGCCCGAACCACCAGGGATCGAGGGGCAGGGCGCTGACGTCAGCGTTACGGACACACAGACACTGGGCTACTATATATATGATGATACTAGGTAGTTCATTTGCAATTTTTTCCCTGTAACATCAGCAATGAGGTTCATTTCCCTCTATAGCAGAAGTGACTATTGCAATGGAATAAAACTTAATGAAAGGAACTATCTTAGCACAAACTTCTCCTCCTAGGTTCACATGGAAATGTCATCTCCTATAGTCTGCTCTTCCTAGATATAGGGAACTTCCACTGACATCCTAACCTAAAGGGTGGTCTGCACATATGAAGAGAGCAGAATATAGGCATCATGATCAATTATGTGGATCCTAAAAAAAATAGAAAAATAAATCAAACTGGTAAATAAATATATGAAATTATAGATATATACAATTGTTGTAAACAACACGTCTCTTTTATATACTGTAAAACTAAACAAAATGTCTGATTCTAGGATCCTAAGAAAAGATCCTAGACAGTGCATAGAGAGAAATTTCTTCTGCTGACTCACCCTGACCTCAGACAATTGGATCCTATCAGTGTGAGCCAATTTTCAGACAAGGGTTTAAGTGTCTCTTAAAGCCAGAAGAAACTAAGCGTTGAAATGAAAAGTCCATAGAAAGCTTCAAAAATATTAAAAGCTCAGGCTGAGATTTATGTGCTTAGCAATAAATGAATTCTTAGCAAGGGAGTAATTTTGGACTAGATGCGATAAGTACATTATTTTAAGAGGAAACGTAGAATGCCAATTATAGAAACTTTTGGGGAGGGGGGGTTGCCCCTAATTACAGATTACTTACCCAAAACACCTGTGTTGTCTTTCATCATATATTTTGTATACAGATGAATAACAATACTGTTCTAATGGACTAAACATTTTGCCCTGGAATTGGAAATTTGAATCATAAGGTCTAAGAATTTAAAAAACAATATTATTTATTTTCCTTTATTGGACCAAATTTTCCATAAAACACTTTAGGACTTCTTCACTGAACATATACAAATTTCTGGATACCTCTTCTCATTAAGGAAAATGATGGTTTTGGGGTTGATCTTTTTTCAATTCCAAAAACAGTAATTTCAAACTTTTCAATATATAATATAAAGAGGCTAATGCAGAACTATAATGATGACCAAGGAATTATAAAAATCCAATGACTTCCTGGAAACTAAAAATGTACCTAGATTTATCCCACTGACAAGAAATATAGATTGATTTGAGTTGGAATGAATATCTAGTTGGCCATGTAGTCTATCATCTGTAGGGCAGGATTGTTTTCATTAACCATAAGCTAGTCTTAATAACTAGGTGTCAATGTCAGCATTAAATATATCTAGTGATAGTTATTCAATTTCCTTTAGTAGCTAACTTTGTTGGATATTTCTTCCTGTAGTTAAGTTTTTTTGATAAAGCATTAGACATAATTGTTCCCTAATGCAAATCAAAACCCACTACATTCACTTTGCATAATTGTACCAACTTTCAGTACATTACTGAAAGAATTGGGCTCAATGGGTTTCTCAAACTGATATTCCCATTGGGTTGCAGGTTTTTTGTTTTCATTTACTCCATTCTAAGCTTTCTATATTATGTTCATTTTTTTAAAACTTTATTACTCCAAACTGAAAGCAGTGCAAACCCATAGAAGCAGAAGTGGCAGATTATGAGGAAAGGGCTCAGGGACAGACAATAAGGTGGTTCAGGAGGGAACAGACTTTCAATGCTTCTGTACTTAATGACAGGAAGATAGCTAACATGATGCTAATATTTAGAAAGAGCTCTAGAGATGATCCTGGCAATTATAGATGGGTAAGTCTAACATCAGTCTCGGGCAAATTAGTTGAAACTATAGTAAAGAATAAATTTGTCAGACACATAGAGGAACATAATTTGTTGAAGGAAATTCAACATGGTTTCTGTAAAGGGAAATCAGGCCTTACTAACCTACTAGAGTTCTTTGAGGGGGTCAACAAATGTAGACAAGGAGGATCTAGTGGATATAGCAGTGTTTCTCAAACTTTTTTTATAAAGTACCCCTTAAAAAAAGTTATACGTACCCCCAGTACCTACTGTTTTCAGACACACAACATTGTTTCTACCATTGCAGCACATTTGTTTAAACAACTTAATCGTAGCCAGTTGGGCGATGACATTTTTGGGTGCAAAAAGTACAAAAATAATAGAGTACTATAAAACTTAAAACAAAAATTCAGTTTTCTCCAAATTTCAGTTATGTTGACGTACCCCACAGACTTCTCTCGAGTACCCCTAAGGGTACTCATATCACTGGTTGAGAAATACTGGGATATAGTATACTGAGATTTCCAGAAAGCCTTAGACAAGGTCCCTCACCAAAGGCTCTTAAGTAAAATAAGTTGTCATGGGATAAGAGGGAAGGTCCTTTCATGGACTGATAACTGGTTAAAAGACAGAAAACAAAGGGTAGGAATAAATGGTCAGTTTATTGAATAGAGAGAGGTAACTAGTGGTGTCCCTTAAGAGTCTGTCCTCGGACCAATCCTATTCAATTTACTTATAAATGATCTAGAGAAAGAGGTAAACAGTGAGGTGGCAAAATTTGAAGATGATACCAAGATAGTTAAGACCAAAGCAGACTATGAAGAGCTTCAAAAAGATCTCACCAAACTAAGTGATTGGGCAACAAAATGGCAAATGAAATTAAATGTTCATAAATGTAAAGTAATGCAAAATGGAAAAAAATAATCCCAACTATACATACAATCTGATGGGGGCTAATTTAGCTACAACTACTTAAGAGAGAGAGAGAGATCTTGAAGTCGTGGATAGTTCTCTGAAAACATCCACTCGGTGTGCAGCAGCAATCAAAAAGGCAAATAGAATGTTAGGAATCATTAAAAAAGGGATAGAGAATAAGACAGAGAATAACTTATTGCTTCTATATAAAACCCTGGTACACCCACATCTTGAATACTGTCCACTGATGTGGTCATCTCATCTAAAAAAACATACATTGGGATTGGACAAGGTTCAGAAAAGGGCAACAAAAATGATTAGGAGTTTGGAACGGGTCCCATATGAAGAGAGATTAAAAAAACGTGGACTTTTTCATCTTAGAAAAGAGGAGAGCGAGGGGGATAAGATAGAGGTCTATAAAATCATAACTAGTGTGGAAAAGTGAAAGGCAAATTATTTACGTAGGATACGTATAGATTACAAGTTTTTTTTGAAAGAATCTTTGGGAAAAAGCTTCTTTCAAAAGAGATTGTCTAGACAACCACGACTTTTTTTGAAAAAGCAATCCGCTTTTTCAAAGGAAAGCACCCAGACAATCTGGATACTCGCATTCGAAAAAGCCCTGTTTGTGTTCCAGAATGCCTTTTTTCGAAAGAGCTCTTTCAAAAAAAAGGCATTCTTCGTCATAAAATGAGGTTTACCACTGTCGAAAAAACTGCCGCATTCTTTTGATTTAATTTCCAAAGAATGCGGCAGCAATCTAGACGCAGGTGAAGTTTTTTTTTTTTTAAAAGGCCACTAAAAAAAACCAAATAAACCCTGTAGTCTAGACATAGCCTTATTCCCACAATATAAGAAGTAGGGGTCACCAAATGAAATTAAAAGATAACAAGTTGAAAACAAACAAAAGGAAGTTTTTCTTCACTCAGTGCACAGTCAGCCTGTGGAACCCCTTGCCAGAGGATGTTGTGAAGACTAGGACTTTAACAGGATTTAAAAAAGAGCTAGATAGATTAATGGAGGTTAGGTCCATCAATGGCTATTAGCCAGAATGGGTAGGAATGGTGTCTCTAAACTCTCTTTGTTTGGAAATGGATGACAGGAGAGGGTTCACGTAATGATTTCTAATTGTTTCCTTCCCTCTGAGACATCTGGTATTGGCCACTGTCAGCAGACAGGATACTGAACTAGGTTGACCCTTGGTCTGACCCAGCATGGCTGTTCTTATGTTATGTTCTTATGTTATGCAAAACATAACATAAAAGAGTGGCAGTAAATGAGGAGACAGCCCATGATGACTTCAGTACCTCTAAATTGAAGGGTAATTAATGTTGATCAGAAAAGTATATTTGCCTTCTAAATGATTCTCCTAATATAGCATTGGCTTTATTGTGACATGATCAGGGTTGTTGAGTAATATCTAATGTTGTCATTTAAAAACCTAGATCTCTTTCAATAATTTTGTTGCCCAGCCTATATTCTGAAATTGGTATAATCAATATATAAGTGGCATGCATAGTATAAATAAGTTCTATTTTAATTCCTTTCAAAAAAGGCTTCCCTTAATTTCAACAGGACATTCTCCTGAGTAAGCACTGAAGGATTTTGACTTCAATTGAGAACATATGTTTTGAAAAAATGTGTGTGGACATATATTTGAAAGAAAGCTGAACAGTATAACACATGTTGAATTCAGTAGGACCAGGACTTATACAGTAAGTCAAAAGTGGGGTCTTCAATCTTAGTAGCTATGCCTACGCTGAAGATGGCAGGTGTGATTCTCAGCCTGAACAGATAGTCTAGTTGTAGCACGGCTTGAGAGAGCATGCTAAAACTAGTAATGTGATGCGATAGCATAGCTGTCCCAGCCCTGGGTGTCTAGCCTTAGCCATTGCCTGTGCTGCCGTGTCCACACTGCTAGTTCAGTGCACTAGTTCTGTTCAAGGTGGTGTGAATCCATCTAACCTGCTGCCAATCATATCTTCTAGCCGCAGTGTAGACATTCCCAATGAGACCTAACTGGTGTAACTCTGGGCTTGTCTACATTAAAAGAACATTAAGACTGCAAAATCAAACATCCAAAACAATTTAGGAATGTTACGATAAGATTGCCTTTGTCTTGTGGTTGGGCATTATGATACAATCTCCAATTCCATAATTACTTACTGTATTTTACATAAGAGTTCTGTCTTGTTCGATGCACAGAACGGTGTGTACACTGAAAACCAGGGTTGTGTAGTAAATGAGACTGTTGTCTGTAGTATCTCCCACTTTATTTGTGGTAACGGTTGAAAGTCATGTAGTAAGATGAGATGGAATTGCAGGAAGAGGGAGCTCAACTATTAGCTGAGATTTCCATTATCTTGAATTGTAATATCATACAAACAGCCATTCTTACAGGCCTACAGTTACATCTTAACCAGAATTGAAAAATTGGTGCCTGCCTTCTGTGGATCTGGTATAGAATAAAAAGCATAGGGATAGCTTCTGAATAAACAATTTAAACATTATCCCATATCTTTCAGCTGTGATTCAAATAGAAAGAGTTCAGATTCTAGGTTCTGTTTTAATCCATCACCAGAAAAGAAAATACCTACCTCAAATGGATTTAGTGATGCTTAATTAATTAAAGTTCATAAAACAGTTTGGAAAAGTCAGAAGAAAAATAATACTTTAATAACACTATATATTTTCATATTTGTACATGTGATACATTGTATATTATCATAATAAATAAAGCTTTGCACTTGTATAGTGCCTTCCACTATAGATCTGGAAGTTTTTTAAAAACTTGATTCATTAGATAGAATAATACCTTTGTAACATAGGCATTATTCCTTTTTACAGATGGGAAAACTGAAACACAGAGAGGATATGTGACTTACCCAAGATCACACAAGAATTATATAGCAAGGCCAACACTAGAAGCCAGTTCTTCTGGTTACTAGTTTTGTGCCTTAATCACAAGACCATATACTGTAAGCCGGCACAGTCATTCTAACAACACCATTGCAGGTCAGTTTTACTTATTGTAAAACTGCTCCATTGACTAGTGGAGCAGTAGAAAATACAGTTAGAGGCATGATATTTTTGACGGAAAAAAACGCAAACAGCACAGAGGATAAATATAAGGAAATAGTGAAATATGTATCGCTTGTGGATATTCCACTGTTTAGAATTCCCCAGTTATGTCACACACCTTAAAAATAAGCCTCTATTTGCTAAGTGATTGCACATTATGAATATATTCTTCCTTCAGTCAGTATATATATAGCTCCCATTAGTGTTAATGGGAGCACAGCACACACATCAACAAGAGAATAATCTTCCCTTCATGACACACAGTTACTGTACATTTGCAGAAATGACTTTCTGCACATCCAGGGGGAATACAGATTCTCTTTTCGGCTCTGAGCTCGTTCTTTCAAGAATTTTATATCTGTTTTTCCCAGTGGCCAGGGGTTATAAGAATAGAATGTGATCAAAACTTTAATTCGCACTGGACATTCAAGAGCAAGGTACAAAAGACTGTTGCTAAAAATTTTTAAAAGGCAACTTTAAATCATCAGCATATGAGAGAAATGCAACACTAGTTGTTCCTTTCCTAGATTTTGCAGTGCTTCAGATTTTATTGGAGAGCCTGCCATTAGGACTAACAGAATAGTTCTGTTTCTCGGGACTGCCAGTGTGGGTGTTAATTGTGATGGTGATTTTGTGTCACGGATACCTGTAAGCTATAGTTAAACATAGCCATGATACTTACACCAGGTGGTTAAAACCTTCCATCTTAGGGCCAGATTCAAAACAATGATCTATTTATTTATATTTCTTGAAAGTATCTTGGATGTGTGGGTATTTGTAAGTGACAGCTGGTCAAATATATAAAAACTGATTTGTTAAATGAACTATTAGACAGAATGGAAAAATGTCAAAGAATGAAACTGAAGAATAGTATCTGAGCAGTTCTGTTCAAAACATAGAAACTACAGGGAGTTTCATGTTTACATTTTTCTAGTAACCTGGAAGGGAAACTGAATTTAGAAGATAATCTTGCTGGATGACTGGGCCACAAAAGCTGCAGATTACCACAGAACAAGAATAACAAAAATAGAGGGTGCTAAAATAGAAGAATGCCTGTGTCCTAGTTGGAGTGTGTGCTCTGGCAGTGAGTTCCCTCCATTATGACATCCCTCCCTTAACAACAGAAAGAAAAGGAGATGAAAAATGCAGCTTGCCTTGAAGATTAATAAGACTGGATTTTGACAGAAAGAAAAAGGGAAGCATCCCAAAATAAAGGACCTTACATGGAAAATATCTCACCAACATCCACCTCTGTTTTGACCTGAAACTGTTAGAGCTCAAACACCTTGCTATTGCAATGACAATGAAATTATATGTATGGAGAGAAGTTCCCTCAAGTAGCCAGGACCAAGACTCTTTAGAGCTTTTCTGGTCAATGTCAGCATCCCAGTCTCCACCTAGAAATGTACTAATAATATGTAGGTACTAACATAGAAAGAACATTTCTGATTAAAGGCACAACAAGATCCAATGACAGGATGCTGAAACTAGAAAACTTTAGCCTAGAGATAAGGTGCATGTTTTAATCATGTAACTACTTATGAAGGTATTTAATAGATTCTCCATCACTTGACATTGTAAATCTAGAGCTGAATACCCTTTAAAAGTGCTCAAGTTCAATCATAAGATGTGGGCATGATGCAGGAATTATCAGGTAAAAATCTTTGGCCTGTACTATACACAAGCACAGACTTCATTACAATAATAGCATCTGCTGGCCTTAAAATCAAAGACTCTATAATGATCAACTGGGGCAAACTGACTCTGGTGTTCAAGTTTAGATCTTTTTGAAAATCTGAGATTTTAGCATTAGGCATAAACAGAGATATAGATGTGCACATGGTATTTGGGCTTGCCAATCATGCAGTTAGGTGCTTCATTAAGTTCCAAGAGATGTATCATTTTATTGGCATGTGAACTTCTGAACATTTGTCTGTGAGATCATCCTTCACTGCAGTTTTGATAGTTTCATTTCTCCCTTAAAACATCTCTGAATATATTGCACCATAGTTGTTGTAGGCCATACTACAAACCTTCTTTGGCTCCCCAAAATTTCTATTCAGAGCTGAGTACAGTGCCGATCTCAAATTTACTAAAAGAGAGACATTTAGGACTCTGAGACTATGTCTACACTACGAGTTTTGCCGGAAGAAGCAATGCAAATGAAGTGCAGATTAGCATTTTCTCATGCTTCATTTGCATAATCTCTTCCGATCCATTTTTGCACTAGGGGTTTTTGCACAAAAACAAGCAGTGTGGACGTTTTTGTGCAAGATCCTTATGCCTCAAAAAAGGAGATATACCGATCTTGCACAAAAAGGGATTTTTGTGCAAAAAGGAAACGTTCACACTGCTTGTTTTTGCGCAAAAACCCCTAGTGCAAAAATGGATTGGAAGAGATTATGCAAATGTAGCACTTGAGAATGCTAATCTGTGCTTCATTTGCATTTCCTGTTCTGGCAAAACTCGTAATGTAGATGTAGCCTCAATGAGCCATTACAACCCTATTAGTTCCCTCAGAATCTGTCTCACCTCTGTTGCAAAAGACAATACACAAATATTAAATAATTTAATTTGTAGTTTTATTGTTAGTTTCTGCTTCCTTATCTGAGAAATTACTTCTGTATTGTATTTTGGAAAATTTATGCATACATTTTTACTTAATGTCAATTTATCCACTGCTTTACCTTTATAACATTTTAATCATAGCTTCTTTCTTCTCATTAGCATCAGAAATAAAGACTCTTTGAGGTACTGAAAACACTAGAAATGTGTGTGTTTAAAAGTAGTGTTGATTACAGGACCATCTTGTGATGCTGCTGTGCATATAACTAAGGTCCATTGGCTTTTTTTTTTTATTACAGGTTGTAACTCCCTTAACCAAGACTCTGGTTTGGCAACATCCATGGACCACGGATGTTCCTGGGCCACAGAGTTCAGGTATAACAAAGTCGGGCCACAGAGCAGAAATGGGCAAGGAGGGATATGACTCATCTAGGAGCCCCATATTGAGGGAGGGGGCATAGCAGGGAGTTCTGGCTCCTGCTGCTGGGCAGTAGTGGAGGGCCAAAAGCAAGTCCCAGCAGCTGCAGAGCCACAGAAGCCCCGGCAGCCTCAGAAGTCACAGCAGCCCTGGCAGCCCCGGAACTCCAGACTGGGGGAGCCATGGCTGGGCAGGCAGCGGTGGGGCTTGGCTAAAGTCCTAGCCTGGGGCAGCACAAGCCATGTCGGGAGAGACTTCCCCTCATCTGGAAAATCCCCTTATTTGGGACCATTGAGGTTCCGAGGGTGCCGGACAAGGGAGGTACAACTTGTATTTAGCTTATTCCTTGGGACAGCAAGTGTAACTTAAGGTCCTGGAGCTATGGGAACTTTATTTTATGGTTCTTTTTTTTTCTACTGATGTTTGAATGCTTTTAATACAGTGTATATTAAAAAGCTTTACAGAGCAGCCTAAGAAAACTAATTACATTCTCATGGGGAAGTGACTGTATACAGGCAAAAGCTGTAGCCAGCCATTATGCACTCAACTGCATCTCATAAAGAGTAGTACCAAAAGCATCTCCTCAAATTAATCTGAGCTGATATAAACGTATTAGATCATTCATGATTAAAATAATGATTATATTGATTTAATCCCAAGAATCCTTCCCTTAATTTTATGGTCATAAGTTAATATAATGGTGACAAAATTCACCATTATTAAATAAAATGTGCCTCAGTAAAAAAAATGTTTTCAGCAGGCCCTTTTTTAAATGAAAACCAGCAATCTGATTGTAACTGATTATTTCCCCACAATCACGTTTTTTAAAATATCATATTCACAATCAAGTAAACTGGTTTGAGTCAATAACTGCTGTATAAATAACCTCCAGAGGCTGATGTAGTCCAAGTTATTGAATGATGTAACATTAAGTTATGGAATAAACTAGTGATCCATGCTGATAAAAAGACACAAAAGCATCATACAAGAAAACTGTAAAAGGAAACTCAGGAATAGCAGATGCACAATAAAAACAAATGTTACCCCTGTCGTTACCTACTGTAGAAATAGTCAAACTATTTAAGCCTTCTATTGTTGACCAACAAGCAGGTGAGAATTTTGTTGTTTTTTGGTAACATGAGTTCTTTTCAAAGTCCATCTATCCTTGGCTGCCAGTTGCTGGCTGCATGTATGTGTGCTTTCTACATCCTGTGCCAACTCTGTGGAGGGAGCTAGCCCAGCAGACCTCGATTGAAGTGCCCAAAAGAGACCACAGGCTTGGTTCAGCTGTGAAGGTGCTGGCCAGGTTTAGTGTCAATAAAGCACAGTCCTGGTTCTTCAGATCAATGCTACCGTTTCACTAGTACATGCCTGCCTGTTACAATGATTGGTGAACAATGAGCTTTCCATTCCCTCTTAGACTAAACAAAGACACCCCTTACAACCTTTTATACAAACAAGGTGTATATTGCCTCTCTGAGATGGTTAGTTACCACCCTTTAATTTGTGCATGTTGGTTCACTCAAAAATCTCTATCCATCACCTTGTCATCCTAACTTTAATTAAGAAGTCTTGTATCGTCTATGGGAAGTGTGATAGTGCCATATCTGGGTATTGAGGTATTCTGGCACTACCCTTCTGGAATGTGTTTTCATAAATACTAAGTGCCTAGAAGTGTCTTGTGTTTTTGCAGTGCCAGACATGGTTTTACAGTGCCAGACCTGTTCTTGCCAAATTCATGTATTGGATAGAGAACCTGCAAGCAAGCAACTGGCTTTATGAAAGGGCCTGATTTTCTTTATTCATAGCTTGACTCTTGCTAACTTGACTTTATCTCAACAGGGCTTCATTTTAATTTAGACCTTAGGCCTTGCACAAGGATCTTCATATCAGATCTCATGTCTCAGGGCTTTCTTTCTATTACACTCCAGGTTATATTTTAGTACATTACTACAATAAGAGACAGCAACTTTGGCTAAAAATAGATCATGGATCAATGGTGACATAAAAGTATTAGAAACAAAAAAAAAAAAAAGCAATTTTACCACAGATGGAGGGAAGGAAAATAGATAGCAACCAGTACCAACTAGAAGTTATGAAAGTGCAGAAAATTGATAAGGGAATCTAAACACATCAGGGAAAAATCCATGGCTGGCAAAGTTAAGGACAATTATAAGGAGGCTTTTTAAGTGTATCAGAAACAAAAGAAATCCTAGCAATTCTAGATCCATTATTAAATGGAGGTGGCAAATTGTTAATGATTCAGGGGAATGATCGATAAATATTTTTGTTTTGTATTTGGAGAGAAGCAGAATGATGTACTTGTACCAGATAAAATTGATGAAGTATTCTCCATTCCATTAGCAATGGAAGAGGATGGATAACATCTATTGGGGATAAATATTTCTAAAATCAGAAGGCTTGGATAACTTGCACCCAAGATACAATAAAAGTTGGTAGAAAGAACCTTTGTCTTCTGATATTAAGAAACCTTCAAATATCAGGGGAATTCTAGAAGATTAGAAAAGTGCTAATGTGCTAAGATTCAAAAGTGAAAGCAGGATGATCTGGGTAACTACAAGTCAATTAGTTTCAGATGAGTCCTAGGCAAAGTAATGGGAAAAAATGACCTATGATTACATTAATAAAAAGGTTAAAAGATAGAAATATAGTTAATGCCAGTCACTATTATGGAAGCTAGGCTTAACAAACTTGATTTCATTTTTGCATGAGATTCCAAGGTTAGTTGGTGAAGATAACTACACTAATATAATATATTTACTCTGATGTAAGTCTTAGTCCCACATAACTTTCTGACTAAAAAGTTAGCACTGTACTTTTTTAAGAACATGTATTCAATGGATTAAGATCTGGTTAACTGACAGTCTCAAATAGTCTTCACTGGGGAATCATCACTGAATGGGAGTAACTCTAATGGGTTCCAGAAGGCTCATTACCAGGGCTGACTCTATTGAACATAGAATCATAGGGCTGGAAGAGACCTCAGGAGGTCATTGAGTCCAGCCCCCTGCCCAAAGCAGGATCAACTCCAACTAAATCATCCCAGCCAGGGCTTTGTCAAACCAAGACTTAAAAACCTCTAGGGATGGAGATTCTACCACCTCCCTTGGTAACCTATTCCAGTACTCCACCAGCCTCCTAGCGAAATAGTTACGTAGCCTTCCCCCACAGTAACTTAAGACCATTGCTCCTTGTTCTGCCATCCGTCACTACTGAGAACAGCCTCTCTCTATCCTCTTTGGAACCTCCCTTCAGGAAGTTGAAGGCTGTTCTCAAATCCCCCCCCCCCACTCTTCTCTTCTGCAGACTAAATAAGCCCAAGTCCCTCAATCCCTTCTTGTAGGACAAGTTCTCCAGCCTGCTAATCGTTTTGGTTTCCCTCCGCTGGACCCTCTCCAATGAGTCCACATCCTTTCTGTAGTGGGGGGGAGGCCCAGAATCGGTTGCAATACTCCAGATGTGGCCTCACTAGTGCCAAATAAAGGGGAATAATCACTTCTCTAGATCTGCTATCAATGCTCTTCCTAATGCACCCTAATATGCCATTAGCCTTTTTGGCTACAAGGGCACACTGTTGACTCATATTCAGCTTCTCATCCACTGTAATCCCCAAGTCCTTTTCTTTGGGCAGGGGGCTGAACTGGTACCTAGCCAGTTGGTCTCCAGCCTGTAAAAATGCGTGGGATTCTTCCATCCCAAGTGCAGGACTCTACATTTGTCCTTGTTGAACCTCATTAGATATCTTTTTTTTGTCCAATCTTCTAATCAGTCTAGGTCATTCTGTACCTTATCCCTGCCTCCAGTGTATCTACCTCTCCCCCTAGCTTAGTGTCATCCGCAAACTTGCTGAGGGTGCAATCCCTCCCCTCATCCAGGTCATTAATGAAGATGTTGAATAAAACAGGCCCTAGAACTGATCCTTCGGGCACTCCACTTGAAACTGACTGCCAACCAGAGATTGAGCCATTGATCACTACCCATTGGGCCTGACAATATAGCCAGCTTTCTATCTACCTTACAGTCCATTTATCCAATCCATATTTCCTTAACTTGCTGGAAAGAATATTGTGGAGACGGTATCAAAAACTTTGCTAAAGTCAAGGTATATCACATTCACTGACTTCCCCATGTCTACAGATATAATGTCTATCTCATTATAGAAGCTAGTCAGATTGGTCAGGCATGACTTGCCCTTCATGAATCCATGTTGACTATTCCTGATCACATTCCTCTCTTCCAAGTGCTTCACAATGGATTCCTTGAGGATCCCCTCCATGATTTTTCCAGGGACTGAGGTAAGGCTGACTGGTCTGTAGTTCCGTGGATTGTCCTTCTTCCCTTTTTTAAAGATGGGCACTTTTTGCCTTTTTCCAATCATCCTGGATCTCTCCCGATCTCCATTAGTTTTCAAAGGTAATGGCCAAAGGCTCTGCAGTAATATTTGCCAACTCCCTCAGTACCCTTGGATGCATTCCAAGGATTTGTGTATGTCTAGCTTTTCTAAATAGTTCTTAACCTGTTCTTTCTCCACTAAGGCCTGCCCACCTCCTTTCCATACTGTGTTGCCTAGTGCAGTAGTCTGGGAGCTGACTTTGTCTGTGAAGAC
>JANRFK010001234.1:64700062-64711391 GCA_030068395.1 Apalone spinifera
AAAAGAATATAAACAAAAAGAAAGCTCTCTTTGAGAATGAGTTAAGTGCTGAGTAGGTTAAGCAAGGTACTGAAGAGGTCAGAGTTTATACTATGAATAAGGACATGCAAAACATTGCTGTAGCAGTGAACTTGACCCTGCAAAAAATAAATTCATAAGGTAGCAAAAACCCTTGAGATTCTTTAATGTGACAGTTGAAAGCAAAAGAATGGCTGTTGCATCCAAGGTAGTCCAATATAAATGTGTATTCTGATTATATGTGAAAATCACAAGGACTACTCATAAATGAAAATATAAGTTGGTTTCAGTTTGACAAAAAAGTAGAGGGAATGAATAATAATAATTTGTAACAAATAACATATCTGGAAAATATTCCCTCTCCTTATTCACAAAGGGCTCCATTCACAAAAGAGACCTTGTGGCATTAATAACTTCTCACTCTTTTCAGCTGAAGCTCTTTCACTTATTCTCTCTCTGGCCCAATAAATATTTAGTGAGTAACTCTATATAGTCCAGTAATTAGGGAGCTCACTCGAAAGGGGAGACAATGGTTCCAGTCCCTGCTCCAATGAGTATTAATTATTTAGAAAAAATGGAACAGTGATTGAGAGAGACCCATTCCAGAATACTCAATAGACCAGTGTTTAGGGCACTTGCATGGGATAAGGAAGCCCTAAATTCTAATTCCTGCCTCACATGAGATGGAGGAGGGAACTGAACCTGACTGTCCCATATTCAAGGTATGTGTTTAACCAATACTCTGAACACAAGGACTTTGTCTGGCCATCCTTTGTGTGAAATTCAGGGCTTGCCTATTGGTGCTATAGTGAGATGGGTGGATGGAATTCCTAAAGTGTGGATCCTGTCAGAGGTTATGCATAAATTAGGTGCTGAGCTTCTTAGTGGTGTCAGGATTTAGATGGCTCTATGAATGCCTGCTTAGCAGAAATGTAGGTGTCAGGGGAATTTTAATGATGAAAAATAAGGCACACTAAGGATAGGCAGCAGATGACCAGTGTTACTGCTTTTTAATACAGTGGTACCTAAATGTTGGGCTTCTTGACACTTTAGCTGCCTAAATCTTTTGAAACTAAGCCAGAATGTCTGTAAACTGATTGTGATGTTTGTGGGTATAGTCGTTGTTCAAACTCTCAAAGTTATTTTGTGAATTTTGTTTATTAGAGTAGACTGTGTCTATGCTGCATGCCACTTGTGGTGTGTAGCTACATAGTATGGGTGGTGTCAACATTGTGGTGTATAGCTACACATCACTGAAAAGCTCTTGCATGGGAGTGGGGAAAATCTTGGCAATGGGAAGCTTCTTGAGCCTTTCTCCAGTCCCTCCCACTGCCTGTGCTTTTCCCTGTTGCTGGAACCTTTTCCTGTTGTAGTCAATTAATTTATTTAATCATTCAATAGAGGAGTTATTGTTATGTTTAGGTATAATCAATTAATATGTGAACAATATTGAAATAGGATAGTATCATAGAAGTATAAGGTTGATAAGTATTTACAAGTGAGGTGTGTGTATTAGGTATGCTAGCAAAATAAGGCTATAATGTACATTCTACCAGCTGAATCCTGTAAGATTTCAGCTAAGCTGTACTAGGCCTAAGGAAGGTTAACATAAGTAAGTGACCCAGGAATAACCATGTGCCAATAATTACAAGGTTACTGTAATGAAAGTACCATTGGGTAATGCTCAGACACAGTACACAACAATGTACCTGTCTAGACAGGGAGACGCCTGATTGTAACATCTTAAGAAATGCTACTATCACTACAGATGACCATGGTGATGTGAGTACATAAATGCTATCGAGAATAAGGACAATGTATGAACAGCAGAGCACTCCAAAGCTTATGGATTGTGTCAGTACAAATAAGGAAAAAAGGAAATGGAACCCTCATACATATGTATACGGTAGTAGGTGTTGTTGCAAGGAAACTATTCTTCCATCCCCACTGATGACAGCCTCTTGATGGACCATGCTAGGGGGTATGCACAGTTTGTATTCTACATGCTGTCAAAAGAAGCTTGCAGTATAGGTGTACTCTTTGACTTGACAGTAAATGACCACTGCTAAATTGTGAATGCTCACACAAGTCACATGAAATAGTTACTGTTCCCAAGCTGAATGAGCAAAACTCTTAAAACTAGACTTCTAGCATGAGTGCTGACAGGAGAATTAATAATTCACTGAATAGTAAAGTATGAATTTAAAATCTGGTTCCTACAGGCATTTGTGCTACTAAAATTGATCATAGAAATGCTTGTGGAAAGGGAACTCAAAAAGGGCACAAACACAGAAGAGAAAAGCATCTTGAAATACAACTACATTCTCAAAAGAAAAATGGCAATAATCTCTCAGCTCTGCTGGAGCAGCAATTAAAATCTTTTAGTGAGACAAAGGAAGTTAAACTGCCCAACTGTTCTGGGAGTCTGTGCATTAGAGAAGGAATATGGACCAGCCCCAAATAGAAAGCAGAGGTCATTTTGGGGGAATTGGGAGCTATGCCACAGGGCCACAATTAGGGTCATAATCCAGTACCTCAAAAACAACATGCATGGAGCACATGGAGATGGCAATTCCATTTCAGCTCCCAGGAATAGCAATTGCAAAAAACTTCACTATAGCTCCAGGTTCTTCCTATGGGCTGTGAAGGTAAATTCTATTCTCTATCTCATCATCAAAGTAATTTTACTTGAGCTTTGTATGTGGATGAATTGATTTTACCTAAGGGGAACAAAATAGCAGAATGGTAGCCTAAGGAGTGGAGGGAGCAGGAAAAATACTAAATAGCACCCTGCAATATATGTCATCAAAGCTGGTGGATTTGCACTTTTTCATACTTTCCAAATACAGTATTCCCATAACTACTCTTCACTGCTTCCTACTTGTCAAACTTTTTGGCAATAATCTATGGGTGGTGAGAGTCATTGAGCCAAACTGCAAGTCTTGTACATAATGGAAACCACATCAAGCCAGCAGGGACAGTAGTGCCCTCAGCACCCATAGATCAAACCTCATTGTAGCTTTGCTGTTTGCCAGTAAAGAAAATTGAGAGACAAACCCCAAGTCAAACTGCGTCCTTGGGAACCATGATGTTGGGATCTCAGGAAAATCCCAATGATATTAATACTGTCAGGTTGGCTGATAGTTTATAATTATTAGACAATGATAAACAGAAATGTATTGAACTAAGGAAAGATGCAGAGATCAGAGTTAGGTCCCATCTTATTTAATATATTCTTTAATACTTTGAAAGAAGCCATAGCAGCATGTGTTTGAAATGCACAGAAACTAGGTTTCAGTGAGCTATAGATGTTTAAATTTTTCAAGAGTTGTCTCACTCCCATTTTATTAATAACCATTTTATAGTGTCCTATCTTTTGCTTCTTCTTTTCAATGTGTGCTTTTTTCTCCCATTTGTGCCCAATTGAAATCCCAGTGTCTCGTTGCGGGTAATGTGGGCTATGTGAATAAAGCAATATTGGATTTGTTTCTTTGTGTGTGTGCTTTCCAAAAACCAACATAAAAGTCTTATAGTATGCGACATCATCTTAAGGCCAAGGTCAAGATAGCGCTCTAGGGTACTGCTCAGACTGACAGGATTCATGCCATATAAAGACAGAAACCAGAATTTCTAATGCATGCACTGAAGCATTTCCCTTACTGAATAAGTCAGTGAAAATAATGCCAAGGTTAATAAAGGATGCTACTAGCCTTTCATGTTTCCAGTGAAATTTGTCCATTGAACATTACAACACATACATGCAAATGCACACTATATCTCAATGGTGTTTAAATTTTTCTCCATATACATGGCTTTACTTTGCTTTCATGATCTTCTTTGTGGTACCAACTGTCAGCTCTGCCTCATGTAGAGATGTTAATCAAGGAAAATGTGCTGGATGCTAGGATTATCATGCCCAAGTATATTCTTGTCTGTTTCATGTGCAGAATGCTTCACCTCTTGCAGAGTTAACAAGGCCATGGAAAAGGTGATGGGAAAGAGCATTAGCCCACCCATACTCTGTCCACAATTACTTTATAGAGCAACCCCATTTGAAAATCTGAACAAGCATTTTTGTTCTCTACAGCTGAACAAGTGAAAATCTGAGTACTAACACCTCCAGTGGTCTCCTCACAGGCATAATAAAAGCACTTAAAGATCTGCTCCCACAATCTATTTTATCAGGTCAGCAACGTAATTATTCTTCTTCCCATCATAAAAAGGTATGTTTTATTATTACTATTATTACCATCAAGTCACCACTTTTCATTATTTTACTTCTGTCTAGAGGGGCACCTTTAGGCAGCCACTAAGTTTTGAATGTAGATAGTTTCTGAGGATAATATATCTCTCAGTCAACAGTTACCTAGACCATGGAGACTCCTATGAACTCCTGAGTGTTACCAATGACAATGAAATTTTAAAACAACTATATTAAAAACCTGAAAGGAAACAATATCTGAAGCTGTTTTGATGCTTTGCATTAATCAAGGCCTTTTGCATTTCACAGCATCCTAGACCTAAATTATATGGGAAGATTTCTGGATTCTGTAGTACTCTGCTGGGACAGATAGGAAACTAGTGGTTTAAAAAAATAATATAAAATATATGTATCATTTTGAAAACCAGCTTGTGATTGGGATAAGCACATTTTCTGGGTATCTCTGCTAAATTATCAACATTGCATCTGACGAAGTGGGTCTTTGCCCACGAAAGCTTATGCTCCAACACTTCGGTTAGTCTATAAGGTGCCACAGGACTTCTTGCCGCTTTTGAACATTAAAACAGTTACCATGTGATATTTCTAATGTCATCTTAAGGTTTCAGAGTGAACAACCAATTTAAATGCAATGCACACCTCTAACAGCTATTATGTCAGGCTATCTGTAGACCATGGAAGGGAATGCTATTACAACTTAGGCTTGGTTCATGTTTCTAAGGTTACCATGAGAGCTAGACATATTTCTTTTAAATAAAAGCTGGAATTGTGGAGTACAATTCTGCATTAAGGAGTGGATTTCAAAGAAAAATGCAGGTTATGAAATTTCAGACTACAAAAGGCCCTAGCAACAGTAAGTTACATATTTATTGAACATATGCTAATGTATTTTAAAAAGTGTGTAAGTATTCATAAAACTGGAAATTGTGAGATTGTGATACAAATAACAAAGATCAATATGCTTGTAAATATGTATCCCATGTATACCTATATCTAAGAAACTCTTATTAAATAAAGGTATTTAAATAATATATTCTAAAATTAGTGGAACAACAAGGGACATGATATCTCTTTGACCTGTTTTACTGTTTTTCTAAGATTAACTCTATTGATTTAAATGGCTTTCTTTTCATTTTTGTCAGTGCAAATGAGATAATAATCATGATTGACACATCTGGACCTTTCCGATTCTTGGGAACAATCATTACATTTTTCCCATACAGAATCACAGTATTCCTCATATTACTTTTTTGTATCTGTTAGCTAGGATGAATGAATAAATTAGAAAATATTGAGAAGAAAAAATTAGCACAAAAATTGAAAGGTTCATGTTAATTTAAATGTCATTGTAATTTTAATTTAGTTTTCCCCATATTTTACTGTACTAACACATTTTACTGTAACAAAAACAGAGAAGTTTCTTTTCCAGTTCATTTTAAGAAATGAGGAGTAGCAGGTGAAAACTGAGCCCCAGCAAAGTCAATTGCAAATGGCAAGCCATTGACTTGAATAGGGCCAAAATTTCACCTTGTATATTAAATTACCATGTTCACTTACAATAAAGCCCTTTTCTTCTTTGTTTTATAAATTACAAGGCAATCCAGGTTCTTAGGCATACCCTCATAGGAACCCTTTTTCGCTGATCTGTGTCCAGTAGGACCTAGAATGAGGTAACTGATGTATGTCTGATAGTCTATCCGTTGAAAATAGCTTTTAGTTGCTATAGACTAGGGCTAGAGATGAAAGACTCTGTACTTCATTACCCTGAACTAGTAAATTCCATTCTCTCCCCCCAACACATGCATATATGTTATGATTTTAATGAAAGGTACATTCACTGAGTTTTCAATACGTGGATTTTTTACTTACTGCTGTATCAAAGATCTCATTCTTTGCTTCTTGAAAAGCTATTGAGGCTTCATGGACAATTCTGGTGGCATCTCATATTTTATGGAGTATTTTGTTCTGCTTGGCATTTTTTCAAACTACTGAGACCAACTGCAGGAAAAAATGTTTGTTGGTTCTGCTATTATTACTATTCATCTGAAGTCATAATTCTCCGTAACGTAAGACTGATCCCTAGTAGGCCCAGTCACACCTCTGGATGTGTGGCAAAAGGCACTCTGTCTGCACAAATCCTTCCCTCTAGTGCAGTCAGCCACCTCAATGAGGTCTGACTCCTCCATAGAGAAAATAACAAGTGGTAACAGAACAGATTGAGAGAGGAGTGGATACAAATCTGCCCATGCCCTTTCAGGAGGTTAATTGAGAAGTGTAATACAGTGAGAAGTTACATTACATTTTCAGAGCTCCCCCCAACACCCTTCTCAATAATGTGGATAGCTATTATTTCCCCTTTAAGTAGATATAGGAGAATGGAACTTAGGGGTGTCCCTGATGGCTCAGCTTCAGTGAAGCTATGCTGTTAACTAGCAAAAGACAGAGATACTACAGTGACTTGGATCTCCTGATCTCATTGGATCCATTCAGATCCACGGAGATTTTGATTGAGCTCTCTTACCTGTTAAAAGCAAATCCTGCTCCTTGTTAGAATAGGAAGAAGTCTCCACAGGAGACCCTTGGCTTCATAAACATTTCTTCTCCTTTAAATCTCTTATCAGTATTTCCCTGTGGAAGTGAGCAGTCTGGCCTTATAGTATTAACAAGGGTTATTATTTTAGATGAGCAGCGGGAAAAGATATAGACCTAAACAAAGATTCTACTTTACCGACACGTGGTAACTTAGCACACTTTACAGTGAACAATACTTTCACAGCAAAAAATAGAAAAGGAGTACTCATTTTAGACTTAATGAGACTTTCTGATTTTCCTAAGTTTGGGGAAATTTCCACAGAGAGGTCTAAACAGAAAAAAGTCTTCCATCATAAAAATAACAAGGCTGTTGTAAGGATTGTCATGAGTTGCTAATGGAATACTGAAAGACCAATTCTGAAATACATAAAGGCTTAGCGTGTAAAGAAGCTATTTAAATCATAAGCAGAATTTTAAAATCTATGAAGAAAACTACTAGAAGTGAATTTAAAGATGTTTAGGGAAGTTGGGTGTATATTTAAAGAGCCTTCCTATTGGATTCAAAATGAGTTTGTATGTGCTAATTTGTTTATAAATTAGGCCAATAAACAAGGCGTTAAAATTGTCCCATCTTATAACTTTCATACAATAATAAACCAGGACAAAAACACATTGAAGATATTATAGGAAAGCAGAACTGTCTCTAAACTGAACCCTCTTGAAAACTTTATGAAAAGTAAGTGTTGATGTCTTTTTTGGAATGTTCCATAAACTGTCAGAAGTATAAGATCTAAAATACACTATTCCATTATACATCAGCTGCATTATTGTAAATAAATTTTATGTATTATTAGATTTCTAATATGCAAATAATGTTTTGCTCTTCTATTTGCATAGCTTTTAGATGTCAGCTTATATAAAATAGTTACATGAGAGTCTTTATTTATTCTTTTTTTTCTGATGTAAAGGGACAAAAACAATTTTTTTCTATAAGGAAATCAGATGTCTTCTCTCTTACAAAATAAATAAGAATGGGGATTTTGCTTGTCTAACTGATGAGAGCAACAAGTTCACATTGAAATAGGACATCTTAAAAAGGAGATGTTTTCTTTTATTTAGAATGTACTGATAATGTAGAGCCCCTTTTCTCAGAAATGGCATCTAAATATGGGACAATATAAGAACATAAGAACATAAGAATGGCCGTACCGGGTCAGACCAAAGGTCCATCTAGCCCAGTATCCTGTCTGCCGACAGTGGCCAGCACCAGGTGCCCCGGAGGGGGTGGACCGAAGACAATGATCAAGCAATTTGTCTCCTGCCATCCCTCTCCAGCTTCTGACAAACAGAGGCCAGGGACACCATTTCATCCCCTGGCTAATACCCTTTAATGGACCTAACCACCATGAAATTATCTAGCTTCTCTTTAAACTCTATTATAGTCCTAGCCTTCACAGCCTCCTCTGGCAAGGAGTTCCACAGGCTGACTACACACTGTGTGAAGAAGAACTTTCTTTTATTAGTTTTAAACCTGCTACCCATTAATATAGTACTATCACAACGCAAGAAATGTAAGTTGCTTCTAGTAGAGCATTTAATCTCCCCTTAGTTCCCTGCAGGAAAAAAAATCCCACAACATTCAATTAATGTAAGAAAAGTTGGAACTCTAATGTTTAAAAAACAAGTCATTATTCTCTGTGTGATATCTGGACCAGGTGAAATCTTTTCGGGCTTAGTTGTGCCTAGATGGTACATTTCTTCATTGAATGTACTATATAAGAATCTTATCCCAGTGGATCTCTAGGAGTGATTGTGTCTCAGAAGACAACATGATAGCAGTTTACTCCCTTCTGCCCAACTGTAAATGATTACCCAAAGCGCAAAGCAGGGGAGAATTGGTCTCAATGACTCCCAGAAAGCAAAACATCTGTCAATATTTTAAGACACTTTCATTTGGACCTGGACAACTTTGCTGGTCTATATCCTCTTGGGATGGCTTGTTGTGTTAATAGCTTAAGTCAGCAGCAGTCTTACTCCGGAGTATATAAGGACTACAAATTTGCCCTTTCCCTGACTGGAAAATAAGAACTAGAACCTTCCCATTTCCTACGTGCCTTCACAGAGTGCATACACAACATAATTTCTAGTTTTGTGCATAACGACCATGACCATTCTTAAAAATGATAATTTAGATAAAAATCCTGCTATTATGAAAAATGATTGTTGCTTTAAAATGGAAAAAAGTATACACATACAAAGCAAAGATGTCAGTCTGCAATCTGAACTTAAACAAACTTGATTTAGTATTTTCTGATCTAATATGTTAGAATAGTTAGCTGCCTTCTGAAAAGTTATATATTCTTTTTGTAAATAAGAGAAATTTTTACTAAATAAAGGGTTAGTTTTTCATTCAGTAGTATGCTGGCATTTTAAATAAAAAGCCAAGGGCATAATGATGGATAGCCTTGAAATAAAATAATCGATAGTACATTTCTATTTCTAATTATATTTCATTCAGTATATTACAGTCCATCCTCCTACTCCATACATTAAATATTCAACATTATAAGAAAATATACACTCCTCTACAGCTCACAGCACCAAATAATCCCACATCATGTGACCCAATTTCTTAAAATCTGTTCCTATTTGCAAAGGTATAATACAATTATAATAAATGCTGCTACATTCACATTTTGACACAATTAAGCTAACACTAGCTAAAATGAATGTATAATACCTCCATCACCACTACTTGGTACTATGCATAGAAGTGTGTATGTTATCACAACATAATTTCTGGTATCTTAACTTTTACATTTTTATTTCCTTCCTGCACCTTTGAAAAAAGTGAGGATATGACATTCAGGATTAACCTGCCTCTGTGTGTTATGTATATTGTATGTATTTATACTTTCTTTTATTGCAAAACAAAATTAACATAATCACATATACCTGATATTTTAAATATTGTAACAGAAAACATCAATAAGATTACCTTGAATTCTGCTTTTAAATGTATATATTGTGGGGATTATTTACTTCTCTGTTTGTTTGCCTTTTAAAATACAGAGATTAATGGAAGAAGGAATCTAATTTGTTCCAGAATGTAATTACTATGCTTAAAGAACCTGGCAACAAGACTATATGTGTTGATACCATAGTAGTTGATCTGAAAAAAAGTGCACAAAGCTTTTTCACTAGGATGTCCTGTAGTCTGTTCTGTTCAGCTCTCGATGTATTGTTCCTGTGGTAGCAAGCACAATACATATTTTAGAAAGCCCAGCTGCATAGTACACTCAATAGGTAAGCATCTTGGAACAAATTCCAAAAACAGTTTCCTCTCTCCACATTGTACCTGCTTCTTTAAAGACTTTCCTGACCCAATAAAGTCTCCAACTTAGATGTCTTATACTAACTAAAATAATGATTATTAATAACTGAAATCAACTGTATTCTGAATTCTGAATAAACTTCGTGGAACATTTACTGCTACACATCTTCAATGTGTGGAATTTTAAAGAGTGTTAAGTATTGCATTTGAAAAAGAAAGAATGTGACAAAACACAAACTAGTTGACCAACTATGCACTGGGGAGCCCCAGCGCTGAATAAAACAAGATATCTTACAATGAAAAAGGAAACTGAAATACAGCAACACACCCGTATTACAAAATTATCCCGAAGACGAATATCCCATACATATAATTGTCACTGACAGGGAGAAGGGTATTGAAGTTAGGCATTTGTGGCGAGTAAGGCTGGAGAGGTAGCAACAACTGGGCATGATCTCTGTCCCATGCATTTCAGCTATGCAAGAAACACCACTTGCGGCACGTTTGTTGATCTCTGCTTCCCACTCGGGAGGGACTCACCTGAGCAGAACTGCAGCTTCCCACAAATAAAATCCCGAAACAGCCGCACGAAGGTATCTAACCTTGGCCATGATACTACGAGGCATTCACAACCTCGAGAGTAGACGTTTCCGAGTCATGGAGGATGCAGAAAGAGTGCCAAGAAAATGTGTTCTGGCTGGAGAGCTGTTAGAGAAAACTGCCGGGACTTCAGCACCCTGGAGAGCTCCTTGCGGCAGTTCAGCACCTGTAACCCCGCTGGCAGAAAAGACTTAATCCCGCGCAGTTATTCCCCAGCGTCTGGCACTTGGCCGCACATTTTCTGGTGGTGGCTGGGAACCAGTTCGGTAGGGTTAGAATTTTTCATTTAAAGAAGACGACAGAGAAGATCAGGCAGCAGGAGCTCACCTTCCCTCCCCTCCCCTCCCTCCGGCTCCTGCTAGCAGCCCGAACCCCGCTCGCAACATTCCTGAGCAACTGGAACGCTAGGGCCAGCTGCGAGAGAGCGCGGGTGGGGGGGGGGAGGGGGGGGCGGAGACCAATCCCAGGCAATGGGCTGCCCACAGCCACTCCGGGGAGTTCCCAGACCGACTGACAGCCTGTCTGAGCAGCACTGCAACATGCCAGAGGAGCTAGCTAGGGGAGGATAGGACAGTGATCCTTCAGACGCGCGTGTGTGTGAGGGGGAGGGGGAAGCTGATATTTCA
>JANRFK010001234.1:64729321-64746138 GCA_030068395.1 Apalone spinifera
ATCGTGTGGTGTGTCCGGGATGGAAGCTGGAGGCATGCAGGTAAGCATAGCGGAGGCATGCAGGTAAGTTTGACACAATCAACTCAGGATTAAACAAAGACTGTGAATGGCTTGCTAATTACAAAAGCAGCTTCTCCTCTCTTGGAATTCACACCTCCAGAAGTGGGCCTCATTCTCCCTGATTGGACCCACCAGCCATCTCCAGCCTGATTCTGGCCTGCATATTTATACCTGCCTCTGGAAATTTCCACTACATGCATCTGACGAAGTGGGTCTTTGCCCACGAAAGCTTATGCTCCAAACACTTCGGTTAGTCTATAAGGTGCCACAGGACCCCTCGCCGCTTCTCCAGATTCAGACTAACACGGCTACCCCTCTGATACTTGACTCCAGAGATAGTGATTCCACAATCTCCCTAGGCAATTTATTTCAGTGTTTAACCACCCTGACAGTTAGGAACTTTTTCCTAATGTCCAGCCTAAACCTCCTTTGCTGCAGTCTTAGCCCATTGTGTCGTCTTCTATTCTCAGAGGCCAGGAAGAACAAGTTTTCTCCCTTCTCCTTGTGACACCCTTTTAGATACCTGAAAACCACTATCATGTCCCCCCCTCAATCTTCTCTTTTCCAAACTAAACAAGCCCAATTCTTTCAGTCTTCCTTCCTAGGTCATGTTCTCTAAACCTTTAATCATTCTTGTTGCTCTTCTCTGGACCTTCTTCAGATCTTTCTTGAAATGTGGTGCCCAGAACTCGACACAATACTCCAACTGAGGTCTAATCAGTACACAGTAGAGCGGGGGGAAAAATGACTTCACGTGTCTTGCTCACAACACACCTGTTAATGCATCCCGGGATCATGTTTGTGCTGTTTTTTTTGTTTGTTTTTGGTTTTTTTTCTTTGCAACAGCATCACACTGCTGACTCATATTCAGCTTGTGGTCTACTATATGTGGGGAGGGATAGCTCAGTGGTTTGAGCACTGGCCTGCTAAACCCAGTGTTGTGAGCTCAATCCTTGAAGAGGCTATTTAGGGATTTGGGGCAAAAATGTGTCAGGGATGGTACTTGGTCTTGCTGTGAAGGCAGGCAACTGGACTCATGTAGGTCCCTTGCAGTTCTAGGAGATAGGCAATCTCCATTCATATTAATCTGTCAGGTAGTAACAAGAATAGAATCAAAACTTTCATGATTGCATGGATCCCCCCTGCAGGAATAGGTTGCTGCAGTCCCTGAATTGCATTGCAGCTGTTCAATATTTTGTTTGATCATCATTCAGTGTGTGGTCCCAGACCCTGTTTACTGCATACCAACAAAATCCTGCACTGAATACAGGATTATTAATTTCCTCCTGGGTTTTTCTCTAGGGCTCACTGTAGCATCTGAGTATTTCTCAAACATTAATTAACTTATCTTGAAAACATCTCTGAGAGACAGGGAACAATATTATCCTCACTTTACAGATGAGGAAATGAGGTGCACAAAATTGAGGACAACATAACAAGTAATTTCAAGAGCCTCAATGGTTAGGTGCCCAACTAGAGGCAAATAAGGCCTGTTCTCTCTTCTCTCCCCTCCCCCCCCCAAAAAAAGTGCTGAGCTCACAAATCCATCAGCTTCAATTGTAGTTGAGTACTCAGCTCTTCTTAAAGGTAGGCCCTAGGGGGTCTCAGTTAATTCCTCTGCTTTTTAGGCTTCATTTTAATGAAGGCACACTGAAATTTATTTACAGCTATTAAACATGCACACTGAGAGCGGGGAGTGGTGTCAATTTAAAGTGTTTTTTTTTTTTTCATTATTCCATCTGTCTCCTCACATCCAGCTTCTACTTATGTTGATTTCATATTTTTCTTATGACTCAACAGTGGTAATTTATGCTGCTACCTAATCTCATTCTAGACAAACATTAACCCCAAATAACTGACAACATGGAGCTCAGCTAAAAATTCTAGAAGACTTCTGAATATGTTCACTCTGTGGGATCTGTGGCTGCTCTTGGGTAGTAAGGTTCACATAGGTCAAAGTTCCTAACAATTAGCTAATGATTTTGAAATTGGTAGCCCCAGACAAGCTGTACAGGGTGACATGAATGAGACCACAATTACAGCCTACCTGTAGCAAGTTCATGTATAGAATCCTTGGGTAATTATATCAGCAGAAAAATTAGCTAAAGCACTGAAAATAATTCACCAGGAAATTGTGGAATAAAAATAGGACACTGGACTTCAATTTACCTTCTCATTACCAGCTGTTTTCTTCAAGTCTTTGCATCCTCTACTGTCTGAAACTCATTGCTTCTTGCCTCAATTTGTTTGTCAAGTTATGTTAAATACTTTTAATTAAACTACCTGTGAAGTGTTTGGCTCATATGACACTCTAAATTTAAAGGGTTTTTACAAACAGAGTATTCATCCCCAAACCCTGGGAGAGTGAGTTGTCTGCCTTGTCACAAATGACAATCATTCATTAGCAGAGAAGGAATTAAAAGTATTGCCATTCTCTCAAATGCTGTAGGTCCACAGAGAAGGATTGCTTTCATCTGAGGTTTTTGGGGTTTTTTTGGGGGGAGGGCAGGTGAGGTTTGAGTGAGCAGAATAAGTAAAAATGAAAGCGGTTCGGAATGGGTGACAAAATCTTTTGCTAGAGACATAGAGAGTCTGCTATGCCAGAAGAGACTTAAAGATAGAGACTGTTGTATTTAGAGCATAGATAAATTGAACAGCTCATGTTTATTCATTGTCATAATTAAAAAACTCATCCAATGAGATTGGATGGTAGCAAACTAGAAAAAATATAGTAATTTTAACAGATTGTATAATTAACCTGTAAACTCATTGCCACAGGATACCAGTGGCCCCAGACATGAGAAGATTTTAAAAAAGGAATACATCACTAATAATAGTTACATTAAAGGGGGCGCTGTGTGTGGTTTTTTTATATATATAAAAAACAATTAAACACCTGATGCTTCAGGAAATAAAGCCAATCGTTAACTCATAGGAGCTTGCATCTTTCTGTGAAGCAGCTGGTCAGTGACAGGATGCCTGGCTTTCTCTTCTAATCTGGTATGGCAATGCTTATGTTCCTAACTGGCCCATAGAGATGCCATATAACATATGGATTTCAAGAGTCCAGTAAGTCAGTGTAAAGCAGTTTGATTAATAGACTTTTTTGATTCAATGACAATTCTGGAGGGGGAGCTGAGAAGAATTCTTGACCCAAATAATGATTTAATTTAGATTAAGCATTTTAATATTTGATTTAAAGAAATTTGAAGGAAATTTAAATATTTCAAACCAAAAAAATCATCATTTTCTGTTTAAAAACATCAAAATGTCTTTCAGAATTTTTTTAACATGAGAAATTTAGCAAAACATCTGAATTTAAGAAATATTTCAATGTTGCCAAATCTGCACTTTTCAGTTTCAGATTAAAAAAAAAAAAGTTTTAGTAACTCATTGCTATCAGAAATTACTCCAGATTGATTGAGGTGTGAGAGCAGAATTTGGACCATTACACACAGATTATACGATCACTGTGTATTGTTTAGGTGTCCTTCCAGTTTTCTCTCTGCAAATATAGACCCTGGTTCAGGAATTAACTAAAGCATGTGCTTCAATTTCATCTGAAGACTACAGTTAAGCACATGCATGATTTTAAGATTTTGCTTAAGTTGGGATGACAACATGTGTTTTAAAGTTCAGCACATACTTAATTGCTGTTCTGAATATGTATGTTCTTCTAAATCAAGGTCTCTAGAAATCTTAAATTCAGTATTATAATTGATATTACTGGTGTTGCATGCAATTATTATTGTTTTAACAAACAATGATTTCAGTTCCTCCAAATTGTCTGAATTACTCCCACAATACATGTCTTCACATGCTAATCTCATAATGATGAGCAATCTTGGAATCAATATCATTGACTGGAAAATGAGAGCTTTCCAAGAGGAATTGCTTCTACACTGTTCTTAAAAGATGTTCTAGTTCAAATGTTCTGGAATGTATCCTCAGCTTAATATTAATAGAGATATGACTGTTTACTTTATAACACTCTACTGATTCACATCCGATCAGATCTTAAAACTCCATTTTACGTGTGTATGTTCTTTATTAGACTTTTATCGATTCACAATAAATATTGGAAATCCTAATTAAGATAGTGTTGTAAATCAAATAACAGTATATCATTGTGATCTCAAAGTGGTCAATTGATTTAAAACTATGCTCTTCTAAGAAGGGAATTTTGGTACTAACATGGAATTATGGTTCCCTATTATAGGCTTTCTCAGTGCTGGGCAGCCTGCAAACCACATGTGGCAATGGAGGTTCTGTGTGGCTCATGAGACATTTTGTTTACCATTGCCCATGTGCCAGATAGTATACAGGTTTTTTCCTACCTAAAATTACAAGCACATAAAGCAAGGACATGTGAAGCATGGTGCATGCTTATTGCACACAACATTGACAGAGCCATGCACATACCTAGAATTTTCAAAGTGTGCTGACTGAATTGTATGAGAGTGCATTTAGCAAAAATATCCTGATCCTTGAGATAGTTTTGGTTACAACAATCTTGTAGCCCACTTAGATGGAGGGCCATTTATATGTCCCACTCATTAACCCAGGTTGTCCATTTCTGGTCCTTCTCAATATGAAATATGAGTGCCCATTAGTGGCTACCCCTTTCCCCCCCCCCAAATCAGACCGCTTATTTTGGTGCCTAGGTACAGAATAAGGAGTCCAAGATTTTCAAGAATGGGTTCCTAAACCTAGTCCTTAAAGTTTATTCTCGTCTTTGAGGTTTCTTCATTGTCATTTAATGAATAATAGTTTAACAGGGAAAAATTTAGAACAACAAATTAGATTAGTAGCACCTTACCATGTAGATGGTATCATGAGCTTTTGTGGGTTGAACCCACTTCTTCAGATGACTGGAGTCCAGTCAAAACCAGGGCTCTTTGAAAGAAATGGCCATTTAGACAGGATAGATAAATAAAACGCTTTTTCCTGTATAGAATTTTTGAAAAAGGGTCTTGTTTTTCAACCAATCCTTGCCTAAAGGGCCAGTTTTCTTTCAAAAAGCCCTGTTTTAAAGAAAAATGTGGCTGCCATTATGAAAATGAGCATGGGACATTTAAATCTTGGCTTCATTTGCAATATCAAAGTGTTTAATTTACATCCCTTTTTCAAGAAGAGGGATGTAGGTTAGACACAGCCATACTGAGCAGCCAGATGCCTTTAATCAGGACAGTAGAGGGAGGGAGTGGTCTAGGAATGGCATTGTTAGCAAATGTAATCTACCTACAGATCAGCACAAATTACTTGGGGAAAATTGTGAAGCCTTATTGTCAACAGGCAGCTGATTTTAGCAGATGGAAGATTTAAAGCAATAAAGGGAGAAAATCTGAAAATTAAATGTGAGTCTCTTGCTGTCTGGAACATGTCATGTCTATCCCTAATTTGACTTCCTCTTATGCAAGGCACACTCTTATTTTGGAGTTGGAGGCATAGATAATGGTGGCCAAAGGATGGGCAAGAGAAGCCTTATTCTTTAATGATGACTGGGGTAGTTCTTCATTTTTCTCATCTACTGCTTATAAATAAACCAAACTATGACAGTACTTGCAGTTAATATCCACAAAAAATTTTGCTCAATGACAGAGGTTCTTAAGACATCACATTTGCTATCTTTGATAAAGCTGTACTTATTCAGTGGTTCTCCATCTGTCACCTTAAAATGCTCTGATGCAAACTAACCAGTCAGTGATTCTTAGTCATGCCACTTGATTCTCCTTTCATACATTGAATATTGGTTATTTTCAAGGGTTCTTTCTGAATATATTGATTTACATTTGTTCTTTTCTCCCCAAAACCACTAAATGTAATTCATATGCCTTAGCAATTTGAAGACTTTTTTTAGGGCTCTTCTTGTGTATGCTTTAATTTTAGTCTCTGTACATTTGATTGAAACGTTATCTGCATTTGTTTTTTCTTAAACAAAAAAACCCATGGTATTAACTCTACAATACCACTATCTGTCTTCAATTTTATTCTGATGTACATCTTGTAGTGGGTTTTTATTAAATTGCCTATAAAATGTTCTTTACTTTTAAAAAGATATTGTCTTATTTTTTCAACCTGTTTTCCTGTGGTTAATTTTGTTAGAAGAAAACTAATCGACCTATTCACCTTTGTACTAATATTCTTTGTTTGGTGCTTCCAATGTTCATATTTGAATCACACATTTGACATAAATGTTTAACCTTTTATTAACTTGTAATCTGGTATGTACAGACGAGGCTGTAGGAAAAGTCACACCATCTGCTTTGTTGAAGGGAAGCTCATGGTAAAACTGAAAAGACCTAATCTCATAAGAATGGCCATACTGGTTCAGACCAAGGTCTATCTAGCCCAGTATCCTGATGGTTGACAGTGGCCAATACCAGATGCCCCGGGGAGGGATCACAACAAGTAATCCTCATGTGATCCCTCCCCTGTCACCCACCTCCAGAGAAACAGAGGCTAGGGTTGCCATTCCTACTGATCCCTGGCTAATAGCTATTGATGGACCTATCCTTAAAAAAAAAAAACACTCTGTTAATGTCCTAGTCTTCACAACATCCTCTGGCAAGGAGTTCCACAGATTGATACTGTGAAGAAAACCTTTTGTTTGTTTAAAACCTGCTACCTATCTCATTGGTGATCCTGTAGTTCTTATTATGGGAACAAGTAAATAACTTTTCCTTTTTCACTTTTCCATACCCGTCATGATTTTATAGTCCTCGATCATATACCCCTTTAGCCTCCTCTTTTTCTAAGCTGAAAAGTCCTGTTCCAAACCCATAATTTTTGTTGCCCTTTGCTGAACCCTTTCCAATGCCAATATGTCTTTTTTGAGATGAGGTAACTACATCTGTACATAATAGTCAAGATGTGGGCATGCCATGGTTTTATATAGAGGCAATAAGATATATTTTCTGTCTTGTCTCTATCTCTTTTCTAATGGTTCTTAACATTGTTTGCTTTTTTGTCTGCTGATGCACATTGAGTAGATGTTTTCAGAGAACTATTGGGGGGAGGGGGAGAATTATTTTTTCCAATGTGCATTACTTTACATTTATCAACATTAAATTTCATTTGCCATTTTGTAGCCCAATCACTTAGTTTACTGAGATCTATTTTTTTTTTAAGCTCTTCAGTCTGCTTTGGTCTTAATCACCTATTCCTGATGCAACTGAAAGTCCTACCATTCAACATGTAATGTTGTGGGCTTGTTCAAGTGGGCTTGAACCTGTCAGATGTTCATTTCCTTTTCTTCCTAGTTACCTTTACAGGAACTGAGGGTGCTGATTGCTTCTTAAGAGGTACATAGCACATTGCAGCTTCTTCCAAATTTCATGAAAATCAATAGAGGTGTTCTATTGACTTAATGAAAATACTTACCAGCATGTGGATGGCAGACTCAAACCTTGTGTATGTAAAAATAACATTGGTACTTCAGTGTGCAGACAGGTAACCTGGCCTGCAGTGACCTGAACAAGCACTTGGAAATCTGTCTGCATGAGCAAATCTGTGTGGGGCGAGCACTGTTGCAGCTTAAAACTGGCATGTTTGAATTCTTGCATTTACTGATTGCATACCTCTTTGAAAATTGATACTAAGGAATAAATAGTGAGAAGTTTCATCAAGGGATGAACATCATTCATATAAGCCTCAAAGTTTCATTTCATTAATTAAATTTACATATATTGGCTGGAGGATAAAGAATTACAAGAGAACTCCCAGACACAAGTACTGAAACACAGGATGTGGGAGGGATTTTACAGGATCCTGTGGCTTAAGGTCTTTTCCATTATATACAGGATTTACAGTTTGATTCAAGGGCAGTCAGTTATCAAAATGGTTCCAGCATGCCTGCTTCCAGACATGTTTTACTGCACAGCAAAGCCAAGTAATAATACTTGATTATTTTAATGTAACTTTTTAAACATTTGGTTTTGTTTCATGTGAAATTATTTTAATACTACAAATGAACTATTGTAACTTTTAATCACAATACAGCATACATTATAAGAATGATCATAAGGAAAGGGGTTTTTCAAATAATGTAACAGCTTGAAAAAGTTCAAAGAATGCATCTGGGGCCACTAGTCTTAGGCAACATTGTTTCCCTGATTATTTGTTTCCAGTAACTCATAACTGCCTAGAACTTTATCTAAGATCTGCAAATGTAGGCTCTGTCCAAAGATTTTCAGGAGAATATCTGCAGAAGTAGTTCAGCTATTTAAAAATACTGTAATAGGAAAAAGCAGGGGGATCAAGGAAACCTTTTTTCCACCATAAATTATTTTTGTAACTTTCAGTGATAAAGATGAGTTTTGATAGTGCTTAAAGGGGGACTGCCTTTGAATGGTGTGATGGAAAAGTGACCAAGACTTTTTTGTTCAAAAACAGAATCCCTTTTGGACAGTTTTAGACTGCAGTAGACCTATTTAAGGTAGTTTTGGTCATGTCTTCAGTGCAATGAGACTGGGCTCCAAAGGTCTCATTCACTGCATCTTGTCAGTCCTTGATTTTCAGGAATTATGTATACACAGTAGGTATTACAAATGTGTATTAACATTGTAGCAAAAAATCTGAGATTGTGTGGTGAGGAACAGAAGGTGATCAGGCTCTAATACACATGCATAATGGAGCAGAGTTAATGTTGCATTGGCAACTAACATTTTCTGATTTTAGTGCTTAAATATGCACTAAATAGGTTAAACTTCTGTTTCTTGTTGGGCTGTGAATTTGCAGAAGTTAAAAGGATTTCAGAATTATCTGGGAAGCTCAAGAAGAGGTCTATCCAATTTGGATTAGCAACTGAAAATACTTATTAATGAGGAACACAAGCAAATATACTCACATCATTTTGTTAAAAAAAAAACCCTGATCAGCTACAGGTTTCTTGAATAATTGCATCAGGGAAAAAAATTAAACCAATCAGTTAATATAACAAAACTGGGGCCGTATAGAATGCAAATGCATTCTGAATGTGTGCAGTAATCAGATGGGAGGGGGGGAAGGAAAAGAACTCAAATAAGCTTTTCACATTAACCCACTGTTTAAGACACCTGCAAAGATTATTGTAATGGAATGTCACATTAACACTGATTATGATCATCCCCATAATCAAATTTGCTTGCTATTAGAAGGCTATTCAATCACAATTGAAAAACATGCTTTAATGTTTGAATGATCTAACTTTCAGTGAAGAGGCATACTCACTTAGAATATGGAGTAATTTGCTCATGTACTGGCATATGTAGAAAATTAAGGAATGTCACCATTAAAAATTAATGCTAGAGCTGGCTTAGCTAGACTTTAAACAATAACGTGGTAGGCAATTGGCTACTATGCTTGTGGGGTCAGGGGTAAAATAGCAAACTGGATGAAAGAAATGAGAAGCCCGGTGTCCCCTTAAAGACTAACCCATTTATTTGGGTATAAGCTTTCATAAGTAAAAACCATTTTGTCAAATGCCTGCCAGGTTTGATACGATTTTGGACTGGTGGGACCGGCTCCTCATAGAGCAGTGGGATGACCAGCAGTGGCTTCACAACTTCCATATGTGGAACGCCACATTCCAGGAGCTGTGTGTCTGGCTCATCCCTGCTCTCCAAAGACGGGACACCCACCTGTGGCCCACCATCCCTCTGCAGAAGCATGTCGCAATTGCCCTGTGAAAGCTGGCAATAACCGACAGTTACCACTTGATGGGACACCAGTTTGGCATGGGGAGGTCTACCGTCGGGGCAATCTTGATGAAGGTAAGTCACTTGGGGGACAGTCCCTGTTGGGGGGGCAAAAAAGGGGGACTGTCAGACAAGAGGGAGTGGGGGATGGAGTGGGAGGGAGGTCCTTGACTCACCGAGTGCTGCTGTGGGGGAGAGGGCATCCTGAGGAGGGGAATTCTGGGGGGGGAGGGGTTCTCCTCCCAAGGTCTCAGGCACCCTGTCTAACTCCCTGTTTTTATCTATTTGTCTCTTTCTTCAGGTGGTGAGGGCCATCAGTTTGGAGCTGCTGCACAGGCTCGTCCGTCTGGGAGATCTGGACACCATCGTGGATAGCTTTGCTGGGCTTGACTTCCCTAACTGTGGAGGAGCCCTTGATGGGACATGCATCCAAATCCACACACTGCCCCATCGAGCAGCCCAATTCATCAACCGCAAGGGCTATTTTTCAATGGTGGTCCAGGCCCTGGTTGACCACTGGGGACCTTTTATGGACATTTGTGTCAGGTGGTCAGGGCAGGTACATTATGCCCACATCTTCAGGAACAGTTACCTCTACCACAGGCTTCAGGCAGGAACCTTTTTCCCACAGTGGGACCTTGTGCTTGGGGATGTGCAGATGCCAATGTGCATCGTGGCTAATGTGGCATACTCCCGCTGCTATGGCTCATGAAGCCCTACACCAGCCACCTGGATGTGAGCAAGGAGCTATTTAATACTCATCTTAGCCAGGCTCGCATGCCCCACAGGTTCTTCAAGTAATACCATGTGTGAGCTGGACAGCAGCCTGAGCATCACAGGGACCCCAAAGTGCCAATGGGACCAGATGCTCCCCCCGCACTGCCTACCTGCCTGTGTGTGTTCTGGGAATGGCCCCTGGCACCATGTCGCACACCCAAGTTGCACACTGCCAGTGCATGTTGGTGCACATGCACAGCCAGCTGCATGCTGTCCAGGCTGAGCATACACATGTCACTTGTGCATCAGACACTGTGCACCAGCCTCCCCCGTCCTATGTGTGATGCAACCTCACAACCCTCACCTGATGATCCCTCCCCGATGTCTGAGGATGCCTGGGAGGTCTCTGGAGTCTGGGGGACCGGCTCCAGGATAGGGTGACTGTCTCATACTCCTCCAACACCAGATATCACTCTCTTACCTCTCCTGCCTGATGGTGCTCCTTCAGTGGCTGCTCCATGTTGGAGTAACCCAGACTCCACAAGATGCAATGAAGACTGGGCTTCCCCACTGCCCGGAATGTGTTCCGGGTCCACATAATACGGACAGTACTGAGGGACTGCCCCAGAGTGGGAGCTCTGGTCTTGAGCCTTGGCATACCCCTGACGTGGTTCTTTTACTTTGGCCCGCACCTGGTTCAGGGTGCCCAGGTGGTGCTCTCTCCTGACCAGTCCCTGGGCCATGCTCCCATTAATGTCCACATTCCTGAGACGTGAGGGGAGGGCCTGCAGGGATTCCTCCTCAGACCAGAGCTCAAGGAGAGTCTTGATCTCTGGCCCTGACCATGCTGGTACCTGCTGTTTGGTGCCCCTGGGTAGGTCTCTTCAGTCTCCCTGGAAGGACCCCGAGAGTCTTGGGGCTGAGACATGGCTGTGACTGGAAGAAGCATGTGGTCTGGCTGGTTTCCTGACATAAATGGCTGTCCGGGTGCCTGTGCCTGTAAAACATGGCTGCGGACAGGAACAATAGAGGTGCGAGGCATGTAGATGGAGTGTGCAGCAGGGCTTTTTCCTGGAGGCCCTCTTTTCAAAAAACAAAAAACAAAAAACTGGCTCCCCCATGTCTCCCCACCCCTTTTTTTCAAAATATCTTTCAAAAAAGGTGTGTTCCTTGTAAAATGAGGTTTACCTCTGTCGACAAAACCGCTACATTCTTTCAATTTAATTTTGAAAGAACGAGATTGCAGTCTAGACAAAGGTACAATTTTTTTGAAAAAAGGCCACTTTTTTTTGGAAAAACCCTGTAGTCTAGAGACAGCCAAAATGAGATAAGAGCAAACTAGTCTGTACTAAGCTCAGTGAAATCAGGAGGAAGAATAGGTAGAAGAGAATCCCATATTACTCCCATTCACCCTTCATGTCCGGGTTTCATCAAATTCAGTCTAGGATAACCCTTAAAGACCTGAGGATGTGAGTGTGAAACTCCTTGCCTGCATTTTTCAGAGAGACTGTGCCACACAGAGGATGTCCTTCAAGTTATTTTACATCTGGGATGTGAGTTCTGCACTAGCTATTAACCCTTCCATTCCTGTCCTGTCCCATCCCTTGCCTTAATTTTTGCCTCTATAAAACGTTGGCCTTGATGAAAGACTTCTCTTCTGTATCTAGGAGGACAGTGACTCTCAATTTATTTTTGTGTGTAGACCACTTGAAAATTTGCTAAGAGTTTCCAAATGTTGTTAGTACTGTTAGCTAAATATTGCAAAGCGCTTTGGCTAACAGCCCTATATAAAAACTTAATGTTTTGTTTAAAATTAGTTGTGGGCTTTTATTTGTATATCAATAGTTTTTACCTTTCTAATATGATGGATATGACTGAGCAAAGTTCAGGGAAATCAGTGTAATGTTTGTCAGCGTTAGCCTTATGTTCAGCATTCATTGCGCTTTTGAATTTGATTGTGAGGGTTGTAGGTGACAAATTCTCTCTCATAGGTAGGTAATTGCAAATGGCATTAGAAAATGCATTGCTTTGTCTGCAGGTTCTGGGTATTCTCCAGTTCTTTAACTCCAAAACTTGATTAAGAAATGTCTTTTAAATTCTGATTAGTTTATTGAAAGCTGCAGTAAGTGCAATTGTCTTATTGGACAAACCAGAGAGTCGTTTACTGAATTCAGTTCCAAAAAGATTACATATCCGGTTGTGGTGTTGAGCATCTACTGGAAAGATACTTAAGAGCAACAAAATGTGTGGTGTGTTTTTTTTCCATGACAAATCAGTTCTTTTTCAGAGAAAACCTTCCAATATTGGAACCTTAGCTAGAACTATCCATAGGATAGTTGCAAACCTCTGGTGGTCCACTGACCACGACTTTGAGAATCTCTGATCTAGGAGAAAGGCAGGACAATGAGGAATCAATAGAGAAGTGAAGATTAATTTGGAAACCGTTGCCCTCAATGTGTGGTTCTCAGTCAGTAGGACTGGCTGGAATGCAGAAATCCCATCTACATTTTTTAAAAAAACCATTCAGATGGTGGAAAAAATAAAGGTGTTTTTACATTTTTGAGACCAATCTTGATTTTGGGGCCAGGCATAGCAAATATCCCAGTGGGTAGGGCATGTCCCTGGCATATGTGAAACCCCACTTCTTGTCCCTTCTTCAGAGCAGAGGATTTTTTCTCATATTCCTCAATCAGGCAGAGTAGTAGTATTGCACTATCACACCCCAGGCCAGCGTTCTAACCACTTGGTCGTGCATACGCAGGTTTTGTTCCAAAGTGGAATGAAAACAAATCTTGAAACTTTTATAGTTCTGCAAAATAGAAGCGGTGTCCCATGGGCAGTTCTTAAAAGAAGGGGGGAAAAAAACCCACACACTTAAAATGCTTTTACCTTAGTTTGAACACACATTTAGTTATTTTTGGTGAGTTGTAAAAAAAGATAAAATGAAACAAAACTGACATTCGTTATGTTAAAAAGTTTCCTAACTCATTAGTTTATATTCCCGGACTAGTTGCTCAGCAACTAGTAAAATATATAGGGAGTGAGAACCTGGGCCATTGGGCATCACGCACCTCCTCTCCCAACTTCTCCCCAGGGCTGGGGGTGACTTCCTGTAGCTTCTCCCAGGGACGATTCAGGGCATCTGTGTGTGTGGTTGGGGAGGGGTCTCTGTCTTCTAGCTTGTCCCCAGAAGCAGAGATGGAGCTGAAAGTTGGGGAGGTGGCTGCACAGACGGATTCCACTGGTGTTCTCTAGTCGCAGGCGGAGGTGCCACACAGGCTGTCCCTGATGGAGCACTCTGGTCTTGGTTCAGGGAATGGGAGTGGGGAGCCGTGTGGGCCTGGTCCAGGGAGTGGGGGGGTATGTGTGCAGAGTGGCCCTAGTGGTGCTCCCTGGGCCTGGCCTGGGGAAGTGGGGGTCGGGGGGGGGGGGGGGGGGGGGGGGGGGGGGGGGGGGGGGGGGGGGAGGTGGTCAAATAGGTTGGCTGAAAGGTGAGTACACTGGGAAACCCAGCAGTGCAGGGAAGGGGTGGGCTTTTGTTCCTCCAGGGATTGGTGGGACTGCTGCCCAGCAGGGCTTTTCTCACCACCTACTCTGCTGCTGTAGCCAAGGGAAGGGGGCAACTTACCTGGTCCAGTGGTTGTGTATATGGCTAACCCTGTCTCTGGAGAGACACACTTACACATTTCTAAAATATGTAGCTAAAAGCAGAACTACAAATGTCTATTGATTACAAGTAACAAATCAGAAGAAAAGGCAGAGTTGTCTGCATTAAAATGCTTAGATTAGCTTTTATAAGCAATGTAAAGGGATGGACGCAGTGTTCTTTTCAGAGGTAATAATACCTCTCATGCAAATGTAAGTCTATGGGAACTCCTGCAGCTATGTGTCCATGGCCAAACATTCAGAAAGGGATGACTGCATAGCATCCTAAATTGCATGCCTGAGGAGCACCACAGTTTTTCACATGCCATTTAAGTCATAACAGTTCACAACTGGGAATTGGAAGCTTAGTGACTGTGTCTATAGTAGGGTGGGCAAAAGCCACTCAGTGGGCCAGATCTGGCCCACCTAGGGCTTTGATCCAGCCTGTGTAGCTGTTCCAGGCCCCGCCCACTAGTGCTTTGCCTGGAGCCAGAGCCCAGCAAGTCCTTTCAACAGCCCCAGGAAAGGAGCAAGCCCTTTAAATAGAAGCAGAGGGAGGGCTCCCATGTCCCCGACTCCCAGGAAATGTGCTAGCAGTGAGGCTGGGAGCAACGAGCCCTTCAAGGAGCAGGAATTGAAAGAGCTCACAGACCCAGTCTGCAGCTAACCTGATGCCTCCCCTGTGGCTCCTGGGCTTGGCCCTTTCAACTCCTGCTATTTAAAGGCTCCACCCCTTCCATCCAAGGCCCTGCACCTTTTGAGGTGGCCCACAGCCATTTAAAATATTTTTGAACTTGCCCCCACTCAAATGATTGCCCACCGGCTGGTCTATATGGTTAGTTATTGATTCATTGGTTGCCTGAATAGCTATGAGCATGTATAATTAAACTGCAACTTTGATTAAAATAACTGAGGCAAATTCAGTCCTTTACTCCAAGAGCATGGAGGCTATTTTGGCAGTTGAACCCCAATATGGTAAACAAGTAATTTACCTGGTGTTGCTCGGGTTCTTTACTCATTTAAGTTTGTGCATTTTCCCCTTGCTCTCTGACAGTGATAGAGGGGCAAAGCCAGCATTGTCTCTGTACAAACCTGGGGAGAGGAGCTTTGGTCCCCCTGTACCCTTCCTAAAGGGCACCTGGGGAGTGGGAGGCTCAGAGCTGCTGAAGTCCTGATGGACAGGGGGTATACTCCCATCTGGCCCCTTTCACCTGCCTCTTGATTCTGTCTTGTATGGTTTTATGAGAAGCAATCCCATTTTCCTGGTACAGACAAACCATTACATTGCTTTAAGTTATTAAAAGAGAAAGCTATATACCAAATTTGGTAGTCCTAGCTCTTATTGTTTAGGAGGAATTCTGGAATAGACTGACAAACTCTCTTAAACATTGTAAACAATGTAAAAAGGAAATATGTCCTCTTGTGTTGTATACTTAACTTTCTCCATGAGATGCTGAAAGGGCTTTCCAGATATTTCCATGATTTATTTTGAAATGGGTCCTTTCTTTTTTTTTTTCTTCTTTCTTTCAGGGAAGGAACTTTCTATCATAATGGTACCCTGATCTCATTTGAGGAGTCTGGACGCTACTTTAAGACATTAAATAATAAAAAGTAATGCAAATTGTATGGCTCTTAAATCTGTAAAAAGTTCATTAAATTGTTTTGATTAGTGAATGGTTGAGAAGATGACAAATTCAATTGCTTTGTTCAAAATTGTTTATCAAAACTTCTGAAAATATTTTTTGCTCTGTAGCTTGTTCAGAAGCATATAGATCACTTAATAACAATTGGATAGAACACAAAGTTCCCTTGGTATGTTTTTGCACTATTATAGGATCAGTTTTGTAATGCAAATACTCATGATTACAAAATTGAGATTAACTTTCCATGAATATTCTGAAATAGCCTTCGTTTCTTTGAGCATTCTTGCTAGCTAAACTCATTTGCTATAATGCAATATTCATGAAAAGCAAACACATCAAAGGCAAGTTATTAAAATTCAATGAATATTTAGTTGACGTGTGTGTATTATACTGTAAATATCCCGCTCTACTAGCTATGTCTTCATTTTGAGAATAACAGAAAACACACATGGCACCAAACAAATATTTCTGAGCTCTGCTTTCAAACATGAAGGGTAAATATGTTTTGCTATGTTTAAAAGAAGGTAGGTAGTTCACGTCATAGATGAAATCCCATCTATTGGGTATGTAGGTATTATCCCAGAACTTTGTGTCTTGCTGAGTGGCAGAAGGCACCCATTTGGGAGTGGACTCCAGGGGGAGAAGCAAAAGGGGATCCCAAGTGATAATGTGCTTAAGAGCCTGGCTTGCCATAATCTGCCTTTGGGACCTATCAGGTTGAGTGTTAGCTATGTCTTTTTCACAAACTAACTCTAATTTGATGGGAAATCATAGTGGCTGCGTCTAGACTGGCATGATTTTGTGCAAATGCTTTTAACGGAAACGTTCTTCCGTTAAAAGTATTTGTGCAAAAGTGCATCTAGACTGGCATGGAGTTATCGTTGTAACGATGTGCTTTTGCACAAAAGCGTGTCTACATTGGCGGTGCACTTATGCGCAAAGGCAGAAGCCCGGAACCATTTTGCAGAGGGCAAAAGGGCATCAGCCCTCTACAGGGGCAGGGTCTGGAGCTTCTTTTTGGCACGTGCTTAAAGGGATCTCCCTGGACAGCCGTTTCTCTCCTGCTCTGTGCTTT
>JANRFK010001234.1:64750428-64770721 GCA_030068395.1 Apalone spinifera
ATTTTTCCCATTTTGTCCGTAAATGAAATTTCTGTGGGTTGGCAACCCTGCTGTTGAGTGAATGACTACCACCTTCTACACATTTACTGGAACAAATCAAAGCATATTTGTTTCATATTTATTTCTGAATCAGGCTTTCATTTTGTTCAATCCTGTGTGTTTTCTGTTCACTCCACACTGACCAGCCCTAGAGAATTTGTACCCTTGTGGCAGAAATTTCCATTGTGTGAGAGGAGTCTGACCACTGACTTCATCTGGGAACTTTTGGTGATACTTGTGATTCTATTGGGAATGCTAGACATAGGCCACTGAGCTATTCGTGATACAGAGCAAGACCTTGAACTCTCCTCTCTAATCTATGAGGTCATTTAAAATGTATGAAATAGGTATTTAAGTTGTTTATAGCTATGAATTAACATGCGTTATTCACAATATCTGCTCTTTTTATCAGGAATGAGACTAAAATAATCTGCAGAACTGTAGCTTGAAATGACAGATTGCAAATTTCAACACGACTGCACTCAATCAACTCATTTTGCACTTGGGGTACAAAGTGACATGCACTTCTTGATGATTCATTTAATTGTCTCTTTAAATCTAGGTCAGTTTCTAGTTAACAAACTCAATGTCCATCCTCTTTTCTACCTTCTTTCCCTTTTGAGTGTTTTCCAAAAGTAATATCAACTTCAAATATAGTTAATAAGTTTCTGTTTCTCTTCAGTTTTTGGCAACATACGTTCAATAATAATCGGGGGGAGATGGGGAGGGGCTTTCTTCTACAACCCCATGTGAATTGACATAATACTCTTAGACCTTCCAGCAGTATTATGGCTCAGTGAGCCTCTAATGACTGAAACATTATTTGCTTGTGAAACATTTCCCCACTATTAATGTGTATGTATTATGATTGCCAGCTCCCAAAACAAGCCACATTTTTTACAGCAATAACCAACTTTTCAACCATATTATTTCTTTATCACACATTTTGTCAGCTTGCAACAAGAATTTGGCTTCCAGTTTTCAGTAATTTGAATAGAATTTGGTTCTACTGTACGAAGTGCCTTTAATACACAAAGGGCTTGATTTAAAAAAAAAACTCTTTGCCATCTAAAACGTTTGGGTTGGTGGGAGTTAGCCACTTTTTTGGTCCCCATCCTCCTTCCTCAAAAGTCACAATAGGCTCTTTCCTTGTTCAGGAATATGTATGAGGAAGGGACAGGCACACACACTACAGTATTTGTATACATAAGGGCTATGTCTAGACTGGCATGATTTTCCGCAAAGGCTTTTAACGGAAAAGTTTTCCATTAAAAGCATTTGCGGAAAAGAGCATCTAGATTGGCACGGATGCTTTTCCGCAAAAGCACTTTTTGCGGAAAAGCGTCCGTGCCAATCTAGATGCGCTTTTGCGCAAAAAAGCCTTGAATGCCATTTTTGCGATCGGAGCTTTTTTGTGCAAAACAAAGCTGAGCTGTCTACACTGGCCCTTTTGAGCAAAAGTTTTGCGCAAAAGGACTTTTGCCTGAATGGGAGCAGCATAGTATTTCCACAAGAACACTGACAATCTTACATGAGATCGTCAGTGTTCTTGCAGAAATTCAAGAGGCCAGTGTAGACAGCTGGCAAGTTTTTCCGGAAAAGCGGCTGATTTTCCGGAAAAACTTGCCAGTCTAGGCACAGCCAAGGGGTGCTCAACAATATAAACTTGTTTTATTGAGGAAAGTAATGGTCTCTTTCCTGAATATCAATTATATTTTATTTCCCTTTTGAAAAACTCCACAAAACATCTAAACTAATGTAAATGAACTGGATATCAATTTTACACCAATGCATTTTTCAGACAAGATATTTACCTCACCTATAGTTCTCAATTTTTTGCCATAATTTTTTTTTCATTTAAATATTAATTCTAGATGCCTGTTGAAATCCATGGGTCTACTATGTGCTATAAATTATGCACATTGGTAAGGACCTTGCTGAATAAGGGTCTTACTTTAAAATAGACACTCCAAGGAACCAATTTGAACTTGTAGGGAAATGGAATTGATATATAATAGTTTGTTTCACTTTCTACCTTGTGACTCTCTAATTGGTCTCAATTAGAGCATGCCATAAAATAGAATTTCAAATGTGTATGGGGAAGAGGGAATTTTATCCTCCATTAGGATAACAGCTAATGGAAAAATGAAAAAGCAAAAGGGTTTTTTTTTTAGAGGAAAAATTCTGAAAAAAATCTCTTTTGGGAGAACCAAAATGAAACTGTTTAGCTTGCCTTTTACTGCCCAACTACCTAGGGAGTGAGCAGCCTGAGGGGAGATCTGTTTGTGGTATTGCTACATGGTAAAACAGGGAGCTGGAAAAGCATGGGTTGACCCCAGACAGGCTGGCAAGCCTCTTGTGTGCCTAACTTCTGTCAAGACTTTTGTTGGAATTGACATTTCCCATCAATGTTGAGGGTGAAAACACTGTTTTCTAATAGTGCACAGCATAACAGTTGGATGTGTTCTTATCCTCAATAAGAATATTGTTTTAATACTGCAATAAGTTCTAATCATTTCCCCAGAATTACAAAAAGTTCAAAAATCAAAACTGAGCTATAAAGGATACGTGGAATATTGTGTGATATCTTTACAAATAGCCCAATAAAAATCCTTTCTCTGGGATACTTATGGGTATAGGTGTTCATATTAAATAATGTACTCAGAATTCTCCATATTATAACTAATCTGCACATAATAAACTTGGAGTATATTGAATTTTCTTGTGACTTCAAGAAAACAAAGGTAAGGAAACTTGGTGATAAGACTGGCCTTATGCCTAATACCCAGATGATAGGGAAACAAATGTACAAAATAATACAGGAGTTCATAGTCTGACTGGCAGGTATAGTATTTTGATGGTTTGAGCCTGCTCCTAACAAACAGAGCTGGAGTTGGAGCTGCCATATATACCACCGTGTTTATAGCCAGTTGGACAAATGAGGAGACTCTGGAAACAGAAGGGAAAAAATTCTCTTTGCAAAATGACAATGGGGAGATACATGGAGTTTCTGAAGTAGTGGAACACTTTGTTTCTAGTTGATGTGCTGTGTCCTTGTACCTAGATGAAAAAGTGGATGCACCTGGGACAGTGGCAGGGTAGGGTTAAGTTAAATCTGAACTATTTCAGAATCCATTGGAGTCATCTTTGCCTATGAAATTTTTCAAATATCTCTCTTCCACGTCCTCTGTTAAATTTGAATAGGAAGAAATGGTTCTTTGCCAGATCCCATGTCTCATAACAAAAAGTTACAAATCCCTGAATACCCCTAAATAACCTGAGTATTCTTGATGGATTGCTTCTCTCCATTATTCTGTAGTGACTCAGCCTCTGGAGAGGTGCTCAAAGCAGAGAATCTTTAGTATGAAAGAGAGAACAGTAGAACTGCGAGGAGAAAATTGGTTGATCTAGCATTGATATATTATGTATCTTACCAAATAATATTCTTTATAAATGAAAAGTAATGAAAAGTGTATTTATTTGATAATTGAAATACACACATTTTAGAGCCCATTGTCATCTTATAGGCATGGGATGGAATATGAAAAATTTCCTGTTTGAACTTTTTGAATTACTTTTTACTTATTTGTCTCCTTGATCTGTTAAGTGAGTACTGTCAATTTCCAGAAGAAATAGAGTATAAAGTAGGGTTATTTATGGACAGTGAAAGTGGCACTTATGTCTTACTGATCATATAATTTTAATTTGTGCACAGGAGAAAAAGCCTTCTTTATTATAACCATTACAGAGCCATGGAGGCTGATTCTAATCTCATTCAGGCAGTTTGCTGTTGACCTGTGAACTGACCTAATTTGGATGGGCATGCCAGTAAATCGAAAACAGCGTGATGTGCATTTTACAGGTTACCTGCTCAAAACAAAACCACACTTTTAAGATGGCAATATTAAAATTCTGTGAAAAGACACTAGAATGAATTTCAACATAGGTGAATGGATAATCCTTCTATTTTGGAACTTGCTTCTGATTAATGTGTAGACAAAAACAGTGAGGTTCTTGTGCTGATGTGCATGATAAAAGGAGCTTAAGACACTTCCCCACTTCATGTGGCCTATGCAAGGGTCTGGCATGGTTATCATTCCTATATTCTCACAAATGCAGGGAGCCTTATCAGAGGTATATGGAACAGGCTATGAACATGGAACCCTCCTTTCAACATTCATACTCTGGCCATCAGACAGCATGCACAGGATCTGTACACAAAGCAATTTGGAAAGGTGGTGGGCTTTCTTGATCTACTTATAGGCTGGTGCTTTTCTCTACTGCCCTTACTCAGCCCAGGGATCCATTATACAACTTGATTCTCAGTTGTAAAACAGTGCTATGTTTCACAGATTTCAAATCCAGAAGGGACATTACAGTTATTTCTGACTTCAAAATGCTAAGGCCATGTTAGGCTCAACTAATGAGGAATGTAGTACGTTAACTTTTTATTGTAATTCTGACTTAATATATTTTAATTGTAAAATATTGAGGCTTTTGAAATCAGGGTCAAATGATCTGTCTTCAGACAGAACTTCACTAATACCAAGCATTGTTAGATTTGTTTTACGTCTTTTTGGTAAGTCCAGTGTGCATAGTTATGTTCCAAGTATTTCCTTTCCTACTTTTTTTTGAATGTTTGAGACAAACATGCATTCTGGGGATTGTCACCTTTAATTTGGGATGTCTGCTGTCATCTTGTATGTAGGACATATTTGAAAAAAAAATAGGTTTAGGCATATCTGCCTTCAATCTCTCTAATACATTTTAAATGACAGATATAACAATTACAATTAGAATAGGTATATTTTTAAAAATACTTTGTATTCACACAACTTTCATGATTCTCAATTGCTTTTTAAAAGACTTAGTTCTCTTGTTTTTTATGCTCTCAAATAAGGCAATAAAATTGTCAAAGTATCTTTTCACTTTAAATTCCTTATTCCTTTTCATTGTCCTGTATCTGTTATTTTCTTAAACTATTTAGTGTTTCAGCAGTCTTCTATCCCATCTTTTTCAGTTGCTCTAATATATTAGCATACCTCTGTCTTCCTCCTCATAAAAAATACCAGTAAATGATAGTGTTCTTATTCTTAATATGACCTTTCTTCTCAGCAGCACAACTCGCTCCTATGCTTGCAAAATTCAAATTTTTGTCTGGCTCAGTGGTATGAACTTTAGCTTTGTCTGCAGGCTATTTTTTCTTCATCATAAGCCTGATGGGCACATTCGTGTCCACAGTGAAGAGCAAGGCTGCCAGGTCAACAGCAATATGCTGTAAACTCATGAAGCCAAAGAAGCTTACCCCTTCCATCTTGAATGGTTCATTAAAATGATGGTAAAATTGAAGAGCTCTGTGAATTAATGAAATACTGATGAGCAAAGTTTTACGTGGTTTGATATTAAAATCCCCCAAATACACTTTGCACACTAGTAGAAAAGCAAAACTTTTATATTTATTATATTCTGATTTACATTTTATAAAGTATATCACTAGCCTATTTCTCACCATTTGTTCTTGCACGGCAACAATTCAGAGGGGCAAAGCCGTGGAGACTATGCTGGATTTAATACTTTAGCAGCTGGGAAGAATATAATCTGTGCTGAAGTTCCACTTATATAGGCCCTGAATCTAAAGTCCCTTGATGTCACAGGAGTTTTTCTATTAACTCAAATAGACTTTGAGTTTGAACCATCTTATCACAGATGAAAGTTTGCCATTTACTTTCTTTGATTTGGATAGGCTTTTCACATACTTGTTCACTGGAGAATTAATACTCAGCTAGAATGCAGGAAATACTCTTCTTTTCTCCTCTCTCCTCCCTTGTTTTCCCTTCTTTATCAAAAGTGTGGTAGAGCTGAGAAATTGACATGTTCTAGGCCCTGAAAATCTTCCAATCTCTAAGTTAAGAATCAATGAGACAAAATGGGAGGAGAGGCCTGCAAGGGGAGGGGTCACCCAAAGGTACGGAGGGTGGGCATGAAGGAGTCACTCCTTTTAACAATTACACTTTTGGCCAGGGCACAGAGAGTGATGCACTTCCCAAGTGCTACCACAAGTCACCTATGGATACTGTTATGTTACTTTAGGTGTATGTGCTTATCTTGAATATTATATGCCCGTGTATAATTATATATATATATATATGCCAGGCAGGAAAGGTTCAAAGGTAAAAATGGCAGGTAGGTGCTCAACTCAATTAGAAAAATTCCAAGACAGACACCTAGCTGCCACTTGTGCTTTTGGAAGAAAAAAATTCTCTCCTTCAGGTAACTTAGTACAGAATGGATGCCCACAATTGGGTAATAAAATGTCAAATTAAATTTAATGTTGATAAATGTAAAGTAGTGCACATTGGAAAAAATAATCTCAATTATACATACAATATGATGGGGACTAATTTAGCTACAACTACTCGAGAGATCTTGGGGTCATTGTTGACCTCTGAAAACATCCACTCAATGTGCAGCAGCAGTCAAAAAAGCAAACAACGTTAGGAATAATTTAAAAAGGGATAGAAAATAAGATGCAGAATATCTTATTGCCCTTATATAAATCCATGGTATTATCTTGAATACTGTGTACAGATGTGGTCTCCTCATCTCAAAATAGATGTACTGGTATTAGAAAAGGTTCAGAGAAGGGCAACTAAAATGATTAGGGGTTTGGAATGGCTCCTATATGAAGAAAGATTAAAAGGACTTAGATTTTTTCATCTTAGACAAGAGGAGAGTAAGGGGGTATATGATAGAATTCTATAAATCATGACTGTTGTTGAAAAAGCGAATAAGGAAGTTATTTACTTGTTCCCATAATATAAGAACTAGGGGAATTAGTTCTAATGAAATTAATAGGTGGCAGGTTTTAAACAAACAAAGTAAGTTTTTCTTCCTGCAGTGCACAGTCAAGTTGTGGAACTCCTTGTCAGAGGATGTTGTGAAGACTAGGACATTAACAGAGTTCAAAAAAGAGGTAGATAAATTCATGGCGGATAGGTCCATCAATGGGTATTAGCCAGGATGGGTAGGAATGGTTTCCTGAGACTTTGTTTTTTGGGAAATAGATGACAAGAGGGACCACTTGAAGATTACCTGTTGTGGTTCATCCCTGTAAGGCATCTGGCATTGGCCACTGTTGGCAGACAGGATACTGGGCTGGATGGACTTTTGATCTGACCCTATAGGGCTGTTCTTATGTAATTCTGATTCTCCTTTACATTTATAAGTGCTGGGTGTTCAGATCCTCTGATAGGTGGAATTTTAGAGAGTATGAACATATGCGAGTTAGGAGGAAGGATCAGATATTAAATGGCTTACATGCAATCTCCTTGGGGATGACAGTGATGGCTCTTCTTGCCAATCTTGGTAAACTCTCAAAAGTCAGCAGAGCCTCAAAGACTTTTGGAAATGTTACTCTGATTTAAAAATGATGGGACTTGGGAAAGAGTTACATGAGTTCTCAGCACAAGATATGGCCACGGAAATGTTGCACTCTGATATTACTCAAGATAACATGTTGATGGGGAAATATAAAACCCCTCTGTGTCCTGTGGTTTAAATGGGGATTTCAGGGCTAGCCATGGGTTAGGGAAGCCCTAGCAGTGCATCTACTAGTTAAGATGAGCACCATAGGCCTAATCACTCCTGGAGCATAGTTGTTAAACAAATCAGTCAGCTTTCAGGCCCATCCATCTATCTCCTTCCCTCCCCCTAGGGAAAAACATTGAAACAAAACAAGACATGAGCAAAACTACACTGAATTATGTTTTTCCTTTACATTCTTTTCCTTCCATCCTTCATTTGTACATCTTCCTGTTAAATGATTAAACATTTGCATGGTCTTTTAAAAAACATTTCAGTGTCTGGTATTTAGGAGAAACACTAGTATTCTTCCAATTTTTTGTTTTCTTTTTCCTATTGTAAAACTTGTGTAGAGTAAATGACAATGGTGATCAGAATATTACCTTTATTTTTTGCCATGGAATCATACAGCCTCTTCAGCCACGGAGTTATAAGCTTATCTTGTATCTGAAATGAGGCATTCCACTCCTTATTGTTTGTGTGCCCTTGTGTATGAGAGAGCAATAAGAATTGTGCACAGTTTCTCAAAGTATGCCCTAATCCATTTGATAAGACTGTAGGTATCTTGGAATGGAAATACACAGAGGTGTCATGCAATGACAATGTCTTGGTGGTATTTTCTTCTAATCCAGACCTTGAAAAAGCATACATATAATATCTGTTTCCCAATGTTAGCATTCTGAAAGGCACTACTGTTTCCATGGCATCATGTTATCTCTCTGAATTTTCTTGCAAGATCTGTAAGGGAAAAACATTAATTAAATACCAGCAGAAAATTGATGTCCTATGCATGCCATGAGATAATCCAAGCTTTCATAGTCCCAGGCCAGAGAGATTTTACACTTATATTGTTCTTTAATACTGGAAGATCACAGAATACTTCCCAAATTTATCATCACTGAAGCATAGGTTCCTCTTGGATAAAAAATAGCATTTTGGGAGATCCCTTAGAGCTAACTGCCCAACAGTGGAAGGGAAGGTAAACTTTAGTCGGGGGCCAATGAATCCAAACTGTTGTTCAAAAGTTCTACAGAGCTTTAGGACAAAATTTTCAGAGGTGTGCAAGCAGACTTTTTCCACAGGTCAGTAGAGTTCATAGATTTTTCTAGACTTCTGCTGATATGCATAACAGAGTTTACACCCACAATGTGTTTGTACTTACTTTTGCGCTCATATTGCACACAAAAGTGGGTTTTGCAGGTATACATTCCAGAATTTAAGTCTGAAAGTGTAACCTTTTTATGGGTGAGTGACAGAATATATAAAGATAGGGATCATATTCTGAAAATCCCCATTTCACTGACCTGTGTTGCAAACCACTTAATTTCATATTGTCTCTGTAGTAAATTTTATGGAACTCATCTGAATTTTGTGTCCTGTAAACCCCTATATATCAAAAGTAATATCTAAGTATTACTAAGAAAATAAAAGTAATTTCTAAGACTTTTTTTTGGCAATTCAGGTTGGGGAGGAGGATGTTTTGAGGGAAACTGATCGGAAGGAGCTAACTAGAAACGAGGAAAACTAACCAAGTGGATATGACTGGTCTGAGACAAAGGATATCTGTGGGTGTTCAGTTCCCACTTCAGCCACAGATTTCCTGAGTGGCTTTGGGCAAGTCACTTAATTCACCCTGTGACTCCATAATCAGTAAAGGGAGAATAACAAATGAGGGTTGACTCCTTTGCTGCCTGAAAACATACCATGTTCAGTGCTAAGAATGTATAAGGTATAAAAGCAAGAGCCATTCTTCCTCATTTTTTCAGGTAGAATGGCTATTGTGCAAGAGTGGGTTTTTGCACAAAAAGATATTGTGTAGATGGCTCCTTTTTGCACAAAAACCTCTTGTGCAAAAATGGCTCCTAATTAATTATTCTAATGAAGCACAGCAACAGGCTAATCTGTGCTTCATTTGCATAGGCTTTTGCGCAAGAAGGAAGCAGTGTAGAATAGCTAGGCTTCAGAGCATTCTCAGGACAATTATATGTCGTTAGATCATTGCCACAAGCCTTCTAGCCAAGTCTGAATTTTACTGCCATGGGCTGTGTAAATAGACACTTGGTTGTGTGCACAGCATCAGGGAGTGAACGTCCCAGCTTGGGTAGGTAGATATGAGCTAGTTCTGCTCAAGCTGACTCACTAAAAATAGTAGTCTAGTGAGCATTGGAAATGCCTCAGGCTAGCAACCCACCAAAATAGCAAGGAGGGTCAGGTAGATTTGCACTCAAGTGGCTAGACCAAGATACTCCTAGTTCCACTGCTATTTTTAGTGCACCTGCTTAAGCATGCTGAGAGCATGCTGCCTGTCTACCCATGCTGGGATGCATGCTCCCAGCTGTAGTGCAAACAGTGGAGACTGTGCCTTCATTTCCTTTCTGCAAAATAGGTATAGCAGGGCTTCCGTACCTCTCAGAAGTGTTGTGTGGGTAAGTAAATGCATTAAATTGAGGCATTCAGATACTAAATGACTTTCATTAAAATAAGCATATAAAAATGTCCCATGGCAAACTACATATCAGCTGTACTTAGGTTTGGTGAGCTCTTGACATAGATGCAAGGAGTGGGTTAGAGGCAATGATGACAGTGAGTGAATATAATTTCTAAGCATCATGCTTGCTTGTCGGTCTTGTGTATACTATACATATCCCATACTATTCATAACTTGTGAACATATAGGCATGAAAACCTGCTCTAGGGAACTTACAATGGGATTTTAGACGGGGTCATAGAAAGGGCAGGGTTAATGTGTGGGGGAATCACAAGAGTTGGAGAGCTGTGGCCGAATAGTTCAAGGATTGGTTGCAGATATGGATTTTAACTGAAAAGCATATATCTAATCCAGAGGAAAGCAGCAGCAAGCCCTAGGCTAAAAATGTCACAATACCCTGTTCTTGCAGTGAAACAGGATAAGTTACATTTGATCTGGGGTCAAGAATGCCAAGTAATTGGAGGAATAACATAATATGTGGGTACCCTTTAACCAAACTCTTACATTCTAGGCAATCCCCAGAGAATTCTAGTATTGTGTGGGAAGGGACTGTTTACAGTTCTGATTAGTGCTTAATGCTTAAATATCCTGCTGTGGAAAATCTGTGTGGTTCCTCAGTACAAGAGAGACAGTCATGGCAGAAATCATAGTCTTCAAAAGCCTAGTATCGAAGGGTGATAGACAACAGGAATCTGAGAAACAACCTTTCCAAAGATCAAACTGACTCTGTGTGACTAGGGATCAGTTGAAAACTGACTCCTCAACATAAAACGAATATCAGAAAAATAAATGCACACTCCATTATTCCATATTTTATTTTTTTCTCATTTGTCTTTAATATCTGCTCTCTCTACTAGAGAGCTTGATACGTTACCCTAAAGGAATCAGAGCATCATGTCTGCTTAATTGCAAAAAAAACAAACAAACAAACAAACAAACAAACAAAACCAAAATCCACATCCAAAACAATACTTTATTTGTAGTATTAGCATCATAATTGGTTTTTTTTTGGTCTGCTGGTTGAATGGACTCATTTTTTCCATTGAGATTGCTGTGCAATTATTATGCCTGGTGAAGACTAATACAACATTGGCATTCAACACCTTAGCCTTCTTGATCTACTCCTTTATTAAATCTCCTCAGCTAAGTAGAGGACCTATCTCTTTTGCTTGCTCCTAGTTTATTTACAGAACTTCTTCTTACTGCTTTTTATGAATCCTGCTAGCAGTAAGGCACAAAATGAGTTAATCTTTCTAACTGTGTCCCCTCCATGCTTATACTGTTCTTTGATACTTCTCTTCCATAGCAGTTTGTCCATGTTTCCACTTTTCTTCATTTTCCTTTTTGATTTCAGGTAATTAAATAGCTGCTGCTATCACCCAGCCCTAATCGTGGTCATCAAGCTTCTAACTTACAGAGCAGATAATTGCATTGGAAGGAGTTACCAAAACAAATGAAGAGCATTGTATACCTTGTTTACTCTGCACATGTTGCATACCTTTTTGTTTCCTGCCAATAAAGGCTAATTCTGAATAGAAGCAAGAAGCCTTTCTACACCCACCAACCCTTTCATTCCCACATACAGACTCTAGAGATGGGAACAAAGACAATGTGAGGCTACTACTGACAGCAGAGCTAGCTGCCTCAAAGAAGTACTGAGAGGTGACTGGGTCAACTTCCAATTGCCAAAGAAACTATTTGGTTCTCAGGGGGAAAGCTTGCCAAAAACCGATTGGAATATCTACAAATTCTGATGTGTTAACTAGGCACAATGCCCATAGGTGATTGGAGCTATACACTTTCATATCCAATCCTACTGCAAGCCTGTGGTTTATACACCAATATCTGTCTTTGTACATGTAGTACAAAAAGAATATTTCAAAGAATTGCAACAGGATCAGTCTTCCAAAATGCACAAGTATATTTTTGATTCTCCAAATAATCAGGACATATGTCAAAACAGTAATATTCTTTCAGAGCTTTCATTATGTACATGCCTCTTGAGGGAATTTCTGAATTTAATAAGGAGGGCAGTCTAAATTTTTGACTTGCTGATCCTCCATTGAAAGCTGTGCAACCTCCTGCTGCAAGGTGTGATTTCAGTACATTAGGATTGCTTTGAAAATGTGCTTCAGAGACTTTGGGCTAGATCCGCCCAATGATTAAATGTTTAACTGCCACTTTAGGCATCTCAATCCAATGTTTAGGCACCACTGAGATCCTCAAAGCCCTCTGAATAGCTGCCTCCTAACCCTGTAGCCTCAAATATTCCCCTGGTACTTAAATTTCTGCTGGCAAGTCCCATATGGACCTACTATGCTGCCAGTGGTCACATGTTAAACAGCCTAAACTCAGGGTGCTGAACTACTTGACTCACAACTAAGCCTCACCAGGATTCTTAAACCAGATGTTGCCTGCCTATTTCATCTGCTGGGCCTGACCTGAGCACCCTACTGGATCAGGTCTCACTCAGAGGACTACAAGGAGTGACCAGATCAGGAAGGGCTGTACTATAACTAAGCCTTTTTAATACTCCATGGCTGTGTCTACACTGGGCCACTTATTCCGGAAAATCAGTCGCTTTTCCGGAATAAGCTGCAAGCTGTCTACACTGGCCCCTTGAATTTCCGAAAAAGCACTGACGATCTACTGTAAGAAATCAGCTGCTTTTCCGGAAAAACTATGCTGCTCCCGCTCGGGCAAAAGTCCTTTTTCCGGAAAACTGTTCCAGAAAAGGGCCAGTGTAGACAGCACAGTAGTGTTTTCCGCAAAAAAGCCCCAATCTTGAAAATGACGATCGGGGCTTTTTTCCGGAAAAGCGCATCTACATTGGCCACGGACGCTTTTCCGGAAAAGGGGCTTTTCCGGAAAAGCATCCCGCCAATGTAGACGCTCTTTTTCCGGAAATACTTATAACGGAAAACTGTTCCGTTTTAAGCATTTCCGGAAAATCATGCCAGTGTAGATGTAGCCCATAGGTCTATGGTTTGGGCTCGCTCTGCTCTAAATCTAAATGGAAGATTTAGAGCAGTGATTTGAACTGCAGTCTCCTATATCTCAAGTGAGTGCCATAACCCACAGGCTATTCTGCAGAGGGTTTTCTGATCTCTGCTGTTGAAACTGCTCAATTATGTATAAAAGGTTGGATGTATATTGGGCTACAGAGTTTTTAAGGTCTCTGCTATGATATGGGAGACCCAGGTCCCAGAACAGATCTCCCACTTTCTAGCTAAGTGCTTTAACCAGTGGGTTAATGACTATAATGGAATGAATGGGCTCTCCTCTCTCTCACCAACCTCAAAAGAAGATTGGGTGGGGGGGAGAGAAAGAGGGCTGACTTAGATGCTTAATTCCTGGAACATGTTCATGGTTGTGAATTCCAAGCAAGATGGATTGTAAGCCCACTCAAAAGGAACATAGCTACCTATTCTGTGTGGTAGAGTTTAGCCACAATTCTTTTGACATTACCTCAGGAAGCTCCAGGCTCAGCTTGTTAACTTCGGTCAATCCTATCTTAAATTTACATTTCCCACATAGACGGCACAGTGGCAAAATACCTAGAAGTTGGGAGCTGCCGTGCTTAAGCACGGCAAGGCTTACATCCCTTGCTGGATTTAGCAGTTTATCATGCAATATAGGAATTTGGTTTTATCATTTAAATTATACAGTTCAAATGTTGACCAATCCCAATTTAAAAATGTGCAGGTGTAACTCAAGAATTAAAGTTCTGGAGGAAAATTCCTCCCCCCTTCAAAGATTAAATTGAATGTACAACATGAAATTTCACTGCATTTGCTTTTCTGGTTTAGCTCTATGCACTGTCCATCACACACTTACATGTATATAAACTATCAAAAGTGAATAGTTCCATTGTCTGCATAAAGGTGCACTTATTTAAAAATATTTGAATTCCTGTACAAACACATTTAAACCTAGTTTATATTGATTTAAACTGTATAGATTCCTTGCTGCAACCTTACTGGGACCCAAAATTGTGGAAGCTTCTGGGGAAGTCATAAAGTCCTAGAATACTAAGACTGGAAGGAACCTTGAGAGGTCATGGAGTCCAGTTCCCTCATGGCAGGGCCCAGTACTGTCTAGACCATCCCTGATAGTCATTTATCTAACCTACTTTTAAATATCTCCAGAGATGGAGATTCCATAACATCCCTAGGCACTTTATTCCAGCGTTTATCCACCCTGATAGTTAGGAACTTTTTCCTAATGTCTAGCCTAAACCTCCCTTGCTGCAGTTTAAGCCCATTGCTGCTTGTTCTATCCTCAGAGGGAGGAAGAACAATTTTTCTCCCGCCTCCTTGTGACCCCCTTTTAGATACCTGAAAACTGCTATCATGTCCTCTTTCAATCTTCTCTTTTCCAAATTAAACACGCCCAATTCTTTCAGTCTTTCTTCATAGGTCATGTTCTCTAGACCTTTAATCATTCTTGTTGCTCTTCTGTGGACCTTCTCCAATTTCTCCACATCTTTCTTGAAATGTGGTGCCCAGAACTGGACACAATACTCCAACTGAGACCTAATAAGTGCAGGGTAGAGTGGAAGAATGACTTCTCATGTCTTGCTCACAACACTTGCTTGTGGTCCACTATAACCCTAGAACCCTTTCTGCCGTATTCCTTCCTAAACAGTCGCTTCCCATTCTGTATGTGTGAAACTGATTGTTCCTTCCTAAGTGGAGCACTTTGCATTCGTCCTTGTTAAACTTCAGCCTTTTTACCTCAGACCATTTCTCCAATTTGTCCGGATCATTTTGAATTATGACCCTGTCCTCCATAGCAGTTGCAACCCCGCCCAGCTTGGTATCATCTGCAAACTTAATAAGCGTACTCTCTAAGCTGATATTTAAATCGTTGATAAAGATATTGAACAGAACCAGTCCCAAAACAGAAACCTTCAGAGCCCCACTTGTTATATCTTTCCAGCAGGATTGTGAACTGTTAATAAACTACTCTGAGAACAGTTATCCAGCCAATTATGAACGCATCTTATAGTAGCCCCATCTAAGTTGTATTTGCCTAGTTTATTGATTAGAATATCATGGAAGACCATATCAAATGCCTTACTAAAGTTTAGGTATACCATGTCCACCACTTCTCCCTTATCCACAAGACTCATTATCCTATCAAAGAAAGCTATCAGATCGGTTTGACATGATTTGTTCTTTACAAATCCATGCTGGCGGTTCCCTATCACCTATTATCTTCCAAGTGTTTGCAGATGATTTCCTTAATTACTTGCTCCATTATCTTTACTGGCACAGAAGTTAAACTGACTGGTGTGTAGTTTCCTGGGTTGTTTTTATTTCCCTTTTTATAGATAGGCACTATATTTGTCCTTTTCCAGTCTCTTCTTGTTCCAGACCAATAACAATATATCAGTGTATGTTAGTAGTTTTCTTAATAGTTCCCTACCATATCAGGTTTGAGGGTTTCTTTCTTGCTTTCTCTCTTTGGTACAATGAATATTTATGTATTTATACAAAGTGGAACCATTTCCATAGGAAAGACGGAGAACAACCTACTCCAGTACATGCAATTTATAACTTTTACCACAGAAAATTTAAATTTTGTGGCAGCTGTGTTTTCTGTTGGAAAATCAGAAAATTACCAACTAGCTCTACTTCTCTTTATAGAAGCTAACAATTATCTTCCACCCAAAGGGAAGTAAAAGATTTCCTTTTAGAAAATAAAACAAAATGAAGAGACTCACAGGCAACTCCTCATTATAAAACCTAGTTTTTTAAAATGTACTATAACTAATAAATGTCTGCCATCAAATGATATTAGGATGCTGGTTCATGCTGCCTTTGTAGATATGAAAATCTTCAACTTCTAGCTTTCTACCTGTACCTGCAATACACATTACTCTGAAGTGCTTAGGGAAGGACTTGTGTATTCCCTTATGCACCCTACAGAGTTAACATTTGTACTTCCAATCAAAACAAATGCAACTGTTTTTCAGCAAGGAGCTATCCACACACCATTCTTATGCATACATTAATTCCATCCCTTGTAGAAGTACCATGTTTCCTATTCCATATATCTCTTCATCCTATCCCAGCAGCACTGATCACAATCTTTATAGCAAAATTTAAACACCAAATATAAAATACAAAGGCAGTTGGTTGCTCCCATGCATCATCCTGTTTCTATATTTTACATGACTATATCTTTGTTTCAATTAAACACTGTGGGATTTTGATGGCTTATTTTTAAACATCTAAGTAATTTATTTTCATTTTAAGTTCACCAGAGTTTTATTTGCCTGATTACTATATGCATTCTTGCAGACGAATAGAATAACTGGTGATGATTTTCATTGTGCATTTTATGTGCCAGAAAAGTTACAGAACCTGCTCTTTAATCAGAAAGAAACACTGATGTGCATAGTGTATGGAAGGGTAACATTACTAGAATGTCAGAGACATAGTTCCACAGGCAATCTAAGCATGACTAGTGCTGGAAGCTAATCACACAGATGTCACTGCTATAATGGTTCATGGAATATATGTATTTGAGTCTTATATTTTATAAACCTACATAACCTGTTTGTGGACATGGACACCTCTGATTGCTTTAGGGACTGAAAAAGGGAAATGTACTATAGCATTACTAAGAGATTCATGAACAAGATTTGTTTGGCTACCTGCACTGAAAAGCTAAGAGGCCAAGGGAATTTCAATGTAGCACAATGTACCAATTTTCCTTCAGCTTGTGAGCTAAAAATCTTGGTGTCACTGGGGATAGCATGGACAGCAGCTCAGGCTAGTTACCCTAGTATGTGCCCCGGGATCTGAGATAGGTTTCCAGTGTCTGGTTCAAGCCACCACACATGCTACCTCTAACTAGACTACTATATTTAACACTCTAGCTTGAGAAAAGTTAACAAGGGTAAAGCTACATAAGCTGGGACTCACACCTCTCACCCCAAAGGTAGTCTTACCCAAGAATATAGTATAGTTAGTGAGACACTGTTGTATAATTACTGACTCATGCAAAACTCCACATATCCTGAGTAAGGGTGTAATTTGCATAATTAATATAAAATTGCTTTTGGTATATAAAACTTTGCTTCTGGCTACTGCTCTTAGAACTCCACCTCTAAAAATCTATGTCAAATATAGATGTTTCAGTTTTTTTATCTTGCCCCACGCTTACCTCACATTCTCCTTCCTACCTTATTGGTTCCCTTTTACTCATAAGGAAGATGAAATTATCTGTACATGTACATAACAAGTAACATTTTTTTAAAATTAGTGTTTAATTAAAAAAAAATGTTGCCTCCTTTACCTACAGAAATGAGTGGGGGAGGGGATGAAGTTCAGTAATGCTTGCACAGATGCACTGTTCCCCTGTTAACCAAACTTGGATCGGTAAAATGCTCATCTAGACATAGTGAATGAAGGAAGAAGAATGTTGATGAGGAGGGAAAGGGAAGTGAAACAGAGAGCTTTAAAAACGCGTGTATTTTAAATAGTTAGCCTTCTTAAGCATCAAGTGTTTCCGAGGAGACAGGCAATTCTCTACATCCTCTAATTCCTCCAAGATAAGCGAGAGGTATATTGGCAAACAAATATAGGGATGTTTGTTTTGCTTCTGGTTGTGCACTAGTTGTTTTTCATGTCAATGGAGCAGTTGACCTCTGATCCTCTAATCAGAGCCTTGCTCCTTTAGCCATATAAATAGACTCAATGAAGCCATGTGAGTATAAATCAAATTACAAGATGGGGACCATTATAAGTACTACAGTTGACCAATGTGGATCATTTTTTAAAAAGTACCCTTCACTTTTTCTACCAACACAGCAAAATTCAACTCAAAGATCGGAGTGCATGAAGGACTTGTTAGGCTGAAGTAAGTTTGTACTTTTTTCTGATATTCTTTGTCCATGTAACTTTGAAGTCCAAAGTTATTTACATTGCAACTTTCAGGCAACTGGTACATGTTTTACATAGGTCCTATGTCAGTGAACTAAAAACTAACTGCAAAAAATAGAGTTCATCTATTTAAATTGTTCTTTCCTAATCACATTAATACACATTTAAAAAAAATGAGCACAGTAGATAGTGTTTTGATAAAAATAACTTTGATCTCAGCAAAGCTTTGTTATGCTACAGAAGAACAGTAAATACTGTTACAACAATTGGCAGAACTCTCCCATTGTCTCTCTTTTGAAGGCACCAGTAATTCATTGTGTCACAAAAGCTCAAGGGTCAGAATGTTTGACTTGCTATTCTTTGCTTCCTCAATAATAATTAGATCACCAAATTATAGAACATATCAAAGGGCAGGTCATCGAATGTATTTGTTTACATTTAGATTTTTATCCAGAAGCATAAAAATAATTCAAAGTGACCAGAAGCAACATGGGTTTTTAGATTAGCTTGCAAAGAACTAGTTTAGTCAATGCAGCTTGCATGTCAGAATTCTGGACAATGTTATTTTGCCTGAAAATATTTCCTCATGTTTCCCTGACTATCTCCGAAATGAGACAGGATGTCTTCTTCTGGAAAAGCTCTACATATTGCTCTAGGACAAATGCTAACATTGAAAAGCTTGCCACTGATCCTTGTCTCTTTACTGCAGGTTTAGTCATAAGAAAATAGGAAAGAAGGAAGCAGTATTAATGGAATTTTATGTTTAATGATGCAGTTGCAGGATTTTATAAACATATATGGTTAGTGTCAAAATTTGGATTGGCTATTGCTCTGTAAAAACCAATTTTATTTATTTTAAATTTTAATTTAATTTTTCAAATTTTAATTTTGCAATCCTCCTGTATGGAAGACATTGGCTTGTTAATATGTGTTGGCAGAGAAGGCTCGTCAAGAAATTAGAAGCAATAGTATTTAAATTTCAAGCACAAGAAAGCTTAAATAATGTTTGTAGTATGTTATGTACAAGAAAAAATAAAATTCTCAGCAGTTTATAATGAAAAGGAGGCAGAAAAATTATTCTCTTTAACTTCTGATGATAGCACAAGAAGCAATAGGCTTAAATTGCAACATTGGGAGGTTTAGATTGGATATTAGGAAAAACTTTGTATAATTACGATGGTTAAGCACTACAATTAATTACCTAGGCAAGTTGTGGAATCTCCATCTTTGGAGATTTTTAAAAGTAAGTTAGACCAACACCTGTCTAGGTATTGCTTGGTCCTTCCATGAATGCAGGGGACTGGACTTGATGACTTCTTGAGTTCCTTCCACTTCTATGAGTGTTATAATAAATCTTTTGTCTTCCAGACAAACCTAAGCCATTCTGTCTCTTCAGAACATGAACAAATTGGGAAAATCCCCTACAAAACGTTCCATTCTAGGTCAACTTTTGCACAGAAGATACTTTTGGGATTTTCATATTCCTCTCTGCACACAATTTTCAGAACCATGAATCACAGAATAAAATAACTGGAAGGGACCTTAAGAGTTCATCAAGTTCAGTCCCCTGCCCTTATAGCAGGACCAAGCACCATCTAGATCATCCCAGATAGACGTTTCTCTAACCTGCTATTTAAATATTTCCAATATTGGAGATTTCACAACTTCCCTAGGCAATTTATTCCATTGTTTAACCAGCTTGACAGTAGGGAATGTTTCCTAGTGTCCAACCTAAACCTCCCTTGCTGCAATTGCTTCTTGTCCTATCATCAGAGGTCAAGAAGAACAATTTTTCTTCCTCCTCTTTGTATTACCGTTTTAGGTACTTGAAAATTATCATGTTTTCTCTCTTCTCTTTTCCAAACTAAAGACACCCAATTCTTTGAGTCTTCCCTCATTGTCTGTTTTCTAGACCTTTAATAATTTTTGTTGCTCTGATCTGGACCTTCTCCAATTTCTCCATGTTTTTCTGAAATCTCGTGTCCAGGACTAGACACCATACTCCAACTGAGACTTAATTAGCACAGGATAGAGTGGAATAATGACTTCTTGTGTCTTTCTCACAATATTCCAGTTCATGAAATTTCATGAAAATATTTTTAGAAGCATAAAAATCACCAAAATCAATTAACAATATATTTAGCATTATACTGTAGTTGGTGACATGTCTCTCATCTCTTTGCTCAGCCCTGATTGTAGAATCCTGGAACAAATCTTACTGATAAGTGTCCTACTGTAAGTAATTGTCATGGTGTAGCCAGACATGAACCCCATCTTGTTCCCCCCCCCC
>JANRFK010001234.1:64773075-64783313 GCA_030068395.1 Apalone spinifera
TTTCCGTTAAAAGTATTGCCGCAAAATCATGCCAGTCTAGACGTAGCCGTATTGTAATATCTGTCTCACACTGGTCAACCTTATGTGAATAGAAATTAGAATCAATGTTTGCATAAATGTGAATATAAAATATTAAATCACTTATGCAATCACTCTGACTTGGGGTGTATGGGAATCACATTGTGATGGACGGTATTTTCCAGTTCAAAGGGGCAAGAGTAGGAAATGAGCATGAGAGATTCTGGTAGTAAATGGAGATGGTTAATGTGCCTCTCTCTTCCTGGCAAGGTAGGTGGTGCTCAGGAAAGGTTCTTGGTTATCCAGAGGATACTGGCTTCTGCATGAGGAAAAGTGCTGTTACACATTCTTCTTTCAATTTATATTTCATGTTGTAAATCAGAAGGCAAAAGAGAAGATTGCTTGGATAAAAGAAATAGGATCATATGGGTGGAAAAGACAGAGTAGGTTGGGGGAATATTAAGGGATTGTGAGTTTGCAAAAAAGTAGATGAGAGAGTGTGTTAGGACTGAAAAGTATCATTAAGTAGCATTAAGTTTTGCATTTTTTAAAATCAGTCCTGCATCCCAGAAGGACCACCTTGTATGTGATAACTATAAGATCAATTCTGGATTTAGATCATCAGTCTTTTGATAACAATATTATCACTTCATTGGAATGCATTTTAAATTATGACAAAGCCAATTACAGAATTACCCCATCTGAAAATGAGCTAGTCACTTCAGTAAAGATATAGGAAGGCAGTACCTGCCTAAACAGCTTAAAGTCTACATTTAAGTCTTGCTATGTAAATTGGATACAACAAACAGGAGATGGCATTAATTTATCACCCAGAAGAACAGTGAATTATACTGATTAAAATAGATCTTTTTTCTTGTTCAGCATTTATATTTCATTTCTATCACAAATAAGAGAAAAGTAACTATGCAGTCAGTTTCTTAAATTTGTGTATCCTGTTGCATTTCAAAGCTCTGGAATAATTTTTCACGTCTAACATTATTTACATTATCATACTTTGCAAATGAGATGAATTAGAATAACTAAAAGTTTATGTATTTTTTTACCTGAAATGTGTTGGATTCAATCCAGAGTTAGATGTTAATGGCAGAACCAACCAAGTCTACTCCGCACCTGTGAAAGTAATTCACCAAGCATCCACAATGCTAAGACATACAGTAGCAGAGATGGAGTATGTTTACAATCGGTCTCTTTAGTGCTGCAATTTCCTAAATCTCCATAGTACATGATGGAAAACAGCACAAGATACAAGAAGCACAATGGTGTGTGGTTTCCCTCCTCCCCCCTTCTTCCCCCAATGCTCTGAAATAGCTTGTAAAAAATAAGGCTTGAAAGTCTGAAATTATATTCAACTGGCTTCAGCCTGAAACCAAGATCTTCAGAAATAGATTTCCAGGATGAGAAACTTGAAAAATAAAGATAACCAAAGAAACAAAGTTTAAAAAAATCCCAGTTTACTTAAATTAAACTCTATATAACAATCAGTAACATAATCTGATACTGTCTAATTGGGATTTAGTTAGATTGAACCTCTCACAGCTGACTTTACTCTTCTTCCATTACAGCTACCTCTGCCTTAGCACAGGCTTCTATTGGGAATGTTGCAAGCATGTCGTCAAATATCACCATCAAAGCCTGTCGATATACAGTAATAAACTATACTCTGTAGGTTAAATAATTTATTTTTACCTCTCATTATATTCTCAGGGTATTTTTCCTTTTCATATATAGGGTCAACTCTTGAGGATCTCCCTCAACCATTAGCCAAGGCAAATTCTTATTTACTTCAGTGATCATTTGGAATGAGTTAGGCCCACCAATGGGGATGAGGGCAAAGAGGGCAATTGCCTCAGGGCTTGGTATTTCAAAGGGGTCTAGAGCTCCTGGTCGCTGCCACTGCTGCTATAGTGGCAGCTGGTGCTTTGGGCCCCTTGGAAATGCTGCTGGAACATTGCACTGTGAGGGGCACTCCATGCTGCTTTGAGGGCTGGAAGGGGGGCCCAGTACTACTCTAAGGCTCCTGCCCCTTCTGGTGAATGCAGGTCCCCCACATTTTGCCCCCAGACACGCAGTGGCTCTCGGCCCCGCTGGAATGAGTTAAGGACCTGGCTCATGAAAAGTCAGAGCAGATGAGAGATTCTTTTTGTATTGTGCTAGAGACATCATACTTTTAAATGTGAGAGGCAAGGTGGGTGAGAGAGTCTCTTTTATTTGAGTAACCTTTTTTGGAAAGAGAATGAAAATTGGTCCAGGAAAAAATATCACTCTGGCTATGTCTACACTCGCGGCTTCTTGTGCGAGTAATATGCAAATGAGGCTAAGCGTGGAATATCGCAGCCCCTCATTTGCATATCTAATGAGCCACCATTTTTTTCAGAAGAGGCTCTTGCGCAAGAAGGAGCATCTACACTGCCCCTCCTTGCGCAAGAAAAACCCTCTTGTGCAATGCTGTTCTTCCTGAAAAGTAATAGGTATAACGGCATTGTGCAAGAGGGTTTTTCTTGCACCAGAAGGGGCAGTGTAGACGCTCCTCCTTGCGCAAGAGCCTCTTCTAAAAAAAATGGTGGTTCATTAGGTATGCAAATGAGGGTCGGCGATATTCCACGCTTAGCCTCATTTGCATATTACTCTGGGGTCAACTTGGCTACAGTGATATTGTACTCTTTTATAAATGCCCCATTTTTTACCTGTATTGGAATTTAGATAGTGGATGGGTCCTGAGTTGATTAAAATGTTTTACTTCTCAAGTATATTGGTTTGAACTCTCACCATGTCAGTATTAACTGAAATCATTGTCATCTGAGTGCCATTTTGTTACTAACATGTTTCATGTAGGCAGTCTCAGCCTATATTTTTGAGTACCCACTTAACAACTGTGCAGCTGGAACAAATTAGCACCAATGTTAACAGTCTCACCAAGCAAGCCAATATTTGAATTGGCATAGAGACTTAATGACCCTTTCCTGTCTGGAAGTGTTCTTTGAAAGCCTAAACCATGGTGGGAAGATGAAGAAATCTTGCAGCTGCATAAATCACCCACTGGGGAAAAAGCTTTGGCTGATGTTGGATTATACAATAGTAGCAATTCATAGTATGAGTTGTTGTAATTTGGAAATACCACCGTGGGTCAGATTATAAATTGCTTTTGGCAGGAATAAATATGATACCTGAGAAACAGGTTTCAAATAGTCTCCTTTCTTAAGTTATTATTCCTAGGAGTGTGGTGATGTGGAAGGACTTTTCTAGAGCAAAACTAAACAATTTTTACACATCTTTGTCCTACTGCCTATCATTCCTCAATTTCAGTTAATCTGACATAATCACAAAATCAATAAAAAGTACAGCATTTTATTCTACTGACCATAAAGCTTGAAGCAACAAATGTCTGTCAGGACAAACGGAACAACACCTGATCAATTTGTTCTTAATGTATCTCTTCAGGGGCAAGCACAAGCAGCAAAGAAAGAAAAATGACTGTGGCCCAGAAAAAGAACATTGGAGAGTTATAGGTAAGTCCTTTATGCAAATCCCTGACTCCTTCTTATTTTCAAGGCAGCTTTATTTTACCTTCATTGCTTAGTTGACTATTACTATCCGTTGAAAGGTTTTGTTCAACTTTCCAGCTATTTCAGAAACTAAAAAATAAAATAAGTATGCTTGTAGCAGAAATACTAATTAAATTATATAAATGATGGAGCCATGGGTTTCTGTAGCATACAGGAGTCCCAACTATTGCACTGGATTTTACATTTCAGAATTCAGATCTGAAGAGTCTCCAATGATTCATGGCTGGGCATGGCTTGGAAGGGACTGCCACTGCTGCCTTTGTAGCAATTTGATTGTAACCTTTCTTCTTCCCTACCAAGAAGTGTTTTTTATTTTAAAACTAGCACATTGACTCGTGTTGCTCGGGTCCTGAGGGAAGAGCTCAGGGCAGGGGGCTGAGGGTGTGAGGGTGCAGGAGTCAGGGATGGGCAGTGTAGAAATGTGGGGGTAGTGCAGGTCTCAGACCAAGATTCTCGGTGTATGACGGGGCTCAGAGTAGGACTGTGGCCGTGGGGACCATGATGGCTGGGTGGCAGCTCCCCAGGGCTGGTTATGGTGGGGGCAGCTTCCTGAGGTTGGCTGAGGGGGCAGGGGCTGTGCTGTGTGGGCAGCGACTTCCCTAGACAGCCATTCTCTTACCGGTGTGCCTGTCCCCCATGTGGTCATTCTACAGTATAACTGCCTGCCAACAGACTCATTCTTTTTCATTTTATGAGCAATTAGGGGACTGCCCACTGCTCGCTACTCTCAACAACCCCCCTTCTCTCTGGTTGCTTTCACTTTCATAGCCAGAGAGCCTGATGATGTCATTCTATTGCATGGTAGGGAAAACTTTTTTTTATATTTAGAGAACGACAATTGTTTTCCAGGCACATACCATTGTCCTGGCAAAATGAAACCCTTGCCTTTCTTTAAGTTATAAGAGGAAGCTACATACCAAATTTGGTGATCCTAGAGCTTACCATTTAGGAGGAATTCTTGTACAAACAGACTTATAAATGCATGGACAGAAAGACAGACATGCAAAATCTTTCTAATATACTGTATTTAGTAGAAAAGGGAAAAAATTGAGATTATTTTAAAGATCTTGGGTATTAATGGAAAAAGAGAGGGTTTTTTTTTTTTTTGTTAATCACCCTTGTAACTTGATCTACAGATTGGTACTCATTGTAAAGCTCTGGCATACACTAAAGTTGCTTTTTCTTTGCTTTCTGCCAGTGTTTTAAGATGTTAATACCTTTTTAATATTTTAAGGAGCAGTGTATGTAAAAGAAAAGGAGTTGAAACTTTAAATTTTGAAACCTTTAAATATTTGTTTGTTTTCCATATATTGATTACTGGTTTGATCTGACTTAGCAAAACTATTAACTCTTATGTTTCATTTAGTAATAATATCTTGCTAAAAACAGGTTTATGGGAAAAATAGAGTTCTATCAATCTACTGTCATTAATGCTAAGCCAATTTTCATGGTTTCCCCTGATCATCACTGGCAGTCAGCACTCACAGCAGCAGAAGCTTTTTTGTCAAGACCATGAAATTCATTAGAAAAATGACACTTTAGGGATTTTCCATTAAAATAATTATTTTTGGTAACCTGAATTTTCACAAATCTGACTGTACATACAATATATGCAGTGTAATAGAATGAGTATGACCAAGATTTTAAATGGCTTAAAAGTGTTAGTTAATCAAAATGGATGGTTTGCTCTTGATCTTGCTTTATAAAGGAGCCGTAGATTAAGATACACTGAAATTACTTCACCATATTCCCCAAGAATGGATTTTCTAAAAAGAAGATATAGACATCTCAGAGTTCAAAAATTATGAATCACAGCCCAAAATACTTCATGAAATTGACTCAAATACGTTTTAGAAATCATGGTTTTGGTTTGGCTTGGCTTGGCTTCATGAATGTTGTATGGGTAGGTGGAGGGAGAGAGACAAGCTTTATTCCCAATCACCTAATGTTTCAGTGTTCACATGATTATACATCATAGTTCACCTGACATAGCTTCTGTCAAAACTTCAATATAAATATCAAGCACAGAAGTGGTCATGCATAGTTTTTCATATGGTACCTGTAATACAGCACCAATTCTCATTTCTACAAGAATTTCAAGAACTTTTCTTTCTTAATCTTTAGCATGAAATAACTCTGCCAAATATTTTTTTGTTTTGATCATATAGTCTGCATGTCACACTCACTTGTTTGAATTCATCAGTCTTCTACATGGTATTGCCTTTTGAAACCGAGTCAGAACAAACTTGATTAGAGATGGGTGAATAACTGACAGTGAACAATATGATGAATTTGTCCTTCCTGGACATGCGATGTGATCACACAAATTGATTTCCATGACACTCTATATTACTTAAATTTACTGAACATATTTCAAATATAGTTTATTCAGTGGCTTCATTACTACAAAATCTTTGAAATCCAAGTAGTGCTGGTTTTGATTCTGCAATATCACATATTGTAGTACTGTTTTGGTTTCACCACGGAATAGTGAAAACTTTATATTCAGTTGCTACAAATACTCATGTATACAACTTTAACATTTGTACTAGTAAATCTCAGTTGCTTAAATGTTTGTGGAAAGTGAGCAGGACTCAAACTAATCTATTATTTACATATGCATTATAGCTATTGGTTTGGATTATTTGCTTGCTTCTGTTTGCTAATGGCTATGTGTGGTAAATCTGGTACTTTAGCCATGTCTTTATGGCATGGTTACCTCAGGGGAGACATCTGCCCCACATATGTTGAGATCAAGAAACCACCAATCATTGTCATCCTTCTACCCATACTCTTTTATTATTCTCAGACCCATAATCTGATTTGGAAAGTTTGGAGGTGAAAAGGAAAATGTTAGGGGAACAAATTGTACAGAGCAGGGGAGAGAAACTTCCTTTTTTGAACAATTTTCTTTTTCTTGGGTGAAACCTTAAAGTTTATTGTTGAATGTTTTAAAGCTTAAGATTTGTGGTAACTGCTACACCTTTAAGATTTGGAGCATTGTGTGACTGTTCAGAGAGACTAGAACATTAGTGGTAGATGCAGCTGGAGTCACCTTTGAGAATATAATGGTGTTAAAAGTGGTTTTGTAATTAGGTACCCACTTATCTTGCTAACCCAGTTAACTTTTGTTGTTTTAATTTCTTCTTGTTGGACAAATTAGCCACTATAGTTAACTTAAAAAGCATATTTGGGCACATGAATTTTGGGATACAACCATTAAAGGGAAGAAAAATAACAATATGTATCTCTCTGTGCTCTCTGGACTTTTGAATCCCAGTTCCAGAACTTTGAATTCTTGGGTTAAGTTATCTACATTTTGGCTACATTGTAAACTCCTATTTTTCTGAACCCCTTCAGTAGGTGTTGAGTTCAATTATACCAGGGCTTGGCATCAGCATATACTAATTACCCTTAACAATACTAGGGCAAATCACTGTCATTTAATATATGCTTTTCAGAGCCAGCACAAAATTAAAATGTATATAACAATATCAAAAGGTGGAACAATCACTTCAGAACAGTCAGTTCTGCTTACAAATTTTGGAAGCATGAACTCTGGATGCATTCAAGGATTTACAGATCAAAATTCATCCACTTCTTCTTCTTAAATATTTCTGCTTTCTGCTTTCATCTTCCTTTCTGCAGCTCTGTTCAGACTACTGATTAGGAGCAAACAAAATGAAAATTGAGCTACTTCTGAGAATGACAGGCTGATTAGAACGTTATGGTTTCTGAATTTTTTTATCACCTTATTTTTCATGCATCCAGACACCAACCTTTTTCTTTGACATAAAATATGATGTATAAAACTTTTTATTATTCCAATGTCATAGCAAGTCCAAAAACCATTCTGTGGGAAAACAGACTTTAAAAAACCTTCTAGACTTCTCAGTTGCTCTGTTCTTGAAAAGGAGTATGACCAAATTCAGCTACTTATGTTAGGACTGAACAAAGGTAGTGTGGCAGGGTATTGCCTTGCCCTGGCCCTTTAAGGGGGCCAAGGAGCTGGAGGGAGGAGAGCCCAACTGTGGGCAATTAGGAGAGCCCAGCAGAGGGCTATAAGAACAACTCCTGGGAGGAGAGTCAGAGACTTGCCTGCTGCTCTGGAGGAGAGAAGAGTTAAGACCTGATGGCCAGCGAAGAAGGAAGCTTCCTGGAGGGGGCGGGACTGGGAAGGCTGGGGCAGAGGAACCCAGGCTACGTGGCCTGAGGCCCAGTGCTGCATAGGAGGCAGTCATGAAGGGCTGGGGCGAGTAATGGAGGCAGCCCTAAAGGGCCGGGCCACATAGGAGGTGGCCACAGCTAGCAAGGAGGCAGCTGCAGTAGTCGGCGGGGAGGCTGAGGCAGGGAAGCCCCACTCCATAAGTCCAGGAGGCAACTGGGCAGGCAGAGGTGCACCTGTGGCCAGGGAGTAGGTTCCTAGATTTCTTGCGGCCTGCCCAGAGGGGCTGGCAGGGGGCCTGAGGCCAGGATGGCGCGAGGGGAGTTAGGAGTCTCCAAGGAGAAGAACTGGGGGTTCCTGAGCGTCGGGAGGACCCTGGAGGAGAAGTGGACTACAACAACATGGACTATCCCCCGGAAGGGGAGTGCGGAGAAACCAAGGAGTGGTCACTGCTGGAGGGCAGTGCCCTGAAGCCACCACCACCTTCAAACGGGGCATCCGAGCAGCAATCTACTTCCCCCATCCGGCCACCCTGGAGGGAAGAGACGGACAAAAAGAAAAAAAGTGAGTGAACCCGCTACAGTAGAAATAAGTAGATGAAAGGAGGTAAACTTGACACAGTGAAATAGCAGGGGTGAGGTGTTTCCACAGCACATCAGTAGGAAAGGGGATGGTATCAAAGACAGGAAAGTGCTGCTTTAGGCTTGTGCCATAGCTCTGGGGTAGCGGGTGGCATGTGAATTGGAAGAAAAGAGTGCTTATATACAGAACAGAAGTTTGAGAGAACATGCAAGAGACAGAAAGCTTGAAAATGGAGGAAGAAGCCTTGAATTCAGGAACTCTCAGCTGACAGGCTCAAAAAGAAACGTGTCACAAATGACTTAGGGGAAAAATGTGGCAGGCGCTTGGTTTGTCTTCCTCTTGACTTTGAAACCGCTTTTTAAAGGCAGCCTGCTCTGGTAGAGTCATCCTTAATCTTATAGCCCTATTGTCAAAAGATTTTTGTTTTCATACAATATGATTCAGATCTTGTTTTTCTGCTGAAGACTAATCCCTTCATGTTCAAGAAGTTCAAAAACTTTCAGAAAAAAATTATAGCTAATCTTTTTGTAACCATTGCAAAGTAAGTAAATGATGTCCTGCCATGATCTGAAAATAGATTTAAAGTATTTGGATGTTGTCTCATTGGATGAGTGAGCTACCAATTTCTGATGTGTTACGTGGTATAGGGCCAGAGTTTCTCTGGATTTAGGCTGATATAAATTAGATCAGAATTTAACCTGACAATTCATTTATCCAAAATTAAAGAAGTTTTTTAGGGAAAGATTCACTCACATTTTGCAGAAATGATGTTTTATGTACTTGATATCTGTTTTAGATTTGGCATTTCCTTAGTGAGCAACTGCTCCCACATATGAGCAAAAGAAGTCATTAAACATGCAGCAAGTAAATGGCCCAATATTTGAACTTGCCTGTCAATCATTTATTGTATTACAATTGCAAGAATATAATTGTGCAATAAAAAGGACTATGGGGTAATTGACATGGATCGTGAAGAAAGTTATTTGACTTCCTTTCCATCACTAGGGAAGTATTGCCCTTTTCTGGACTTGGGGATTACAGTGTTCAAGTTTCATTGCATTAAATATTTTTGAAGTTCATGTGTTCAAGTTTCATTGCATTAAATATTTTTGCTTGTAGAGTTCTATAGTCTTGTATTCTCCCTAGCTGGCTGTCCAAAATTTTAGTCTGTTTGATGCAACAATTACTTTGCAAATATATACATGGCTGCTTGTGTGTTACAAGGAGAAATCCACAAGTATGCATGCACTCTTTTTTTAATGGCCCTTGATGCAGTGGAAAATATTCAACTAAACTTTTAACTCCAATTTTAGAAAAGGGACAGATTTAAAGGAGAATTTTGACCCATTGCAATAGAAATTGTTTTAATAAACTGTTCCTCTACATTTTAATTAAATCTTTATAAATTAATTGTGAGGAGAGCAACAGCTTTAAATGTACCCGTTATTTTGAAGTATATTTCAAAATATTGGGCATGTTATTCTAGGATCCCTGTAACACTCATTCTATGAGGTCTAAGGGACTTATTGGAATAGCACTTTATTTCAAAATTTAGCACCATGTAGACAAAATTAGAAATAAGCTATTTTGAGGTAAAGGTGCCATGTAGATGCGCCCCTAGAAACTAATGTCATTTAGTCATTGTGTTAACTGGATGATATCCTGATCCTCATTGATCATGAGCCCCCACAACAGTACTGAGGGGCTATTGTTGGTGACACTGTCATATTTAGTGTTCAGATTTGAGACAAATAATTTTATTTGTTACTGGCTTAAACTGAGAGAATCCTTTTTGAGAACATATGGCGCTGGCACACTTTTTTTGTGATTTCATAACACAGAGACATGTTGGAATGACTTATTCAAGAAGCTTCACTATAAATTCCAGT
>JANRFK010001234.1:64783413-64796370 GCA_030068395.1 Apalone spinifera
AACATCACCCCTGTTGCTTCCACCTCTAAACTTAACCCATAGGCTCTCAACAGACTTTTCTCTCTCTAAATACTGGAGCTCCGAGAAATCATACTGCTCTCTTACATACAATGCAACTCCTCCTCCTTTTCTTCACCCGCCTGTTCTTCCTGAACAGTTTATACCCTTCCACGACAGTGCTCCAGTGATGCAAGTCATCCCACCAAGTCTCCATTATTCCAATCAAATCATAATTCTTTGGCTGGGCCAGGGCTTCTAATTCTTCCTGTTTATTTCCCAGGCTTATTGCATTTGTGTACAAACACCTTAGATAGCCAGTTGATCACCCTACCTTCTCCATTTGAGTCAGAGGTCCTCCTTTGTTGCTGGTTCCTCCTTGTGCTTCATCTCAATATCCGACTTCCTCACTTACCTCAGGGCTTTGGTCACCGTCTCCAAGAAACCTAGTTTAAAGCCCTCCTCACTATGTTTGCAAGGCTGCCTGCGAAAATGCTTTTTCCTCTCTTGGTTAGGTGGATCCCATCTCTCCCTAACAATCCTTGTTCCTGGAACAGAATCCCAGGGTCGAAGAAACCAAAGCCCTCTCTCCGACACCACCAGTGCAACCACTCATTTACTTAGTCAATTCGACGATCCCTACCTGGACCTTTTCCTTCAACCAGAAGGATGGACAAGAACACCACTTGTGCTTCAAACTCCTTGATCGTTCTTCCCAGCACTACATAATCTGTAGTGACCCGCTCGAGGTCATTCTTGGCCGTATTGTTAGTTTCTACATGGAGAAGCAGGATGGGGTGGCGATCCAAAGGTTTAATCACTTTTTGAAGACTCTCGGTCGTATCCTGAATGCGAGCTCACGGTAAGCAGCACACTTCTCAAGATTGCAGGTCTGGATGGTAGATGGATGACTCGGTCCCTCTTAGGAGGGAGTCCCCAACCACTACCACCTGTCATCTTCTTTTGGGGGTGGTGGTCATGGAACCTCCATCCCTAGGATTACCCTTCCCATGCCTTCCGGTAGATGGTGTTCCCTTCTGATTTCTACCCTGAGAGGTCCCTGCCAATGCATTCTCCACCACAGTGCCAGTGGAGAGAGCCTGAAAGTGAATGGGGGATACCTGAGTTAGCCGCCTTCTTCTTCTTCTTCTTCTTCTAGAGGTTGCATGCTGCCAGTTTTCTTCCCTGTTCTTTACTGCCCTCACTGGCTCTTCAGCTTTCTGTGCCTGCAGGATTAAATGCTGTCTTCTATCGAGGAAGTCTTCATCCTCTCTTATGGAACATAGGGTCGATACTTGGGTCCAAGTCCTCTAAGTTTTTGTTCTAAAATGGTGACAAGCTTGCACTTAGTGCAGATGAAATCCCTTCTTTCTTTTGCGAGGAAGACAAACATGGAACATGCTGTGCAGATAACAGCAGCAGACCTATCACTGTCCATACTCTGCATAACTGAGAGATTCCTCAGTTATTAAATGTCTCCTTGAAGGGCAGGAGTATAGTGAAAAGATTTTAAAGAATGACAAGTGTATCTTGCCCCCTTCCAAACTCCCTGTTAGCAGCCTCTGATCTCAAGCTTCCTGATCACTGACTCACTCCTTTATAAAGCCCTGGACTGCCTGATAGCCCCTCCCCCAATTAAAATGAGCAGAGGCTTCTAGATTTAAAACCCTGATTATAAGCTCACAGCTTCTACCTGCCAGCCACAGCACACGTTCCATGGGAGGGCGGGGGGGAGAACCCAAACAGCCAAACAGCCAAACACAAGCTCAGCACACAGGGAGAAAACCCCAAATGCAAACACACTACAGACAACCACTTCCCTCAGTTCCAGCTCTGTTGTCATTAGTCAGATAATTGATGTGATAATTCTGCTATCTGACTGGGATGAATGTTCAGCCTGACTACATGCACATTTAAAATCTGATTTGCAAAGATGTTAAAAATTTTGCTGCAAAACAAAATAACTGTCAGTAAAATGTCTTTGAATATTCATGAACAGCATAGAAGGAACATGATCATACGAAAGCTAATGTATTTAAAAATGAATGGAAATCATTCTGAATGATCTAGTTATGAGATACAGTTTCTTAAAGTACAAATTATATAGGCAAGTCGATTCATAAAACTTTATGGGAAGTTCCAAACCCCAATCCATTGATGTTACAACAATCTGCCTGTCAAGAGTTAAAATAATCTTTACACTGTTTCCTATGGGAGATAAGAGGGTTGAACTACTTAGTGTTTTTATATATAGGCTTGGTTGTGAAAATGATTTTCCTGAGCAATGTTAAAAGGAAAAAAAGCTATGTTTTATAGGCAAGCTGCATATATATCATCTGGAAACTGGAAGACAGAATTTAAGCTGACATATGAGATGAGAGCTGGAAGTGGAAAGTTATAGAAGGTAAGATGGAATATACTTGTATAAATAATAGGTACAGATAAAATATCTTTGCCGCTTAAATTCCCTTGCAACTTTTAAGTTAATGTATTTTAATAAATCTTCTGGGAAGGAGACAGAATTTAGAATATTTGTGTGCCTTCAAACAAACTGAGAGGTTTAAATATGGTTTCCTCCTTTTCAGCTGGGTATTAAAAGGAACATTGAGCAATTTTCTGTAGAAGCATGAATGAGTAAAATTAAAATATTCAAATATAATTGTTTTTAAGTGAAGAAATACTGACAGTTATAAGCTGAACACGAACTTTTACAAAACTATGTGATAGTAGGTAGCTCATGAGCATACTGTAATAAAAAGAACCCAACTTTGATGTTAATTTGAAGGTTAGAGAAGTTAAAGCAGCTGAATAGGAACAGAAATATGAGGTTTGCTCTGCAACTCGTATTCAAGTTGTATAGAACTGAATGATGGAAGTAATCCCACCAAAATCATTCTTTCAAGATATATTAAACACACCATTACTGTAATGGCTGAGCACAATTGTTAACAGATTTAACATTACAGTACCATTCCTGATGAAGTCGCATTGTTATCTTATACAAAAAATCCTTATAGGACAGCTAGTGTGGTGTTTAGTATGGTACAAAACTGGTCCATGAATGAGTATGTAAAAGAGATGGTGTGATCTTAATATGGAAGTGGTAATATGGAACTGATGATACATGTTCAATATCTGGACATGTTCAGCATGAATGAGGAATGGAATTTTCTCAAAAGCTCAGAGTGCAATTGGTTTAAGTGTACCACTTCTTTGTGTGTGTGGTGGTTGTGTTTTTTTTAATGTCTACTAAGTACATATTTGATTCAAAGTCCAGCAGTCGGGAGCACTGATGCTAAGCATCTGTGGCCATTAACTATGTGTGCTAAACTGAGATTTTTTTTGATACTGCGTGTTCCTCAAGATGCAGTGTTCTGTGTTGCACTCTAATTATTTAGAGATATTGTTTAGATTTGCTGTCAGTGAGGTTAATAAAAATACCATCTTCAACAAATCTTTCAGGTTGTAAATAAAGAAATGTCCTAACAAATTATACAACAGAAAAGGAGGTGTCTGAGAATATGCACGTGCAGCAAGCAAATTAAACCAATTCAGTCTATTTTGGTGTCAGTTTTTCTAATGAGATTAGATGTGAGCTTTGCAGCTTTTCATGTAATTTGTCAGTTCAGGAAGAAAGGAGCCTATTTTTCATAATTTTTTCAGAGCTAAGCCTGTTGCGTTTTACTTTATTTCATTTATGGAAGATCACAGATTTTATTTGCTTTATCACTGATATGGAGATTCAACTGACAAGGAATCACTAAGAAGTAAAATACTGGGGATCAGCACAAATATAAGAGTATTTGGGAATTCATTTATTAAGTATGATAAGGGAAGGCCTACTACAACATCAGATCATTGTGTATCTTGTATATGTAAGATGTTGCAGAAAAAATACTTGTGAATAATTGAAAATATTTTGAGACACTTTCTTGTACCTCGCTACCTTTTAAAACTCAAGTACCTTACTTATCATAAATCCCAAGGGGGGCCTAGAAAAAAACAACAAAAGCCCCATGTTTCCAGTGTGTGTCGGGAGGGAGGGTTAATCTGACCAGCAGAGACTGAAGCCCTTTGTCTACTAATTGCCCATCCTAGTTTACTGTATAAAAACAAAAAAGTGGGCAGGGGAATGGTATTCCCATCTAAGATTACGTGTTAATTTCTAATTACCACCTTTAGGGTTGACAGGTTTTTTGTCCCAGGATCAGGATCAGTATTCACTTAGCATTCATCTAGAATACATTCCTCTTTCGAAAGAGGAATACAAATGAAGGAAATCGAAAATGCTGATTTACAAATCTCCTGCTTCATTTGCATAATCTTTTCAGATCGCTTTTTCGGAAGAGATCTTTTTGGAAAAAAAGCAGTTAAGACAGGATTCTTTCGGGGGGGGGGAGGATACCCTTTTTCGAAAAACCTGTAAACCTTATTTTTTCAGGAATAAAATATTTATTTTACAGGGTTCTTTCGAAAAAGAGGATTTTTCCCCGAAAGAACCCCATCTAGACTGCTTTTTTTTTTTCAAAAAAATCTCTTCCCAAAAAGCGATCTGAAAAGATTATGCAAATGAAGCATGAGATTTGTAAATCAGCATTTTTGATTTCCCTCATTTGCATTCCTCTTTCGAAAGAGGATGCACCCTCTTTCTGTGGGAACTCAGATGTGCACAGTTGCAACACTCACACTATAGAAACTCTTGTATATTTACAAATATAGTTTATTAATACAGCCAGCACTGTCACAAACACCCCAGTCACAAACACCCCCCCCCCCCCCCCCCCCCCCCCCCCCCCCCGCACTTATATACCAGGGAACATCACTGCTGCCAGAATGTGAAGGGGATGCTTTTGCATATTTTATTATGATGGTCTTAGCAAAGTGTTAGAAATCATATTTATATGTTTTAAAAGCTTAAAATTATCCTACAAAAGACAGAGGGGCAAAATTGATATTTGTTATGGTCAATAACTCAGTTCTGAGAGTGCACTTATATGGAAAAAAATTATGTAGAATACAGTGAAAATCTGCATGTACATGGGATACTTTTTCAAGTTTCACTTTCTGTAGCAGCTTTGATTCTATTATGTAAGTATTTCTATAGATAACCTTAAAGGATATAGACAAATATTTTGCAGTCTGACTATATCTGAATCAGGGCAGAACTGTCCACTCTTCCCACAAATGTAATCAAAACATTGGCATGCTTCTTTTTATTCCCCCACAATCAGCAATGAAGAGATCCACTCTGGATTAAAACTCACATCTCACCCTGCCTTTTTGGCCCTAATTGATTCCCATCCTGCATTGCCTCAGTCACTTTCAATACTTGCACGAGCAAACTTATTTATCATACATCACTTTTTTCCTTTGTCCATAACACAGTTAAATATAGTGTAATAAAGATATTTTAAAAGCTCTTGATTCTTTCACCTTCACTTAATTTATTCAAAAGCTAACTACCATTTTTAGCTTCACCTTGTAATTAAGTGCCAATATAAATAGTTCTAAAAGATCAGGTTCAGTAAAATAAAAATGCTGATACCACACTTACTGTGGTAAACTTCAGCTTTTGTCTAGAATGTCTCTTTTGTCTTGTTTAATTGTCAATAACATAAAAATATTTCATGAATTTCATTCTTAAGTGCAATTTCATGTGCAACAAAGTAAATGTACAATGTTCCAAACTCTTCAGTGTTCAAAGATGAAGTAGTTTCATGTTAATTAGATTGTATTTTGAAGACTGCTAATGTAAACATCAGGAAATATGAAATTTGTTTGGATTTCATCTTCTGCAAATTATGCTTCCAGAAGAGCTAAAATTCATCACTGTAAACTAGATTTTGTTGTTGTTGTTGTCATGAATGTTCCAATAAACATCTTCTATCCAAACCAGATTTGCCAGCTTTGAAAAGATCTGGCTATAATGGTCACTCATAACTCAAGAGTCAAAACTTAAAAAAAATAAAAAGCATGACTGGTTCCACTTGGACTATATTGTAGTTAACCCTCCCCTGAAACCAATTAATTGTTTTGTGACTGTATTTTAGACTATATTTGAGTACGGATTTCCTCCCCCCCCCCCCCCCCCCCCCCCCCCAGTACTCTGTGCCTTGAAATAAATGGTCTCCATTTAAACATTTGCTGGAGATTGGAGTACAAAGCATGTTTATAATATTGACTCAGAAATATCAACTTAAATCAGAGCTATTCAGTTGTCAATGAGGCTCAAAATCTATAATGTTTCAGAAAAATGTGTCTATTAAATCCTTTTGTTTTTGAGAACATATTTGATGTAACTACATTACTGAAAGGAGAAAGGACAAATATGCTTAATAATAGTCCAAAACTAAAGCTGTATGAATGGATTGCAGATATTATTCTTGGGAACTACAGGTGGTATGAAGACATGAGCAGTCAGATATGATCAGTGTTCCCTCTAAGGTGCTCATGTGTGCAGCCGTGCACACAAAATTCTAAAACTGCCCACCTCCTTCAGACCCACGCAGCAGCACTCACCTTTCTGCTGGACCTGGAAGATGAGTGGCATGGCTCTACTATGGCTGGGGTCACATATTGGGTGAGTTGATGCACTGGGAGTGAGAGCTGCAGCCATACGGTGGGTGGGCTGGTGCCTGTTGCTGGGATACTTAGGCCCCAATTCTGCCTGCACAGCCTTCTGTGCTCACACAATGATACTGATGTCCCTTTGCATGTTGGGACCATCCTTGATCATAGTTAGGATGAGAAATTTTCACCTTTTTCATACTCATTTGGAATTAGCCACTGCCAGAGGCAGAATGCCAGACCATTCATTCACTTCTGCCTCTAAAGAGGAAAATATCTGGGTATTGCTGTGTTTTATTTAAACTAAATGAAGGTGAAATAAAGAAAATGTAGGGTTTTTTCCCCTGAAACTGAGGGGGAAATGAGTGTAAAATGAAAGTGTTTAGAATTCACAATATTTTAAAATAACTGAGGTTGTAGTGTGCCTGCAACCCTAGATAGGTAACTTAAATATTGTATTTTTCCATACCAACTATTTAAACAGTATGATCTCCCTGATATTCTCTTACCAGCTTTTTAGTATATATAAAAAGATTTCCCCAAAGTTAGGCAATATGGGTTAATGTTTGTAAAACAACATTTACAAATACTGTTTCTTATTTGACAGTGTTGTGTGTATCCTTAGAAGCCTCATAATACAAATAAAACAATGAATAACAGTCTTGATTCTCTTGTTCCCTAGAACCATTTTGCACTCCAGTGGCACAAAGGTAAACCAAAGGCAGTGATCTCATTTTCACTACTTGGGTCTTATTCCCAATGTAGGTAGGGGACTCCTTATCTTGCTTAGAGCCAATGAAATGACTCTGTGGTGAAACTCCTGGAATAGGGGCATTCTGGATGAAAACTAGAGCAGTGCTGCAGTGTGCTTATTAATGACTTGGATACTACGGTGGCACACATCCGAACAAGTGCACATGATCTCAAGATTAGTGCACAAGACAAAACTCACTCCGCTCATGGATGGAAAATCTTAGCGGGAACAGTGGATATGATTGGTATTCAAATTACTGTTTATATATGGACTTCATGGCATGTGCAGATGGAACACTAAGTAAGAAATAGCTTGACTGTCTCTTTTCCTCCCCTTCTCCCCCTCCTTGCATTTCCCTTAGTAAACACAGCTTGGTTTTAATTCTGCAGCACTATTTTTATAGATTTCTACTGTATCTGTCACTTCATTGTCTTTTAAAATATTTGGAATAAGAGCTTTGTATGGACTGGTAAACCTCCTTCAATGTAGAATTGTCACTTTCTGATTTTTAGCTGGAGCTTCAGATCCCATAGGAGTTTCTCATGACTATTCCAGGCTGGGCCCTATTTTGGCAACAGGATCCACCAATGCAGAGCCTCATTTCTAGCCTGGACACTTATTTGAGTCAACGTGTGAAATCCCAGTCCTACTGAATGCATTGAGAATTTTGTCATTTCACTTAATGGAGGCCAGGATTTCATATAATGAGTTTGCCTGGGTAAGAACTACATAAAATCAAAGTAGGGCCTTAGGATTTGGTCCCTACCTTTCTGCTGAAAAAATAAGGCAGATGGGACTAGATTGCCAGTCGCTTAATGGCAGCAGGGGATTATCATGGAGATTTCTTGATTCTCTGTCCAGCACTGGACTCAATTAGAATAACTTGGCAGTTGCAGGGGAGAGAGGCAATTCCAACCAGTATCACTTGTCAATGGACCCTAAAAATCATCATCCACCTGGGACTGTACAGATGCCTCGTCAAGCAGTTAAAAACCATGATGGGTTACACAGAAGGTGATGGAGGAGCCTGACTCTAGAATGAGCTGAGTAGGGAAGAAAATCTGCCTCATGGGATAGTTTGTTTTTCAGATACTGACTAACACATGAGGAATAGTGTGACATCTTAAAGGCTTACAGATTTATTTGGGCCTAAGATTTTATAGGTAAAATCCACTTCAGATGAATTGGAGTGGAAATTACAGAGGTAGGAAACATACACACTAGTATATCAAATGCAGGGAATTACTTATCAAGTGTAGCACCGGTGTTAATAAGGCCAATTTAGTCAGGGTGGATGTGGCTCACTCCCAACAGCTGAGGGGGAAGTGTGAATACCAAAAGATGGAAAGTTGTCTTTGTAGTGAGAACCATTCTGAATCCCTATCCCATCCTAATTTGATTTGTGTTGCATTTGCACATGAATTGCAGCTCTGCAGTTTCTCTTTGTAGTCTGGATTTGAAGGTGTGGGGGGTTCTCTTTTGTTTTTTTGTGTTTTGGGGTTTTTTTTTTAGAAGGATGGCTACTTTTAAATCTGAGTGTCCAGGGAGGTCAAAGTGTTCTATTGCTTTATGTATGTTACCTTTCTTGATGTACGATTTGTGGTCATTTATCCTTTGGTGCAGACACGATCCTATTTGGTCAATATACATGGCCGACAGGCATTGCTCGTACACGAGGGCATATATTGCATTAGTAGATGTGCAGGTCAGTGAGCCCCTGATGGTGTGGCTTATGTGGTTAGGTCCTGTGATGGTGTCTCTTGTATAAATATGTGAACAGAGCTGGCAAAGGGGTTTGTTTCAGGGATTGGTTCCTGGGTTAGTGTTTCTGTGGTGTGCTTTGTGGCTGCTGGTGAGTATTTGTTTCAGGTTAGGAGGGTTGTCTGTAGGTGAGGACTAGCCTGTCTGCCAAGGCCTATGAGAGTGAGGAATCCTTTTCCAAGATAAGTAGTAGATTTTCAGTGATGTGCTGGAGGGGTTTTAGCTGGAGGCAGTGGGGGATAACCAGAAGTGTTCTGTTGTTTAGGCCTGAAGAGCTTTACTATATTCTGCCAATTTTTCCTAGCCTGTACTGAAAACTTAAAATTAATTCACAAATCTCAGCTAAAATTATGGGATAGATTCTATTGTACTAACATTTTGTGATCTGTTTGTATGCTATTTCAGTCTTAAAAAAGCCTAGCCTTGTGAGAACAGATGTTTTTGTAATTTTTGTAGCCATATGTGAAACAGAACATAAACAAACAAAACAAATATCCTTTTCAGTTCTGGATATGGTTTGGGAGTCATAGCAAAGGGGAAATTCTGTGCCTAGGGGTTGGAATCATTTTCTTCATCCCCTCACCTAAATCTTAAAAGGAATTCAGCTGAAAGATGGTTCCAGTTTTGGCATGTCATTACAGCTCAATGTTCATGTTTGCTGCAGCATAGAAGAAGACATATTACCATAACAATTAGTCCAGAAATGGTGAATACATCGGTTTCAACGTTCCTATCGGGAAATGCCCCTGCTAGTATTTCAAGATCTTGTATATAGATCTTATTTAGGATACTCATTGCCATCTGTTAGTGGCATTTTGCCCATTCAATAAGATAGAATTTTAGTTTTAGTGTAACAAAGATGCCAGTCAAACATGTAGTAAGAAACATCTGGAGAATACCGACAGTGACAAGACAGGTTGCCTGCATGAACTTCCACAGGGTAAAAAAATTACTGAAGCAATCTCACATCAGTTGACACCTACAGACATTATACTATTAGCTAAATCCTTTATCTTGTATGTGTTCCTTGCTGCTTCAGTTCTGGGAACTCTGCCCAAAAAGGAGGGAAAAAAACCATGTAGGTGTAGTTAATTTACCCTACACAAGGATAGGCACAAGTAGAAAAGATATTTGAAAATTATTTTTATAGCAGTCTGGTATAAAGTAACCTGGCTTGAATACAGTCACCTGAGGGATTAAAACAAAATTCACTAATACACTTTCAACTGGAATAAACCACCCTGAACACAAACACACAGCCCAGGGATCCCCACTTAAGGGCTTATAGGGAGTAAGAAGATAACACCCAATCTTGAGAGCACTCTGAAAGGAAAAACAATATGGGAAAGTTTTTCGTTACTCTGGGTCCCTTTTTATATTCTCCACCTTTACAGGCATAATCAACGTTGTGATGACAATCCTATGTGTTTTTTGTCACAATATAGATACTGTAAGGTTGAGAGAGAGATGAATTCTTAGTCATTTCCACCAATAAATCACAGTGGAGTGGGGGAGAACTTATTTTTAAGAATCACACAAATGCTGATCCCAATCATGAATGCAAAGCCCTTTATATACTCTGTCATCACGACAGTGAAATACATGTTGTGCTTTCAAGTTTTTTGTGAAATCCTTATGCTTTCTTTCAAACCTGCATGATGAAAGAAATGCTTCAAGGAAAAAAAACATGACTTTTGGTTTTTCAAGTGAATAAAAATAATCTTTATAGAGTGCCTTCTAAATGAGTTCTCAGTATGTTTACAAGCATTGACTGATCAAGTCATACAATACTTATTTTAAATACAATTCAGGAGGACAAACAGAGAGATTAAATGACTTGACAATGATAAACAAGAATACATTAACTATATGACTCAAATATCCTTTTTTGCCTCCATAGTCTGTGCTTCTTTTCACTGTTCCTCCTCTGTTAGAAAACAGAATTGTACAACAGTATAGAAAGTTCACTTGATATTGTAGAGTATATGAACATTAATTAAGGCAGAATGAATAATCACTTAAGTTGGACAAGCTTACATTAATGCAGAACATTATTTTAGAAGATACACTAAAAATAAAAAAGAAATAACATTTTATAGCTGACAGTTTGTCTTCTGTAGAGCTTCATTCTGAAAGTTTAATTTTTTTTTCCTGTAGGATTTAGATGAGTGACATAAAAAGAAAAATTGCCCTAAACATTTGAATAACTTTTTATACATACATTACATCTTTGCAATTATACTGTTAATTACTTTTGTTCATCACTTCCTACCCATATTAGAATTAATAAATTGTTATGCAAATACACTGCAGGAGAAAAAGCAGCTGCAATTTTTTTTACTGATTGTTAACCTCACTTAGGTCATTCTTACAGTAGATTTCCATAAGTCACTAATATGGGAATGTTAAATACTTGAACATTTCTTCCCATAGTGCTGGAATGATTTTTGCACAATACAAGGATTGTGGTAGCAGACAAGAAACTTTATTACCATTCTTAATCCTAATGAGGTTACTGAGTACAGTACTTGCTATAACCCAGGACCCCTTGGTGCAAAGCAGCTGAGAGCATAAGGTCTATATAGAGGTTTATAGAGATTCATAGGATCTGGTATCTACATAATAGTTAGCTGTCTTCTGAGAACCAGTAGCTTAGTGGTCATCATGATGATTGTAGGATGGATGGGTATTAAGGAATTACTAGAGGGCTGCGCCCTCTGCTTGCTACACTCATCCACCCCCCCTCTTTCTGGCTGCTTTTGCTTTGCTGAGAGAGCCTGTTGACATTATCAGTATCATTTTGTCGCCAAGCAGGAACATTCTGTCATCTGTCAGGAAAAACTTTTTTTAATATAGCTGACACTATATTGAAAACTCTGTTCTTAAGGTATCTGAGCTGACAGGTGACCCAAAGGCGATAAATGGGTTCTATTCAGGTAGTGGGAAGTAGACACTTCTCTCTGACTGGTTATATAAATATATCTAAGTGCTGTGTGTTTAAGCAAAGTCTTAAGGGAAGCTGGTTACCTGAGGTGTATTGCTCCTTTGAGAGTGATGGATCTGTGACTGGGGCTGGTAACTCAAGGGGATGTTTGGAAGGCTTGAGGAGTGTTTCTATCATGAACAAGTGTAGCCCTGGAGGGGAGCACTTGTGTTTCCTGTGGCCAGTGGAGTCAGGGAGCTGATACCTGGCTGGTACAGACAGAGCTTCATTATACAGGGTAGCAATATGGCAGCAAGGTGTCTTTCAATCTTGTGTACCCCTATGAAACATAATACTTACCCCCATTTAATTTTATATATTAAGACCAGGAGATGTTATGACCTACTGTGACCTCCTGTATAACAAGTCCATGGAGCTAGAGCTAGTTAAAAAAAATTCCAGAAAAACATCATAATTGAATAGACTATTTCATCAAAAGTGGTCAATAAAACTAGCTATATTCTGGTAGTTGACCTTCTGAACAGAAGAAGACCAAGTCCTCTGGTGTTCCACAGATTCAAATCTGGAGCAGAACTTTTCACCTCAAATCACTCAGAGCAGGTAAGAGCATGGATTTGAAATTTGGTCTCTACATTTCAGTCCAGTAACTTAGTCACCAAGCCATGGAATCAGGCACAGACAAATAATTGTTTCAATGAAATTCCCAAATAAAAATTCTCAGGCATCAATTTGAAAAAAAAAACCATGTTGACAATTCTTTTTCCAAAAAAAGTTCAAAAGGTTTTGTTTTTAACACTGAAATCTTGAACATTGTTTCAAAAAGGAAATTGCTGTCATCTTCTAATCATCTCAGCCTAGTTCCCCACTGCGCAATTTCAGCATTGTCAGCCGATGGTCAGGGCAGTGAATGGTGTGTGTGTATTATACACCCGAG
>JANRFK010001234.1:64814072-64824527 GCA_030068395.1 Apalone spinifera
TTTCCTGGTTGTGCCCAGAGTGGCCACCAGGGCTCCCTGGGAAGGGCTGGAGACGCCCTATTTTGAATTTGGCATTACTCCTCGTAGAATGAAGTTTACCAAATTCAAATTAAGTGCTCCGCTATTTCGAATTAATTTCGAAATAGCGGTTTGCATATATAGATGCTATAAATTTAATTAGAAATAACTGTTGTTATTTCAAATTAACTTTGCAGTGTAGACATACCTCAATTGGAGTATTGTGTCCAGTTCTGGGCACCACATTTCAAGAAAGATGTGGAGAAACTGGAGAAGGTCCAGAGAAGAGCAACAAGAATAATTAAAGGGCTAGAGAATATGACCTATGAAGGAAGACTGAAAGAACTGGGCTTGTTTAGTTTGGAAAAGAGAAGACTGAGACGGGACATGATAGCAGTTTCTGGTATCTAAAAGGGTGTAACAAGGAGGAGGGAGAAAAATTGTTCTCTTGGCCTCTGATGATAGGACAAGAAGCAATGGACTTAAACTTCAGCAAGTGAGGTTTAGGCTGAACAATAGGAAAAAGTTCCTAACTGTCAGGGTGGTTAAACACCGGAATAAGTCACCTGGGGAGGTTGTGGAATCTCCATTTCTGGAGATATTTAAGAGCAGGTTAGACAGACATCTATCAGGGATGGTCTAGATGGTACTGGATCCTGCCGTGTGGGCAGGGGACTGGACTCAATGACCTCCCAAGGTCCCTTCCAGTTCTAGCGTTCTATGACTCTAGTGTCTGCTCAGAGTTGAGCTTGTTATGCATTTTAAGGTTTGAAATAATGCAATAATTCATATATGTGGTGTAGTGCACATTTGAATAATCATCCATTTGTTGATCTTAAAATATATTGTATGGACATTGAGCTCATTATGTGAGTCCATTTAGACCAGAAGTAGTTCTCGTGTTTGAAAAATGTTACATTATGTCATGTAAAGATAATGCAAAACTACTACAAAATTTGATTACCAATTTTGTAACGTCTCAGAGAGATAGTTGTGTTAGTCTGTAGTTGCAAAAAGAATGAGGGTTCCTGGACATCTTAGCCCTGGTCTACATTTAGGAGTTGTTTTGAAATAAGAAGCTGAGCATTCACACTACCAAGCCCATTATTTTGAGATAATAGACTGGTTATTTAAAAATCTGTACTCCTCAGGGAATAATGCTTATTTCAAAATAGTTATTTCAAAATAGCATTAGTGTGGATGCTCCACTGCCGCTATTTCAAAATAACTATTCCCCAGAGTCATGCAGCGAAATTATCCCCCAGTGCTTTCTGGGGCTCTATGTTGAGGTGGCATATCTACAATAACAGAGCCTGTCTCAGACTAATTTTGAGGCTTCCCTGTAGTGGGGACATGCTATTTTGATTTTGTTATTTCAGGACTAGTATTTCAAATTTAGTTATTGTGAAATAATTTCCTAGTGCAGACATGCTCTAAGAGACTAACAGAATTATTATGGTATAAGCTCTAGTGGGTAAAACACACTTTATCAGATAAATTAGAGTGGAATTTACAGGTGTGTGTGTGTGTGTGTGTGTGTGTGTGTGTGTGTGTGTGTACATACAACACAAGAAAGAGGGAACATGTGTAAATGAGGTTAATCAAGTCAGGGTGGAAGTGACTCCTACACAGCAGTTGATGTGGAAAGGTGGACTCAGAGAGGGAAAATTCCTTTGTAACGTGTTAACCAGTTAAGATCCTTATTCAGTTAGTTAGCTAATTGATATAATCTCCTTCTGCAAGTGATTGATAGTCCATTACAACCTGGTTACGCTTTCTGGAAAAAAATATTTAGGGTAAGGGGTGGAAATGGGCTAGCTGGAAATAATTTCATATAAATAAAAAAACCATTTTCCAGCCAGGAAAAATGTCAAGAAAGTATTAAGGCTGCATAGAAATCTATTAATTAATAAAAGTTGCTACTGCTATTAGTTCTATGTTTCCATTTGAACCCTTGGCTACAGTAATATCTACCTAGAGCTAAATGAATTATTTATTATGATAGTATTTTTTAACCAAATTGCTTGATCATTTAGACTTGTACAAGAGGAACTCTCTTTTCAGTCAGATCATATATAGATCTGTATTCAGCAAAGTATTTAAATGTCTGTTTAAATGTCTGAGTAATCCCATTTTCAGTGGAAATATTCTTGCCTAAAGTTAGGTTCATGTTGCTGAATCGAAACATAAATACCTTTACACTTTGATGAAGTATTTTAAATGTAAATAGGCAAGTATTGCATAGATTAAGATTGAGAAATAGAAACATAATCACCACCTTCATAATTACATTTCATTTTGAAGTGGAAAGAGGGGTATTGAGGCCTTCAGTTACTTTCACAGCAGGCTAGAGCTTTTTTAACACAGTTGTTTTAATTATCTCTTAGACTCCTATTTCTTAGTTATGCTGTAGAGAGACATGGGACAATCCTTCAGTATTTGTGGGTTTTGGTTTCACACTGTAACTGAGAATTGAAAGGGCATAACTTTAATGATAAATTGGTTGCTTTTAGTTAAAGAATCAATATACATAGATACATTGCTGCAATAATGCTCCTAGAACACACTTGAGTGCTAACAACGAATTCAAACTGAAACCTCCAGAACTGTTAGTTTATCTTCATTTGAACAGCCTCACAACAATGTGGAGTTCTTTCCTGCATTTAATTATGTCAAATGACTTCCACTCTAATCCTTAAAATGAGAGCTAGTGAAATTTTCATTCATGGCATTTTCCTCTAACTTATTGTGAACTTTTGGATTTATGTTAAATGATTTGTGAATGCTATCACTGAATAATTCTTGGTATCTGAGAAATGCAAATTCTATGAGCACAAATTGTATGTTGATATCTTAGCAAATTTTATTAAAGTCTACATGATATTGTTACCATTCCTTCATTTATTGATGTACTCAATGAACAAAATATTAATTGTGAATTTAAAAACCAAGTGCAAAGTCTGAAACTGTTTATTGATGGCCACTATTTGGTAGTCAAATGTGAAAAACTGGCTGTGTCAAATTTTCTACCCAGGGATGACTGATGCCTGCAATGGTAGAGAGTGCAGGGAAGTGCAGAGGAACAAAGAGGGGGAATATTGGGCACCCCATTTAGCAATTAAAATGTTGGCAGAGGTACCGGGAGGTGATGCACCTTCCCAAGTGCTACCCGAGTCACATATGTTAATAACATAGTCCAGCAAAGCATTTAAGCACTAGCAAGTATTTCTATTGAGTTACTCTCTAAGAATTCGTGGACTTCAGTTGTTTTAAATAAACAATTCTGGTGACTGATGAAATAAAGTCTGAAGGATTTCACCTATTGTTCTATATTTCCTCCATCTTTTTGTCTCTGTTTTACTCCAACTCTATTTTTCTTATAGAAATCAACTCAAAAAGCTTATCTGACAGAATTAATTTTTAAATCAGTGCTACATTTTTTTTAGAAGACAACAAAATCCGGTGCCTTTTTGCATTAGCAGTTCATGTCTTACAGCAGAAAATATGGTTTCAGTCTCTTGGGCAAAAAGGGGTGTACACAAGGGTTTAAAAAAGTGCATTGGAATTTGTAAAAAGTGCACTGATCTTTCAGAAGTGTGCATACTAGTAACATCACATGACCTGTGGAATTTTAAATACATACTTAAAAGTTTCCAATGATACTGCCTAATCAACAATGACATTTTGAATTTTTTGTGCTGAGTTGCCTGAGAATGTGGTGGTTTTCAGGTGGTGATTTTCATTTGAGAAGATGTCAATTCTGGTACAAAAGGAATATCAACCAAATGTCAGACAAGAAAGGTGAAACAGAACTGGGGAGCACCACAATTTTTTTCCCCTTCATGAGTACTGAACCCTGTAACGAGGATGTACTCCCTACCAACTTGATACCAACAAGACTATTCTGCAACATCTGTAATTTGCTAACTGATTTCTACAGATTTTTTTTTTAAGCAATGGGCTTGTAAATCCTACTTCTGGTTTGGTTGTGAAAGGCTAATATTTCTATCTTCTTCTATGCACTTGTCAACCACTTTCAATTTCTTTACAAGGAATAATGGAATGTTAGAACTGGAGATCGAACTACATTTTATACAGATAATTTTTTTGTCCACAGCCAATTCATAGTTTGGGATCTCCATTTCTATATGGAGAGCTCTCTAAGTTAGATATCACCAGCTGTAGTTCACTGTTAGAAGATGTATGATCTTTCATTGTTTTTCCTGTTGTTTGTGTATCCAAAACTAAAGTCAGGGTCACTTTGGTTTTGTCCATGTAAAAGAGATGCTTGTACGAAGTTCTCGCAAATCAAATCCACATCTGTCTGAACCATCTCTAGTTAACAGCACTCTCAACTAAGTACTTAAGGAGAGTATCAGAACTAATATTATAATATGCTTTTGTTCTCTGTTGTATATGTGGATAAGGAAAAATTGTTTATAAATGGAGTACATTAAAAGAATAAAATGATTGCATCTCACAACTCATGGTGAAGAAATATGACAGAAATCAGAAACTGAAGACATTTCATCTCACTATGGGCTTGACTGTGGAGTTACCACAAATTCTGAGTATGGTGTAATGTATAGTTGTGCTGCCTCAAGAACTGGCTTAGGAATAAATTCTGACTCATGGGGTGAAAGTTAATTTATATTTCTTAATGATATTGTTCTATTACAACTGCCTTCCCACTTGGGGAAGGACTTGTGGGGGGAGGTTTGGCGATACAACAGTACATGTAAGAAACTTAAGTGCGGGAGGGGGGGTGCTCAGTGGAGGATTCAGGTGTGGGGGGTGCGGGAGTTAGGGCAGGGGGCTTGGGACAGGGATGCAGGAGTCAGGGTAGGAGTGTACGAGGGGCTCAGAGCAAGGAGTATGAGGAGGAGCTATGGGTTGGGGGAGTCAGGGCAGGGAACTGGGGATGCAGGGATGAGTGTGGGGGTGCAGAGCACCATTCCAGGGAAGGGGGAGAGAACTGCAGCTACATTCATCCTGTCACTATGTTTTTTACTGTTTGCTGTGACCAGGGAGTGAGGTCAAAGTGCTACAAAGCCAACTGCATTCCTCTCTCTCCCGGTTGCCTAGGGGAAGAGGAAAGGAATGCAGTAGACTCTGCAGCACTTTGCCTTTGCTTGCCACTCACAGCAAACAGGAAAAAACCCACACACACAGAGCAACCAGTAAGTGCAGCTGCAGCCCCTTGATCTCCCAAAATGGTGACAGGGAAGGGGAGGATCAGGGCTCCTGCCCCTCTAACTTTTGTTGGTGGGTACCCCCAATCAGCCACTCTAACCTGCCTTGGCTCCCTGCTTCTTGTGTGGCAGCCTACCAGAAGCCAGGAGTCAGGGTGGGAGAGCCCTGCCCCTCTCTCTGTAGCCGAATGCTCCAGCTGGCCAGTTTCTTGCCAGAGCGCATCAGCTTACTTTCACCTTTGGGTATGGCCAAGTTTCCTGCAGACCCATAAAGTTTGTTTACAGCCACCAGTTCTGTGCTGTTGTTTGGCTCTAAATTACTCCTCAATGTCTTCTAAGAGCCCAGTAAACAGTGGAAATGTAGATAATGTTGCTAGACAGTATTGACTTCCTGTGGTTTGGCAAACTTTCTGGTTCAGCACCTGTCAGGTCCCAAGCGTGCTGGACTAGAGAAGTTCAACCAGTAATAGCAGCTCTACAGAGGAAGTGCTTTCCTCTGGGCTATGACTTGCTATAATACCTGTACAATGCCTTAGGCAAGTAACCTTACTTTATGAAAGCAGTGAAAATATGGATTATCACTATATGCACAGATACTAGAGTGATGTACATAGATTGTACTTTTAGATATATTACCTTTGCCATACATTCTCCTATGGGTCTCAGATGAATTTTGTAACAGTAAACCATGTTGATTATTTTTTCAAAGAAAATTATCGTTTAGATTTTTCAGTCCATGACATTTCTTCTCTCCAGACTGATTTCTCTAGTGAAACCTTAACTTGGGAGACAAAGGTGGCTTCCAGGCCAACCCTTTTTGCTCTTGGAAGTCCTTTATATTTTTTTTCGTTCTGCAGAGGATAGCACTGGTTGGCTGACATGATAAATATTACGCAGAACAAGAAATATCAGGTTGTGTTGCTGCAAACCCTTTTTCTCATTTGTATTAATTCTTTTAACCACATGAAGTCAATTAGTACAAATTGTTACTTTGTCTTTCATACTGCAGGTCTCTAGATGAATGATAAAAGTCCAGTGAAATATACATAAGCATTTAGATTTTGTTTTACCCTTTAGCTTTCTTTCCTTCTCTGTTTACTTCTGTTCTATATTTCTTCTGGTGTCTGTGGATTTCAGAATCAATTTATTGGAAAATTATACAGCTATGGTGTGTGTGTGTGTGTATATATATATATACTAGAAACTAATTGAAACAAACACAGCATATTAGCAAATCAGGAAATTATATTTGTAGAGATCCTGTAAATTGCATCTTCCTTTTAGTTGGCAGCAAGTATATGAATGCAGAATCAATCTAAACATAAGAATAAATGTTTTTAAAATATAAGGCATAAGGAAGGAATGTTTTTCTTTTTCTGTGCTATATTGTCACGTTGACAATTAATGTGTCATATTAATGAAAGCTGTGCAACAAGAAATGAGCAACCAATTTTCTGGTAAAAAATTAAAGAAACACAAAATTGTTGTAAAGGTAGTCCACTTCTACAATAATTATTTCATCTGAAACAAAAATGCAGATCTTTCTCAATGAATGGTAAAAGAAACTACTTGCATAAGTCTTCATGACTATCACACAGGTAGCAGCCTCAGTCATTCATTTATATGAGGTAATATTTTATCACAAACTTCATTTTGACTGGTGATACAGCCAGTCTTAGCTTGAAAAAAGAAGCTTTAGCCCTTTTATTAATTTCAGTCCTCCCTGAATAACCTCCCTCTGTGGGGAGGGAATAACATCCAGTTAGAGCTCCTACTGGAAGAAAGTAGATCTCTCCTCCTCCTTTGTTACTTCAGCCTTGAGGAGCAGAAAGGATTTTTCAGATTTGATGAGTAAAGGGAGCAGCCAACTCTTTGCACAGGACTGGAGGAAAAGCAGAGAGAGCCCAGCACTTCTTCCTCTTCCCCCTACTGTGAACAAGGAATCAGCTTCTCCACCCCTATTCCATCTGGGCAATGAAAGGCTTGTGAAGGGACAGAGAATGGTAAAGAAACTACTGCAATTGTGCCCCAGGCATGGGGGCAGGTGAAGAACACTTGGAGGTGCAGGGGAAATGGAAGAATAGAGGTGACCGTGGAGGCTATTGGGGGCATAACTAAATGTTGTGCTGAGGGTCAGGTAGATGTCAAGGACAAGGTTGATGTGTGTTTGGGGATTCATAATTAACTGCTGGTTGAGGGATGGGCAAATATAAGGCTGGGGGACATAGAAATTGTGTTTTAGGGTTTGAAGAGAAGCTCTGCACCATCAGGCAGGGAATCAGGGCTCCTTCAGTTAGGGCTGGAATCTCCTTAATGAATTCTTTTTGGGACTTTAACTGTCATACAGTGGGAGTCGACAGGGGAAATTTGAAAATCAAAGGGTAGACTGAAAAAGCATGTAATCATTTAAAAAAAAGTTGTCGTGTTTTTGGGTCTGATTCAAGCATTCTGAACTTTTGGACCTGCCAATGCTAGTAAACTGACTTAGATTGGCCAAGTTCTCCTGAAACTGACTTCTTAGGTCATTGAACTCAAAAACTGAGATGCTCAGATAAAAATTATGATTTGATCTTTCAACCCTTACTAGATAGAGTACTATCACTAACATTTATAGATTACTCATAACCAAATGAGCTACTTGTCTAAATAAGTATGTGAGGGAGAGATGTGGGAGCAGGTTATGTTTGCAATTTTGATTTTTAATAAAAATAGTGGGTTAAACTATAGTAATTGCAGGGACCTGATATAGCTTATATATAAACATACTCTCATGCTCAAGTTCTCTTAAGCAGAGGACTAATACAAGATCTATGGACTTAAATGTTCTAAAATTAGGATTTTTGTGATGGACAGGCCTGGTATGACCTGCCTCAATATGGGGCATATGTGAACAAAGCTATGTTTTCATTTCCAAAGATTGACCATCCATTTGTTCTTCACTTATGCTCAATGTACTAGCTATTCCCCTCTTAAAGAGTATCTTTCAAAGAAATAATGAGGCTAAAGTGGGACATATAGGTGTTACCCGCACAAATTTCTCTATCCCTTTCACACTTTAGGGATACCCACCCTTACCCAATTCCTAGGGCTCAGGGCATAACTTTCTGCGAGTTTACAGGCTCTTTTGCTACTGAAAGAGCCTTACACAGCGATATTCTTATTCTCTATTTATTGGCTATTCCTAAGCAAGCAGAATACACATGCTGAGCATACAGTGTCATACTCACCAATCCTGGTAAAGGCAGGCAGACTTCTCCTGTTGACCAGACAAGGTCAGTCTCTCTGGATCTTAGCTGCTGCACATCATGGTTGTGCAGAGGAGTTCTGGCGGCTCTAGTCTTAGGCTGTGTCTTGGAGGTGAGTTTTTGTTCCAGGTTTTCCCTCTTTCTTCTTGGTATTCCTTTCCCTTTTCCTTCTTCTCTTCTTTTTCCTCCTTCTTCCTGCTTTTTTGGACCCCAGTTTACATAGCGAAACTTGAGTCCTGCTTAGCTATGCCTTAACCAATTATTTTAGTATACTTTTACTAACCAGTCATAACATACTGTAACAATTACCTAACCATTCATACCCCACCCCTTAGTTGATTTACACCCAGCAAAATCAATTATCCAGTAGAAAGGAACAGTTAAGACAGAGATATCACAGCCAAACAATAGGAGAGTGAGGTCAGTAATCATAGAATGGGGATTCCACAACCACAATGATTGGTAAACAGTTTGTTCCCAGACAAAACACTGTTAACTAAGTTTTCTCTACCCATCTTGATATCTGTTTCTTTATCTGGTGACAGTGGGTGCTATTAGGACAGGATCCTTCTCACAGCCTAGTGAGACACTATTTTAATGCAATTTAGATGGAATGTGAGTATGTGACCCCAGGCTTTACAGCTAATGGCTGCTGCTTTTCAGTCTGGCTGCAGAGGCAGGCTTTAATTTAGGCCTTCCAGTATGGCTGCAGAAAAACCATATTGCTACACAGGTACAATCTCACAATTGGATATCAGGATTTACAGCCAGCACTTCCAGGACTGAGGAATCATGTAAAAACATGTGGTCTCACTAGCATAAAGGATGCCCAGATGAATTGTGTTCTTCGTTTGATGTATCAGAGGTAGTCCTTTGGATCAGAATTGATTGTGATTCCCAAAGTATGGAATTGTTCTTTAATTTAATCTTTGTAGCTAAAATAACTTTGGAAGTTTATTCTCATGATAAAATTTGTGACATAATCATGTAAAATGGAACCTTACAAAATTTATTTGCTAAAATGAGAAATTTTGTTTCACTATAGTATTGGAGGAGACTGGCTTTTTCTAACTGTTTAAGGCTTCCTAGCGAAAGCACATAATAGGGTTTGATGTATTACAGAGAACAATAAAATGCTGTGAAGTAAATTAATCTCCATAGTGGTAGTACCACCAGCCTCATCTCCAGAAAACTCTCTACTCAGTGTTTATAAAGAGAGAAATTTATTTTAGAAGGCATGATTCTTATTGTTTGTGGATACTGTGCTATTTTGTTACGTACTTGAACTATAGTACTCCTGCATTTCAGTAGTGAACTGAATTATTACACACATCTAGAAGTCACCAAACCTCTACATGGCTAAGCAGGAAAAGACCCCCTAATCACTCTCTAAAATCCATGAATTTAATTAAATTGCACTGTATTTTTATTAGGTTCTTCATCAGCACACACTCAATAAAATGTGCCCTGTTGTTAAAAGATGAATCCTTACTTCAGATAACAGTAGAAAGCTTTATCAATTGTCTCTCTTAAATAAAAAGGAAGATAATTTGCACAGCTTGAGACTCTTAATCTTTTCCCACACAGCAATAAATAGCAATATTTTAGATTTATGCAAGATTGTTAAAAGGGTGATAGATAACTACCTGTTCTCATGACCTGCTGATGTCACTTTGGGACACCTCAGAAAATCACATACTTTGCTTTCTTCTTTCCAAGAGTTAAGTTTATAAATAAAGAATTATTTATGGTAAATAGAAAATGTTATTCCTCCTAATTTGTCTGTGTATGTGGGGAGAAGGGAGAGAGAAAAAAAGAGAGAAAATCAGGTAAAAATTATTTCTCCTCATGGTGTAAAACACACTTTATTCTGAGTTAGAGTAACTCACGAGTCACTTCACTCCAGAGTTTGAGACTGAATGTTATATTCCATGAACATTTTGTGTGTTTCATTATTTGTTTAAAAATGGTCAACAGTCCCTGGTCTGCTGGGGGGGGGG
>JANRFK010001234.1:64824627-64843576 GCA_030068395.1 Apalone spinifera
AACAAACCTACAGTCCCTATCTTGTACGTAACCCGGGGACTTCCTGTATACCATACTGTTGGAAGACAACTGAAGTAGTATAAGGACTTACTAAAGGATAACTTAAAGAAGTGCAACAAATTCTAATGTTGGGTTTTGGCTAAGATGGATTGGCTGCAAGTAGTTTCTCCAGAATTTATTATAAATGCTTGTTCTTCTTGACTACTCTGGACAAGTTTCTGATGAATTTTTCTATATTAGACAGTTCACAGAGCCTTATCAGTTGTGGGTCTAACTTTTCACTGCTTAAAACAAATGTTATGACTGTGATATCTTTATTGGAAAGGCATTATCAGTATTTTGCATAACTATGCACCTTGTTTAAAGTGAAAGTTAATTCATTTTCTTTTGCCCTTTTTAATAAAAATATATTATGCTATATGTACTCCAAACTTAGGTGGGATTTCTATCTGAAATAAGGAATGAAAAAAATATGAGCTAGCCTATGAACTTTGGATGTGAGGAAGGCTTTAAATGGGCAAATGCTTGACAAATACAATTAATTATCAAGTGCTTGTTTCTTGGAGAAGATAGTTTAGAAGACAGGGACTTTGCAATTCCATGTGCACTTGGACTCAGGATCTCCTGAGTACCTGGATCTTAGTTTAGCTTTTCTTTGAATTAGAGTCAGTACTTTCTGGATCATCAGTCATCTTCTGTTGTTTTTTTAGGTCAGATTCAGGTATCCATTTTTTACCATGCTAAACCTTGTTTGTGCATTTTGATTTGGCTAAGTGTAGATTTTTTTTCTTCAGCAGTGAAGAATTGTCACAGGGGTTTCTAGAACTGGCTTTCATGGCTTCCATTTACACAGAGGGTATGCAGGATAATTGCCTATGTGTTTTGGCTTTGAAGGTAATTGAAAATGCAAAACAGTCCACCAAAAAATTACAGAATGTTTATATCCTGAAACTCAGTCTTCTGCCTTGGCCTCCGAAAAAAGAAAGAAAGGGTGAGAGTAAGTCACTAGTTAGCAGTCTCAAACATCAGAATTAGTTTAGAGGAACAGGAGCCAGGGAGTTGTTGGGAAAGTGTTTTGGAGGAAGTGTGTTTTGAAAATTAAGAATACAGGAATCTTCACTTCATCAAGAAAAAATAAGACAAGACTTTCATTTCTCCTTGTCCCTGACTTACAATACCCAACAGAGGGAAATCAGTTTGAGAGAATTTTTTTTCTCCAATGTCTTGGAGTCAGAAGGAGGTTAGGTTGAGCATTATATTCTCCCTCTTGCCCAAGGATCTAAGGTAATGGAACCAGTAAGAGATGGGGTCCCTAGGAGGGAAACTACACTCAAAGACTTCTTTCATCTTCAGCTTTCACTCTACTTGAAAAGCAGCACATGCAGAGCAAGCTGCAGGTTACTACTGACATCAGCAACAGAAAAGAACTGGTATGTGCCTGAAATGGAAAGGTTGAAGTTCTGCCTCTAACTGCAAGATTAACTATATTAAAATACATTTGAAATTAGGAAAAACCATCTGTAATAACTGGTTTAGCAATCAATCAACTTTCCATTAAGACTAAATTACAAATACATTTTTTTATATTTTGAACATTTGTTTTCAAGCACTAAGTACTTTCATGCCTGTCATATTCCATAGCAACTTGCACTTCCACCAGTAGTGAATTATTTTATATTTCATTTCTCTTTGTTTATAGAATTTTGTGTCCCAGTACTTGAGATAAGCCTCTTGTCTCAGTGACTTAAGATTAGATTTAACGTCTGACCTGATGGAACATGGATGTAACTTGTGTTCTAAGGAAGATATAAAGGACATTCAAGTTCAAGGTATATTTAAACCTACACTTGTGCAGATTTGTTATGACAAGCATGCTTCAAATATAGAGTAATTAAGGAAAGCAGCACAATGAAAACCCTACAGGCATTTACTGTTGCTCACAGAGTTTATTGGCTTTCATTGTCTGATTTTAATATATTTTAATGTATTTTCAGTATATTTTATGAACCAGCAATGAAACAGGCAGGTTTATTTATAAAAATTAATTTCTGGCAATAATATATTTCTGATCCACTTTCATGTCTCTTCTATAGTTTTCTAATGATATCTGCAAATGTTACAATAATATGACATACACATGATGTAGTGTTCCTGTGATGATTTCAGCTTCATTACAGAAGTGCAAAATAGGGATTGTCTCTTAATGCCACTGCTGTGCAACCTCTTGTTCCATATAAGTTACAAGTTAGAGTGTTTTAAAATGAAAAATGATACTTGAATAATAAGCATCATGTGGGTAATACATAAGGCATACTTGATTGGACAAATGTTTACTTTTTATATGTTACTATCATAATAGATTTGTTAGAAATCTGAATATCACACACAACTATTTTCTCCCTTTGTAATAAATACATGCATGCTATAGACAAGTTACATCTTTGCTTGGGTTTCTTCCATCCCTGGAACTCTTGTACAGAAAACAAACAAACCTTTGCTGCTTGTTTTGCAGGAATGTAAAATGGGAAGGCCACCAACCATGCCAGCAATGCCTACCATCCATCCTAGGGGGAGTGTATATGGGTATGATAGGCTTCCATGGGAAATCCAGCCAACCATGTAGGTGGAATGAGAGGAGCAGAGTTGTCCATATATAGAACATTCTCTGTCTCAAACGACATACACATGAGAAACTGGGAAGTTATTGCTCTCCTAATGAAGGCAGGCAAAAGTCTGGGAAGGGAAAAATGTAAGATGTAGTGGAACATTTAGACCTAAGAAAAGGTGTGTGGAGGAAATGGGAAGTACTCAGGGTCATGTGGACAACTTTTTTCCATTCTGTTGCTACTCAAACTACGTCTTTTGATATTGGTTCATGGGAAGATGTTTAGATACAAACATTTCTGACCTTGTTTTACATTGTTTTCTGCATGCGTGCACCTCTCACATCGATATTTAAAAAAGGTTTCCTATAAATCTGAACTAATATGATTAATAGCAAAGCATGAAACCAAAAGAGAAACACACAGATGTTCAACTTACTAAGCATTTATGTAAACAACTTTTTGCTTCCTCTCTAATTTTGCATTAGCTCTTGGCTCCCTCTCAAAGCCATCCTTTCTGAACCTTCTCTGAACTGCTGAACCTTCTTAAGAACTTTTGGCTTCCCGTCTGTTCCTCAAATATCATCTTATATTCCTCCTTTTAGTATTACAGCTGCTCCTCTCATGCCTGCTGTTAAACTTGTTTCTTATGTTGTTGACTGATATTAATTCTGAAGTACTTGGATGAAAGGCATTATAGAAGTGAAAAAATAATTGCAATCCAGGCCCATCAATGGGGTAGCGGTAGGGAGAAGGAAAAGGGGCAATTGCCCTGGGACACCCGGTGATTCAAAGGGATCAAGGGCTCATTGCCACTGCTACAGTGGCAGTGGCAGCAGTTGGAGCTCTAGGTCCTTTAAATGGCCAACAGAGTGCTGTTCTTCATGTTCAGAGAGCAGAGGGAGGGGAGGAGTGGGGCCCAGCTCCATGTTCCAGATGGCACTGGGTGCTGGCTGCCCTGGTCCTGCCTGTTCTGCCCAAAGCCCACCTTGCCTGAAGACTCACAAAAGCTGTTGGCCCTGCTGTTGCCATCATAATAGCTTGCACTTATATAAAAAAACCTTTAGAATTGTTAATAAATGTATCCTCATGACACACTTTGAAAAGCATGCAAGACATATTACCCATGTTTTACAGATAATATTGCTTTGTCATTATAGAGTGTAGTTGATACCAATGTCTCTGAAAGCCTCAGTTATATCAAGAATTAATTTTGCTCCCCTTCCCCTGGACCCAGCCTACAAAATGACTAACATTAGGCCTTATCCATATACATTTTTTTGAACTGACACATTTTTTTGAACTAACAATTTTTGATTGTTCCATCAATTCCAGGAAATAGAGTAGAGCACACTTCCATACACTTCCTAGTATGGATGTAATAATATTGATGCAAAGCTATTTCCCTGGTATTGCTTATTCCTCTAAATGTATAGAAATAAGCAATATCAACATAAGCACCTTTATATCAAGTCAGCTGTACACATATTAGGGCAGTTCTGCTGCTTTAACTGTGCAACTTTATTGTGTTAACAATGTCTTAGAATCTCTTCTTTTGTGGGTCATTTGGGACAAAAGATTGGTGAGGGGGAACATTAAAAGAAAACAGAGTGTTCTTGTCATTGTGTGTCAATAACTGACTACTAAAGAAAATAGAACCCTGATACTCTTTCAACAGAATAAATGAACCGCATCTGAGTCCCATGAATAATATAACTGAAAATTTCATTCCTGTACTATTTGGGAAAGGGATATAAAATCAATTTAAAACTATGGGAGCTCTGGAGAGTGCTCTATAAAATGTTGCTGAGATGTAGTACAATTCTGAGGGCAAAATTTAATCTCTGGTGTAGTTCTATAGACATGAAATGTGAATGACAATTGAGAATAATTCAATAGTACTGTATTAGATGCTTAAAATGTTAGGAACAAAGAATTATGATAATGGTATTGGTCCATTACTAGTTGGAAATAGTAGAATTATCAATAATGCAGAAAGGCAAAAGTGTTGAATACATATTTGTGTTTGGAAATAAATCAGATATTATGTTATCATTTGATGACAACACTCCATTCCGCTATCATGTTAATGTTGATTTTCAATAAGTTTTAGGACATTAGAAAAGTTTCAGAAGACTGGAAGAAAGGAGCCACCGTGTCAGTTTTTAGAAAGGGTAAATAGAATCTCCCACACAACCTTAGATCTGTCAGCTTCCCAACAATTCCAGGAAATAGAGTAGAGCACAATTCAATACATAAATTGATCACTGGCAAATTAAAGGAAAGCAATATAAATAATGCAAATCAACAAAGGTTTATGGAAAATAGATTCTGTCAAACTAACTTGATGTGATTACAAGATTGGTTAATAAAAGTAATAACATTGATGAAATATACTGAATGTTTGACTTGGAACCAAACAATATTGTGGTTCAAAATAAAGGAAGATTTATATTTTACATAAAATATAAAAGCTGGCTATGGGAAAGCTCTCAAAATGTGTTTGGAAATAGGGATTTGGCATTGAAAAAGTGTCTTTTAGAGGGGGCCTGTAGAGATTAGTTCTTGGCCCTGCGCTATTGAATATTTTGGTCAGTGATCAGTAAGAAAATATAAAATCATTACTGATAAAGTTTGCAGATGACACGCATATTGGGGAAAGTAGTGAACAGGAAAGTTCACTGAAACTGAGAGATCTCTAGCAGTTGATAAACTGCACACCAGGAAACAATGTGTTTTAGCACCATTAAATATAACATAGACATCTAAGAACAAAGAATGTAGGTCATACTTCTGAAAAAGCTTTTTGTAGGGGGTGGAGGAGGGAGAGGGAATGTGAGTATCAGCTCCCAGTGATGAGATGTGGCTAAAAGAGTTTTTGCGAACCTGGGATTTATAAATATGGAAATCTTGAATAGAAGCAGAGAGGTTATTTACCTCTGTATTTGGCATTGGTGTGACTGTAACTGTAATCCTGTGTCTCTTTGTGGTGGCCACAATTAAAGAAGGAAACTGATTAAACTGAAGAAGAGCCACAAGAAAGGATTAGAAATCCTGTCCTTCAGTATTAGATGGAGCTTTTTGAGTCTATCTAAATTAAACAAGGGAAAGTCAGCGATGACTTGATTACAGCCTATAAATATCTATGTGGACAATAAATGTTTGATAATGGGCTCTTCAGTGTAGCAGAGAAAGGTACAACATGAACCTATGTCTAAAAGTTGAAGCTAGACCAATTCAGATTGGGAATAAGGCTTAGATTTTTAACAGTGAGGATAATTAACCATTGGAACAATTTATGAAGAGATGTACTGGATTTTCCATCTCTAACCATTTTTAAAACAAGATTAAATGATTTTCTAAAAATATATTCTCTAAGAATTACTTGGGGGAGGTTCTATGGCCTGTGTTTTACAACCAGTCAGATTAGAAGATCAAATGATCCCTTCTGGTCTTGGAATCTAAGAACAACATTGAATCACTGATTCTGGATCTCATTTCTTTTGAAGTTTTTAAAGTGAACACATGCATCTCCAAAGCGACTAGTTTGATTTTAATGTTTACGTAAATAAGCGAGTTCTGTGTAGATCAACTTGAAAGAAACAATCATAACAGAATTTCCTACACAAATATGTTCCCCATGCCTTCAAATCATGAGTAATTTAATCAGCAAAGGAAAACGGCATGATATTTAGAAAATGTTTAAACAAACATTTCTGGCCTCTGTTTTCCAGCTGCTACAATTTTCTTCATGAAATAGAAAATTACATACTGCTAAAAGTACCGCATGGCACAGATTGAAGGCATATCCTTGTTCTAGGGTGTTGATATCAGTTAATCGTATGATTTCTGGCTAAAATATGTTCCCATAGTACTTGATGGTTTTTAATTATTCTGGAGAATAGCTGTGTAGATTGGCGGCATTAATATTTCTAGTTAGTTTTCCTTGAGGACAATCTTAGTAGCTTCTGTAACAACTCAGAACCCACCATCCATTTATTCTGCAAGGGTTTGATGTAGCAGTCGCTAATTATATAAAATGTCCACTGGAGTCCATGGGGTTTTTGCCTGAATAAGGACCGTAAGATTAGTCCGTAAGGTTATTAGTCTGTTAAATTACTGTGAAGTTAATTTAAACAATTTTCTAAGGATTGTACCCTGCTAAATATTAGTGCTCTAATGTGATTAAAACCAGTAGCAACTATTTTTGATAAATGTCACCCCCATCATAAATTTGTGTTTGATTCATATTTTGTGGCCAATAAAAGACTACATTTATTGAATCTGTTCAAGGGTTCAGCCTGAAACATTTTTTAAAAAAATATTATTTTTTCTAATTTTCTCTGGATTTTCACTATACGTTTATTGCTCTTCACTACTCTTACCCCATAACACTGCTCCAGCTTTGTCTCTGAAATGCCTAACCTCTGGCCAGTGTATCTAACTTGACAGCTCCTTTTAGAGTTATTGCCACCAACCAGCATCAATATATTCAGCTGTAGGGGTTGCTATTAGTGCCAAATTATCTGTTCCATTTTCAAAACAATTGAATGCACTCCATCTTCATAGCCCAAGGCCTGAGAATAAGTGTGTCTCTGAAAAATCCAACCTCTTACATAGCAGCTAAACATGTCGGCTGTGTCTAGACTGGCATGATTTTCCGCAAATGCTTTTAATGGAAAAGTTTTTCCGTTAAAAGTATTTGTGGAAAAGAGCATCTATATTGGCATGGATGCTTTTGCGCCAAAGCACTTTTGGCGGAAAAGCATCCGTGCCAGTCTAGACGTGTTTTTGCGCAAGAAAGCCCCGATCGCCGTTTTAGCCATCAGGGCTTTTTTGCGCAAAGCAAATCTCAGCTGTCTACACTGGCCCTTTTGCACAAAAGTTTTGCGCAAAAGGGACTTTTGCCCGAACGGGAGCAGCATAGTATTTCCGCAAAAAGCACTGATTTCATACAGTAGGAAGTCAGTGCTTTTGAGGAAATTCAAGCAGCCAGTGTAGACAGCTGGCAAGTTTTTGCGCAAAAGCAGCTGCTTTTGCGGAAAAACTTGCCAGTTTAGACACAGCCATCAGGTATAGAAGAGAACTCAGTAATTACCTTACTAAAATGTACCAAAATGAATGTAAAATGATGCAAGAATAACTTGTGTGTAGTGATTTTTCCTGTTTTAAAACATGTTAAAACTTAAACAATGAATGGTCATGTAGATGGTATCATGAGCTTTTCATCTGAAGAAGTGGGTTGTACACATGAAAGCTCATGATACCATCAACATTTTTTGTTAATCTCTAAGGTGCGGCAGGACCATTTGTTGTTGTTTTTTAAGTTTTTTAAGTTACAGATTTACTAACCCCTGAGACTTTTAAAATGTGTACTCCAGTCTATTATTTATATGAAGTACACACATTCCAAACACCACAAATATGTATGTATTAGCAAATTTATTCATGCTACAATTTAAGTGAAAGAGGCTTCCTTAACAGAGTTGTGTTTTTTATATACAAGCAGCACACATTTACTTTCATCCAGAATTATCTCTTTTTTACAGGGGGAGAATAACTAAACAATAAAGAATAAAAGTAAAGCAGAGTGCCTAATAGGCTGCATTTGAGCATACAACAGCAATCTCTGCAGCTTTCCGTTTAGAGGTGCAAAGTACAAAAAGTAAGTCTCAATAAGATAGGAGCAACTCACAGCAGTCAAAACTAAACACAATTTACATTGAATCAACTTTTCTAGTTCCCTACAGTAAGGAAAATTGAATAATTAGTTTTCTCCAGTAGCTAATTGACCTCTTCTAAGTACTCATGGCTGTGAAACAAATATTTTTAAGGCTATGCCTAGACTGCAGAGTTAATACTCTGCCACGTCCAGGGAATATGTCTGGTTTTTCGGAACAGTTTCTGAAAAAGCAGGTATGTTCTTTCAGCATCCCTGTATTCCTCATTTTATGAGGAATAAGGGAGGTTCCAAAAGAGGAAGTTTTTCTGACATTTGGCCCCATGTAAATGGGCCAAATGTCAGAAAAGCCTCTTCCAAAAAAAGCAAGTGGAAAAAGACACACAAATTGCAGGTCACAATTTGCGTTTCTTTTTCTGAAAAAAACCAGCAGTGTAGACATAGCCTAAGAGTGTCAGACAGATCCTCAGAAGATATAGACTGGTCTGATTCCAGTGACATCAGGAGAACTATGCAAGTTTGAACCAACTGAGGCTCTGACCCAGGTGAGATGTACTTTGTTTTATTTTTCCCATCTGCTATTTTAGATTGATTAATTTATTTTGTCAAATGGGGGAAATAATCAGATGTAAAACAAAGCTTCAAAATAAAAAGTAAGAGCCCAGCCTTATAAAGGCATGCCCAATATCTATAAAACAAACACATTACAAAGAGGTAGTCTCTACAGGTCTGATTCAATGAACATTGAGAAAAGGGGAGTCTGTCCACTGATTCCTTTGACTTTGGATCAGCCATTCAGCTCTACAAGGCAGAGTTGCATGAGGCACAATTTATTAGGCTTTTGTTAAATCCCATGTGCATGTGTCTGTAAACTAGGGATGAAAATCAGACAGACTGGAATGTTAATGAAGAAAAGCCACTGATAGCAACACAAATTTGTGTTCTATCTCTAACAGATCCTGTTGTGTTTTAGAAGCCAATATGACAATCACATTTTATTTATCCTGTATGATATGACAGGAAGATTCATGTTGGCCTTTGGATTAGACTAGTTTTTATAAATCTTGATGTTCTGAATTTTTAAACATGTTTTAAAAACATCTATTTGAGCTCATAGCAACATCAACATGAAAATAGTGATTAAAATTTGATATCTATTCTTCATCCTTCCATTGACTTGACTTTCTGTAGCTGTCATTTATAAAAATAGAGCAAATCTAATGTTAAATGTCAGTCTGCAAAATAAATGGCAAAAGGAAAATAATTTTTGCATCTCCTCTTCCATTCCTTCCTTTGTATTCTCAGCAGAAAAACTGTTATATCATTTTTATCAAGAATGGTCATATCATTCTTTTTCAGCTGCATTTTTGTTTCATTCCTGCTGATTGCACAATTTAATTTAAAACAATGTGTAAAACTTTTATTGCTTTTTCCTATCCTTTACATACCTTTTATTCACATTTTGCAATACCTGCTAAGTTATTGTTTTGCTTTTTACATCTGTATGTGTCTTCTCTGTCATTACATTAAATATAGTGACAGGCTGTTGAGAGTAGTAGAAAGTGAAAAGAAAAAGAAAGCTTCGATATATTGTGATATTTTACTGCTACTAAATGAAGACTCACTTATGCACTTTTTTCAAATTTCAATATTTGAAAATGTCTGAAGAGTTTCAGAGTGAGGGTAAAACGTGGTGTCACTGTGGGGAATATGTCCTTAAATAAGTCGTGTACCTCTCCATTTTAATCGTGTTGCTTTTGTTTTGTATCTGGGAATGCCATGCTGGTATCGAGTAGAAAAGAACTAGCTGACAATATTTCAATTATGAAGGTTATAAGAAATACCAGACTGTCTGGATCCCACTGTAAGTGAGAAAATCAAAGTCTCAGACTTATTTCCCTGAATAAACAGCATATTGGAGAGAGAATATAAGAATTGACCCCAAAATGTAGTTGCTGATAAAAAGACTCCATCCACATATTGGTGTGAAATAACATAGGAAAAAAGATTTCGCACTCAACTGCAAATATCTGAACACTATGCCACTGTCTTGCAGGCTAAGGCCATATCTATACTTACATTGGACATAAGTTTTGCTGGCATAAGCACTTGTGTGCTTAGCACTGAGGTGGCAAGAGACAATCTCCCACTCGCATAGCTCCTGCTGGTCATTGAGTTGGTTTTGTCATATCAAGGAGAGAGCCTTTACAACAGCTCAGCTCTATTAGTACAACTACAGTATGTTGCCGTAAGCTTGTAAGTGTCAGTGTGGTCTAAGATGAGCAGGTGTTTGTAGGGGAACATATTTTAAAACTCTAAATAGGGAGGGCTTGGAGATTTCAGGCATCACTCTCTCTAAAATTCCTTTATGTAGAGTCAACCAAATATTTCTCCTTTTCTCCTTTTGTTGTTGTTGTTGTTTTCTATTACATAGACTAATTCCTGAAATTGGAATGAAAAAATCAGTAGTTTTCAAGCAGAGACTCTTTGGATCAGGGCACTCTCCAAAGAGTTGATTTTTACATCTGTTGAATGTTTTAATGCAGTGTGTATTGTGCTGACAGTGATAGATATGAAAAGGTAGGCATCTAGGGAGATGAAAACACATGAGAATTTTATGATGAAATCTTGTCAGTACTAGAGGCAGAAAATGTCGAGGGTGTGATGAAGGACAAGTTGAGGAGAAGATATGAAGGAAAGCAAGCAGAGAAGACAAGTAAAGGTAGGAATTACTGGTTCAGGTGAAGACAACATACAGTAGCACAAATATGACCAGCAATATGAATTAAAAATCAGCTACTTTTGTCAAAGTCTTAGTTTTTCATCTTCTATCTTACTGAAAGATTTGCAGGAATGTCTTTACATTTTGTGGTGAGGGTATGACAGCAACATCTATCCACTGTCTTTGCCAAAGGAGTTGGATTTGAGAAAAGCTTTGCCAGTACCACTGACAAAGAATCCTTAAGAAGACTTGTTGTCACTGACCTACCTATTTTTTAATTACCTTTCATGACTTCCTGTGGATTGAAGGATAAAGAGGTTTTTTAAAGATAAGCCCTCCCCCCATGAATATTCACCTAAGAGTGTCTATCCAATGCTCTAACCATTTTCTGCAATGCTTATACACACAGCAACCACACTAACTAGCAAACCATGGCTCTAGTATTATAAGGGATTCCTGGTATTCATTAAACTATCTTGTTAGTCTTTAAAGTGCTATATGACTGCTTTTTTTTTGTTTTATTTCATGGGGCAGACCCATTTCTTTAGATCATATTCTGAAAGTGAATTGGCATGACCATTATATAACAGAGGGGTACAATGAAAAAAGTAAACAAATTACAAACTAACGAATCAGCTACATAGAACAGAAGGTGCGGGCGAAGGAACAAGGAAGGAGGAAATTGCTTATTGTAACAGTCAATTAAGTGGTTAATCTGGAGTTACTACAAATATCAAAAGGTGGGAAGGCTGTCTTTGTAATGTGTAAGGTAATTATCATCTATATTAAGGCCCATTCACAACATGTCAAATTTTAGCATAAAACAATGGTATTCATTGTTACTTGACTGGCATATTGTCCACAGGACCCTGAGACATAGGTGCAGGAAGTATGGATGTGGGGCAGGGGGGGTGTAGCACTCCCATGATTTGAGCGTTAAGTCCTGGCCATTGGGTCCATGGCCCTGCTGCCAGAGGTCCCAACCGTCAACCCTACTACTACCTGGGGTCTAAGTATATGAAAAGATCCAATAGATGGATATAGACAGATAACAGGCAAGAAAATAAGATGACAATAGATGGATACAGACAGATAACAGGAAAGAAAACAGATGACAGGCAAGAAAATAAGACAATATTTGTCAGTGTGGTAGATACTCAGAAACCAGCCTAACTACCGCCAAGTTTTTTTGTGAGTCCGAGAACAAAGTAGCAATCCAAGGAAGATAATGAATTAATTTTCATTCCAAGGAGGTTTATTGGACACTTCTTCCAAGAATGAGGGCAGCATAAAAGGAAAGCAAAAAAAAAAAAAAAAGAAGGTGCTTGTGTGAAATTTTAATGAGTGATGGAGTCTGACTAGAAGCAGGAGTCAGTAACTTGGTGAGAGATAAATATAATAGGGGTAGGTGGTGATGAGAGGATATTATTTCTCAGGAGGAAAAAAATTTAGAAGAAAATGATAACCACATGTGCATTGTAATTATCTTACAAACTTCATCTCAGGAAAGTGTGTTTCAGAAGGTGCTAAACTAGAAGGTTAAAGCTTCTCAGTGAGGTATTGTTGCTCCTTTTTTCTAGATCAATCTTTTTTTATTGATCTTCTCTGAACTTTTTTCAATTTGTCCACATCTTTTCTGGAATACAGTACCCAAACTGGACAATACTCAAGCTGAGGCCTAATCAAACTTATTAAAATAATTGGCATCAGAGTTGTTACATCAACTCCTTACCATTGTGTTACAGAGTATAAACATATGTATTCACAGATTCAAACACATGATTTTTTTTCTATGGCTCTAGAAAAAGACCTTACAACACAATACTGCAGATTTTCTATTGGCCTAGAGAATTGCAATATAATTTACTACAAACAGATGTCCACAATGTTGTTTATGGGATGTAATTTCATATCTTTCCTGGATTTAAGTCTAATGGAAAAAGATGTTGTTTTAAAAAAGTGTGAGCAAATGGAGACAGAGTCATTCCTGGTTGTGCATTTTTTTATATGGGAACAGACTTAATAAGGGACTGCAGAAATAATTTAGCCCTTCTTATAAGAGATAGAAGTAGCCCCAAATGTTCATGTGGCTATAAGATGGGTTCTGTAGGATATTCCACTCCAGAGATGTCTACTGAAAATACTGAGCCTACAATTCATCTGTAAGAAGTGAATTGTGAGATAGTACTAGTGGGCCTCGTCCATGTTTCTACTCCAGGATTTCCTGTTCTTCAATGTCAGGATGAAGTTGCTGATCTGCCAACACCAAGAAGTACAGACACTGCGCTTGATACTGTTGTGATTCCTTTGAGTCAATTATCCATGATCTCTTTTAGTAGGGGACTGCCTTTTTTGTTCTTTGTTTATATAGTGACTAACACAGTGGAGTTCTGGTCCATGTCTGGGCGTACATCTATACTACGTTCTTTTTTTGAGTGGTGCTAACTTGCATATCATCTTCTTATCACTTTTCCGAAAGCGGTTTTTCAAAAAAGAAAGCAGTTTAGATGCAGTTCTTTAGAAAAAAAATACCTTTTTCGAAAGAACCCTGCACACCTCATTTTTTGAGGAAGAAAGGTTCTTTCAAAAAAGGGTTTTTTTGAAAGAACCGCATCTAAACTGCTTTCTTTAAAAAAAAAAGTTTCAAAAAAGCAATTGGAAGAAGATATGCAAATTAGACCAAATTTGCATATCTCCTTTTGAAAAAAGAGTGTAGTCTAGATGTACCTTTGGGCTCCCAGGCATTACAATAATACAAATAATTTCCCAAAGGAGTCATAAATTAACTTTGACATGTAATTGTAGCATATTGGTGTGTGTTTATATAGTGAAAGTTTTGACTAGTGAATTTGTGACATTTTTGTCATTTACATTAGGAGGTGAGGAGTATACATGGCATAGTTGTTTCCCTATATCTAACAATTGAGGCCTTCAGTGATGCTCACCACGTTCTGTGTTTTTGAAACCAGAGTAGTAGAGTGTATTTTAAAAAAGGACTTTGCTAAGTATGTACAAACGTGCTAACAAAGTATTATCTTCATTTTATTATCGTTATACACAAGGTGAGAGGCACAAGAAGTTAATCTGATAAAGGTATGAATACCTGAAGTAGGATTGATAACAGGAGCTTTGCAGCATTTCCATTGGAGTTTTTATAGGCTACAAAATCAGTTCTCTCCAATACCCAGGATGAGCTTGAGTGGTGGTTTGAAACACATTCCACCTGGGATACCATTATCGAAGTGACACTCAAAGGTGCAATTATGCTTCAGGCTTATTTGTCTCTCTCAGAAAAGCCACTACTTACGCTTGTCCCATTAAATTTAAAGCAACATCTGTCTGCTGGTCTTCCCATGCTTATATGTCAACATTATTAATAACTTCTCTGCCTCAGTCGTATGATAAGAGGACATCCTTTTAGTGATGTTTTTGTCAGAAGGGAAGTGAAATTTTAAAGCTTTCCATTTGGTTAGGGGAACAATGTATTGAAAACTCTCCATTCTCTTACCTCATGTTGGACATTATAAATGTTTGACTTTTGACAAAAGCAGCTCTTACCCTGTGGGCCTCAGGGCCATCTGTATCGTTATTTTCCTCTTTGTGTACAGTAGTTTAATTATTTAAAAATATAGCTTATACCAAATTACTTGGCACTTTTCAACATCAGAAATACGAAAAGTCATTCTTTAGAACAGAGTGGACCTTTTATCACATTTTTTATATTTCTTTTACTATGTTTTTTTCTCAAAATGGGATCTTAATGTAACGCCTCATGTGATCCTGTGAATTCTAGTTTTCCCTTCAACTTCATTGGATCAAATTAATCTCTGGTACAATTACACTGAAGAAAATGGAATACAGTCAGACCTGAGCTCTTGCATCACACAGACCTCTCCCCAAAATGGATGGGCACAGTTAAGACCTGTGATGCACTATGAAAACCTTCCCCCCAGGCAAGACAGGGGAGGAGAAGAGGGATGGACTGGAGGACAGGGACTGACTGAGTGAAGGCAACCACTGCAGGCTGCGAGCCGAAGGGGCTTTTGTCCAAAATGCCAGGGAGGAGGTACCAAGGGAGTGGTTGGGAAAGTGGCCCAGGGGCCGCTATAGAGTGGGGTTAAGGGAAAGAGCCCACTAGTGGCTACCACATAGTACCCTGGGCCGGAACTCGGAGCAAGTAGGTTGGACCAGGTTTCCCCCCCAGCCCTCTCCCTGGCCAGAGGACCACCAACAAGGCGGAGGGAGAAGACTTTTGATTGTCAGAGAGGTTGTCATACAAACTAGTGACTGGCCGATGATGCGAATGGCTCACAAAGTGGGGTTCCCTCTCCTCTGAGGCAGTGATAGAGACACAGTGAACCTCTGAGGCACACACAAACCCACCAGGAAGTGCAGAACCCGGGGACTTATCCTGAGCTCCAGCACACTACATAATCTGTTTTTCCCCAAATACAGAACAGAAATATGTATTGAACACTTTTGCCTTTTCTTCATTTATTATAGGCAATTCTGTGCTCTTCCACCTAGTAATGATCAATACTACCATTAAGATTATTTTCGCTTTCACTTTCTTCCATGTATGTGTGTATATATGTGTGTATATATATATATATATATATTCCATTTGTGTGTGTACACACACATATATATACACATGCACACAAATTTTACATATAAAATAGTTGTCTTTTCTAAAGCAGATCAGTTTTTAAGCAACGTGGCCTTCATTGAGTGTGGCTTTTTTGGGCATCTAAAAAGTGTTCTTACATTACCAATTATAATTCATATTTTTCTGATTAAATCATTGCTTCTAGCTGATTTGGCTCATAATTGTTTTCAAGCATTGAATATAAAAACTAAATAAAATAGCTGGTCTGGTCTCTTTGAATATTGTAAATGTGATTAAGTCATGATCACTTGTGCCTAAGTTATCATTAATTTTTTGTTCTGTGTTCAGTTCCTCTGTGTCAAGTGGAGGTCTGTTATAGAAGTCCCTTATTATGGATACAACACCTCTGTTGAGAAATTGTCATCTATAATATTTAAAAATTCCAAGGATGTTCACTCAGAAGCCTTTCAATGAAATTTAGGATCTTAGCTTCCTAAGCAACTTCCAAAACTGGGGGAGGGGTAGGAGCCAAAATTACTTAAGTACTTTTAAAAATTTTATTCTTTGTCTAGTTCTTATAGGACAGCCATTCATATCATGATGAATGCCCTAATAAAGGACATCTTGTTGGCCATTTCTTCTGACCAATTAATACAAGTAGATTTGTACCTGAGACTTCCTATGAAATGACAGGAAATAATGGGGAAGTTTGCCTGGCTGCTGTTCTGCCTGTACCTGATTTGTGGCTATGTCATTAGAGGATTTCAGTTTCTAGTGCTGTCATTTTTGATAAATTATATTTACTTTGGATTTTCCTTTAATAACCATAGTATAGGAATGAGAGAAGAACACTGTACAGAAAATGTAACTATAACAAGATCTGTTTCTGAACTGAATAGCTTTTAAAGGTTTCTTTTGACATTTTTATTTTGAGTTGGTTTGTACAGCAGAGAGGTAAGAAAGATGTGTAGTATTGCCAGAGAGGTTGCATTATTAAATTATAGAGAAATAGGGTCAATAAATAATTTTTTCAACCTCACATAACAGTTCTTCAGTTTTACGGACACTTTCTTAGTGGACTAAAATATAAGGACTTAAGGAATCACATCTGGTTCTCTGCCTTTCCCAGTAAATCAGATGAAAACTACATTAGGGATACCATTTTCTCTTCTATATCACTGCTTTGCCCACTTAAAAAAAGTAAACAAAAACCTTCAGTAAAACACACCTTTCTTGATTACTCAAAAATGCATTACCAAACTAGAATGTTCTACAAATCAACCATTGGTGGGCTGTAGTTTATTCCTTGCTTTTTTAAACAAATCTCTTAAGTATACTGTTCTGATGTACAATGGCACCACAAATTGAGTGCGAAATATAACACTAACACAAATATGACAAGAAAAGTCAGTCTCTGCCTCCTTGTGTAGCTTGCATCATGGAAAGGGAGTATCCATATTTTTATCGCTAAACTGGCTAGAAAATAAGGCAGCTTTCAAATTCTGAGGTTGTAAATATCATTTTAGATTATTTAATGTACTAGTGACACCAGAAAGGTCTGGATTTAGGGTCAGGTAACACAGGCCCTGCCATGCCAGATTTAGGGGGTACCTGGCTCTGAGTGCTGCTTTTGTTGTTGGAAACAAAAAGGGAAAATCCACTGTTTAAAGTAAGTTATGTCACGTATGTGAATTCATTTTTCACTAACCTAATAGAATGCTCTTCATGGCTTCACTGGAAAATACTTAACAGATCTGTTCATGAATGTTCTGAATGAGAATAAAATAAAGATTCAGGACTGCTGCAGTCAAGACACGAACAATGAGATGCCATCACTGATGCCAAAGAAATGATAGAAAATTTAGCAAATGAGCCTGTCTTTAGAGAAACTCATATTCATCAGAAGAAGAAACAGTCTGGTTACAAGGGCAGATATCAAGGGATGGGAAGCTTGGAAGAAAATTCCAGAGGGAGTTTCCTTGCTCACTTATTGACACTGCGTGAGTATCTATCGAAGAATGGTTTGGATGAATGAAGCATCACAAAAAGACCTAGGGGATTTATTAGACCATTGTAAGCTGCCACTGGACAAGAAAACATTCTTGAATAATTGTATGGAAGCTTCACTGCATGCTGATGCATGGGAAATGTTCTAATGTCAATGATAAAGCCTTTATATTAAATTGGACATCTGTCACACATTTGCCACATGGGAATCACTCTGCTCTCCAAGTTCTCCAATGCATTCTTTGATGCAAAGCTGAAGGAGGCTGGTAATGAGTGTCTTGATTCTGCTCACCCAGCAAGTCACAGTGGCAAGCAGTGCGTGCAGCTCTTCAGAGTTTAGGCCTGTGACGGGGTTGACCCACCTCGTCAGCGCGGGACAGACTTTTACTGCACTCTATACACCCTGGGTGTGATGGGACAGATTCATCCTGTGAGGATGGGATGGACTTTCCCTGCACCCAGCACATCCCGATTCCCGTATTTCAGGAGAACCTCAGTATGCAGACCGCCACCTGTCGGGCATGTTCCCATGCCACGGGAGGGCTGAACGGCACCTCTGCAGGGAGGCGCGTGCCGTGGCCGCAGCAACGGCATGCCAAGAGTGGCATAGGAAGGTGGGGCTTTGGGGGACGTGTTCAGCGTGAGTGGCAGGGAGGGGCCAGCATCAGAAGGCCAGCAGGAAATACAAAAGCAGATGGTGAGAAGGGAAAAAGGGAGGAGAACAGGGGGAGCAGAGGTAGCTGGTGCTGGGAGCAGGAGAAGAGGGGACAGAAAGGTGGAGGAAGGAGGGGGAGCGAGATAGCGAAAAGGAAGAAGCTGGGTACGGGCAGCCTGTTGATGGTCAGGTCAAATATAGCGGCTGTGTGGGAATAACCACCCCTACTCTGTTGTGTAACTACACTGGGATAGGAAGTAGCTTTCTTTCTAAGGGCCCGTGGGCTGGTGTGTTATGGCCGGAAGCCCCACCAGTCGGACAGAAGCTTAACTGGACCTGTCCTTAGGGCCCTGGGCTGGGACCTGTGAGAGAGGGCAGGTCCAGGTCCCCCTACCCTGACTGCTATTGGTGGGAATAAAGCCCATAGCACTGAGACATCATTGAACCTTGGTAGGTCAGAGAGTCTTAAAGTGAAAGAAAAAACACAATAAAAGGACAACTGGGAGGTAGTGTAGCCAAGTGGGGCTGCGAGAGACGAAGGGAGCAGGACTTAGCTCCTTCACAAGGCCCATTAAAATGTAAATTTGATCAAGGGTCTGTGCTGGGACCCATCCTATTTATCTTATTTATAAATGATCTAAAGAAAGGGGTAAACAGTGAGGTGGCAAAATTT
>JANRFK010001234.1:64843676-64854646 GCA_030068395.1 Apalone spinifera
GTTGTGATCCCTCCCTCTGGGGCATCTGGTATTGGCCACTGTCGACAGTCAGGATTCTGGGTTAGATGGACCTTTGTTCTGACCCCGTATGGCCATTCTTATGGCCTTGCCACCACAGAATACTAAACATCTCTATGTGAAATGCAATCTATACAAAAATATCCTGCATCATCCTCATTACACACCCTTGATTGTGATTTAAAAATGTAAGAGTGATGGGCCAATATTTAAATGTGAAACCAATGTGGGAAAATGCTCAAGGAAGTGTTGTGGTAATTCTTGTAAATGGCACTTCAGAGTTTATACAAAACCAGTATCTGGCATCTCATCAAATGTTATTGGCTCTTTTCTTTTGGCGTTATGTAACTCTGTAACAGTTCTGTAACTTTTGGCATGTAACTCTGAAATCCTAATATTTGTTGCCATTAAATATGATATTGCATTTAGTGACCAAATTTCACTGTAGCTTCATTTTGCCTATCTTACATTTTCCCTTTAGTTTGTTGGGCATGATACTTTTCTTCAGTTCCAGTCCTGAACTGCTGAGCAATTGAAAAAAGAAGTTTTACATTGTCTGCCAGTGCTGACTATTTAGTGGAGAACATGATTTCTATGATTATAGGCGCACACATACACTCTTCTAAAATGCTTTGGGATCTGTCTGGTTGAATAGTGTTTTCTGACTGTAAGATAAAGATCATCACTGATTCGTGGCAAACTATAGATCTCAAACTAAAGGTACAGTACAGCTACATTGCTGTAGCACTGTAGTGGAGATACCTGCAAGAATGACTGAAGGGTTTTTTCCATCATTGTAGTAAATCCACACCCTTGGGAGATGGTAGCTAAGTCAAAGAAAGAACTGTTGACATAGTGATGTCCATGCCAAGTCATAGGTCAGCTTACCTACATTTCTCCGGGGTATGAATTTGACCTAACTTTTAACTGTAGACAGGTACAAATCTTGCACAGGTTGAATCTCCCAAACTTGAGACTCTCTGGTCCAGCAATATCCATGGTCTGGTAGGACCACAGATGTTGCTGGAACAAAGAGACCTGGAGGTGATAGCAGGAGCCAGCTAAGAGAATGGAGGGCTGGAGAGCCTGGGGAGGATGAGGCGGGGAACCACACAGTGGCTGGGGAAACTCCCCTCCCCTAGCCAAGGAAACCCCCCAGGCGGCTGGGGAATCCCAGCCCAGCTGCAGCAGGGCTTCTGGTGGCAGAAGGCCTGGCTGCTTCCTCCTCCCCTCCTCCCCCACAGCAACAGGGCCCCAGGATACCACTGATGGCAATGGGACTGGATTGGGGAGCCCCAGCCATGGAACCCTCAGCTGAAGTGGAGCTGGCAGAGGTGGGTGGCCTGGGCTAGGGAACCCCAGGGAGTTCCTAGCGGCAGCAGTGTGGTGCAGCTGGGTGATCCTGGCCATGGAACCCCTGGCAACAGCGGGGCTGGTGGCAGCTGGGTGGCTCCAGACCAGGAACCTTTGGGGCAGGCAGCAAGATGCGGAGCCCGTGCCAGGCCAACATTAAGGTGGCCAACGACAGGGCAGGAACTCCAAGGGAGAGGAGTCTGGGAGTGGAGCAACCAACAGAGGAGCACTGACCTCTCCTGGTCTGACAAATTCCCTGGTTTGGGACAGCTCAGGTCCCAAGGGTGCTGGACCAGAGAGGTCCAACCTGTACTGCCTTTTTCTGCAAGTTTTTTTTCTCAGTTATGTTCCCTTTTTTCAGGAGCTAACAAATACCAAAAAACATTCACATAATCATAAATAAGACTTAACTTTTATCCTACTCCCACTGAAGTCCAGGAATGTTTCTAGGTGACTTTAATGGGAACAAGAGTTTTATTTGGCTACTTCCTAAATAATTTGTTACAATTTACCTCATTGTATAGTATCAATATTTATAAGTTTTAATTTTAGAATATCTCAGTGTTTAAATAATTTAATAGACAATAGAAAATATTTATTTGCTAATTATTTTGAAACTTTGCAACTGGCACGTGCTCATGCATTTTTATTGTAATCATTGTATAAAAGAAATGTTTCAGGCAGTGATTAAACATTCAAAGCGTATTCTATTAAAATTCTAGGATGCTGTATTTAAACTATGCTAAGTGCCAGAAAACCACATGCCCAGATGCTTTAAGAAATTTTAGTTTAAAAAACACAAAGGTCTTCATCCTGCCAATGCTGATAGATGAGTAACTTAACATACTTGTGTAACCAGGTTGACTTCATTGGGTTATTCATGTGTCCAATGTGAGTCACATACATCAGTATGCCTGCTCAGTCTAAGGGCAGAATGGGTTACTAGAAAAAAACAGAGGGCTGCAGGGCTCGCTCTGACTCCATCCCCAGCACAAGCTGCTGGGGCCCCAGAACTGGAAAAGATTTTGGTATCTAACATGGCCTCACATCGGGGGGCTCTCACTCCATGCTGTGGCCTAGGGCCATGGTGGTGTGACAGAGCTTCTCCAGTCTTGGGAGTGCAGTAGCATGAGTGTTGGAAAATAGCAACAATAGGTTGTGGGGCTTTAGTGTGGGGCAGAATGGAGGGACCCTGGGTGCAGCAGGGGTAATAAGGGATGAGTCTGCGTAGGACTTTTGCAGAGAGGGCAGACAACAGGTGTAAAAATAGGTCTTGCTGAACTTTCCCAACTTGAAAAAACACAGCCAGAGATTTGTTGTTTTTCTTCCACACACCCTCCTCCACCTCCCCCCCCTCCCCATCCCCGCACTCCTAGGTAAATTTCTTTATGACAATTTGGTGCATTTTAATTCTTAGCTGTGACTAGGTAAGTGAATATCCTCTGGCCTTAGAGCTCTAATGCGGTTATGGTCCAACAACATCTACACATGTGGCCTGAAGAGTCCTCCGTGTTCAAGCGATACATATTTAGGCTTGACATGGGATCCAGGAAGAATAGGCAAACAGCAGCAGATAGGAAGAGACACTGCTGCATCCTTTCCCAGGACCTGCTGGGGAAGTCTCTGCTGACTTCTGGGCAGCATATCATGCAAATGCCTGTTCCAGTTAGTCACTGAATACCAAAAATCTCTGGGGTGCTAAGTAGGCCAGTCATCTCCTAAGGGAACCAATTTGCCAGGTCGCATGGTACACTCAGCACAAATAATATACAGGGCCAGATTAACCTTCTGTGGTCCCAGGGCCAAGCATATTTGTGGGTTCCCATGGAGTTGCCCTGGGCCCCTTCCAAGTATGGGCCTAATGTTGACAGCAGCATTGGTGCCATAGTAAACCCAGCACTGTTTGGATGGGGATGAAAATACTTATTCAAAATAAAATATTTTATTTAAAGCCACACTTGATTGAGAGTTCCACTCAGTCCATAGAAAACTGAGCAAGCATCAATATACCCAGAATACTTTTCAATTTGCATTGGAGGGGGTTGTCTTTGTTTTAAAAAAATACCCTCGGGATCTGCTTGGGGCCTTGCACACAGCTATGAGCATATTAAGCCAGAATGTAGGGTCAGTGGAGTTTCATCTGCCTCTCTCCTCCCCTCCATCATCTCTTCCATCCACAGTTATGTTTCAGAAATATTTTTTTTTAAAGTTGGATTTTCTACTTTGGTATAATGTTTTCAAAACTTTTTAAAAATATTTAGTTTCTTTATTCTATTTCTCCCTTTGTCTCACTATCCTTCCTAACTTCAGGTGAAAAAGCAGTTACTGGGCTGGAGTGTGGGAAGGAAAATAGCAGATGCTGATCTTTACCAGGGAGAAAGGGCTACTGAGAGAGGGAGACACACATACACTTTACCATTATCATCCATCCTCCAGATCCTACCTCATTCGGCATACCTGGGCTCTTTCCTGTTCATTCCTGCTGTCTTCCACACCACAATTAACCTGCATCTTCACACAAGGGCTAAAGCTAATCTCAGTTACCCTGCTATTGCCCATCTATACTTACACCCCAGGGCTGTCACATCCCTCCTTTCCCCAGCCAATTCCCACCTTCAACTCAGATTCTCCCCTCCCTCCTCAACCAACTTCCCCCACATCCAACCCCCACCTTCATGCCATGCTTCATGCCCCATCCCCCCCGAGTAATAGCTAGCTTGCCCATCACACCAGGACTTGATTCATAACTGCCTCTTGTCCACAAACTGGGGTCTGCTCTTTCCCTTTTCTGGAGTGTGGAGGGGAAGATTTGGGGTATTCCCACTGGCATCGGGATTGGTAGTCAGTCCCACTATCACTACCTTTCCCCCCTTATCCTGACGGCCACAGACAACCCTTCTTTTACTCATGGTAATGGCCAAGGGGAGACCCACATGAATGATATGAAGCTGCAGAGTTGAGATGGTGCCCAGGAGCCCACAGCCAGGCATTAGGGTAAGTCACAGCACTGCTGCCACCCTGTAAGAGGAGGGAAGACTGAGGGTGGGTGATCAAGCCAGGAGTCTCTACTCTGTGCCCTTGGAGCAGGTTGGTGAGACAGGATCAGTGCCCCTGCACCAGGAATTCCTCCCCTTACCATTTTCTTTTTGGAGGTGGGGGTCTGCTCTGCTGCTGCCATTTCAAGTGCGGCAGCATGGTGCAGGGTATTTCTGGGACTAGCAATGTAACTGGCCTCACAGGGCCAAGGATCCCAGTGAAAGGCAGTGATGTGCAAATAACTCTGAACACTCCGTGGCAGCATATAGCTTGGCTATGGCCAGGGATGGCTAAATCCAAGGTGGAGAGAGAAGTGGGGAAGCAGGGGAGATGTTATAACTAAACATTGTGCAATTTTAAACGAACATGTTTTCTCATAGAACGCCGACATCACAATGAAACAATGTTAACTGGACGACTAAGTGAAGAGTTACTGTACAATGTGGTGTCAGTAAGTCATGATATTTATTCTAGTCTCACATTCTGAGGGTTTTGTACTCGCTGTGGGCATGTCTTCACTACAGGCTGGATTGACGGGCAGAGATCGATCCAGTGAGGGCTGATTTATCACATCTAGTATAGACATGATAAATCAAGTTCTCTCCTGTCGACTCTGGTATTCCATCAAAATGAGAAGAGTAAGCAGATTTGACAGGATAGCATTAGCTGTTGATTTACCACTGTGAAGATACTGTGGTATGGATGACAGCTTTAGCTATGTTGTTCACATAGCTGAAGTTGCATAACTTAGCTGGCTAGTGGTAGAATAGACAAGGCCTAATATTCAGTTATAGAATGAGTTATTTTGCACTGATATTCTAACTTTGTATCTTCATCCTTTGTGTCCTAGCATCATCACCAAAATTCTTAATAGTGCTGCCTTCATTTGCTCATGTTGTTATTTTGAGTGGTAGAGATAAGTGTTGAATGCCTCAAAAATGTTAGAGAACTAGACTAGAAGGGAAATTAAATTGAGTGCCTAATCGTAATATTTATTTTATTCTCATAATCTGAGGATTTAGAGATGCTTCTGAAAATACTTTTGTGCTATATGTGGTGAGCTTATCTAGAAATGTAACTTTCATGCTTTATGTGAAAATCCATTCGGCACATGCTTATAAATAGCTGAGTTAAATCAACATTAACCAGAAAGATTAAATGAAAAAATAAGTTTACACATCTGATTAAAAAATTAAAAATCTGTTGAATTAAAAGTGGAAGGAAGCCAGCCTTTCAGATTCCATTAAAAGATAAATAACTTCAACTAGTGTATAAGCTGTATACTTAAGGTCTGAAACAGTCCATCCAAAGCCAGTTGAATTAATCTCAAGTAACCCAAACTTGCTCTGTGCGTACTGTTAAGAGCTGACATGAGGAGCAGCACAGAGGAAACCAATTGAAGTGCATATCAACAGACTAGCTTTATTGTCTCTCTGAAAACCAGGTCCTATGCTACATTTTCTTGAATACCGTGTATGGGTACCTAATGTAGCAACTCTTTTTGTATGACTACATCCATACTTAATGGCAATAGGCAGTAGGCAGAGTGAAGACATTGCATGCTCAGGTCACATGAATAGTTAGTAAAACATATATTACATAAGTAGAGTGCCCAACATGCCCGAATCCCCAGGTATGCTTACTACACTATTTTTAGCTGCTTAGTGTCCCACCGGCTTCTTGCTACCGGAGCCTTTCTCTACTACACAGAGAGGCTCCAGCAGTAGGGAAACAGCTCCCCACTGCTGCTATATGTGTAAGCATGGCCAAGAAAAGTGATAGCATCAGCATCTTAGACAAATCTGCATTTTATCAAAACCAAAACTGAAGAGGAAGGATAGGTTTCAACTCATTTCCTGTTTAAAAAATAATTGAACAATAGCTTCAAATTGTTGTAACATCCCAGTTTGATGCTTAAAACAAAAATAATCAGCATTTGATTCAAAATGACTTTTCATTTTAAAATAATATAAGTTGGATCTCTTCAGTCCAGCACTCTTGGGAACTGACTGGTCCCAAATGAGGGAATTAGCTATTTTGAATTTGGCATTATTCCTTGTAGAATAAGGTTTACCAAATTCAAAATAAGTGCTCCACTATTTCGAATTAATTTTGAAATAGTGGTTTGGCTGTGTAGATGCTAGTAAAGTTAATTCGAAATAACAGCTGTTATTTTGAATTAATTTTGCTGTGTAGACATACCCATACTGAATTTATACATGCCCTATTCACATTTGAGAGACAAACAGTAAGAGGAAAGCATTTCTATAATACTGTAAGCTTGTATCAGACTCGATCATATATTTCTGTAATTTCTGGCAACTAAAATATAAACAAATAAAAATCCTTTGAGGAATGGACTTTGTATATGTTATGGTTAAATATTTCATTTTCATAGTAGATTCTGCAGCTATATTCTGTTGGCCAAATTCAAACTTTTTATGCACAAGACAACATGAAATGTTCCTCAGTATAATACTGTGAATGTCTGGCTTCATGAAAATCCTACAGTCTCATACTGGCTACAGCTGGTTAATTTGTTTTGGGTTACTTGTAGCAGTTTAGGAGTGTCTTGCACATGCTGTAAAATGGCAGCATACATTCATATTGGTTTAATTATATTCCTTTCCTTTTTTCCCCACAACTTACTGCCCCAAACTTTCTCTGGTTTCTATTGCATTTAAAGTCTAGTTGTGTCTTCATATTTCTACACTGTGATAATCTTCCATGTTTTGATACTCACTACACTGTTTATGAACTGTTTGCATGCATGTTCCTTTGGTTTTACTGTTTAAACATATTGAAGAACTTTTCTTGACCAAGTCCAGAAAAAAAGATAAAGATCTTTAGTAACCTATATTCAAATCCTTATCCTTACTGACATTTCAGTGGCATGCCATTTGAGAATGAAAGGAGATAACATGGCTTACATAGGCCTGGATTCATGCAACCCTCACTGCCTGTAAGATCACAAATGGCATGGATGGAAATAATTCTGATTTTTTTACAGTATTTCTTTGTATCAATCTGATTTTCCCGTCCTCCCACAATTGTAGGCCATTATTCATCAGGTCTTTTTAATAGTAATAGCACATCCTAAATTACTGTAATAATCCTAAAGCATCTGTGATATAGAAAAGTAGTATCATCCCCGTTTTACAGCTGGACTAAGCACAATAAGCTGAATGACTTACTTATAGTCTCATACACAGTCCATAGCTGAACCAGGAACTGAATCCTTGTTTCCTGAGTTCCACTCAAATATATTTCATGACATGATTATACTTTCTCAATAGGAGCTCACTTCTGCTTTAAGATAAGAAGTGGGAGGGGACTTTAAAGGAAGTCCAAAGGAGTTTCAACCATGTATAGGACTGCAGGGGTCGGTATTCAATATTATCAAGTTAATTAAATCCAACTTTTTATATGTTTTTACATGTGCAACCTATTCATCCACAAATCTAGTGTGAAAATCAGGACATCAGGAAATTGCTTTTTTATGCTACTTGCATGCTATCAAGGTCTTCCAAAATTTTGCTCTTTGAGCACATTATCCTGTCAAAGTCTTTCTTGAATATAATGTTATTTTCTCCTTCCCTCTAATAAAGCTTCAGTTTACAGCATTTCAAAGCATTTGTAGACAATGGTCCATTTTTGACAAGGTTATTTTTATGGTGTCAGGCACACCCAAGAGAGACAGCTTACGCCAGCTGGGGTCCCTCTTTTTATTTTTCTCATATTTACATAATACATTTGCTTCTTTTCAGCACAGAAATTTTCTCATTGCCTTTATCTGCATTATTTCAAAAATATTATACCTAAATCAATGATAGACATTAACAGTGCCAGATTAATTTGTCTAAGTTTCACTGGTTTGAGTCCTTCTAGAATTGTACTATGTGTCTCGCTACTGTTTTGGTTTCTATATCAGCTAGAGTTTTGACCATTCCTTTGCTAATGTTAGTGTGAAACTTCACACACAGTCTCAAATGTCTCTTTTCTTTCTAATAGACTATGGCACACTGTAGCTCAAAGTAGCACCTTGTAATCCCCATATTCAATATTGGTGGTATTTCACACAAATCATGACTTGTAAAATACCATTTGAAAGGTCACAATCTTCTGAAACTTTGCGCTGGTTAGGCCTCAGTTGGAGAATTGTGTCCAGTTCTGGGCACCACATTTCAAGAAAGATGTGGAGAAATTGGAGAGGGTCCAGAAAAGAGCAACAAGAATGATTAAAGGTCTAGAGAACATGACCTATGAAAGAAGGCTGAAAGAATTGGGTTTGTTTAGTTTGGAAAAGAGAATATTGAGGGGGAACATGATAGCAGTTTTCAGGTATCTAAAAGGATGTCATAAGGAGGAGGGAGAAAACTTGTTCATCTTGGCCTCTGAGGATAGAACAAGAAGCAATGGGGCTTAAACTGCAGCAAGGGAGGTTTAGATTGGACTTTAAGAAAAAGGTCCTAACTGTTAAACACTGGAATAAATTGCCCAGGGAGTCCCGTTGTGGAATCTCCATTTGTGGAGATATTTAAGAGTAGGTTAGATAAATGTCTATCAGGGATGGTCTATATGGTCCTGCTGTGAGGGCAGGGGACTGGACTTGATGACCTCTCGAGGTCCCTTCCAGTCCTAGTATTCTATGATTCTATGATTATTTTGACAAAATATGTATATTGTCATTGTGTATGAAATGATGAAGTTTTGCTATATGTTTGTTGAAATATATTGAGAATTTGGGAGACTCCCGCTGTCAGATCTCCAGTGAAAACCAAGGTGGTGATCCACACTCCAGTGGGCATTAAGGCATATCTACACTTAAGAGAAGATCCATGCTCTGGAGGTTGATCTTCTAGCATTTGTTTTAGCGCATCAAATATTGACCCCTAAATTGAACGCTGAGGGCAGCCCCTGTCAGCATCCAGTATTTCTTCTTCTGTAAGGATTAAGGAAAGCCAATAGGAGCACATGCTCCCATCATCCTCTCACTGTGTAGATACTGCCACAGCTCGCCTTAAAGTGAGCCAACTCCAGCTATGCATTTTGTGTAGTTGGAGTTCTGTACCCTAAGCCAACCTGCCTGTTCTAGTATAGACCAGGCCCAAGAGACTATCACGAGCCATTGACCATAAGGGGAATTGTAAAAAAAGGGATTTACAGTGCTATAAAAGACAGTTGTGTAAGCACCACACGCTGGGGATTGCTCAACTCTGAGACTCAGCAAGACCCACCAGGTCATGCCTGGGCTGGTATCCTTCCTGGGACATGAATTAAGAGTAAAGATGACAAATACTTTTAACAGAGGTGACTTTTAACAGAGGTGACTGAGAAGAAAATTCAATCTGTGTATCAAGACCTGTAATCTATCTGCTACATCCAGGAAGATGAAAAAAAACTTTGATTCAAATTTTGCTTGGTCTGAAAGTTTAAGGCTTAGAATACATGCTTACTTTCTCTGACATTAATGCCTACAACTTATAATCACTTAAATGCTATCTTTCTGTAACTTATTCTACACAAGCTTTTGTAAAACCACTGAGCAAGTTTAATAAACACTTCAGGCAAACTCACTAGTAAATCTTAAAAAACAACAAATAGTCTGGTAGTACTTTAAAAACTAACAAAACATGTAGATGGTATCATGAGCTTTTATGGGCACAGCCCACTTCTTCAGATGACCGGAGTGTTGGAAGTCCAGAACCAAGAATAAATAAGGGAAGGGAGAGGGGCAAAAAATTGTAAGCGGGGAGGAAGAGGACATTGGCGTAGATAAGTTTCAAAGGAAAGCCGAGCCAGTCTGTAACAGGAAAAACTTAAAAAAACAACAAATAGCCCATTAGCACTTCGAAGACTAAATAATTAAGAGGCTGATAAGAACCATTAGCTTGCACTAGGAAAGGAATAGTACGAGCACCAGATTCTACACAGACATCACGAACCATTGGCACCTTCATTGGTCGGTTGGTTGGTTGATAATGTGCGAACCATCCGATATCCCAATTTAGATCATTTGTATGAAAGTTAAACTTGAGAATGAAGTGGAGTTCCAGTTTTTATCTGTGTATTTGGCTTGTGGAATTGGTATGAAACAAAACAGCAACTTGTAGATCCCTTAATGAGTGACCAGGGAGGTTAAAGTGTTCCCCAACAGGTTTTTGTATGTTGCCTTTTTGGATATCTGATTTGTGTCTATTAATTCTTTCCTGTAGGGACTATCCAGTTTGTCCAGTATATATCACAGTGGGCCTTGCTGGCATTTGATGCATAGATCACATTAGTGGATGTGCAGTTAAATGAGACTCTGATTTGGTGGTTGATGTGGTTGGGGCCAGTGATGAAATCGCTTGTATAGATGTGTGGACAGAGTTGGCACCGGGGTTGTTTGCAGGGGTTGGTTCCTGGATGCTTATGATGTAGCTGTGTAGCGTGGTTACCGGAAAGGATTTGTTTCAGGTTAGGGGGTTGAACAAATTTATAGATGGTAGGCAAAAAGTTTGTTAGTTACTGTCAGCTGATGGTCAGGGCAGTGAGTGTGTGTAGGTATATTATACACCCGA
>JANRFK010001234.1:64903643-64915244 GCA_030068395.1 Apalone spinifera
CCCCCCCGGCTCGGAAAGGGCAGGCCGGGAGCGCGAGCGGCCGGAGTAGCCCCGGCCGGGCGGAGATCTGGCGCGGGGGAAGACGCACGGCCCCACGGCGAGAGGGGCGGGGCCAGACACAGTTGCGGCGGGCGGGCTGGGCGCCTGAGAAATGCTCCAGCTGCCCAGGGCTGGGCGGAGCAGAAGGCGGAGCCCCAGAACCTGGCCATTACGCGACGGTGCGTGTGGATGCTGGGGGGGGCGGGGCTGACCTGCGCGGCATCTCTGCCTGGGCCGCTTGAAAAGCGGTCGGGTGAGACGGCTGGAGGTGACTCAGGGAGGAGCCGCTGGCCCCCCCACAAGAGGACAAGCCCCATTGGAGGAGAAGAAGAGCAGTGCCAGAGCCCCCAGGACACCAGCCAGAAGAGGCCGATGGCTCGGTCGCGGTAAGTGTCCCGTGCAGAGACCCAGTCGGGCTAGCGGAAGGCGGGTAGTGGAAGGAGCCCGGGGCAGAGCGCTTCTGGCGCCCGTGGGCAGGCGAGTTTCGGGGATCATTCCCGCCTGTCGTGGAGGGAGTGCGTTAGGCTTCCCCCACTTAGGGCCCCGGGCTGGGACCCAGTGGAGAGGGTGGGCCCAGGTCCCCCACGACCCCTTTCCCCCGCAGCCTCAGCCTACCCGACGTACCCAGTAGGCCACAACCGCTGGGAGCTGGGTAATCTAGAACACGAGTGCTTGGTATTCCCCAACCCGAGGAGGACCTTTCCTAGGAACAGGCCCCGGGACCCTTACTCGACAGGGCCCCAGGACCCTCAACAGGGGCGGGGCAGGAAGTCCACCGAACCCCGGTGCCAGCTTGGAAACGGGTGATCGCACTCTCGAACTCCCTTCCCAGGGAGCAGACCCCTGGGGCAAAACACGTCAGACACGGACGGTGGGCCCGCTGAGCCCCCTTGCTCTGCCGAGAGGGGGCACTCTCACCCAGCAAATCCATCACAGGCTCCATCAATACATTGGAATAAACCCCTACAAATTTAACGAGGCTCAGAATGTGGGTGAATTCCATTTTTTTAGTATACAAGAATGATGCAGAAGTGAAGGTATTTTTTATTATTTTAACTGGGATTTTTGTGTTGAACTGTGGGAAGAATATTTGATCTAAAGCTCACATTGTAAGTTATCATAATCACAAAGGAATTGTGGTTCAAGTGTAGTATATCCTGATCATTATGAACCACCAATATAAGAAGTCTTTTCCTGGAGGAAATTTGAATGATGACATATTATGCTATTGTTACAATTTTACAGTCTTCTGAAAAATGTAATGTTTAGAAATGGGTTCATCATGTGAGGAAAAGGCTCTTGCACCTCTGAAACATGACTGGTCATATACACAAAAAAGGCAACTACTTGGTTGCATGCACATTGACTATTTATTAAAAGAAGACAAACCTCTATTATTGTAATACTGAAATATTCCACATGAGTAATTTCCTGCACTTGCAGGAGTAAAATTTATACTTTCCAATCATCTCTATTATTTTCATCAGCTATGCTTGCAGGATTTAATAATTACATTTTTTGTTTACATGATTTTAAAAATTGTTTTCGGAATGCCATTATGGCTAGAAGTCATCCCAGGAAATACATGCATTTACATGAGTGTTTGGAGTACAAGGACCATAAATATTTCATAAGCAATACATTTTTCCATTGGTTGTCAAAGCATAGGAATTATTGTGCCATAAGAAAACTATTTGAAGTTGGAATGTCAAGCAGCTTCTTACAATGTTCATGAATAAATGCTTATGCTGTCTTACTTTGTGATTGAGGTTGACAGTAGAAGTAAGCAAAAGAAAATATGAGCGATTATGAAAGGACACAGTGACCTCATGAAAGTGTTGTCAGAAATTTCTCAGTCTCCTTCAAAGGTCTTGTCTTGATATTTTTATTAGTTTGTCAGTTTCTGCACAAGTATATACTAATTTTATGGTAGTAACACTAATTAAATTAGTTAGCATGCAAGATTGTATGATTGTCACTTTATTATTGCCAGTAAAATTCAGTTTTTTTAAAACAGCAGCAATCCCATGGGAACTTGTAACTCCTACATCACAAATGTGTGATGCTATATGCTATATGCTATAATTAGAAATAAATCTACTAGGGTCTGATGTGATTATTGGACCTAAAAATTAAACGTTAATATAACTGAAAAGTATGTGAAAGTTCATAAAATGTCACCATAATCTATAACTGATTGGCTGCTTGAAAATTAACAAAGGAAAAAGGTCAATAAATGATTATGTACAGATGCATGAACTAAACAGAAAAAATGAATTAGTCCAAATCCAAATGACTTTCTCATATAAGTTAAGGAGACTGATAGAAATTAATAGATAAAAGTTAAGGACTGATAAAAATTAAGGAGATTATACTTAGCAAAGAAATAAATGTGGGAATAAAATTACCAATCCAATATTTTACCTTATAAACATGGATTTAATTGGTGAACAAAATATGGAGGGTAAAGTATATCACCCGCTTTTGCTACTTTTAGAAGGGGGGTTAAAATATCTTCTTGCCTCATCTCAGCTTCCTTGGCCTCCAGACAGAATGAGTGTTTTCATGCCAAGAAGAGTGCTGGCTGGCCATGTTCTTATGTAAAGAACTTTGTTTTCACCTGCGAGTGCTGAAAGTTGTCATGTAATCATGACATCCAGTTCCGAGCCCATCAGTGGAGATATGTAAATTGCCCACACCACAGAGACATGTGAGATCCTATATTTTTTCCCTCCTCTCTTGTTCTCATATTTTCATCATATCCTAAAATCAAATATACCCCTTTCATCCAAACCTGCCTTCCCTAAGGGGAAAGAATCCACACCAATGGCCTCCCAGACCAGACGGTCCACGCAGCTGGTGTCATGGTAGAGTTTCAGCCAAAATCTCATTTGTAACTGACCAGCAGTCCAGTGTACCAAAAAGATCAATAAATGCTATATTTCACTCATCTTTTCTATCCTGTCTCTCCTTCACCTTATGTTTAAGGGCATGCCTTTCTGATATCAGCATGTAAGTAATTTTTTTTTCCTTTTTATCAAAGAAATATTATTCTGAAAAGAAAGGACCACAAAACTTTGCCTTCAGAAGAACAGGGATTTGAAAGGCTTTGATTAGTTCACTTTTGTATAATCACTCAACCCATTTCCATATGAATGTTTTTTAAATTTCTTATTCTTTCTAGTGTTTACTCAATAAACTTTCCATCTAAATGAATGCATTTGGGTGTTTGCCATAATAACCGATTGAAACCTAAGTCTCTGCAGAGACATAATCCTGAATTTATGTTTAATATTGGTCAGTGAAAGAGTTTATATACACATTTATATTATCAGGCCTTTGAGAACAATATCAGTACAACAGGACTATTAATGCATTTTTTATTACATAGCATTTTAGTAACCTATACTAAGACCCTTTGATCAATGAAATGCATTGGAATGTTATATTGCAATTCAAAGGTATTTCAAAAATAAGATTTACATCATGATACAAGACAGTACCTTCATAAAAGGCAATATTGAAAATAACAGGTACTTAAATTAGGCCTGCAAGGCATGTAGTATTTATGCACAACAATTATGCAGTAGTTTGCATGCTTTAGTGCACCCCAAAGCACATTTTGCACCAATTGTTTGTACCTATGTGCAAGAGAATATTTGCACACTTATTTTTGCATATGTATCTCTCTAACTATAGCTAAAAATGGTTCAGCATCTGGATTTCTTGCTCAGACTTTCAACTACGCTTAAGTTCCATGGAAGTTCCAATATGAATTGGATCTAATTTTCAAAGTGCTCGGCACTGAATGGTTCCCACCAAGAACATCTCCATGAAGAGTGGGTGGATGCTGAGCACTTTTGAAAATCTTGCCTTAACTACAGGCAAGATTAACGTAGGATAATATCATTTTTAATGTTTGTAGTTCTTCAGATAACAGACTTGATTATTTGCCACTGTTACATAGAAACTAGCCCTAACTATTATAGACTCTGCAGTCATTTGATCAAGAAAATAACAGCGTCAGGTGAATAACAGTATAAGGCTAATTTGCTCATATTCCTTCCAACTCTGACCAAGGAAATGTCCTGAGGAATTTTCATATAAATTACTATGTATTTTGGGCCAGTTTGTCAATGTTAGCTTCTTTTATTATAGCTGGAGATTTTTCCCAAAGAAAGCTGCCTAAGCTTTAAAAAAATAATTCTATTGAATGAACTCTTTTCAATAAAACAAGAGCACAAATGACATCTGGTATTGGCCATAAAATAATTTTGCTAGAACAGTATTTAAGGATCACATTTTTAAACGGATGCACATGCAAATGTGTACATATTGTATGCCCCTCTGAAAACTTTGGCCTAAGAATCTAGAATCTGATTAGAAAAATAGCTGCTTCAATAAGATTAGTTAACCTGCAAAAGCAAGATAAAGGGAATCTATTTGCTTGATTGGGAATCAGGCCCCACAGCAGACTATAGAATAGCAGCTTGCAGCCAGTGAAACACAAGATAGGAGTTTTAACAAATCAGAGCAACTTCTCACTGTGTTGTAGGCAAGGTTGGGAAAATTATATATTTACTGGTACATATTGGTTTCACGCTATACACACAAACCAAATAACTGTTTCCTTGTTAATAATTGGAATCTACAGATAGTCAATGAGAAAATTGCTGCTTCGGATCTTGGAGTTTGATTTAAGGATATTTATTTAGTATATTTTGACAATTTGTGTTTTAATGGTTAGAAAGCTTTATATTTAACTATGAATTTATTACATAAATAATTTCCCACAATTTAAAAATGCCGGTCACCCGATTTAACTTGCCGCGTGTAGACACAGTAGTCCGATCCAAAACCCTTCCCTCGAATTAACTGTCACTCCTCATAACATTTAATTCGAGGGAAGGCTTTTGGATTGGACTACCGCGTCTACACGCAGCAAGTTAAATCGGGCGACCGGCATTTTAAAATGGCGACCGGCCGTGAATATGCTAATCAAAAGCAGGATATTTAAATCCCGCGCTTCATTAGCAATGTGCTTCATTTGCCTCCCTAGTCCGAACTAGGGGGCAAGTGTAGACATACCCTGACTGAATAGAACCTGAATACAGGATATTTACTGACTAATAGCAACTATTGATTAACCCTCTGATGGAAATCACATATACCATAATTTTGAACTTTTTTCCTGTAAATTGTAGTGTGTTGGTGGACTAATATTGTGATTTTTGCATACTAACCATGCACAGGCAAAGTGTTTGCAGAGTCCAAGTGAGGACACTGGGACTGGGGCCCCATGCTGGGAGCGGTGGATGGTGAATACTCAACAGCATGGGGCCCAGAAAGCACAGGGCCCAAGGCATTTGCCTTGCTCACCTTGCCCTAAGGCTGGGCCTGGTAATAACTAGGAGGTGATAAGGCCGCTAACTTAGGATGTGTAGTGCTGGTGTATAGCAAAAAGCCTTATTCTCACATACAGACCTATTCAAAACTGGACAAAATGAATAGCATATTGCAAGGGCTGAATATTCTGAAAAGTCACTACAGTACATTTATGAAATCTATTCTTTGAACAATAACAAAAACAAATGCTTTTATGAATCTTTTGTGCATAATTCACGGTCAATAAGAGACTAAGTCCAACAATTATTTCCCATAGATAGTTGAACCACATCTAGGTAAGAAATATCTGTCCTCACCAAATCTTTCCTCTTACATACAGCCCCAATGCAAGTCTTACTGCTGTAGAAGTGGCATTTTAAGGTGGTGGGAGCAGGTTGCAAACGTCATGAGTCTAAGTAGAAAATATTTTAGCCACACCAAAACCAAGAATTTTTTGTAGTTGTTCAAGTTGTTTACTACTAATCTATTAGCACAAAATATAGTCCATTTTTATAGACCTCGGGGTACACTCCACTGTTTACTTCATTGACTACCCCAGGCACTTCAATGTAAATGAGGCTTGATTTAACCCCAATATCTTTTTTATTGATTTTTAAAACCATATTCAGACTCTAGGCAGAGTCTTATAAAGTCTAAAAATTAAATTGATGCTTTATGGGCAGAGGGCCTGGACAATTACATAAAAAGTGAGTGAAATGTTTTGGAAGATGCAAATCAATGAGACTTTATCTTTTAAAACATTTTCTCCCTGTAGCAGTGCAAATGCCAAACATGCTTTTCAGATGCTTTAGAAAAATAGTTACTTTAACGGAAAAGAAGGTAGCATTTATGGCTCACCTGCATTGTAATTACAACCAAGTCAAGGCCCCAGCCATGTCTTTCTGCTTGAAGCTCTGACCTTATTCCCCATCCCTTCCTTGACCAACAGAGACTTCAGTCCTCCCTTTGCCCATGGAAGCCAGAGGAGCTCCAGATGAATCACCACAAGCACCCTCTGGTCACTGCCTGCCCATCTGCCCTTCTGACTAGTCTGAGCACTGGCCTGAGCCTGGCTAGACCCCAGACCAGCTCAATCCATCCCTGTCCTATTATACCTGCTACCCATGGGTCAACAGTCCTCAAAGATAATGCAAAGATGTAATTTGAAATAGTTACAAAAATAGTCAGCTATCAACTTACTCTTATTTAAACTTCTTGTTCTCATCTGTGGTGATTAAGAAAATCCCATGAGTCAATTGGACTGCAGTCATGCAAAAATTACACTGTACAGAAGAATACTCCTTAATCTAACCTTTTGAGCAAGATTCCTGCATGGGAATCTTGCAGGAATCAAGAGACCTTTCACTGTCTCTTCTTAGAGGCTAAATGTTGTTGCACATCTCTGGGGCTTATAAGTGTTTTTTTAATGTAAGAATAAGCACCTAAAGTTTCTAAAAAAATCAATAATCTAGCATTAGGCAATGGTAATACTATGTATTTACATATCATTCCTTGCTACTTTCAGGAACTTGGCTACAGTACATAGTCTGGTTATTATGCAATGAGCTTTTATTAAAGATGTTTCAATTCCTCAGCAATACTCACATAGCTCTCCTAATTCTATAAATATTAAATACTAGGTATGCGATGAAATCTCAGCGGGATTTCAGAAACTACAGTAATTGGCAGCAAGCACTGGAAGGATCATAAACTTTTTTGCATTTTTCACTTTAACTATTCTATAAAATGTAAATGTCCCTCTGCTTCAGTCACCAGGGAGCTAACTCAGCTAAATCAGGTTTTTGTATGATGCTCTGATTGTTACCTAGGTAGTAATATAGGTAAAACATGCACTTACAGACCCTGATTCACTCCTGCTTGCATGATGGGGATACAATCTTGCTCCTTCTTTTGAGAATTGGAAATTGCCTAGTCTCTGTAATGTTCACGTTAATTGCTATTTTCCATTAAAACATCTGTTAGAAAATCCTGCTAGTGGAAGCTTTTCAGAACAAATAGCCACACAGATGTCAGGGATGGATTAGATACGCTTAATCCAACCTCTGCACAAAGGGCTGAACTATATAACCACTTGAGTTCTCTATATTTATATGATTCTTTATCCTAGCCCACTAGAATCATCCTTCAGTTCAAGACATGGACTATATACAGTATTGATTGATGATTTCCTCTTCACCATGGAAAAGAGTTATTGTCCATAGTAACTGCTAGACTTCTCCACAGTATTCCATATTGCTCACCAAGGAATCTTGCTGTCCTACTACAGGCGGTAATAGGATTTCATGGAGGTGGCTTTAGTTCTTTGAGTGCTGTCGAAGTGGGTACTTCAATTCAGGGGTCAGTTTTTCTAGGCTCTCTCAATAGGACATTTATGGTAACAGGTTGTGCATGGGTCACGCATGCCCTGTAGGCATCTCCTGGTGCCATTGGTGCCACATGTAGCACACTCACAACCCAAACCCTCCAGTTCCTTCTCAACTGTCCTTGGCTGAAAATGGAGCTCAGGGGCAATGTCAGTATTCTTCTCAAAAGCCGTTAGAAAATAGTTAATTAGACAGTTGTTTAGATAAATAGTGATATAGATAGTCATAGTTAGAGTTAGCATCAGTCACTAAACAAATAAATTAAATAAATAAATTGTCATTGTTAGTCCTTTAGTAACTCTCCCTGAAGGAATGGCTATTTGTTATGATGCCAGTGTCTCCAAGCTTCAAATGCTGCAACTCCTGAGATGATGCCATGCCTGTTTCAGGTGGGTACACTCTATGTGTATGCTGCCTGGGTGAGGGGCATATTCTCCCTCCCCCACAGTAATCCCACTGGAGCCATTTAAAAGCTGGAGCCCAACATGACAAGGATCTATGGCTGAAAACTATTTTGACGAAGATGCCCCTCCAGCAGAGGCAGACATGCCTATAGGAACATTCTTAGAAATGGAAAATGACTTATCCTCTCAATAAAGAGGGCACAAACAACCCTGCAGAGAGCACTGCAAAATCAAAGGCAATCTCCTGCATGGTCGCTACTCCTGATGCCATCCTGTTACTCATTGCTGAGGCCAGAACAAAGGAGCTAGAGTTGCGGCAATGACAAAAACATGAGTCATTCATGGCACTGAGCTCACTGATATGGAATTTGGCATCCTGCTTCCATCCCCAGCACTGACGACTCAGTCGGCAACAGTGGATACTACCAAGTCAGCACCGACCACTCCAATTAAACAGCTACAACATTGGTCAGCACCAGCTCCATCAATGCAGTGAATGGACCCCTGACAATATAGACCTGCAGAGACCAACACACTCTCTAGAGATATCATTGGTATCACATTCACTGATACTCAATGAGGGCTTCAGAGAAGATCACAGTGCCAATTAAATAGTTCAGTTTCCTAGAGATGGTGAGGAGGAAATGCAGGGGCACAATCACTCCTCACCTAAAGCCCACTGGCCATCATTTTGCCACATGGGTCCAAGACACCAACTGAACCATCCACTGAATGGAACATCATGGAGGTACCTCCCAATAGCCTTCCCAATGTAGTGGGTTCATTGGGAACCGTAGGGCTTGTTTAGGAGTCAGTATTCTAGACCATCTACAGTTCACAGATGTGAACTGTGCTCTAACCCTGTGTCTCCCACAACACAGCTCTGAGGCACAGTATGGGGGAGAGGACCCAGAGATTGGCAAAGACCATGACACGTCTCCCACTCACAAAATGAATAATTCCAGGTCATTGCCACTGTAATATCCAAAACAGCCCTTAAGGCGACATTGGACATGGCAGCCAGAATGATCGCCGCAGCCATAACAATGTGCTAAGCCTCATGGCTTCAGGCCTCAGGGATACCACAAGAACTCCAGACAAAAGTAGAAGACTTACCTTTCATCTGGAACCAACTCTTCTCTGAGAAGACAGACAAGGTGCTTCATTCAATGAGGGACTCTTGGGCCATGTTCTGCACTTTGGTGGTTTACACTCCCCCTGCAAAGAATGGGAGATATTGGTCATGTTAGAGACCTAGAGAATCCTCAAACAGGAATTAGCAACAGCGACCATATGATAAGCAATACCTCTGTCTCAAAAACCTCAGTTTTGAAAAGTTGGTTGAGAGTTTGAATGACTTCCCTCATGAAACAGCACTCACACTTGGCCCATCCCAAATTTTTGGCCATCAACTCCAACTCTTCCACCATATCTGGGCTACCATAACATCAGACAAATGGTCACTGGAAGTTATCAAGTTGGAATACACTCTCTTACCTCCCATCCATCTATCCTAGCTCCTTCCCCTTCTCTCTTTAGTGACCTTTTCACGAGTGCCTACTGTGACAGCTATCTTCAATAGCTGAGTGCCTAGGAAGAAGTAGCACTACAATTCAGATGGAAGGGATTCTACTCCAATTCCTGACCCAGAAGAAGATTAAGGGGTGGAGTCCCCTCTTGGATCTGTGGAAGTTCAACAAGTTTGTCAGATCCCAAAAGTTCAAGATCGTCACATTAAGCATTACACTCCTGGTGTTGCAACAGGAGGACTGGTTTTCAGCCCTTGACCTCCAGCTTATTTCCATATCACCCTGCCCTGTGTTCACAGAAAGTTTCTAAGATTCACAGTAGGATGAGAACACTTCCAATATCAAGTACTTGGATTTGGCCTATCCACGACATCAAGAATCTTTTCCAAAACAACAACTGTGCTAGCAGCAGAGAATAATGATCTTCCCCCACTTGGATGATTGTCTTATTAAAGGCTCAACTCTATAAAACACAGTGGTGCAGTCCAGTCCACTATCACACTATTCTAGGAGCTGGTCTACTAAAAATATAATGGAAATCAGCCATAAAGCCAGTCCAACAACTAGAAGTTATCAGGGCACATCTCAATACCATAGAAGCCAAGGTGTCTTTACCCCTTATGAGATTCACAAATTTCATGAACCTTATCACAGAGATACAAATCAGTCCCCAGGTTTGGACTCACATTGTTGTACACTTACTAGGACAGATGTCAGCGATGAAGTTTATGGTATGATATGCAAGACTATATATGCAATACCTACAAGGAATTTGGCACCATGTACTAAGGATGTTAAGTATCAATTAATTTACTAGTTGAGTAGTTGATAGAATTTCCATCGACTAGTTGTTAAGGGCTGTGTCTGAACACAACTCCTGGCTGCCATTCTGCACTCTTAAAGGAACAGAGAGGAGCTGGCGTGCAAAGACGCCAGCTCATTGTCTGGTCCCCTGCCAGGTCTCGGGACAACTCTCACGTTGCCACTCTGCATTTTTAAAAGGAATGCAGAAGCTGCAGCTCCCCCCATTCTCCTCATGCTGCCCTCTGCACTTTTAAATGGAATGCAGCAGTGGCAGCTGGCTTGTTCTGAGACAGACAAGCAGACAGGCTACTACTTTAAAAAATGCAGAGGGGCAGCATGAGGGAGATGGGGGAGGGGGACTTCTGCTGCTGTGTCCCTTTTAAAAATACAGAGTGCAGCTGAGGGTTGTCCTGAGACCCAGCAGGGACCAGAGAATGAGCCAGCGTCCTTGCACGCTGGCTCCTCTCTGTCCCTTTAAGAGTGCAGAGTGGCAGGGGGAGAAGGAGGTGATTGAGTAGTCGATTGTACTACCTGATAAGCTTCTACTTATCGGGTAGTTGACTACTCAACTACTCCTTCACATCCCTACCATGTACACATAGTAAGCAAACACAACCTACACAAATGGTTCACAGTTCCATCAAATGCCCTGAACTGATTACAGTGGTGGACAAGGCCACAACGTGTCTGTAGGTATTCCTCTCCAAGAGGAATCCTCAACAACAGAGATCATTACAGATGCTTCATTGATAGGTGGGTGTTCACAGGTGTCAACACATGATACAGGGCAAATGGTCTCAGGGAGAGATTCAACTACACATCATTTTGCTAGAGCTATGTGCAGTTCACAACTCCTGAAGACATTTCCAACCTGATAGATGGAACAAATCCATTTGAATTATGACTGACAATATCACCTTTGTTATATCCAGAATACGGCACCAGAGCATTTAGAGCACATTCTATTAGGTCCATTTCAACCTCGGTGATTTGGAAGCCTACTTTCGCTGTCTCCGTCTCAAGGAATACTTCCAACACGACACTGAACAGTGCACT
>JANRFK010001234.1:64919589-64937098 GCA_030068395.1 Apalone spinifera
GGTATACATTTAAGTTGGGCCTCTATTATGGTGTCTTTAAAAAGTTTCCATGATCTTGTTTCAAATTTCTAAGCAATAACTACATAATTTGGATAGCAGGTCAAGAGGAACCTACCACGTTGCTATTACCAATTTGTGAACGTCTACTGCTAACGAAAGGAAGATCATTATAGTCCCTTCCACTAACATTTCAGCTGGTTGGATTTTACCAACTGAAAAAATATAGGATGATTCTACAGCTAATGGCTTGAATTTCCTACCCTAGCATCTTCAGAAAAAAGGTGAGCAACAATTGCAGAAACTTGTATTCCTTTATACTTGTATTCCTTTATACCAGACAAAGCCCTGATGTTGTACAGGCAGATACTTCCATGTAAACCCTACTTATGTTATCTGCAAAGAAGCCTGCAAACTCCACCTAGTGTAACATTCTTGATTGTGTTTGCAGATGGAGAGTGCATGAATTAACCAGGCTATGCATCATCTGGAATACTTACGTTGACTGGGATACTGCAGATGGCATCTCTCTTTGCCTCCAGCAAAACTGTGGTTTATGACTTCAGAAAGTCTCTGTGCCGCAGGCAGCCAGCCTCTGACTCTTATGCTCTAGTCATCTTCCCTCCCACTTCATCTGACCAAGGATACCAAGATACCAAAGTGGCAAGTATCAGAGAGGTAGCCGTGTTACTCTGAATCTTCAAAAGCGGCGAGGAGTCCTGTGGCACCTTATAGACTAACCGAAGTGTTGGAGCATAAGCTTTCGTGGGCAAAGACCCACTTTGTCAGATGCATGTGAGGATGTTGCAGGGGAAGGAGTATGTTAAGGAGCCATTGTGTTTATAGATATGTACAATGAATTATTACACTCTTTTGCTCCATCCTATTTATAACCTGAATTGTAGTTTACTCTAATTCCCTTTTCATTCATTCCTTACTACTCTTTTTTTCCTGTGTCTTTGATTTCTATTTTTAGCATTTTTATATGCCATTATTTTCTAGGTTTCTTTTTGCTTTTATATTTTTGTGTTTACTCTATCTCCATTCTCCCTTCTTCTCTAAAAATCTCTTCTTTCCCCAGTTCCACTTCACTTGTTGCTTTTTCTAGTTGTTTTTCTTCCTAACTTTCATGGCTTCATCCTCCATTCCATTAATCCTTCCTGTGCTGCTTTCTGTCCTCTCCTTTTTCCAGCTTATGTATGAATATGTTGAACAGTACAGGTCCCAGTACAGATTCTTGGGAGGCTCTACTAGTAACCCCTCTCCATTAGGAAAGCCATTTATTCCTATCTTTTAGCCAGTTACTGATTAATGGTTTTCCTACTTACCCCATGACTGCTTAGTTTGCTTAAGAGGCTTTGGAGAGGGACTGTGTCAAAGATTTCCTGAAAGACTTGGACATTTCATTTTAGAAAAGAGAAGATTAAGGGGGGATATGATAGAAGGCTATAAAATTATGACTGGTATGGAAAAAGTGAATAAGGAAAAGTTATTTACTTATTCCTACAATATAAAAAGTAGGGGTCACCAAATGAAATTAATAGGCAGCAGGTTTAAAACAAACAAAAGAAAAATTTTCTTCACTCAGTGCACAGTAAGCATGTGGAACTCCTTACAAGAGGCTGTTGTGAAGACTAGGACTTTAACAGGGTTCAAAAAAAGAGCTAGATAGATTAATGGAGGTAGGTCCATCAATGACTATTAGCAAGGATTGGTAGGAATGGTGTCCCTAGCTTCTGCTTGTCTGGAAATGGATGACAGGAGAGGGATCGTGTGAGGATTACCTATTTTGTTCCCTCCCTCTGTGGTGTCTAGTATTGGCCACTGTCGGCAGACAGGATACTGGGCTAGATGGACCTTTGGTCTGACCCAGTATAGCCGTTCTTATGTAAAGTCCAAATTCAATATATCAATAGGATGACCCTTGTTTACATGCTTGTTGAGTTAATCAAAGAATTTTAATAGATTTCAATTGCCTCCAAAGCCATATTGGCTCTTCCCCAGCATATGTTTGTTTGTCTGATATTTACTATACAATAGATTTAACCTGTTGGCCTGTTATGGAAGTGAAACTCACCAGCCTGTAATTGCCAGGAGTACCTCTGGGTCCTTTTTAAAAAATCAGAGTTACATTACATAACCTCTAGTCTTCAGATACAGTGCTGATTTAAGTGATAGGTTACAAGTCTATGTTAGTTATTCTGCACCAATCCCCAGTGATTGTATGGTGCACAGAGAACACAAAATGTTTAAGCTCAGAGAGGTTCTCACAAAAATCTATACCTCCAGTGATTGTCTCAACAGCCCAGGTGATGTAATTTATTCATTCTCATTTTGAAAGATAACATGTATTTCCCCATGTTTGCTCTTCTCCTTATTATGAAAGAACAGGGTACACTTATATTATTAAAACAGGAATTCAGCCACTTTGTTGCACATGAACAAGTATATCCTCTTCAAAAGTATAGTATTTTAAATACATAATTAATTTTATGAGAATTTACATTTAAATTAAAAGAGGAATTAAAATTAAGTAAATATGGGGCATTCAAAATGTATTACCCAGTGTCAGATCTCTTCTATTGCAAATATAGAATTACTTGTCATACTTCCCATTTAAAACTCATTGAATATTATGAATTGTTCATATGGTAAAGATTTTTTTAAAGAATCAATGGTCACTTTCTCCCCCCTTCTCCCCCCTCCCCATTATTCTCCATAACTCCACATTTTTCTTCACCAGAAGTTAATGAATAAAAACATAGGAACCTTGAGAGGTCATCAAGTCCAGTCCCCTGTACTTATGACAGTACCAAACATCATCTAAATCAGGGTGGGCAATAAACAGCCTGTGAGCTGGATGCAGTTCACTGAGGTTAGTCCCTGTAGGGCTGCCAGACACTTTATTTACCTGCATATCCACAGGTACAGCCACTCGTAGTTCCCACTGGGCACAGTTTGCTGTTCCCAGCCAGTGGAGGTTGTGAGAGGCCGTTCCTGTGGATATGCAGGTAAAAAAAGCATATGGTACCCTGCAAATTGCATCTGGCCTGCGGGTTGCTGATTGCTCACCCCTGATCTAGATCATCTCTTATAGTTGTTTATCCTGCTCTTAAAATCTCCAATGGTGGAGAATCCACAACCTCCCTAGGCAATTTATTCAGTTCTTAGCCACCCTGACAGGAAGTTTTTCCTAACGTCCAATGTAAACCTCCCTTGAGGAAATTTAAACCCACTGTATCTTGCCCTATTCTCAGAGGTTAAGGAGAATAATTTTTTCTCTCCTTTCTGTAACAACCTTTTAGGAACTGGAAAGCTGTTAATGTGTAACCTCTGTTTTCTCTTTTCCAGACTAAACAAACCTAATTTTGTTCAATCTTCCGTAATATGTTATGCTTTCTAGGCTTTACATAATTTTTTATTGCTCTTCTTTGGACTAGTTTTTTCAATTTGTCCACATCTTTCCTGAAATTTGGCACTCAGAATTGCACACACTACACCAGGGGAGGACCAATTAGCATGGAGTAGAGCTGAAGAATTACTTCTTGTGTCCTGTTTACAACTCTCCTTCTAATGCATCCCAGAACAATGTTTGCTTTGTTGGCAATGATGTTATACTATTGACTCATATTTAGCATGTGGTCCACTCTGATCCCTTTCCACAGTATTCCTTCCCAGACAGTCCTTACCCGTTTTCTATGTAATAAGTAATCTTTTGTGGAATAATGAATTCCACGAAAAATTGCCCTCTTTAAAAATGGCTGCCATCTTTTTTTCCTCAGTGGAAATGAAACTAAAAATATCCTCAGCAAAGATGGACTTTTTTGAATTAGCTCTCCTACCACCCTAATGGGCAAGGGTAGGGAAACAATGAGAGTGAAGCCTAGTTGTCCGGTTCTATATTTTACCACTGAAATTTGGATGGCACTTGAGGGGAGAGATCAGGACTTTGTCTTCACCTCTGGATGTTATAAAATCCTATATCAGAGTACTAATACCTTACCTTCTAAGTGTTCAATCCTGCTCTTATTTAAATCTGTGGCAGAATTTCCAGTTATATCATTGTTCAGGATTGGGCCCCAGTAAATAAAGGAATAAATTGACATTACAGAAAATAGCTGTAGTCTATGACCATGAAACCATGTCTAAACCCTGACTATACTGAAAACAATTTGAATAGAATGCTGGAAATTGGTAAATACAGTCAAACCTTAGAGTATATGGGGTATATATAACAAACCTTTTTATTAATCAAGTAAAATGGAATACTGCCCTAAACTACTTCTAGCCATAAGCTTGGATTAAAAAAAAAAAGAAATCCTTTGGTTGTGAAATAAAGGAAATAATTCTTAACAGTGAGGAAACTGGGGTATTGTGAATATAAATTATTTTCTAATGCATGTGACTATTGTAATGTTTGATTATATTAGTCATTTCTCATTAAGCTTTACAAAATATTGTTGCTAACTCAACCTCCATAATACAAGGCACTTTAGTGTACCAGCTGGAAAATCTGAAAATGCGCTACTTCTGAAATTATATTGGGGCAAAGGTAACTTCAGTGGGTATGGTATTGTCTGTCAGTGGGCATATCTTAATTGCAAGGAAGCAGAAGATTCAGATGATACAGAGAGAGGGAAATAAGGAGGAATGGGCAATAATAGGAATATATAAGAGAAAATGAGAAAGTCCTTGATAATGAAGCTTTAGATGAACACTAAAGCTATGTCTACACTGCACGATTATCCGGAAGAAATATTCTGAAAGAGCTTATTTCAAAATAGCACATCTACACTACAGGGAAGCCTGTAAATTAGTCTGAGGCAGGCTCCCCTAATGTGGATGTGCTACCTTGATTTAGAGCCCCAGGAAGCACTGGGAAGTAATTATTTTGAATGGCCTGGGGGAGAAGCTATTTCAAAATAGCAGCAGTGGAGCATCTATTTCAGAATAGGCGTTATTCCTCATGGAATGAGGTTTACAAATGCCAAAATAAGCCACCCACTATTTAGAAATTATTTTGAATTAACGGGCTAGGTGTGTAGACTCTCGCATAGTTATTTTGGAATAACGCTGTTGAGTTTGAAATGAAACCTGAACCCAATTTTTATTTGTATGTGGATTTCAGTATTAAAAGGACATTTTGCACAACTCTTATAGCACTGATTATGTAAAAAACTAGAAGGATCACCCACACTGCAATTTATATAACATAACTGTGGACCATATTTTGTATAATGTTATAATGTAAAAATAGGTTAGTATCAATAATTGTAATTTAATGAAGCCCTTCATAAAGTAGATTTAAAATGTTCTACCCATCTCTTTTCTTTGATATTTGTGGTAGTTACTATTCTTGTTTTTAATTTCATGTTAGTATGACAAAAGGGAAAAGGTAAAAAAAAAGGTTACTAGACAGGCAGAAAGGCAAGGTTTTAGTAGGTAAATGCAAACAGGAGTATGTAGGAAGTTGTAAGACAAACTAGAAGGCTCTTCAAGCATATTTTATACCTTCCTACCTTCCTGTTTTGTGTTTTCTTCCTCATTCTTAGTGTTCCTCAAAATATAGGTTATATTCTCACAACCATGACAAAGATCACCATTTAGTTTGCCTCTGAATTTGATCCATTGCATTAGTAATGGGATAGGTGGATGCTGAAGCAATAATATTTATAACATTATTACATTCTGCTTTCTTCCTGCACCCCAGCTTAACTCCTTGCTGAAGTATATATGCCAGAGATCTGTCTTTTCAGAAAGCATGAATCAGTGTTCATGTTACACTCCTTATCAATACCTAGCCTGGGCCAGGGAAGTTAATGATCTGAGTAGTAGACCAAATCTGATGATGAGTGCTAGTCACAGTGCCATCTGAGACGTTGCTCATACAATAAGAAGAAGCATTACACACAGTTAATCCTGAGGGCTACTGTATATAACACCTCTGATTAAGTGATTATAGTTCTGAGTGGTGAAACAGAAATCTATAGCTTGTATATGAATTGGTAAAAACATTGGGACACAGACCTCATAGCTGACATATCTCTCAATGTTAATTCATCAGACACTGACTCCATAGATCTGCCTTTAACTTCTGTATTTATAATCTTTTCCATCTGAATTTCTATGGCCTTGGCTTAGCTATTAAATGGTGATTATATGGGAAGTTCACAATATTTCTTGCTCATGATGGAACAGTTTCAGAAACAACTGCTCAGCATATCTGCAAACTGCCACACTTCATTCTGGAAATTTCTGGATCCCCCATGCTGAGTAACTGCACAGAGAGACAGTACACTCTACACTAAAATCCATCTTCTGCTCCAATATTAGACCTGCTAGAGAACCAAAAAAATAGTTATTCACTTAGCTCTATGCACTATCCCTCTTCCATGATTCTTGTTTGTTTTATTTTGTCTGTAATATTATTTTAAATGTAAGAGAAGAAAAGGCAGGAAGTAGTTGATTATTTATATAATTAATGCATTTATTTAATTACAGTAGCACTGAAAGTCCCAAGCCAAGCCTGGTGCATCAATGTGCTAGATTGCATACAAACATATAGCAGCAGTCATTTCCTGGCCTGAAAAGCTTATTAAATAGCCAAGACATAGGCTGGGAAGAAAGGAAACATTAGAATACCTGATTTACAAAGAAGGAAAGCAGAGTTAAAAGGAGCAAAGGCAGGGAGAGAGAAAAGGGAGACCATAAAAGTAAGGATAAGACAGAAGAGGAAAGAGTGAGGTTGGGGGGGAAAGTCATGAGACGGACAGGAAGAGGTAAAAGCAGCCAAATAGCCACATAAAACAATGGCCCAGTCTATATGTGATAGCATCACCAATATGAAGGGGGCTGAGAAGCTGGGATAAGGAAAGTGTTCTTCCCCATGGATCTGGTCTACATTCTGATGGGTGGAAGAGAGCTGCTCTTCCCCCTAATGCTGCACTTCTTACTCTGGCTACTACTGGAGGAGCTCCTCTGGTTGCTGGGACTTGTTCTGTCTCTGGGGATTTTACCTCCCTCTGAGCCCACATGATCTGGGGGAAGGGGTATGCCATGGCCAGGTCTCTAAGCCAGTCCAGCTCCTGAAGAAGATAAAAGGGAAATTTTCCAGCTAACTCATGGTGCTGCTGAAAAGCTATTACAGAGGCTGCTGGGGGAGGAGTCCTGGCTGGAGGGGCTTTCAGTAGCTTTGAGGGGCAAAGGGGACTTGATAAATGGTGATAAAGGCAGAAAATGTACTGTTTCCCAGCAAAGGCTCTCACTTATTTAGAATTTATAGCACACTACCTGAGTTGTTGAATTTATTTTTTATCTTTTATAGGCAGCAGTGGTTCAAAGAACGGAAGGATTTTATGATCTGAAGAAATATTGATACTTTTTGATTCACGGCCCATCTACGTGCTTAGCGCAGTGAGAAAAAATTGGACACACGTGGTTGTGACAAGGCTCGGTGAGATTTTCTCTCACAAAATATCAAATGCCAGATGTGCTTTATCTGCACTAGAGGGCAAGAGGAATATAGATGAGGTCAAACATTCAGTGTGTGCAATATGACACTTCATAGCATTTCCTTTCATGCTTTCTCCATTTTGTAGCATTTTAAACCTGTCAGTATTAAAATTATGTGGCATTTTCTAAAGTCATTAAAGAAAAATATTGAACATAGGGATTTTCAATTAATCATGCTGCTTCTAAAATTACTAGGCCCAGAAGTGTGTGTCCCAAACACCACATCAATGTGTATCAGGAACAAATGCAGGGAACTGCATGGGCAGGTACTTGAAATATGACTTTCATTTCATGAACCTTGATAACTGCAGGAGCATGAATCTTTGATATAACAGATATGCTCATGCTTGCTCATGCCAAGAAGGGAAGTTAAAGACCTTTTCCTCTATACAAATAAATCATGGCTTCTGCTTCAAGTATAGAAGTAGCAATGTTGTTTTTTTGTTTGTTTTGGGGGGGGGGGGTTGTGACTGTATAGAAAGGAGATAGCTAATGTCAGAAAAGTCAAGGTATTTTAATGAGTGATATCTAAAAAAAAATATACAAAATATCACGATGAGCAGCTCAATTTTTCCTTTTGGATTTTTGACATTTTCCTCAATGTATAAACTTTTTAACATTAAAGATGCAGCTGGACAACCACTGACATAAAAATTTAGAATCCACATAAATTATGAGGAACAGGAAGAAAGGAGAGGCAGAGGAGAAGCATTAAAAACCTTTCACTGAAAGGCATTGTTTGCAAATGCTACTATCATCCATATTTCAGTACTTGTACTGATGCTGACCACCACCTTACTCCAGCATGCGACTCAGCACTAAGGAGGAGGGAGGGGTAAGGGCTGAGGACAAGGACTAACATCTCCCCCAGCACCCCCCTTGAAGGAAAGACCTTTGCCCTGCTGTTGCTGCACCATCTTCTGGGTATGAGGCCTACCCTATTAGGACTAAGAACTTTCAACTTCAGGTGTGGCCTGCAGCCATTACTAGGGGTGAGCATAAAGCCAGAAGACGGCCGCTGGCAGCAGGCCAGGGCAAAGGGATGAGCCAAAGGGGGTGCCCTTTTGGTGGAGCCCTCCAGGGCATGGTGAAGGTGTGTGTTGTGGTGGTGGTTTGTGTGATATAGTATAGTTTTTTAGTGTGTGTTTGTGTGTGCTGGTGAGAGCAGCACAATTGTTATTTGTGTGGTGGCCTATTCAGTTCCCGATGAGAGCAGGGAGGGGAAGGGAGGTAAGGGTTCTTGGTGAGAGGAAGTTCCCCTTACCTGCCCACACTGAAGGTCAAGGAAGGGTTGTGTGTGGTGTTTTCCTTTTTCGTTATGTGTTGTGGCACAGACGGGGTGGCTAAAGGGCAGGGTTAGGTTAAATAAAGGTTTCAGAAGTTATCCTGTTGACTGCATTCCCAGTATTCCCACTAAACCCTCTGTTAAGACAATTGGAAATCTCATATCTACATGGATAGGTTTCAGCTGCAAATTCCCATTAGCAACATCAAATATTTGTGAATAACAAAGGATTCTTCCATTGTTAAAATGTGGATGTATCTAAAGTAATAGCATCAATAAAAGTGGAAGAAAGTATGTGGAAGTGGATAAAATGTTATGGATCAGATTTCATAACTAATGAACAGGTGATCTATTAGAAAATATCTAGGCTCTAATCTCTATGATTCTTGATTCTCTGAAAAATCATAGTACACTTGGAGAAGAGATTACTTGTCTTTTGTGCATAATTTACATGCAAGTCTGCTGACTGTTACTTGTTAGACACGTTTTACAATGGAATAACAATAGGAAAATGTAGTGATTTAGGGGGAGGGTTTTGGGAAGGGAAGGAGAAATGAGCTTAGGGCTCGGCTATGTTCTCTAAAGTCAGATGTATGGTTGGACTGTGATTTCTTTTCCAGTTTTTTGGGGGAAAATGTATGTTTCTTTCTTTTTATATATGTAAATTCATAGACTTTCAGGTCAGAAGGGGTCCTTGTGACCATGTAGTCTGACCTCCTGTATATTACAGGCCATAGGACTTTATGAACTCCCTCCTGAAATGTACCCCTAAACTCTGACTGAATTAGTGGAGTTCTCAGATCAGGGTTTAAAGACTGCAAATTTACAGAGAAATTACCGTTTATACTTATTTAAACCTGCAAATGACCTGTGCCCCATGCTGAAGAGAATGGCAGAGATTCTGGGATTCTTTCCCTATCTGACCCAGGGGAAAATTCCTTCCTGATCTCTAATACAGCGATCAATTAGACCCACGAGACAGATATACCTGGGAAACAATTCTGATAGTTACTCAGAATCAGATGTTGGGGATTTTTGCTACTGGTTGTCACTGATGGACAACGTGCCAGCACACACAGACCCATTATGCAATCCACTCCATAAACTTATCAAGGTCATTCTTGAAGACAGCTGGGTTTTTTGCCTCTTTTGCTCCCCTTGGAAGGATGTTCCAGAACATCACTCTTCTGATGGTTAGAAATCTTCATCTATTTTCAAGCCTAAAATTATTGATGAACAATTTATATACATTTGTTCTTGTGTCCACATTGACACTTAACTTAAATAACCTCTCTTTCTCTGATGTGTTTCCATATGATGCATTTATACAGGGCAAATATATCTCCCATCAGCATTCTTTTGATTAGGCTAAACAAGCTAAGCTCTTTGGCTACGTCTAGACTGGCATGATTTTCCGAAAATGCTTTTAATGGAAAACTTTTCCGTTAAAAGCATTTTCGGAAAAAGAGCGTCTAGATTGGCACAGACACTTTTCTGCAAAAGCACTTTTTGCGGAAAAGTGTGCATGGCCAATCTCGACGCGCTTTTGCGCAAAAAAGCCCCAATCGCTATTTTCGCGATCGGGGCTTTTTTGTGGAAAAGAAATCTCTGCTGTGTACACTGGCCCTTTTGCGCAAAAGTTTTGCGCAAAAGGGACTTTTGCCCAAACAGGAGCAGCATAGTTTTTCCGCAAAAGCACTGACAATCGTACATCAGATCGTCAGTGCTTTTGCAGAAATTCAAGCGGCCAGTGTAGACAGCTGGCAAGTTTTTGCGGAAAAGCAGATGATTTTCCGCAAAAACTGGCCAGGCTAGACGCAGCCTTTGAGTCTCCTCTCTTATGGTAGGTTTTCCTTGGGATCATCCTAGCATCACTTCTCTTTGGCTGTTCGCATTTGAATTCATCCTTCATGAACATGGGAGACCAGAATTGCACATGCTATTCCAGATTATGTCTCACCAGTGTCTTGTATAGTGACGCTAACATTTCCCCGTTTCTACTGGAAATACCTTACATGTTGCATCCTGGAACTGACCTAGCCTTTTTCACAGTCACATCACATTGGTGGCTCTTAGTCACCCTGCGATCAACCAGTAAACCTATGTCTTTCTCCTCTTCTGTCACTTCCAACAGATAAGGACCCTAATCTATATAAAAAATTGTTATTGTTAATTCCTAAATGTATTGCCTCAGACTTTCCACTATTAAATTTCACTCTATTTGTAATGCTCTGTAGTCTAGAATGATGCTTGTTCCTGCTCTGAGTGCAGGGGACTCTCAAAGTCCCTTCCAGTTCTATGATTCTATGATTCTGCTCCAGTTTACAATGTCATCCAGATCTCCTTGTAGGATATTATGGCTCTCTCACACCTCCCAACATTTATCATCCACAAATTGTGTTAGTAATATATAAATAAATTTTGTCAGTATTAAAAATGTTAAATAACATTAGTCTCAAGATGAATCTCAGAGGAACCACTAGTAACCACATTCTAGCCTGGTAATTCACCTTTTATTATGATCCATTGTAGTCTCCTGTTTAGTCAGTTTCTTATCCACCTTCCAATTCTCATATTCTCCAGTTTAATTAATAATTTTCCATTAATTATCTTGCTGAAATCAAGGTAGATTAGATCTACTGCATTTCCTTTGTCTGAAAAATCAGATATCTTTTCAAAGGAAGAAGATCAGGTTGCTCAGGCATGATCTATCTTTTAGAAAACCATGTTATATTTTATCCCAATTAGTGTTCACCTGTGTGCCTTTCACCACTTTCTCTTTCAAAATGTGTTCCATGACCTTTCATACAATTGAGGTCAAACTAGCAGGCTTGCAGTTTTCTGGGTCACTTCCCCATCCTCTCCTTAAAAATAGGAACCATATTAGAAATTCATAGCACACAACCCCAAGTGTACAGCATCATTAAATATCCTTGCTATTGGGGTTGCAACTTTGTGTGTTGGTTCCTTTAATATTTTTGGATAGGGATTATCTTGGACTCCTGATTTAGTCTCATTAAGTTTCCATTTGACTTCCACCTCAGATGTGGTAATTCCTACTTTCATATCATTATTGCCATTAGTCACTCAGAACATGTCTATACTAGGAAATTATTTTGAAATAACTAAATTCTAAATAATAACTCCCAAAATAACTATTTTGAAGTAAGCTTATTCCCCAAGAAAAGCGAGAGTACAGATTTCGAAATAACCAGCCTGTTACTTAGCTTCCAGCAAACAACTCACCCTTCTGTTCTTTGGATATTTAAATGGCTTGTGGCACTTTTGCAGTTCTACAGATATTAATGCCAGTGTCTTGTTCAATAAAAACAACAAAGAAAATAACCAAAGACCCAAAGAAACACCAAAATACAATCAGAACACCACACGTATACCTCCCCCAAACGGCTGTTTCTAGCTTTGTTTGCTGCACCTGTGCTATTGGCTGACTGTGTGGCTGCTTTTATGGCCCCCTAATCAGGGCAGCCCTAGCTGCTAATCAGTGCTCTGCTTCTCTCACAGCCCTCTACAAACTGAAGAAAGAAAAACACATAAGACAGAAAAAAAACTGCAATATTCATAAAAAATCGTACTGTCCTTAAGGACTTGCTTCCACTCAAACTCCCATGTATACCTCTGTTTGCTGCTCCTTTGCCATATGTATATGGTAAAAGTGTGTAGAGCATTGAATAAGTGCCATTTGTACATATATAAATAATTAGATTTGCTTGTGAAAGGAGATGGCAACCGTGATGGAATATTCTATAAGTGGGAAATTCAATTAAGTCTTCCTTTGGAGCAATGAGGTATTATACCATTGCAGCATAGGGAAATTCTGTCCTGAAGCAACCCCTAGGATGAAAAATGACTTGACACTTTTTTGTATTAAGATGTGGAATGGAATATCTTTTTTAAAATACTTCTAGCTACTCAATTTCCATCCTTTGGATATTGCACATGTAGGTATAATCCATATTTTTTTCATTGAATGATGTTGGTTCTGTGTTTTGATTTATTAAGCTAAGGGTTTGGCTTGTTTAAAAACCTATTTCAAATGATAGTTGCATCGTCATACAAAGGTCATGAAACTATTAGAGATGTGATTTGTTCTAAAAAGAGAGCAAAGGAGTAGAATTAAGAATCTAGAAAAACAATGTATAAATCTGATGGGGAATTTATTTGAAAACTGTACTAAACAAATGACACAACACGGTATTACCAGGATTGTGCTTTTACAGAAACCATCTTTTGGATTAGATAAAAAATTGATTACTTTCATCTTTTAAAAATCTTGTGGCACTTTTGCAGTTCTACGGGTATTAATTGCAGTGTCTTGGCCAACTTGGCTAAGTTCCAATTTGGATAATTGCATTTTGTCAGTCTAAATTCTATTATAGTTAAAAATGGATAAACTATTATTTACTTTGTGTCTCAAAAATCAATAGCACTGGTGGCTGACGTATTCTACTTTGTAGGTGACTGTATTTTAATAGCATGTTTGATGTTAACCCTTTTTTATACAGAAACAAATCTTGTTGCTAAAAATTGTCTCATTGACTTCAGTGGTATGAGCATCCTGTGACTTTAGAAACAATGAATTCTTTGCATATAATGAACTGTTAAAATACATACATCATAAACAAGGGATATCATGTTTCAAAGCAAACATTGAAAACTGAATAAAGTATACAGCTAGCAGCATATTAGGACAATGTATGTGAAGCACTGACTCTCCTCACAGAACAATTAGAAATGTTTTATTTTATAGCCAGATGCTCCAACATTCTTTTGGGCCACTTAGGCAGTGCACAGGCCACACTCAGTACATGGGCTGCTAATGCCTGGAAGAGAATTCCCCTGTCAGAAGGCAACTCTGTGTGGGATCTGGGAGCTGCCCCCTTGTTGTAAGATGTGTGTTTTAGGTGGGAGGGCTTGGCAGTGCTCTGGCACAGAAGGGAATCTAGCACTTTCAACTTTATGGTATTTTTAACAGCATTTTTCATTTTTGATTAGCATGATATCTTCAGAACAATGAAGATCTGATTATCTGAAACATCTGTTTTTAAAGTTACCTTTTTAGGGCTTGTTCTTAAACACGTAGGCATGTGTATCACTTCACTCCCATGAATAATCACATGGACGCAACAAGACTTCTCTACATAAGTGTTTGCACAAGTTGTTTGCTGATCAAGCTGCTGACTGCGGTCGTTGGTTTTATTTTGCTTTTGTTTTGTTTTAATTCACAGTTTTCTCAATATATGCTGTCCTTTGGAAGGTCAGTGACTAAAAGGAATTTTCAAATATAGTGAATTATGTGTGGGGCGGTGTACTGTGAAATTTGGTAGTGGAAACGAATTTGTCTTTATTTGCAAATTTCACATTGATGCTATAGTAGGGATTTTTTTTTACTTTTCTTAGCAAAAAAGCATTCGCTTATGCTAAATTATAAAACTTCCCTGGAAATGATGGACAAGGGGATTATTTCCTCCTCTATCTCACATAAAATCCCCTCTCCAAAATAAAAAAAAATATTGTTTTAACATTTTGTCACATCACAAATTGCTAAGAGCAGAAACAACCCTGGGTCCACAAGTTTAGAGCCCAAGCAGGTGTCTACAACACATTACTTCTTTGAGTCCCTGGAATTGGGGCTGGAACCAAGAAAAAAGAAGCCACAACTAGCTGGCAACATGCAATATAATGTTGATCACAATCTGGTTTTTTACATCATAGCTTTAGATTATATTCAAAAGATTACACTTAACTGCAGGCTACAATAAGTGGCACAATTATGCTTCTCTCCTGGCTTTTGGCTCTGATAAATGATTTTTAAAACAGGTTTTGACAAATGGCATTCTCTGGAAGGAACAATTTAGACTAAACTTACTCATTGATGATTCCAAATTAATTGTAACCATTCGGGAGAAAGACCTGGCATCATATCAACAGCTCAATGAAAACATATGCTCAAATCACTGTGCTGGTCAAAAGAGCAAAAATGATGTTAGCCTCCATTTTATAATACACTTCTATAAATTGACGTGTGCCCTCACTTTAGATACTGTGTTCCTCTTTGGATATCATGTCTCAAAGAAACAAGAAAAGCCCACAGAAGGGCAATGAAAAATTAAAAGCATGAAAAACTTCCATGTAAGGAGAGAGTACAATGAGTGGGACTACTTCGTTTATATAGGAATTGAATAAGATTTGACACAATAAAAGTGTATAAAAGGAAGAGGATAAAGGGAGAAGGTCATTGGAGAGTGAGTTCCTATTAATATCATGAGCTTTTGTGGGCACAACTCACTTCTTCAGATGACAAATGTTTGTCATCTGAAGAAGTGAGTTGTGCCCACAGAAACTTGTAATACTATTTATATATTTTTGTTAGTCTCTAAGGGCTCCAGGACCTTTTTTTAAAATGTTTTTTTTTTCAGTTATAGAAGGTCGTCCCTCTGAGACTTCCTATTACTATGTTTCCCTAACACAAAAATAAGGCAACTTATTTAGATATTGGCATACAGAATAAGCTCCTTAAGTTTGCAGATGATACCACGCTGGGAGGGGTTGTAAGTGCTTTGGAGGATAGGGTCATAATTCAGAATGATCTGGACAAACTGGAGAAATGGTCTGAGGTAGATAGAAAGTTTAATAAGGACAAATGCAAAGTACTCCACTTAGGATGGAACAATCAGTTTCATACAGAATGGAAAGTGTGACTGTCTAGGAAGAACTACTGCATAAGCTAAATATGAGTCAACAGTGTGGCCCTTGGGAAAAAAAAAGCAAACATGATTCTAGGATGCATTAAGAGGAGTGTTGTGAGCAAGACATGAGAAGTCATTCTTCCACTCTACTCTGCACTAATTAGGTCTCAGTTGGAGTATTGTGTCCAGTTCTGAGCACCACATTTCAAGAAAGATGTGGCGAAGGTTCAGAGAAGAGCAACAAAAATTATTAAACATCTAGAAAACATGAACTATGAGGGAAGACTGACAGATCTGGGTTTGTTTAGTTTAGAAAAGAGAACATTGATTAGGGGACGAGATACAGGTTGGACCTCCCTAGTCTGGCACCTTTGGGACCTGACTGGTCCTGAATGAGGGAATTTGCTGGACTAGGAGAGGTACCCTGCTACCGGCTTCCTCATCTGCCTCTGTCTCTGCTTTCGGCTCTGATTGGTCACCCTGCTAAGGGTCCCAGCAGAGTTGCCTGCTGATGGTCCTAGCTTGGTGAGCTGCTATGCAGCTCCAGCCCAGCTCCTCTACCAGGCTGCCATTCCTGCCTCTCCACATCAGCCCACCACAGCCCAGTCCCCCTGCCTCACTATGATGGCACTGGATCCGACTCCCATACTGAGCTGCCTCATGGATCCAGCTTTGGCTCCAGCTCACAGACATGTGCAGCTCCAGCCCCCTGTCGGGATGCCATGTGGCCCTAACTCTTCTGCTGAGCTGCGCTCAACCCCAGCCCCAGCTTCCCTGCTGGCCCCTCTGCTGAGTTGCTGCTAGCCCTGTCGGGCTCCCAAGGGCTCCCAGCAGCCAGCCCTCCTGCTGCCTGACTCCCAGCCACCACAGGGGCTCTCTGGCCCAGGAACATCCATTGTCCTGTTGGATCACAGATGTTGCCGAACCAGAGTCCTAGTTTAGGGATGTGTAACCTGTAGCAGTTTTCAAGTATCTAAAAGGATGTCACAAGGAGGATGGAGAAAAATAGTTCTTCCTGGCCTCTGAGGATAGAACAAGAAGCAATGGGCTTAAACTGCAGCAAGGGAGGTTTAGTAAAAACTTCCCAACTGTCCGGGTGATTAAACACTGGAATAAGTTCCCTAGGGAGGTTGTGGGATCTCCATCACTGGGGATATTTAAGAGCAAGTTATATAGGCATCTGTCAGAGATGATCTAGTAGGTGCTTGTTCCTGCCATGAGGGCAGGGGACTGGACTTGACCTCTCAAGGTCCCTTCCAGTTCCAGTATTCTATGATTCTATGATTTCTGTAAACCAAATGGTTAAAAATTCTAAACTGATAAAAGGAAATACTGCACACTTAGGCCATTTAACTCACAGCCACAACATTTTAGTGAAGCAAAGTGATTAATAGGATTAGACTGAGTAAAATCTTTAAAAGTGCCTAAGACCAGATTTTTGTATGTATGTAGTCTTTATGGAAGTTAAAGTCCTAGGTGCTTTCAAATACCTGGTACCTATTTGATTTTTTAGGAATCTCAATAACTTGAGAAATCTAGCCTTAAGTGTCTGTCATATACAAAAGTGACTTAGATACTTAGGAACCCACATCTCATAAATTTTCCACAAGACTTGGAACCAGTAGATTGATCTTATTTTGCAATTCCTCTTTTCTTTATGCAGTGATCCTTTGTAACTGAAACAAGATTAGTTTTTTTTCCTCTATTCACTTGTCAAGTGACATTATCAGAACTCTATATAAACAGCTCCAGTTGTACTATTAGACACTAATTACAGCATTAAATGAAAAGTATTTAAGCTGTAGAGTAAAAACAGTTAGAAACTGCTAAAGTTAACACTACCTTTGCAACCTTAATTTTTGCTTTGTGCATATGCAATATTCACATCATCACATACTATGTTTTCCACAGGGCCACAGCCTCAGTCAGTACACAGAATACACAGTGCTAACTTAATGGCTGCGTCTAGACTGGCCAGTTTTTGCGGAAAATCATCTGTTTTTCCGCA
>JANRFK010001234.1:64937198-64952187 GCA_030068395.1 Apalone spinifera
TTTTCCGTTAAAAGTATTTCCGCAAAATCATGCCAGTCTAGATGTAGCCAATGAGCAGGTATTTACATTTTGTGATTGTTCCATGTACTGCTCCATACCTTATTTATGGTGCATTATTAAACCCTGCTCTGAAGACAGAAATATTAATTTCTAAGATGTTCTATGGTGAACATTGCTATAGTATCTGATTTTCTGGGGAATACTTAGCACTCTATGTTCAAAGCATAGCTCCCAATGACATTAATTGCAGCTGTGAATGATTCAGCACTTCTGAAAATCAGACCCCGTGGTATCATTTTAGATGCCGAGAAATTGAGGAAAACACAGTTAGCAACAACATGTGAAGAGTTTTGTTTAAGATGTTTTCTTAACATTATATAGAACTCACTTCAGCTGCCCTAACTGTGACATCATATTTTCTCTTGTCATTTCTTGTCTCATTCACTGCACACCTGCTAGCTTCTGCAACAAATGAAACAGGTATCTACTGACAACAGTTTCCTTTACTACACAACCCTATCTCATTTCCCAATTATGGCCCAGCTTCTTTTCCCACTTTCCTTGACTAATCAATCCCAGTCTGTCACATCACCCCATCCCGGTCTCTTTGTCCCAATCTACTCTTTTCCCTTCTCCCTGATCTGTCTCTTATCCCTTAGTGCTCAAATAGATGGTTTCATCCTCCTATTGCCTTTACAGGGGTGTCTTTGGGAGCACAGGAGGGACAAGTTTCCTGTTCTCAGATACAATCTCCAGACACACCTGAGCCCAGAGCAACTGGGAGGGAGGGATAGCTCAGTGGTTTGAGCATTGGCCTGCTAAACCCAGGGTTGTGAGTCCAATCCTTGTGGAGGCCATTTGGGGCAAAAATTTGTCAGGGGTGGTACTTGGTCCTGCTGTGAAAACAAGGGACTGGATTCAAGGTCCCTTCCAGTTCTAGGAGATAGGCAATCTCCATTAATTTAATTCTGGTAACAATCATAATAAGGAAAGTCTGGTTTTGCCCCCGTAATCTTGATGTGAAGGTGCATACCCGGTCAGTCTGAGTACGTATGTAGTTTGGTCAGTACTAGAGGGTGTGAGGAGTTTGCACACAATGAAGATAAGCAGTCCTGTGGCACCTTAAAGACTATCAAATATATTAGATCATGAGCTTTTGTGGTAAAAACCACTTCATCAAATGAATTGGAGTGGAAATTACAGAATCCGGGATATATATAACAGCAAAAGCAGTTACTTGTCAATTGTAGGACCAGTGTTAATGAAGTTAGTTAAGTCAGGCTGGATATGCCCCATACATAACATTTGATATGGAAATGCAAATATCAAAGGCAGGAGAAATTGCCTTGTAATGCGTTAACGAGTTAATATATTTATTCAAGCCCAAATTGATAGTGTCAAACTTGCAAATGAAATTATTGGTCCTATAAGTGACAGGTAACTGCTTTTACTGATATATATACCCTGGATTCTGTAATTTTTATTCCAGCTCATCTGAGGTAGGTTTTATCCACAAAAGCTCATGACCTCATATATATTAGTCTCCAAGGCTATGTCTAGACTGCAGGCTTCTTTTGGAAGAAGCTTTTCCAGAAGTGTTCTTCCAGAAAAATGTCTTCTGAAAGAGAGCGTCCACACAGCAAAAGCGCATTGAAAAAGCGATCTGTTTTTTCGAAAGATAGCGTCCATATTGAATGGACGCTATCTCACATTTCAGCTGTGATTACTATGGATGGAGTAGCCACCAGGGCACCTGTGCTTTTTCCTCTTTCCTCTTCTTTTGAAAGAACTCCCTCTTCCCCATCCACACACACGTTTTTCTGAAAGAGTAGCTCTTACTTATAGAATGAAGATTACTAATGTTGTAAAAACCCCTCTGCTCTTTTGATTTTCTTTCAGAAGAACATGATTGCAGTGTGGACGTAATTGAAGTTTTTCAGAAAAACATCCATTTTTCAAAAAAACTCTGTAGTATAGACATACGCTAAGATGCCACAGTCCTGCTCATTGGTTTTAAAGTTACAGACTAACATGGCTATCCCTCTGAGACTCAATGAAGAAGTAACCCTTGGACATCTTAGCTGTTAAAGCAAGGAAGTTCCTACTGAGCACTTGAGAAGTGTGATTTTTCCCCAAAGGCTTACAATTCGAGTGCATTTTCACAGAGATGGCAGAATATCCTTGACAAAATGGCCACGCTCAGCCAAAGTTCAAGTCCCTACTTCAAAGTGAGGGGACAATAGAGCTGTTCAAATAATGGTCCCCAGAATTTTGTAACGTAGGCAAAAAAGTATTGCATTCTCTAGACTTGTTCTCAGAAACAGCTGAAACATGGTAACTAACAATTTTGAAAAAACAAATTCAACCTAAGTCAGATGTTCTGTATGTCACATTTGAGCACATTTAAAGATTAGTAAAGTTATAAGCAATGTAAAATGAGATCTTATAATGGAAAGTAGGACCATTTTAATCATAAGTGGCATCAACTTTTATCTAAAACATGTGACTACATTACCTAGTCTAGCTAAAATAAAGATGTTTGCAAAGAACTTATGTGATGCCTGTGGACAAAGTGGCATCAGTAATTGCATTAATATCATTCACCTGTATCAATTCAGAATTGGCCTCTTCTGAAAAATAAATATGTCTTTGTTGTTTTTGCAGAATGTGTGTTAGAAGTTTTTAGCTTGGGATTCCATAGTTTACCCAAAAAAACCATTTGTGAGATACGCAAGCATAAAATGATATATAATCTATGGAAACTTTCTTAGCATATGACCAAATATAAAATTATCTATACTTTTAAATCAATTGTATAGTATTCTTACATACATTTTTATGGATATATTTATTATATGTCCTTGGTATGATGATGCTTTCTAACAGCCTGATCCTGCAAATGCTCTGATTATCACTGTGATTTTCTTAAGTAGAAACTATAGAGTATGATCCCTGCTCATTCCATAGCAGTTGGGAGGTCCTTAGTATCCGAATGTATGAGTATAAAAACTGTTTCTTGTCCCCTATACAGGACAATTTACATAGGGCAGAATATGGTCACATAAGTGCCTATAGTTTCTATTCTACTGTCAAATGCATTATAACTCATTAAAATGAATGTGACGAGGCTGACTTTAAAAGTAGAAGAATCATTTTTAAAAACGCTGTCATTCTGGCATAAAGTCAATGATTTTCAAGTATATCAGAGGCTGGGAAGTGAGTATACAGCTACTAGTTCATTAGTAAAGTATGTCTCCAGACAGCTTATCTCTGAAACTGTCAAGTTGCAAAGATCATATGTACAGAATCCTGTACAGTAGGTTCTAGCTGTTTTTCTAGTTTTCAGAGCTGAGGGGAGAGGAAGACACCTTACCCTTTCCCTGAGTGACCCATGTAACAACTTAAAATTCCAAACAATATGTAGCCACCAGTTGTAAATGTCAAAATATAACTTTCTCCTCCTGTTTTTTGTCAAGCAAAGTAACAAAATACTCTAATGGCCTGGAAAATTTTCTTCTTGACAGAGGCAGTGAAATGAAATTTACAAGCACTCATCTTGCCCACTTGTTTAACAGTTGTCAAATGTATGCAATGTTTAGGCTTGAATCCTCTTTTGGAGCCTTATCCAAAGTTCACTGATGTCAATGGGTGTCTTTGAGTTCAGCTGATTGATAAATGTGGTCTCCCACATGCCTCTTAAATTTACTGATTCTGAAGCTAATTCAGAAGGCTGAGACATAGCGAGGGATTAATCCATAGTGTTTAATCAAACTTCCACCCATGCATATTCTTTGCTTGCATGAGGCTATGTCTGCACTACAGGCTTCTTGTGCAAGAAGCTTTTTGTGGAAGAGATCTTCTGCAAAAACTTCTTGCACAAGAGAGCATCCACATTGCATGGATGCTCTCTCAAAAGGAAACTCTGATTGCTATTTACAGAATGGCCACCAGGGCACTTGTGCTTTTTTTGATTATCTTTTTTTGCACAAAAAAACCCTGTTCCCCGTCCACACACACTTTTTTTGCACAAGATCTCTTGCACAAAAAGGAGTTATTCCTCATAGAAAGAAGAATACCTATTGTGCAAAAACCCCTCTGCTCTTTCAATTTTTTTGGTGCAAAAACGTGCTTTAAGTGTGGATGCGCCGCGAGTTTTTGCAGAAAAAACACAGTTTTTCTGCAAAAACTCTTTAGTGTAGACATAGCCTGAGAGAGCACAAGTCTTGTATTCTGTGCTGCAAACTGCTCCAGGACATGCATTGTCAGAGCTCTTATGTCTAGGGGCTGATCAGAAAACAGAAATTCTGATTCACAAAAAAATCAGTGTTTTGGAATGAGCTTTTGTTCTGCTGCAGAATGAAATAGAGATCTTTTGAAATTTTTCATGGGGCGAGGGGAGAATGAGAGAGAGAGAGAGGGAGTGACCTACACCAGAATGGGTGTGAATTAAAAGTGTCCTAGTTTAAACAAATATCATCCTGTTTGAAGAAGATTACATTTATTCAAACTAGGAACCTTTTAGTTAGCACCCACAGCTGTCGATATGTAGCATGTGGGAGTTGAAATACACGTGGGAGTTGAAACACAATACTTTGTGCACACTGCTATTCCCGCTCCTGGAGTCTGAACTGTGGGGCAGTATAAATGTGTACATCTCAGGTATGAGAGTTTCTGAACTCAAATCTCCAGAAACATTTCAGAATTAGTTTGTGGTCATCCATGATGGGGCTCAATTATCATCACTTTCAAAGCAAGGTAATGGACCCAATTAGTTATGTTTTCCATAAACTAATAGTTATCTGGCTAGAGAAAGCAGATCTAGGCCTTATAAGTAGACTCAGGGAGTTCAAGTGGTGAGAAAGTCTGAAGAGAAGACATGTCTTTGTCACAGAAAGAAGCCCTGGGATGAAGTTTAAGTAGACAGCTAACAACAGTAGAAAAATACTGCAGGAGCAGATTTGGGTCTTTCCAGTAGTTCCAATATGGCAGGGGTAGAGAACCTAAGGCCCAGGTGCTGGATGCAGCCCCTTGCTTGCCTGGATCCAGCCTCTGAGGCTCAGGGGTGCCCCTCCCCCCCATCAGCACTGGGGAGCCCATGTTGGCATACAGCCCCACTCCCTGTCCCTCTGTAGGACCGAAGAACACAAAATCTACTAGCTCTGGTCTTTGAGGGGAATGTGGGGAATGTTTTTCTCCTTCTTGGGAGCCACGTCTGTGAGGGTTTGTTTTTCTGCTTTTCACTTGTGTGTGGCCCCCTACTGATTTTTCTGTGGGTTCTCCACCCCTGCAATATGGGAACTACACTGAAGACTGAGAGGGGCAGAAGGTCTGTTAGTGCATGTCTACACTAGGAAATTATTTCAAAATAGCACCCCAAATCACTATTTCGAAATAGCTTGTCCACACTACATGGAAGCCTCAAAATTAGTCCGAGGTGACTCCCTTAGTGTGGATGCCCTACCTCGACTCACAGCCCCAGGAAGCACGGGGGAGTAATTACATTGAATGACTCTGGGGAGTAGTTATTTTGAAATAGCAGGGGTGGAGCATCCACACTACCCCTATTTTGAAATAACTAATTGAAAATAAACATTATTCCTCGTGCAGAGCAGTAGTTATTATTTTCATATAACCAGACCCTTATTTCAAAATAATGGGCTTGTTAGTGTTATTTTGAAATAAGAGGAGTTATTTTAAATAACTTTCTAGTGTAGATCAGGGCTTAGTTTGAAGATTTGTTTGGATTTTTATTTGGAATTGTTTGTGCTGCCCCAGAACAGGTGTTTACTGCTACCTGACCTGGCTGGAGGCCCAAGCCATAGTGTACCTAGATAGGGAGTGAGAGAAGATGCAAATGTAAGGAAGATCCCAGGTGCCGTAGATGAGTACCCCTGAAATGCTGTGCCCTCAAGTGGAGGATGTGCACTTTCACTATATGATTTCAAAAGAACCCATCATGAGCCTACCTGTGCAAATTCCAAAGCACTAATATTTTATCTCTCCTTTGAACAAAAAATCTAAAGATCGCTTCATTAGTCCTATACAATATTTTCCGCATTGATGTCCAGTGCAAGACATTAGATAGTATCGTTCGTTAGCAGCACTATATATTGGATCAGGGGTCGTCAAACTTTCAGAAGTGGCAGGGTGAGATTTAACTCATTCATTCTATGTATGGCTCTGCGTGCCATTGATACTTTTTAAAGTCAATAATAGTTCTTCTTACATTTCAGCAGCTTCATTAATAAATAAATTAAATGCAGATCTTACCAGTTAGTGTGATCCTTGGCCTTGCTTTCCCTTATTGAGTTCTCTGATCTTGGGCTTGTAGTTTGATACTTTAAACAGCACACAAGCCTCAGTCTCCAGGACCACTCTGCTGGTGCTGAAGGCAGACGAATGGCAGCCTGATCCCCCACCACAGCATTAGCCCAGCAGTCCCACGTCCCACCCTAGCAGCTGCCCCACAGCCATCCCCAGAAGCAGCTATCACATGGCCTCGCCCAGCTCCAGCCCTTCCCAATGCTGAAGCTGGGGCCACAGCTGTATGGTGACTTCTCAGCTGTTTTGAGTGGTGGCCTGGGCCACCTGAGGGGCAGCTGGCACCACAGCCACCATGCAGCCCTGGCCCTGGCTCTGGCCATTGGAGGAGCCACTGCCATGGCCATGTGGTCCTGAGACCACCCCAGCTGCCAGAGGAGCTGCTGCCACGGCCACATGGTCCTGGGCTGATGCCAGCCACCTGAGGAGCTGTTGCTGAGGCCACACAGTCCCAGGCCAGCCCCGCTGTGTGAAAGAGGAAGGAGCTGAGCTTCTGCTGCATGTCACTCAAAATTGGCTTGTGTGCCATAGGTTGCCAACCCCTGTATTAGATTCTGAATTTTTCAAAAGAGAGAGAGAGATTTTCAATATTCTATAGTTTTATAAACATTTTTGGAGTCTCATAACAACCTACACAAATGTATACATATGTATCTAGGTGTATTTCTTGTCTCTTGATTTACAATCTCAGAATCAAAATAAGTGGAATGTAATTCCCAAGTTCAAGGAGTAAAGGTGCACTAGGCTTATATTCAAAAGGAGAAACATTTTAGAACTCATCACATGAGGAAATGCATACACTGTCCTGAGACAGTTTTTCATGCTACAACCATACATTAACAAGAATCTAAGATACCAATGCTGCAGTCCTCAGCAGTGGATTAATAAAGTCATAAATGTATGTTATATGTTAAGGCACTGAGCTGATAAAATAACTTTAAAATGACACATTCCCTATTCTGCAGGAAGAACTCCTTATAAAACATGGCTCATAAATTTAATCTCTTGTGTCATGGATCACATCTTGCAATCATTTTCATATTAACATGCAAAGGGTCAAATCTAGTGGAGTTTCACTTACATATCACAGTGAACAATACTGATTTAATTACCTATTGGATCAAATAAAGTTATGCAATTAATTTACTTTCCTTTAATTATATCCATTACATATTTCCTCAGAAAACATTTAGAGCTCCCCAGTAATTAAAGGAGAAATAAACTATATATACATTTGACAATAATACAAAAAGCAAGATTATACATGTACAGAATAGTTTAGTTATGCAATCATTTCCTTGTTGCTTGAATTCTTTTGAATACATCCCTAATGCATGGGTAGTGCAGACTAATTTTACGAGAAAATCTTAAACAGTGCAATTATGCAAATATACTGACACCATTGTGCATGGTAATGTGAAAATGTTCACGATCCTTTAAAATTACCCCCCTTTTTGTTCACATTCACTTTCTCTTGTCTGTTCCAGAGGGGTATCCGTGTTAGTCTATAACTGAAAAAAATGTTAAAAAAACAAAGAATGGTCCTGTAGCAGCTTAGAGACTAACAAAATATGCAGATGGAATAAAATGTAGATAGTATCATGAGCTTTTGTGGTCACAACCTATTGAAGAAGCTCATGATACTATCTACATTTTTTGTTAGTTTCTAAGGTGCTGCAGGACCATTAGTTGTTGTTGTTGTTGTTTTTATTTTCTCATCTGTTCATTTGTCTTGATTGCCAGGTAAAACTATTTTTTCCACAAGTAAATTCAAATATAAAAGACAAATAGTGAAATTATGGTTCTGTGTGTCCATGAGTGTTTTGAGACAGACTTCAATTGGGCCAACGTTTCACCCGAAGTATCATGCTCATTCTTTTAGGTGTAAGGTACAATGTGTCATGTCATCCATTGATTGGTTATGGAGCATGTACACTGATGTTACTGTATTCATGAAGTTTCATGAAGGTGCCACCAGCCCCAATTCATAATCTAACTCCCTACTCAGTTATCTAATAGACTCAAACCTTAAGGGCTCATCATGATCATCTGGTTTGATTTCCTGCATATCATAATACACAGAACTTTCTTGTGTCATGCAGCTGAGGAAGGCAAAAAATAAGCAAAAAGAAACACCAGGGTCGCTACCAATCTGACCTGGGGAAAATTCCTTCCTGTCACCCTAAGGATATGGGTGAGACTCATCAGCTAGATGTTTAGATAGAAATTCTTTTGCTACTAGTGTCTCACGTCTAGCGATTGGAAATATTTGCTAATAGTGGATGGTGCCACATGCAACCTCCTTACAACAGCCCTTTTATATACTTATTAAGCTCAGTCTTGAAACAAGTTATGGGTTTTGCCCCTACTACTGCTCTTGGAAGTACACTGAAATTATATACCCACTACTGGCTCATTCCCAGCTGACTCAGGGCAAGGGGCATGGGCTAAGGGCCTGTTTAATTGCCCTGTAGATATTTTGGGGTTAGGCTGCAGTCCAAGCTCTGGGATCCTCCCACCTCAAAGAGTCCTAGAGTCCATCTTTCAGCCTGAGCCTGAATGCCTTCACCACAATCAAACAGACCCTTAATCCAAGTTCTGTGAGCCTATGCATATAGACAGAACCCTAAAGGGCCCATGGCCAGAACCCTTGCAAAGAAGATGAGGGCATGGTTTCACTCTCACCCAGCCAGCTGGGAGTGAGATGGGAAAAGGGGCTAGCTGCAGTGTTTATATAACCTTTAAGGCACTGATGGGATTTCTTCCCAAACAGCACCTATCCCCAGGATCACTTTTTCTATCGATATTTCTTAAGTTCTAGTATCTCTGTCGCTCAAAATCTTAATGAGCCATGCCACGTGATGGGGTGGTCTATCCACTAGGCATAACTGTTTTAAGGGTCAGACTACTTGTCAGAACAACACTGAACAATTTTCTCTCTGAAATATCTAATTGTTAATAAATACTATGGACCAGATATTCAGCTGGTGTAAATTAGCATTGTTCTATAGGTTTCCTTGAACTATGCCACTTTATACTATCGAGGATGTACCCTTACATTAAATACAATGATTTGTGGAATTTTTGTATATGATTTAAAACATTCTCAGTATAAAATAACACGTATCAAATCATTTCGAAATTTGTAATTGCTCTTGGATGTCGTTAAAAAGGAAAAACAATGGTATCAATTAAATTAGTGTGCAGTACTTAATACAAGACAATATCATTCCAATTTATGAACAGTTCCCTTAGAATTATTTCTTTTTCATGTTTATATTCACTAGTGATGCTATTAATTGTCAAAAGTTCAATGTTAGGGCATATTTTAATTAAATATGCATTATTCTTAATTAACCAAATCAAGATATGACTTAAAATACTTATGCACATGTCCTGGTTTCAACATAGTCAGAATACAATTGTTTTGTTCATGTTGCTGTCTGAAAGTTAATTTTTGCATATTTTTGCCTTTGTGATTATTGTATTTTAAATGCAAAATTCTCTTTTAAGATCCTACAGTCATCCAACTGAATTTTTATCAGTACAGGATATATATTCCTATACAACAGAATGGCAAGACTAAGCACTATGTTATAAGAATTATGTTTATTCAGCCAGGGGATAGAACTGTACAATGTGACATCTCAATTCAATCGTTATGGCTCAAATTCTGAATATCATACACTAGCAATGAATTGCTTGCCTCTGAGTTACTGATTAAGAACTAGTCATTGAAAATTTTAGTATAAAAATTTGAATAAGGAATACATTAAGGAAAATTGTACTCTGGTCATGAATAACTCATGATCAGAAAAAGAACATTTAAAATCAGAAAATCTCTATTATAGAATTTTCTTGGCGTCAAAAGCTATATGAAAAAGGAGGCATGGTCTTATACACAAGGCAGCAGACTTGAACTCACATGACCTAGATTCAAGGGTTGTTCCTCATTCTTCCTTTACGGAAATACTTAGGTCCTGATTCTGCAATTGACTCCATCTGATGGAGGCTCCCTTCAGTCAGTATAGTGTGAGGGCTCAGTACCTCGTTAACACGCAACAACTTGCAGGACCTTAGACCTTAATCCATCTCATGTTTTGTAACACATTGGGCTACCATATTTCTTATCATTGTCTGTCAACTGCCCTTCTCTCCAAATCTCATTTTACATTGAGGTGTCATTGCAAACTGTTCATTTCCATGTCATTAATGGTCTTCCTCTCTTCTTGCATTTTCTGGTGTAACCGCTGTATGTTGTGATGATGATAACTATTGGTTTGTACAAATTCAATTTTGTCTTCAGGGAGAGATCTTTGAGTTGCCAGATATTTTTGATTCTTCCAAAGCAGCATTTGTCTTCATGATTTTTCTTATTTCCTCAAAACTGGCTCCATCTTGGCTGATGGTATTTTCAAGATATTTAAAATTGTCTACCTTCTCCAGTTTCTCTTCTTGAATTTTGATTTCTATTATGTAACCCATATTAACATGACTTTACATTTCTTTGCATTATTTCCCAAACCTATTTTTCTATTATTTCTTTAGCTTGGTTTGTGTATTTTTGTAGTCTGTTGGTATTTTCACCTTAGTCAGCAGAGTCTAGATCAAATAGTCTTAAATTGTTTCATTGTAGGCTGTATGTATTGTTGTAGTATTGCTTTAATCCATAGTTGATGACTAGTATGAACAGAAAAAGAGACAGGATGCTCCTGTCCTTTACTCCTAACTTTATACTGAATTGTTTACTCAATCTATTTTTCATTTTAATACAGAATTTTGAGTTGACATACGTCTTCATAATGTTGATTAATTTTGTTGGAATTCCATATTTCTTCACAATTTTCCATATTGTTTCTCCCTTTACATGATCATTGCAGGCATGGAGCCCTAATTTCGCTATGCCTCGGTTCACTGTTTTGTAAAATAGTGATAAATCTTTTTTTCAAAAACTGCTGAGGCTGTGATTCTACAGTTGACTTTCAGTGGATGGACTCAGATTGACATGAATGGGGCTTCATGTGGGAGTGGGAGACAGCCAATGTGGAATTAGTTCCAAGATTGTGTCCATAAACTGTGAGTTCCCTCACTATTGTCTCACTATTTACAGCACTTTGCACAATAGTGTCAGGACATCAGCTAGATTTTCTAGGCACTATTACAATATGAATAATGAATAATAAGAAAATAGTTAAGATTACTAAGAAATAACACCCTGTTTTCTTTCCTTCCTTGCTATCTTTTTTCCTCTTCTACTTAAATGTTCTATGTGACCAAGGCTGCCAACAGCATTATTGGGCCCCTGGACAAGTTGGGAGGGGGTGACTCTGAGTCCCTGGAACGGGTGGGGACTTGGACAAAAGGTACAGGATTGGGGTCTAGCCTCCTTCCGCCAGCCCTTCATCATTGCCCAGCCTGTGCCACCCAGAACCAGACCCTTTAAAGTCAGTGGACCTAGGGGGGACACATCCCTTTGGCTCCCCCCATCAGCAGTCCTGTGTGTGATATTCCCTCTCATTGTGAAATCATTCTGTAAAGTTTGAGGAAAGTCCATTCAAGCCTTCTGGGTTTTATGAAGTTAAAGAAAAGTACATTTTCCCCATTAGAAAAACATTTGTCAATGTTTGTTTTTCATACACACACACACACAAACATACACACACACACAATGCACAAATCAACTGAACTTTGAAACATAAAAATTGGGGTATATCATCACAACCAACTTAAAAAATATCATGGTTGGATAATAGACGTGTGAACAAAAAAAACCCATTCTCAATTAGTATACCTGCATCCGAATTTTTAATGGAATCTGCTCCATATACTATCATAATGCACTGTATTCTATTAAAACTCAAGGAGCTTCCACTATTTAGACTATAGATTATTTGGGGAAGTTTATAAATTATTTCTGGAAGAGGTCTTGTCTACACGCCGACCAATGTTTCTGCACCTACAGGTGTTACTGTGCACATATTAAACATAAATAAAAACCACTAAAAGGGTTGCAAATTATGAATAGCTTGCGTCTTCATTCCGTAGTTCAGTTGTTTATACATAATATTCTTGGTGTATTTGAATTATACAGTTTTAACCAACAGATGGAAATAGTGAAGACTTTGAAATTTAAAGTTCTCTGCACTCCTAAAAGTTCACATAACTGTTTATCAGAGCAAGACATCAAGCTGAATAAAAAATGTGGGTTATGCTACTGTGTTATACTTTTTGCTTATATCAAAGTTTAGTAGCGAGCAAATTAAGATAAAGAATGCTTTCAGCATCCAGATGATCAAATATTTAAACTGTATGACCCTCTTAGAACTAAAAAAAAAAAAAGTTATTGCTGATTCTCGGTTAGTTTCATGTTACTGCAATTAAGTTGGCCTACTTGTGAAACAGAAGCAGCAGACTACTTTGTTTAGGTGTGCAATATTGGAGGTTATTCATAAACCAACTTCTTATGTGGTTGATCACAAGGGATTATACTGCATCAATTTTGGTGGTTATTTTTGCAAATTGTAAGAACAATTAGCAAATGTTTCTTTAATCATCACATAGTTAAAGCAGGGAAGTACTTACTGCAGATTGAAGATGGATCTGAAGCCTGCATTTATTTGAAAGGATGCACTTACATTTTTTCTCTTCTGTCTTTCCCTTTTATATTCAATTAATAAGTAATGGGTACCTTGGACCAGTTCATTTAATTTTAACTTGGCCCCCAACAACCATTTTAAGTGCATTTTCATTATATAGCTTGTTAAACCAGTTTTGATTAATACATTATTCATTGTTATCTACCCCCATTTCTAACCTTTTGCATTTTTAAAACTTTTCTTCACAACATACCTGTGTTTTTAGTTTCCACTTTGGAATAAATTGTCCCTTGGGGACCTCAATAAAATCAAAGATTAAGCCTGTAAAACTACAGTTGAAAAACCAAACTGTTTGTAGTGGGAACACACAATGATCTGGGTATTTTGGTTTGTTAAGATGTGCCAGTCTCTAAGGATTTATTTCCAATGTAAGCAACAATACTCCATGCATATACAGCACACTGCTTTTATTTGACAAATAGACAGGCATTAATTTTCTACATCTGTATTGGTGTGAGATGGATTTAGTAATAGATCCAAGATGAAAATTTGAGATCTATATGTTAACTCCTCCAAAATTCAAGGGTTTTTTTAATCTGGTGTTCAGTTCAGTTTATTATAAAATTAAAAGACATTTGCACAGCCCAGAGACAAAGCAAATGTTTCCCAGGGTTTGTGGGTGTTCAGAACTGGTATAGACCCAACTATAGACATTAAATCAACATTATCAAAATTGGATTTGCTGTTGGTACGTTATCTAGTATGTTCCCAAATTGTGCCTATGTTAGATGTCATCCGTGTGATATATATATTAGATGTATGCATGCATTTTAATATGTGCCATACATACATCCCAATTCCATAAATCATATTTATTGCCATACAGTGTGACTTTAACATGGAGTGGCAGAGCTATGTATGCATAGAGATGAGAATCCCAGTGTCTTTACCTTACATACAATCTAGTTCCACAAAGAGTCTCCAATTGCTAAGGAAAGTACTATTCACTGTAAGTAAGGGTTTCAGAATTGGCCCACAGTTCTGGGACAGCAGGGGGATTCACTGTGAAAGGGCCAAATTGTATATGTTTCAGGAGGAAGAACAGGTGCCGAGGAGAAGAATATATGGGTCTGTGGGGCTGTTTCTATTACTCTGGAAAATATTTGCAAGCACATAATTGCCTGTTGAAAAGAGATGTGGCAACTGGACTAATGACCATGAACATGTTTAAACTGTAACTTTTATCAACATAAACCTAACACCAATCTCAGTCATCAACAAGTAATTACACCTGTATAATTTAATTACTGATGAATTCCATGGTACACATTCGGTAATAGGTATCTAGTATTCCTCAATAGTGGAACATGACCTATTAACTGACATAGAGATACTTCTTAGCAAGTTAATCTGCTGTCTGACTTATTTACTCTCTCCGTTTGCTTAAAGTTCACTGTGCTTCCTATTGTATTGAAAGATGAACTGTTGAACTGGAGGGAGGTTATGCTGGAGTTTCTCAAGTTCAGTCTTGGGACAGATCATCTTTAATATTTTTATTTATAGGCACAGAAAGTGAGTATACTTCTTCTGAAGTCTGCTGACAATACAAAGTTGGAAGGCATTATCAGTTCAGAGAAGGATTACAGGATTTTCTCAATGACAAACCAGAAATAGGAAGAAATTTAAAACTCGTGCAACTAGGATCTAATACTTCTTTCTGCTATTAGCTGTGGGTGGTCATCAGTTGAATACAACAGAGGAGGAAAGAGAATTGAACATGTTAGTCAATCACAAGTGGACTATAAGTCACCAATGTGATGCAACTGTGAAAAAGAGAAATGAGATTCTAGGATGCTTTAGATGAGGTATTATCAGTAAACAAGAAGTATTAATGTCATTATACAAAGTCCTTATCTAGAACACTGGCATGCGTACAGGGTGTACAAGCACTCCCTGATGTCTTAGGGTTGCCCAGTGTCTGGTTTTCTACCGGACAGTCTGTTTTTTTTGGGGCTCTATCCGGTAAAAAAATCCAGAAAATACTGGACATGTGCAATGTCCGGTATTTTCTG
>JANRFK010001234.1:64971127-64981907 GCA_030068395.1 Apalone spinifera
AGCTTCAGATTGCATCATTCATTGTTTTACCTAAAAAGCAAGTACTGTCCAAACTCAGTCATAAATTTATTCATAGACCCAGTCAAAGATGTATTTTAGTCATTTCTGGTTTAAATTGAGATCCCTTCCCTTTATAACTCACTTATCCTCCGCCATTCCCAAGTCAAGGGTCGTATATACTGACCCAATAGCATATCTTGAAAACTAGAGCCAATCAACAATTTTAAGCATCATTTTCGTTCTCAGTGACCAAGAATTAGTAAAGTTTGACTACATTTATTTCAGAAGCATTTTGGCTGTAGAGCAGTGTAATCTGTGCTGAAGTAGAGCAGAAGAATTCATTCCCATATCTTGCTTACAACACTTCTGTTAATGCATCCCAGATTTATGTTTGCTTTTTTGCAACAGTATCACATTGTTAACTCCTTTTTAGCTTGTGGTCTACTGTAACCCTTCCTGTATATATAGGTTCACGGAGTATTTATTCATTCTGAATTTTACAAGCATAATTTCATTTTGTTCCCATTAGTTATACTGCAGTTCAGTATTTCTCGGACTATCATTAGCTTAAATTGTCATTTTGAATAGGCATGGTAAGTGCAAAATAAATACATACAAACTAACACCAAACAGCATGATGAAAATATCATTCCAATATGAAATTTTGATCAGAAGAATCCTTCACAAGGTCTTGATTTTGAAACTTAACCGAGGTTTACTTTTCATCTCAGCTCATACAGAGAATCTTAATGAAACTTCAATGAGTACTCTTACGATGCTTTGAAATGGGATCAATCACTTAACTTCGCTGCTTATTTAATCAAAGAATCAAAGCTAAAGAGTTTACCTCACATGCATATTCTGAAAAATACTAGTTGCTGGTATATTTTGACACCTCTGCTGGTTTGATAAGAACTTGCACCATTATTGAGTATACTTTTGAAACTAGATTATGTAATAGAGCTATCTGCATATTTAATAAAACTCACTTCAATAGCAATGTAACCATAAAAGAGGCCTCCAATCTACCTAACAAAATATAACTGTTATAGTAAATAGTTAAAATACAGGGTGATCATACTGTGGGTTTAGACCACTTTAGTCAGATACAAAGAAAACAACAACAGATATTGAATAAATGGAAGCATGGAATCCAATCAAGGAAACCCCAACCCTGATGGTGTGATAATGGTTGGTGGATTTCTTTGCTTTTAGTTTTGATATTTTTGTTAACTTGTATCATAATATATGGTAATCTCATTTTAATTTGCTTGAATAGATTGTTCAGATAGGGAGCATTTTACCGAATGGCTAGCCAATTAATAGCTGAAATTTGGGGGCTTATAGGTGGTTTTCATGTGGATGAAAAATTGATGATATACAGTCAGGATATTTTCTTTGCCTTATCACACAGGCAACTGACCATTGACTCTAAATATCCCCTATCATATTCTGAGATTTTTTTTATCAGTGCCTCCGCTTTTTGGGGAGGATCAAACACTAGTTTCAGGACAATTTCCATGACAGCATTACTAAATGTTTCACACAAACAAAATTCAAATTTTAAAGTCATGATAAGAAGAGATAGATAAAGTGGGGCATAAGTCAAATAGCCTGCAATTTAAGTATGTCTCCGGGTTTTCAAAAATAGTCTTGTAATTTCTAAATTTGCTTTTAAAATATATGTTATGTTTCTATATTTGTCCCTTGAAATTTTATTTCCATCACTGTTTAAACAAAAACACATATCCTGCCAAACAGCATCTGGAATACTGGTATTAGGAAAAGTGGGAACTTGCCATTCCCACACTTCTTTTCCCACTCACTAAATCTGAATTTCAGTTTCTCTGGGATCATTTAAATGTTGGCCTTAATTATTAATAATTTGAAGATTTTTCAAAGAAGCTTATGAGAAATGGGTGCCCAATTCTATCTGGCTTAAATGCTTTTAACACCGCTCCCTCCCTCCGATATTATGAATTTAAATTATTTTGACTTTTTTAACCTTGTCTAATTGTTTTTCTCTTTACAAAATGAAAAGAATTAAAATGCAAAAATCTCCTACATGCATGAGCAATAATGATATTTGACTCAGCCTGTATGAGCAGGTTAGTGGAATTCTGTCAGTGGATAAATGTTATGTGCATCATTCTTATTCTAGAAAGGTTTAACTGAAAAGGGGCTTACTCAAAAGTACAATTATGTGTCAGCCACCACACCACGTGGAGGAGGAGTGTGTGACACCATCTCAGGCAGAGTTCTAAGCATTATTGTGCCTAAGAGAGGCACCGTGAAATCCAGAGCTCTGAGGTACATAGCATAGCTGTTTTGCCGTCTTTATACAGGGATTCAGCATTTGTAGCTGGTACAGAGAGTAACAGGCAGAGCATGACTATGCGTCTGTTTCTTTCTTGATTACTTTTGAAGTTAGGGCTGATATCCGCATGCAGCCTGTGCATTTCTGGAGCACAAGGAGCATATCTGTGCCAGAACCCCTTATGGGGGAGAAATGTGGGTGAGGCTTGATGGTGAGCAAGATGCATTATCACAGGGCCAGCATAATTTTGCTGTATATTTAAACACTGTGTGCATATTTTGAAGATATGTGGCATTGTAGTACCTTTAGTCGTGTCATTTGCTATTTTCTTGAGCACACATAGCAGCTCATCTGTGTATTTCATGACATGGCAGATACTGAGCTGTATCCATTTTAAATTATGAAGAGTTAATTGTTTAAAGAGGATAATTGTTTTGTCATTTAAAAATATTTTCTTCTTGTTTTATCATTTTACTGATAGCATTGGCACCTTATCAGTAAACCAAGGCAGGAAACCTTGCCAGTCAAGTGTTGATTGTGTTAATGGTCTTGGTCTGCTGTTAAGTCAATTATGCATTCTTCCACTTAATCTGTGTTCTGTAATGGATAGTCCTTGCATTAACGATGTGACAGTAGTGGAGTATTGGCAAGTATTCAAGAACACTGTACGAAGCCGTTTCCAATGTGTGAAAAAAATCTAGTCTAAGAGATTATGTGAGGCTATGTATGTGTAACTCAAAGCAAAGTGATGTGTCCTGTCATCATTTTGTTTTCAGAGCCAAGTACATATCATTGTGAAGGGAACAATAAACACTTCCACTTCTTATAGTCTGAGACTTGACAGGCTTTTTATATTTACTACAAGGGAATACTATAATTCACCTTAATTCTAATTCATATTAGGAAGTACTAGAATAATATTATGAAGATAAAAAATACCACATTATGTCTATAAATTATAAGTGTTTTGTTTCTGTTTTAAACAATATGCTTGGGTATGTAAGGAGTGAGAAAGGGAGAAAAATAGATTTCTTTTCAAAGTTACTTTTTTGGGATCTTGAAAAGAATTTGTTTTTGTTAACTAACAGAAAGAATGATCTTGTGGTTAAGGCTGTCAGCTGAAACTCAGAGATATGGCTTCAGTTCCTGTACCTACCACTGACTTGCTGTACAGTCTTAAATCATTTAATCTCAAACCACTATCTGTAAAATGGGAATAATAGAACTTTCTTTGTCTGTCATGTCTATTCAGAATGTAAATTCTTCCAGGCAGGAATGATTTTCCTATATGCTTATATAGTACTTGTCATAACTGGAATCCATTATTATTACTTCCATCATATACAGAACCAAGGAACTAAGGGAATTATAAGCAAGTTTTTCTACCAAGTCCTAGGCTCACTTTAAAGAGCACAAATTTGGGTAGAGAGCTGTTAGGAGAATCCACTTGAACTGCTGAAGTACTTCTTTCAGACCATTGGCATATAATAGATTCATAGATTTCAAGACTAGAAGGGACTAGTGCTGTCATCTAGTCTGAACTACAATATGGTGCAGGCCACAGAACTTGTCCTAAATAATTCCGGAGAATATTTCAGTAGAAAAACATGTAAAATTTAATGTAAAATTTGTTTAGTGATGGCAAATCCATCATGACCCTTGATAAATGGTTCCAGTGGTTAATTGCGCTGTTAAAAATATGCCAAACTTTCAAACATTCTTTCCAGTTTGAATTTGTCTAGCTTCAACTTCTAAGCACTGGATAGTGTTATACCTTAGGCTGCTAGACTGAAGAGCTCATTTTTAAATATTTGTTGTCCATGTAGGTATTTATAGATTATAATCAAGTCATCCCATTACTCTACTCTTTGTTTAAATAGATTGAACTCTTTGAGTCAATTACCCTATGTCTACACTCATCTACAGTATTTATAATAACTTCAAACAGTTCTACTTTCAACTCAGCCATTAAAGTTTTGCATTTTTCTGATTTAATTTAAATCAGACATTATTCCAAAATAACATATTCCACGTCTACACACAAGCATTTATTTCAACATAATGTCTAAATAATGTCAAGATGGAAGGCTGCTTACTTCAATTCCTGTAACCCTCATTGTACAAGGAATAAGGGAAGTTGGGGGAAGAGTGCTCTATCTCAAAAAAACTGCTGTATTAGTTCAAGTTTAGCTCCCCTGTGTAGACATGCCCATAGTGTAAAGTAGGAAGTTGATACAGGTTAAGCCTCTAAAATCTGGGATGCTCTGATCTGGCAACCTCTGTGATCCAGCAGGATCACGGATGGATATTGCTGAACCAGAGAATCTTGGCTGGCCAGGTTCACCAGCGCACCCTGGGCTGGTGGTGTGGGAGCAAATCCCTAGTGGGGCTGGCATGATGGGGAGCACAGCCCTAGCCAGAGCTTACAGCAAGGAGTGCAACCCCAGATGGGGTTAGAGGCAGCAGGGCCAGCAGCCAGGAGCACAGCCTGAGTACAGTACTGAGGCTGACAAGGTGGGGAGTGCCGTCCCAGTCAGGGCTTGCAGTGTGGAGCACAGCCCCAATCAGGCCTGGAGTCAGTGGGTCCAACAGCTGGATGTGCAGCCCAGACCGGTGCCTCAGCTGGGGTTGGAAGCAGCTGGGCAGGGTTGGCAGGGTGAGGGATGCAGCCTCAGTCATGGCTGGCACTGTGCAGGGGTGGTGGCAGGAAGCACAGCCTCAACTGGGTAGGGAACCTTAACCTCCCCTTGTTCAGCAAACTCTGTGGTTCAGGACCACTCAGGTCCAAAGAGTGCCACACAAGGGAGGTTCAATCTTTACTAAAAACAATCATAAGTTTCTTACCAGAGGTATCAAGTGTCAGAGGGGTAGCCATGTTAGTCTGAATCTGCAAAAGCGGCGAGGAGGAGTCCTGTGGCACCTTACAGACTAACTGAAGTGTTGGAGCATAAGCTTTTGTGGTCAAAGACCCACTTCGTCAGATACATGTAGTGGAAATTTCCACTACATGCATCTGACGAAGTGGGTCTTTGCCCACAAAAGCTTATGCTCCAACACTTCAGTTAGTCTGTAAGGTGCCACAGGACTCCTCCTCACCGCTTTTACCAGAGGTAGTGAGTAAGGATAAAATTGGAAACTGAAATGTTACATATGAAACAAAATCCATACATACTTTCTAGAGAACAAATAATTGTAACAAACTACCTGTCTGTCTAAGATCACTTTTTATTCATCTAAGTGACCTTTACCATGTTTCTAATCATGGTAGTCTAGGATCCCATTTTCATGAGTATAACTGATCCAGCCAATTAGATCCTCAGGTTCGGGATCAAAAAATGTCCCCCAAACTCATTGTTGTCCTGAGAGACAGAATGCCCACCTGGCAGTGTTCCCTTTAAGCTATGGGAGGGAGGGAGGGCGGGGAGAAAGTAATTAGCTCTGCTCAGTCAGTGAGCTCCAAGCACAGAGCCCGGAGCCTTTGACTGGGTGGGGCTGATTAATCACCTGTGAAGCTGTGCTGCCTCTCAGTTTAGAGGGAACATTGCCACCTGGGCCTTATCTCAGATGTGCTGACTTCATGTTGACTTCACATCCATGTTTACCTTGTATGCAAACTGGGCTTCCATTTCGCTGGCTTAAAATGCTTAATTTACATGTGAAGTGAATCTGTCTCAGACAGGTGACTATACATACATCCTTTGTCAGATAGAATCCTGACTGTCAATTGTACCTTGATTCAGATTTTTAAAATGTATTTGCATTGTATATCACTTTTTACACAGTGTCCATATATATTATAACTCCTACCAGAATTCTGTACCACTGTGCTAAAACATATAAGTAGCTGTGCACAATTTGCACAGAATTAATGTGCTGTTCAGAATATCATGTTTTCGCCTCAGAATATCCAGCATAGCAGCTGTTGGACTCTGTAGAGCCTGGTTCTCCAGCTTGCAGTTAGTCAGGTGCCTGGATCAGTGGGGACCGAGGTTCAGCACACTCTGACTCCAGGTCTTGATTCTCATTCACATGGGAATGGCACAGGCTTGGGAGGCCCACATCTCGTGAAAGGCAGAACAACAGGGGCTGCACCATATCCCACTGGCAAAGCTACACAAAGTAGAGCCTGCAGCTAGATTCTAGGGATGGCAGATGTGTTTGGATTGGATGTCCAGATTCTGTGGGGAGAGGGAGCATATGTCTGGGCTGAGGGGAAACCTGCAGCTGGGCTCAGGGGGAGCAGGTGTCTGGGCTCTAAGGAGAAGAGCATGCATCTATCTCAGGAAGCCCTAGCAGAACTCTGGGAGGGAGGAGACAGGTTTCTGGGCCACGGGGGGGGGGGGGGTATAGCCCACTCAGCCCTCTTCAGTACTCTCCAACCTGAACTGGATTGCTGTAGAAGAGGTTTCTTTTAACTCTTTATTCTGGTGAATCTTTTTTGATGACATGTTTCTGATAAGTATTTTAAAATACATTACCAAAACAACTGAAACTGGTGTGATTATATTTTTGACAAATTTACACATTCTAAAAATATTGTGTGCAGAATTTTTAACTTCTGCTGCAGAAGTAAAAGTGTAAGATATATTTTACAATGATATTAGTGATCAGTGTTATCTTGGCTTGCATTTAAGATTTTTGCTGGTCATGTTACAGATAAACATCATGAAAGGTGTACTAGTTACAGTGAGTTCATCTCACAAGTTGGCACTGATGAGTTCTTAATTAGAAAATGACTGAACAATATGAATGTTAAGACTTCATTTTTGGGAGGGAAGAGAGAAAGTCTAGATATTTGAACAGGCAAAACAGAAATGAATGAACCTCTATAATATCTACAAAGGCAACATGAATCCCTTTTATTTATGAACCTCACAGCCAAGCTATCCTTGATTTCAAAATGAGTTTTCTTTATTCTTTTCAAATCCAATGGAATCAATATTTTATTTTTTATCTTTTTTCTCCCTTTTTTAGTGTTATAGATATGATTTTCCAGGCCACATTTACTACCACTTCCCTAAGAACGAATGGCTATTATTAGCTTAATTCATAAGACTGTATAGAAAGCAACTGCATAGGAAAATGTACTGTTCTCAGTTGTCATGCTGGAAATCCCCCCCGCCCATGACTCACTGACAAATCACTGGGATAATGGTCTCAGGGAGTTAGAGATATTAACAGGATAACAAGCAATTAGTAGCAAATGAATAAGTTTATGTCAGGAAATTTAACATTCACGTTTTGTCGGCCTTAATGGAACAATGCTTTCTTTTTCTCAAAAAAAGCACGGATGAGGTTAGCACAGTAGAACACTAGCTATGCCCATCTGCAGCATGCAACTGATTTGTCACTTTATGACAGGTATAATAAACTGTTGGTATTATAGAGAAAAGTGCATTCAAACACCAGGCTTTTAAGGGACTAAAAGTGAACTGTACATAATGAAGAATGAAGCATCAGTCCCAGACATCCCAACACTCATCTGTGTTCTGAGATAATCAGATACTCTAACTAATGGCAACCTGGGGACATTCCAAGGTGCTGACAAAGAACCTGAATATCTCTAATCTCTCTCAAGCATGCATATAGCTCTGTTGTGTGTGTTCCACTTTCAGCAGCAGCCTATGCATGAAGAAATGTCAGTTTTACACAGGGCAACAGTTGTCATTGCCTGCAGCTGATATCAGAGATCACACTTTTAAAAGAACCTGCATCTTTATGCTGTAGACACACAATTTATTCCCTATAATTTCCATCTCCTGTTTCCATGATTTCATACCAGCATCCGTAGCAGTAGTAGGAATCCTAAAGTAGCCTGTTTCAGAAGCTTGATAATATTGACACCAGGATCAAGGCAGTTCTAGATAAGCCAGTGGTTAAAGTATAATAGCCACTTGCAGCTATCCAGCCTAACAATCCCAGTGTTGCTGTCACCAACAATGGAGGTGGATCTGTGGGAAATTGTAGATGCCTAGCCACCTACCACAGGCTCCAATGAAGGCATATCTTTTACTGGACCAAGTTCTCCCAGTGAGGAAGTCAAGCTTTCCAGCCATACAGAGTTCTCTTTCAGCTCTGGGAAACATACTTGCAAAGTCACACCAATAGGTAAGAAGGCAGGGAACTAAATAAGGAACACCTGGGGCTAATAAAAGATTTAGGAGAGCTCAAGTAGAAATGCCCCTGAAAAGAAAGCATGCTTCAGAGGAAAGGAGCCTAAAGTATAAATAGTTTCCAGGTGTGAAGGGCTGGGCTATTGTGAGTGAACAGGAGAAAAGACTGCTGAGCTCTCAAGATAGCAGAAAAGCCTGAGTATTTTTAGAGGTGGGTTCTGTTGCTGGAACTGAAAGGTGCTTGTTTTGAGACCTTTTTAAGGTAGAAAATTTTAAACTGCTACACAAGTGCTCTATTTAGAAGGCTCAATTAAGGGGAAGTATTCTGCTGTAAAGTAGAGCCTTTGGGCTCTTCTTGATTGGCTTTTCAACCTGATTGTTACCATATTTCATTTGGGGAGGGGATAAGAGAGGCTTGTTGGAAGCTCTTGAATAATTCTAGTGACCTAAATTTACTGAGGGGAGTCTGCAGAATTGAGTAATAGTTTAGCTTGTACATTTCTGCATGTACTATACTCTATATAGGTTTGAATAATGTATACATTATGTGCATATACTCAGTTTATACAGAAAAGTATAGGTACAAAATCATGGGTCCTAATTTGTAAATGTTAAATGTATTTTGACAGTACCCAAAATGCCATCCTTATAGAATATATGAGACAAGGCCACTGGTATGTATAACATGCAACCTAATCTTTCTAAGGTTTCCTGAAAAGGACAATTTGCAAAGGTCATTGCATGTTGGAGTGTCACTGAACAGTTATTGTTTATGCATTTTTTTTATTAAGAACTTGGAGTGCTGAATGGAAAAGTGCCAAGTAATTTGTAAGCTTATAATAACATTTAACAACTTGCTAGTAGCAATTATAAGATCAAAATGTACATATGTCTTCACTTAACCAGCCATAGGTAGTAATTTCTGAGCATAGTGCATCTATTTCCAGATATATGTAGGAATAGTCATATAAAGCACCTTCTCCATGGAAGAGTGTTTTTTGCAAAATGCAGTGTATATGTGTAGTGTGTATAATCTATTGAAGAAAAGATGGTCAAGTGATTTGGAGAGCCAGTAGAGGTCTAATTCAAAGGCTCTTGGACCAACAAAAAGGTTCCAATTTATTTCATGTGTCTGGGATCAAGCGCATATAGAACAAGTTTGATATTATTTGCTTTACAATTTAATTCCATGAGTCTCTAGGGTTTTTTTGTGGGGTTTCCCCCAAAATAGTCAGTTGTATACTAATTTGGTTAATACCCTTAACATTCTACATATTCACAATTTCAAGCATCTCCTTACCTAAATTTTTATCAAAACTGCTAATTTATAGCACTGGCTTTGAATTAGGCAGACTGTGGTATGTGGTGAGAATCAGAAAGAAACATGTTCATTACTGAAGTTGTGCATAAAATATGTTCATTAAGTTCCAGATCCTGCAAACCCTCATGCACATGCTGTACTGCGACAAGATGAGTAGTTTTAAAGAGAAGCAATTCATGTTATTGATACCAAGTCCTGATGTAGAAAGGGGCGGAGGGGAAAGAGGAGGCCAGCAAACAAAATAATCCATTATTACTCTGTTCAAACATGAAGCCAAGGTCCTGATTTGAGACACATGGCAAGAGGGCAGAGGATTATGACCATTAATATGAATATAATGTACATTTAAGCACATTAAGTACTTTGCTGAACTGAGGCCTTGTTCCTGGACTTCTCTGTAAGACTGCCAAATAAGCTTTTCAGTAAGACACAACCAATGAGAAATTATTTTTAAAGGCACACTTGCCAAAAGGAGAAGCTGGTGTCTTTCTCTTAAAAAATGGGCACCCAGATTGACATTCCAAGTTTGTGCAGTCCAGGACAAATTAAACCTTTCACAAGGCCAGAGCAATATCAATTTAACTCTTGCACCAAATTAACCTTCATATAACAATAATTTGTAAATAGCCACACAGGAGTATGGATTTAATAATTTCACAGTGTGAAATACTCATAGCTAATCTTTAGGAATTTATTATAATGTTCAGTACGATCAGACACCCACCGAGGAAACAAACATCAGAAGCCTAGTCTACCTTGATTCCGTTTGCAATGCTCTCATGAAAGTCTTCATAAATTAATCTTGTTACTCTCTAGATCAATGTGCATTTTTTTTCCATGAAGATGTCATTGGCTAATTCCATTAGTCAAACCAAAGAGAGTGTATATGCAGGGGTGGGGAGATTTTTCATTTTTATAAAATGCTTGGCCACTAAGTGCTTCAGGATTCCATTTCTTCACACTAATCAAACAGGGTAGATCTTCTAAAATGCTCAAAACATGGAGGCTACACCTAGACTGGCATGATTT
>JANRFK010001234.1:64985879-65011289 GCA_030068395.1 Apalone spinifera
GAGGGTATTGAAAGAACAGAGGGTTTTTCCAGCATTGGTAAACCTCTTTCTATGAGGAAGAAGCCTTTTTCCAAAAACTCTTCGGGGGAGAGGGGGGACGGGGAGTGTGTGGATGGGGAAAAGGAAGCTCTTTCTAAAGAAGAGGAAAAGGCTGGTCTTTTTTCCCCCCTGCCCCATGCACTTTGGTAGGTGGATGCTGGCTTTTGGGAGAAGCATGGTGTGTGTGGCTTTTTTTTCTTTCAGAAAAGCTTCTTCCAAAAGAAACTGCAGTCTAGACATAGCCTCACAGTTTTTTGTTTTGTTTCTTTGGATGAAACCAAACTATCAAACTGAAATAGAAAATAGTTGTTCCCTATAATAAAACTGAAAAGGGAAATAAAATGGGACATTATACAGCTTCATCTACTAGATATTTGAGTGAGTTTGTGTCCATCTGTATGTCTGTTCAAGAACTCCTAAACAGAGTGAGGAGGACCACCACATTCAGTCTATATCATAATGTAAAGATTTGGTTGTGCCAGGAAAATGGGATGTGCCTGGAATGTGATTTCTCTGTGTGGCTTTGAGAAGACAGAACTACCAGGCAGGAAAGAGGCTGGCTGGAGGTCACCTTCTCCCACACCCTCCATTTAGGACTACCCTAGCCTAGAGCCTCTCTCCCTCCTCCCAGGCACCCTTTAGGTAGTGAGGAGGGGGTTGAAGCTCTCACATTCACACTCCAATTCATATGGGAACGTTGTTGGCTGTTGCCATTTGTGTGGGAGTGAGGGGGAAAGTGCACAGTTTCCTACATTCCTGGTTGGGGAGGGCAGATGGGCTTGGACCTGCCCCAGCCAGGAAACATTCATCCCTCTGCTGTCTGTGCTTGATGAAACTTCAGCAACCATGGAGACACATTTTCAACACAGCAACTGGCATCAAGTGAGTAGAGGGCTGGGGTTGTTCTCTCTCCCTAGGGCAGCCTGCATACTGAAACCCTCATCCCCAAAGCAATGATTTAAATGATGCATATACATCTTCATCTTTTTTCCAATAAACAAACATTAATTGAGTTAAGGGCCTGAGCAATACCAGGTAAATGTCCAGAAGATGGGAAACTTGTGCTGTAAATGCTGAAGTGAAATCAGTGTGCTGTTCTGTTTACTCACCACATAATGTTTAAAACTGCCTAGCAGATCTGATTAAAACTGTTTTGTCACCATTTTGAAAAGTAATCTTTTCTAGTGTGGGTGAATACATTCCAACCTCTGTATTAGTGATACATTTGTAATTCTAATGTATCACTAATTGAACATCCATAACTGCTATTGGAGCAATTCAGATCACTAAACAAATATCAAAGTTCAGAATGCTAGCCTGGAGAAATGACCGTGAATGATCTATTTTAAAATTGACTTGTGGGAGTAGAATTGAAAAATCTCAGCAAAGTTTGGTCCATAGACATGGCCATGTAATACAATAGTGGTGATATATAAAATACCATCTGCACACATTCACTTACATATTTTGTATTATACAGGGATCTAGTTATTATCAACATCTTCATCCACAAAAATGGTTAGTGAATATCCACATCCACGGATGCAGATACCTATAGATATTTGCAAATGTGAAGGTTTCTAGATATACAAAAATAAGCCACAGATGTCTGCATCCACATCTACAAATGTGGATAAAAACAGGATATCTACAGATTTGTAGAGGTCTACTAATAACCAAATATTGGGTCCTTAAGTCAAAACTGTGCTATGAACTGACGCCTTGCGAAACGTTACTAACAAATGTAGTAAACATTTATTATGAGCAAATAAAAAGATAAAAACTCTTCTGAAACTGCAAAATTTGGGAGTTGTAAAATGAAAAGGAGGTTCTTAGCCAAGCACTGAATTTTGATCATAGCAATGATATTTGTCTCCAAAATAATTGAATGTAAGTTGATTACATGAACAGTAAAAAGTCACTTTTTAGTATGTAAATGATTCTGAAAACTGGGAGATGTTTTTCTTTTTACTAGAATCTTACTAACAGTCTATTTCTTTGATATTTGGGGAACACAGATGCCAAAACAGGTTCTGTACTGTAGAAATCACAGGAGGAGTTACTGGTCAGAATTTCCTATATACTTATATAAGGAGTGAATCTAGCTAAATTGTAGAATGTGATAGGTCATGTCTTGTCAGGTACGTAAAGTAATGCTATGTGACTGATCCAAGCTGAGGACCTTAGAATGCAATGCTTCATAATATCCTATGTCAAAAAGTGAATTTGTAGAGATGCCAGTTTCTGAAGAGCTAACTAATATATACAACTTTAAAAAAACCACATACTTTTTCTAACATTAAAAAAAATCCCACAGTTTACAATGCCGGAAAATGCATCGTGTTGTCCATGTAAGTATGCAGATCAGTTGTCTCTGAACAACTATTTTTCTAAGCAATGATTTTCAAAATGATTTTGAATTTTTTTTTCCACAATAGCTGAAATTATCTCTAGACCAAGTAAAGAGCCCCTCTGTCCCAATCTGGGCATTTACCCCCTCCCCCCCAGCCCATGGAGAGCCGGCAGGGCCCACTGGAGAAGGAGACAGAGCCTGGCCCCTCCCCAGACAGCCTTAAGGGTATTTTTTGCAGGACGGAGGAGATGGGGATCGGGAGGGCAGGCAGTTTCAGTACTATGTGACCATGATCACGTTTCCAGATAATTCAGTCTTGCATTATCTGGAAACAATCTAGACTCGTGTAACTTTCTAACCATTTTCCAAGTAGATACTAAAAATAAGTAAGGTAACTGAGAACTTTTCAAAATTCAAGTAATAAATTGAAAGACTCCATTCTGTTTCTCCAGTATGGCATTTAACTTAAGATGAAAATTGCCCCTTCAGATAACAGAAGGGAGAAATGGTGACTTCTTTAAATTGTAGGTTTTTCCTTTAAAGACTTTATAGCTTACTGCAGAAAGTCTACTATGTATTGCTTCCTTCAGATGATAAATGTGAACTGAGGACCACACAAATATCTCATCATAAAAAACAATTTAATATATAGTTACACTTCTGTTTAAAATGGCTCTAACATATTTTGTTAAATGTACGAAAGTTCTAAATCTTCAAATGAGTAATTTTTGTTTGCCAAAAAAAAAAAATTCCCAGGTGAAGTAAGTGATCATAGGAGCTGGTAAAGACATGATACTAAATTAGGACACTTTTGTCCTAAATTATCTACATGTATGGATCGATCATGTGCATATATTTAGAATATTGCTTCCATGTGGGTTATGCATCCTGCTTGCAGATACTGCAGAGAGAATGCTTCCTCTAGGAAAGACCATACACATGTTCTTACGACCTCTAAAATTAGCCTATTTAAAATTGCCCAACCCACCCCGTCAGCCGATGGTCAGGGCAGTGTGTGCTTGTGTTACACCCAAGTCTTCAACTGCTGAGACGCAAGATCTCGTCACAGTGGGCAGCCTGGGAGGCTGGAGGGTGCTCCGAAAAGAGTTTAACATCCGTGACTTTACTGCTAGGACTGGGGTCCCGTCGCAGAGGGCAGCCAAGAGGCTGACAGACGCCCCAGGTTTATAGGAAAAGCTTATTACATCTCAGATTTCAGCTGCTAGGATACAGGATCCCTTCGCAGCAGGCAGTCTAGGGAAGACTGAGAGATGCCCCAATGGATGTCACCTGGGAGTGACATGATCCAAAAGCCCAAGCTCTTCCTATACCTGTCCCTTATGACCGGCTGAAGTTCTTTTCAAAATTGTGCTTGGTTCTGTTACAGCAACTGAAGGAGTCAGGTCACAACTTAAACAGTTACTATTTTATTGTTACAGGGTAAACTTAGCTGTTAAATGCTACTGCTGTGTTACAGATAACACAGCCACTACAAAAGGCTGAGACAGAAATCACACTTAAAACAAAAATCACTTACAGGTACCATGAAACCCTTTTGGTTCTCCGAGCTCTTATTAAATGCATGCAAAATAGACACCTACCAGGTATATATTCTCACCCCTGTGTTCCAGACTTGGCATGGCCAGCGTCTTTCTCTCAATCCCTCAGGAAGAAGTAGGGCAAGGTAGGGCGTCCCACAGACCTCGGGAGTCAATCAATACCTACCAGCAGGTATAGATTGGAGCTCAAATGGGGTGGGCTACCCATCTTTATACCCCTTGGATCACGTAGGCTTCTTCCTGGTCTCAAGTGGCCAATTAGGAAAAATGGCTTTGAATGCCAAATTTCCCAGGAAGGGTGCAAAGCATAATTCACACCTGAGAAGATGCAGACAAGGGGCACTTCTAGTATGTGATGGGCGAAGATTCCTCTCTTGGGTCAGTGCAGGCGTGTCAATTAATGCTACTAGCCATCAGGGCGACGGGAGGCCCCCGATTGTCAGCTAGCCTATTTACTGTCTGGTTTCTGTTTAGATAGCCTGAGACAGGCAGCACACCTGCATTCCCAGGGCATCAAAGGCTGACTGCCTTTCTCTTGCTCGGGGGGGGGGGAGGGGCTACACACCCCCATCTCTCAAGCTTCTGCTTTCAAAAAACCCTTCAAACAGACTACAAGGAGAAACTGCTGAACTGGAATTCTTATTCAAATACCCTCAACAAGGATTAGACACATGGAATTGTTTTCACATCTCCTAATATGAATGGAAATTACCTATTGTGATGTTTAAAATGCAGGTAATTGTGTAATCTGAGCAGTTACTTGGTTAGACGCACCCATAGTGTGAGGTGACAGCCAGCTCCCAGAGTGGGCTACCACTCCATCTTCCTGCCTCTGCATCAGAGGCAACAGCAGCAGCTGGCTCACTAGAAGCCAGCTTTTAATCTGGTACCTGGTGTGCGCCAGGTTCCGCCTGTAGCCCCCGCACCCAGGGAGCAGGTTCAGCAGTGTGGTGGCTGCATTCTGAAATAGAGCTGGCTCCCCAGGGGTGGGGATGGAGCCTGCATATAACTATTAACAGTAACCGATTATGCTCAGGCTTATCGGTTATTGTTTAAAAGGTTATATTTTTTCCATCCTTAATTCAGATACTCATCTTCTCAGCATTGTTGGACATGAGCTACAGCCACTCTTATTTAATTAGCACTGATGTTATATTCCTGTTTCTGTATTCCTTCCCCTCTCTCCCTCCCACTTCCTCAGATGAAGGGAGTGGGAATTGTAGCTAGCAAAAGTTTGTACTCTAAAGATTAACAAATTTATTAGGATATTAATGTGCCATGACTCCTTGGTGTTTTTTTTTCGGAGTTATGATCAGATTGCATGACAACCTTCTATCTAAAACCATAATATTATAGCTTCTAAAAGTCTCTTCCTTCTAAATTATCTTGGCTTACTGATAACTTGCAACAGGAAAAAAGAAGGCAAGGAGATTAGAGCAACAAATATATTGAGAAATCACATAACGCGGTAGAAAATTACACTTTTTTTTTAACAGCTTTCTGTTGAAAGGACAGGGATGGAAGCAGAGGCAAGGGATTTATCCAAAACCATTTTACAGGATCAATTAAAGGAGTTCACCTTGTTTGCCATGATTGGTTACAGTAGAGAAATACAGTACTTAAATATGCTTTGAGCTTATGTACAAAGTTCACTAAACTGCTATATTTACCATTTATTATAAAACCATTTAAAACTGGTATACATCTGCTGTCATCCATCAGTTTCATTATATCTCATGTTATAATCTGTTATACAGCACCTCACTCATGAAACATGATTGCCAGAAATATGGGAGAAGTAATTTATTGTTTGTATCTCCAGTTCTTAAGGCATCTTTAGTTCTGATTTCTTAGGAGTGCCTCTCCTTCACTTCAGAGTGTCAATACAAATAAAACCATCTGACACAATTATTTTTCTGATACGGAGACCCTCTGTGTATTTATGGACCTTAGGTATGTTTAAAGATTGTTATGGGTACATATTCCACTAAAACATCCATCCATAAACTTTGTCTCTAATCTTTTTTCCTTTTTCTCCCATTTCTGTATTGGTCTGTTTCATTCTACACTCCATCAGCAAAGCATTGAAGCGCTTGCTTAAATTTCATTGAGCCACAAGGATGACCTAAAATATTTTGACTTGGACACTAATCTTTCTTTGTCTGTCCAGATCATCGTCCCTCACACATGAAAAACCCATAGTGAATTCTGTGGGATCTTAGAGGTGTAGGTGACCTATGTTATGGGTGGGTCAGGATTTACCTGCCTGACTCTGAAGACTGCAGAGACCACTTCCAAACCTGAAGAAGCTCCAATGATCTCATGTCTATTTGCTCTGTATGCCACCCCATCTATTCCCACTGGCTCTGTCCTTTGTTACAGTTCCCTCTGGATCCTTAGTATCATGACTCCAGTGGAGCTATACTACTGAAACTGTCTAATGTTGCAGTTCATATGCTTTGATTAAAGTCATATATTTAATTGAGCAAGATGAACATGAATCCTGGAATCCGTTTAGTGTAGCACGTGGTCTTGTGAACTTATGTACCTCTAGTATTGCAAAAATAAATGGTCATTTGCATTCATCAAGCACTGTGCACAATTAATAGTTTGTCACTTTTAATCTTATACATATAGAAATTTGTAACCATTCTGACAGCAAGGTTTAGGCAAAGAACAATCAACCTGACAGTTATCAGAACTATTAGACATCAGGGAAGACTCATGTTATTTTAAATTGGTTTTGCTTCCTGGAATGGAGCAAGTGCCACTAGAATAAAAATAACATACCACATAGTTGAGATCAACTGATTGGCAACTAGAGACTATGAATTGCCTGCCCAGTGCACATATTGTAAATAAATTGGGGGGGAGGGGGATGAGGGAATCCTTAGTCCATGCATTTATTTACTTTCACCAAGAAAATAAAACTTAAATCCAAATCTTCCTGACTGCTAAGAAATCATGTTAGTATTTTACAGTAATCCAATTAGTGCAGCTGATAGGAGCATCATGAAATGTGTTCTTACTCTGGCACATTGGAAAAAAAATCAAGACAAAGCTATAACAATACATATAATCTACTTCAATGTATTTGATTCATGGATATTTTTAAAATATGTACAAAAAACTTAGTGATATGATGATCTCATGTCACTAGTGAAGAGGATTTGGAATAGCTTGCTTTTTTATTACAGATATTGATTTTAAGAAATAAACTGAAGCTTCAGTTGATGGTTAAATTGAAATTTGTCAAAAGAAATACATAAAGAATTGATACCTTTGAAATTTGATTATATGAATGAAGCTAGTCTGTGGTGTTCTGATAAGGCAACATACTGATTAATACTTGTGGGCTGCATCTAGACTGGCATGATTTTCTGCAGATGCTTTTAATGGAAAAAAATTGTGGAAAAGTGTGTCTAGATTGGCACGGATGCTTTTTGCACAAAAGCACTCTTTGCAGGAAAAGCGTCCGTGCCAGTCTAGACGCGCAAGAAAGCTCTGACTGCCGTTTTAGCCATCAGGGCTCTCTTGTGCAAAACAAATCTCAGATGTCTACACTGGCCCTTTTGCACAAAAGGGACTTTTGCCTGAATGGGAGCAGCATTGAATTTCCACAAAAGCACTGACTTCCTAATGTATGAAATCAGTGCTTTTTGTGGAAATACTAACGGCCAATGTAGACAGCTGGCAAGTTTTTGTGCAAAAACTTGCTAGTCTAGACACAGCTGTGTGTTGAAGTGTTCATTGCTTCATATCAGCCTTTGATATGAAACAATATCACACTTGAATTGTTTTAAGAGAAAACCAACGGGTCTTCCTATATGAACCATTATTGAAATAGTAATCTGAAAATAGGGGGCAAGGTATATTATACTGACATACAATATAGCAGTCTCTTAATTGGTTTTTTTATTCTCATTTGACTCAATGCACTTTTACAGGAAAAAATTAAATTATACATGAATAATACACAGATTATCCACAACTCTACAATGGGTCAATTCAAATCATCTTCCTGATAATGAAATCCCACTATGTTGTGTATTTCCCTAAAGCCCATGAAAAGAGCTGTTGGATGAGACAGTGATAAATGACCTAGCAAGTGATTAGGGTCCCAACCCAGGATGTGGGAGGTCCAGGGTCCCCTCTAAAAACTGCATAGTGTAGTCATCTGAAGAAGTGGGCTATGCCCACGAAAGCTCATGATACCATCTACATGTTTTGTTAGTCTATAAAGAGCTACCAGACCATTTGTTTTTTATGCATAGTGTAGATTGGGGAAAGCAATAAAAAGGCAGTGTGCCAGGGTTAGCCCCTAGTGGGCTGCTGTAGCTATATTTACCTGTATCTCTGTAGTTATGGGTGATTGCAGCTCAGGTTGGCCATGGAGGGTTATTCTCTGCCAATAGGAGCTGCGAGAAGCAGTGTCCCACTCCATGCTGCTTGCTGTAGTTCCCATTGGCCAGGACCATGGTAGGCAAATCCAGTGGTGGCCCCAGAGGCGCTAACCCTGGTGAACTGGATCTGGCCCACAAGCCAGTATTTTCCAATCCCTATTATAGACAGTCTAAAACCAGCAGTGCTCATGCCCACAGGCAGGTGCCCACATAGGTGCCTGTGGAGCCTAAATGTGGCTTTTAACTGCCCTAATTCCTCTGTAGATTTAGGCCATACTGCCTATGTTACTATGGTGTCTCACCTAATCCATGGACTTTATTTTTGTGGCGTTTTTATAAAGGAGGTTTTGTTTTCTTTGACCACGACCATACGTAGTATATGAGATTTCATTAGGTAAAGTATTGCTGAAATTTTGGTTCTGCTTGCAGAGAGGCTGTAGCACTTTGTAGAATGTCTGTCAAGTTCTGAGTACTGTTTGGTTTTACAAGCACAAGTGTGATATACAATGTGAAACATCCATTTTGTAGCAGGAACTTAAGGTCATGAGTAAGCTATAAAATCATAGAATTGGATGGAATTTTGAGAGGCTATCAAATCCAGTGCACTGTACTTATGGCTAGATCACGGACCATCTGACCAACCCTGACCAGTGTTTGTCTAACCTGCTCTTAATCTGCAATGATACAGATTCCACAACCTCCATAGACAATTATTCTAGTGGTTAACCACCCTGACTATTAGGAACAAGAACTAGTCATTACTAAATATAAGAGTGATTAGGATCCAGACACTGAATCTCACATGCTCCCATTACAACAAAAGTATGGGATTTTAAGATATCAGGTTGTAACAGAGATTCTTGGCTCTTCCTTCAGTGAATGTGGCAGTCCACCTTTGTAAACTTTCTGGATTTTGAACCTGCCCTAGTTAACTAGTGATCTGGACCTGTACTCCATGACCAGTATCATTCTAGTCAAAATAATCACAGGTTTTCCCTAACCTATATACACAAATTCAGTAAATCAAAAGGGAAAATGGGGGGGATGGGAATATTCAGAGGTGGTTGGGGTTTTTTTCCCTCAGTGTAGAGATTTATAGGAATAAAATGTTTGTTTAGAGGAGGATTGTGTTGTACCAGTGTGGGGGAAGAATATATCCTTATATTTATAAAATCATAACTCTGTAGTAGCCTCAAAGCAAGGGTTTAGAATTTGTTCACACAGCTGGAGTACAATCTGCATTCATGCTAAAAATGGCCACATGCTATGTTACAAGAACAAACTGCGTAAATTATAATCCAGAGTATGGACATAGCCTTAATATGGTGACTGATTTGTACAGAGCACCTAAATCTCAGCCTTAATGGATAATTATTTGCAACCTGGGAAATATAAAAACAACTATGAACTGGCTAATGGCTACAACTACAGTGGGCATTACAATCCAATTACATTTAGTAGGCGCTTTTTTTTGAGGAGGAGGGAAGTGGTTTTAAGATGAGATTATGAATGGTTCTGTAAACTTGAACAGCAAGATAGGATATCTACTTGATTCACCATTTTTAATGGGAAAGTAAATGTTATAACAAGATTCTAGTGACCGATACAGTCCATCTGATTCTCCCTCTTTAGATTAGAGACAGGTGAAATTTAGCGTGTGTGGTATGCTTTATGGAAAGCTTTAAGTGACTGACACATACTGTGGTATATTTTGCTAAATTACTCTACTTTCTTTTATGATTTCTAATATTGGCATTAGTTCACCTTTTCCCTTCAGACTCCACTGTATCCTTCTGTTGCTGTGAAGGGTGATGAAATGGGAGAGGTAAGGAAAGCTTTGAGTGCCACCTACAGAAAAGATTATATTCTCTACAACATCTCTTTCAGGAGTGAAGAATTTAACACAACAGGCACTTTGTTGTGAGATGCTAGAGGAGAGTTGTCTACCATGAGCACCTGGAGAAAGGTTTGGAGACTGAGGCCCAAAACCACTCAAGGGAAATTAAAGTTGTGACTCAATTGATACTGAATAGACAATGTAATGGATGAGACTAGCAAGAGTGGTGAGGTCTGGAAAAATAACTGAAGGACTAAGAGTTCTCTGTTCCTCAAAGCTGCTGGGAGAAAAAGAGAATCCACCTGTAGGGACAGGAGGACTTCAACAACGGGGAGAGGAAATAAAGATGACTTTAATCTCTCCTGAAATCATGTGGTCCTGAAGGCAGCTAGGAACAGTAATTTAAAGTGACCACAGGGATGATCTAATCTATTTTTTTTTTTCTTCAAGCTTTGCTCTACCTCCCTACATACATTTCCTGGTGCATCCCACAGAAGGCTGCAGCTGCTTTAAGCCCAACTTGTGCTGCTGCAGTAGTACTAAAGTACCTTAACAATGGTCAGAGAATCAGAGCAGATGGGAGGGGGCAACTGTACTCCAGGCCCAAGCTCCTGCAGGGGGAGCAAAGTATCTGCAATGTCTGTGTAAATAAAAGTGAAATGGGAGTGATCATGATGTACCAGGACCTAAATTTCTCTCAGTGGGCTGCCTTGCTTTGGGAATCTAAGGAGCCTTGTCCTCTCTCTCTAGTACAAGGGAGTAGGGACCATATAATTTGTCTCATAACACCCTCATGTGCAGGAGAGTATTGAGATGACATGGTGGTTTCACCTCTTAGAGATGTGGCAGGGAATGCCACCATACTCTCTAATGCTCAGAAGGCACTATGCATTAAGAGGCTCTGGTCATGAAACTGATAGATACAGCAGTATAGATAGGTGAGCCTTACTGGAACCATAATTTGCACCTTTGTGTATATGGTAGTTGATTTTAATAAGTCTTAACTGTCACTAAATCTAATATAAACATTAACTAAATACATTAGAAGGAAACTATCCATTTGAATTCCACTTCTAGCATATAAAGTAATCCGTGATTGTGATAATTAATCTGTGTTGTCCTGTCTTAGGTCTTTCCTCTAGAATTGCTCAGACAAATCCAAATGATATTTGTCTTGTTAAATTGAAAAACTGCAAACATTTTGGGATAAGAACAAGAAGACATCCTGTGGCACCTAAGTGTGCTGTCTAGATGCACCCTTATGTCGGAATAAGCACTTATTTCGCACTGTCTACATGGTGCCAAATTTCAAATGAGACACTATTCCAACAAATCCCTTAACCCTAGTGGAACAAGGGTTACAGAGATGTGGACTAGCACGCCTGCTATTTCAGGAAATAGCAGGCACTTTTAAAGATGCAGTGTTGCTCTTTAGGGTAGACTGCATTGCTATCCCGGTGACAGCCACCAGTCCTGGCTCTCTGTTCTGTGCTGTTTAGCTCTAATTTACCCCTCAATGTCTTCTAAACCCAGTAAGCAGTGGAAGTGTTAGTAATGCTACTAGACAATATTGAACTTCTGTGGTCCAGCAGAATCTCTGGTTTGGCACCAATCAGGTCTGGGGAGTACCGGACTAGAGGTCCAACCTGTAGTAAGATTAAAAACTACACGTGTGTGTGTGTGTATACTAAGACCTAGCATAGGCAAAGTTCTGTTCTGATGTAAGATGATGCAAATCCATTTCCTTTAATGGAGCTCAACCTGCCTTCACTAGGGCTAAATTTATTCCATAAAGAGTTGACAGAAATAACCTAGTCTCATAACTCCAGTCATCTGAAGAAGTGGGCTGTGCCCCTGAAAGCTCATGGTACCACTTACATGTTTTGTTAGTCTATAAAGTGCTACCAGACCATTTGCTTGCTGGCTGGCGGTGAGGGGGTGAGTGGGGGTGCGTGTGTGTGGTTTTGGTTTTGATTTCTGTAACAGACTAACTCGGCTACCCCCTGAAGCTCCTAGTCTTGTTTTTCCCACCCCATCCCCTAAAATCATCATGGGAAATCTAAAGTTTCTCTTGTATGTACAATGTGTAGTTGTATCCTGTAGGTAGGTCAAGCATTGTTCTTTCTGTAAGCTTTCCTTACAAAAGTTTCCTGGTTCCCAATAGAGTCAGTGCACTGCACTGCCAACTAAACTCGGAAGATTGGAACAAAAAATTATCTGACATAATTGTTTCAAAGGGTGTTTGGGTAATAACAAAAATGTATCATGGCAGAAATAAGAACACAATTCTTATTGCAGGAATGTTAATTAACTCAGTAAATTTAGAAGTGGGGGGGGGGGGGTTTGATGTACTCATTTTAAAAAGTACATTTAGTTCTCCTTGTCAGCAGATGATTTGCCTGACTAAGGACATCAGATTCAGACCCATAGGCTGCGTCTAGACTGGCAAGTTTTTCCGCAAAAGCAACCACAAAAGCGGTCTACGCTGGCCGCTTGATTTGGCGCAAATGTAGGGCCAGTGTAGACAGCGCAGGACTGTTTTGCGCAAAAAAGCCCCGATGGCGAGTGGGGCTTTCTTGCGCAAAACCACGTCTAGATTGACACGGATGCGTCTCCACAAAAAGTGCTTTTGCGCAAAAGTGTCCATGCCAATCTAGACGCTCTTTTCCACAAATGCTTTTAACAAACTTTTCCATTAAAAGCATTTCCGGAAAATCATGTCAGTCTAGACGTAGCCATAGTGTCGCTTCCTGTTCTTTACTAAGGCCGTGACCCAATACATTTCTTACCCTGGCATTTAATTCTGAGATACATTAAGTGAAGCTTTTTTTTCAGTGAAATATTTAAATCAAGCACATGACTACTCATACTTAAGCAAGGTCTGTAAGCATGTGCACATCTTTAACTGAAGCCTTTACTGAGCGGACCTATTTGTCTTCAAGGTTAAGTACAGACCTGAGGGCTTTTCTGAATGAATTGGATCTATGAGGAGGGCTTTCAGTTGCTCTAATTCTAGAGAGCATTTAAGCATTATGCTTAAGAATGTACTTAAATTCTGCAGACTCCAATTCAATCAGATGCTTAAAGTTAAGTATGGGCTTAAATGCTTTTCTGAACAGAGATGCTTTCTTGAATTGGTGCTTCTAGCTTTCATCCTAATAAAAAGGTTAACCCGGAGACTTCTACCAGATTTCCTTAAGTGTGAGGGAGAGAGGATGAGCTGAGCTGAAACAAAGCTGCCTTTGCACTTGGTTCTCCCTCCCCCGCCCCTGAATCCAGAGCTGGTAGACCCTTCATTCTTAATGTTTTTATGACTGGGAGGCAGGTTATAGGGACGTTACTTAGTCTCTGGTGAACAAGAAATTAACTTTTTCAACTCCTCTACCTTTTTCCTTACACAGGTGCCCTAGGAAATACTCAACATTGTCTGCGTGGGCACTGGAGGAGAGTCTGGTTTAAACATCCAACAACATATAAGGAAACTGAGCTCCAGCCTGGTGAGCTCTTACTCATTTCCTTATGTTAATTTTTCTTTGCACTGTCCCTTGCTGGCTGTATCCGTATTTCTGCTGAGTTATTTCCCTTTCTTATAGCTTTGCTAGGCCTGCTAGAGGGGGAGAAATGTATCTTGAGCTGCGTGTTTTTGTTTTTGCTGTTTTTTAAAAGTAGTTCAGTTACAAGTCTCATAATTTTTAAGGTGAATTTAATTCATTCCTCCCTTTCCCTCCCCTCCCCCTCCCCCCCCCCCCCCCCCCCCCCCCCCCCCCCCCCCCAAGACTGAGCAGTTTCTAAGGTTCATTGGCATGTTTTATGAGTATTTAATTTTTGTAATTGGGGAAAATTTTAAAGAAATTCAAACAGGAACAAATCAGATATGGGATCTATGTCTTTCAATCTAATTCTAGTTATGTAGTATTGAGCTGAGGCTTTAGGGAAAATTTTTGGCCACTTTTTTTACTTGGGGGTATCCCTATACCATTGAGAGGCTTAAACATCTTTGTTTACTAAGACACTCTACCTGAGAAACTGAACAGAAACAAAAATGTCAGAACACATTTTCCTTAAACAACTGTTTATCTTGAGCATTGATGTTTTCAGGTACTATTGAAAGTTTGAGCTGAAAATAATAAAAACAAATTATATTTAAGATACAGTGGTGGAATACAATACATAGAAGCACCTTCATCTATAGAACCATTTTCCTCAGGAGTCCTCACTAGCTTTCTCAATGCAGCCTTGTTCTTAATGTATTTATTTTCCTGTATGCCTTTCATGGGAGGAAGCTAGTTCTACTAAATTCAACAAACTTGCTGTTAACTTAAATTTAGGTATTTTGTAGCTTATTTTCCACTCACCTGACTGGTAAGCATTTGTAACTTTTGGAATGTTGGTGGGGTTTTTGTTTTTTTCCTAGCTTTTTTCCTTTATTTTTCACATGGCAGGGGGAAGGAGACTTCCCATTTTTACTCTTTAAAATGGGAATAAGAAAATAAAGGTTTTAGCTGTGTTTAACCTGGTTATCAAAATGGATACCATTGTGACCAGCATCAGATATTAAACTGGGTATTCTGGCCTCAAAGTAGAAATCTCAACAGCTCAAGTTGTACTTCCAGGCTCTATAGCTATGGATTGTACACCGAGAAGGACATAGCACACACCAACCTGGTGAATAGATTACTCCCTCTGCACTGAATCTCACCCTATACCTACTGAGACCTGCTACAGCTCAAATCTTGAACAATTCCCTAATTATATGTCAGCCAAGATGACAGTTAGCAGACTGAACCAAGGACCCCCAAAGATAAATGCATGAGTCACTAAACCTTGTGCTTGGGAGCCAGGCTCCATAATTGTGACCTATAAAAAAGATTCACATCCAATTTGAATTGGGCTAAGCAGAGAGGCCTGACACATACTCTCCAGTGTATTACATGTGCGTTCTAAAAAGTGGTAACGCTCCCTGGGGCCCTTGCTTAATTCAGTGAATGAATAAATGTTGTAAAGGTGGTGTGACCTACAGCTGATTTGGACAGTCTAAAAAAAGTATAATTAGCATTGAGTATTTAATCAAAATTGCCAACATAAGCAAGCACTCTCCCACCCCACTAACCACAAAGATGACTGATCAAAAACAACTAGTCAACAAGACTATACATTTTTTCATTCATGGTTTCCAGTGAGAAGTTCAAAAAAATGTGATATTTGCAAGAAAATATATATATCATGCAGAGAAGATGTGGGGAAGGAGGGATTTAATGAAGATTTCAGCCACCAATGGCAGGGCCTGAAACACAGAACAATGGTGTCATGTGGTGGTAATACTTCTGCATATTCCACTCATGATATTTGTGTGGTCTGCTCACATTTGCCATTATGGGCATCTGTTTTGCACATGGGGAAATGTCTCAACCTGAATTTATATAACTTAATAGAACTAGGTATGTAAAAAATGGTTAAAACTAACTGTAAAACCGTTAAACACTAGTGGATACACAGTTACACATGTTGTGGGCTCTGAGTATAACACTTATACTGTAGAGCTCTCAATGCAGCCATGTTTTTTACTGCAGAGCCTGCAGTACAGGGTGGCAGCTGGCTCCCTAGGTGTAGGGCTGGCAGCATGGAGCTGGCATGCACCTGTGAAGAATGTAACGATAATGGAAACAAACTGATCAGTTAATCATTTAAACAGTTACACCTTTATATCCCTAGTCAGAAACAGGATTAGCGCTCAAGAAAACTGGTTTCTTTGGCCTGTGCTCAATTAGTAGACTTCCATTCTCTTAATATAATGCTACTTTATTTCATTTCAAAAGTTGTCAGCATCCTTTATTTCTATAAAAGGAAATTATTTGAGAAACCATGATAAATATGAAGTCTAATTATTGGAAAAATCTTTCCCTTTTTCATACATTTAGACAGAAGAAAAAATCCTGGTATTTATAGCTATCAACAAATCTAAGTTAGTATAATTTAAAAAAAATCAGAACTACTTAGATATTAAGTTGTGGATAACATAAGTTAGTTCTGTAAATATGCACATGTTTGCAAATTGCTTTACAGATGGTACTAATTAAAATAACTTAGAATAATTATAGGAGCAGATTAAATCAGATGTTTAGTCTAATACTGTAGAGCAACTGAATTAATTATAGAGACAAGACTATCGCTTATTTCCTAGATAGACAAGACTATTGCTGAATTTCTTAACTGCTTTATTATAACTTAATTTCATTTCAAGTAGTATACACTTTTCATCTGTTAGAATAAAAAATTGGCAGCCAGGAAAAAAAGATAAGTGTGTATCATCATCATCATCCTCATACCATCTGCCATAAAATGCTCTAGCAATCATTGAAGAGAGAAATATTCAGCATCCAACACTAATAAAAAAAACTTTCACTGTTAAAGGGGGCATAAATAATTCATTTGGGGAGTGGTATCCCAGGAGGCTGGGTCCCAAACTACATTCTCCTTGGACCTGAAGCGCTTCAGTTGCTATACTCCTTTTTGAGTATGGGGGCATGAGTCTCCACTCTGTGCCTTGGCTGGGAGGAACTGGGGAACTGGCCCAGCAGGACAGAGTGGTGAGAAGCCTCAGAACAGGAAGGTAAGTGTCTGTGACTTGGTCAGCCGTCTGGAAGGCACCCCCAAGAAGTCTTCTGTGACCTCACCCCATCACATCTGTATGTCCTAATGCTGACCTGCACTTTTGCAGCCGCATTGATCTCACAAGTCACTTGGGTGTAACTGAGATTTTTCTCATTTTATTGTCCTTCATCTCTGAATCTCTAAACATTTTCCAAATGTGAAGGCAAAAAAAATCACTGAAGTCTAACATGCAAGAAATTTTGTCTACAATTGGAAGAACCATACCTAGGCTGTTAGTAATATTCTGCAGAAAATCTCAAAATGCTTTACAAAGGAGGAGAAAAAATCATTCTCCTCATTTTACAGATAGGGGAACTGAGGTAGTGAAGTAGATTGTCTATAAACCGAGCTGAGAGGACTCATTACACCTGAGTTTCAAATCCAGTGCTATTGAAACTAGTCCATACTTGTAGCTACCTCTGCAGAGGAATATGACTGCTGTTCTGTTTATCACTGCACAGCAACCTTTAAAAAAAGTTTACTTGAGGAAGCAAAGAAAAAATAACTGAAACAAAGTTAGCTTGGCTGTGAACAGAATTGGAATTTGATCCAGACCCTGTAGTTAACAGAGGTTAGAGTAAACTGAAGATGGAAGCAGAATGTGACCCTGCAACTAAAATTACTTATCACCTTTTTTAAGAAAAGATTTAACTTTTTAATGTTTGGGCATATTAATTGCTGTATCTATCAGACCATCTCAATTCAGTGTGGTGTACTGCTTCTAATGACAAAGTAAGATAATGACACAGTTCTGTCTGCTTAATTGTCATAACACAGATTGCTTTATGCACCATACCAGAGTTAAAAAAAATAAGTGTTCATATTGCAATACTTTCTTCCCCTTTCTCCATAATTCTGTTTGCATTCCATAATATAAAGAGGGATAATTTTAAAATCCTACAGTGTCCAGTGTGTTTCTGGTATTGATTTTTTTCAATGAGTTCCAGTCTTCTAGTTGACAGGCCTCGTAAGAACATATTGTGACTGTAGATAAATACAAAAATATTTTAGTTAACCATCTGATGAGAACTCTTTAAGGCTTATTAGTAAGCAATATTTATAAGAAGCAGAAGACCTTCACCCCTGAATGGTTCCCAAAGAAAGATGTTTTATTACCCAGACTGGGTATCGTGTGGAAATTTTCATTTTAAATTTTAATTTTAATCTTGCAAGGGATTGGAAGGCTATCCACTGACAGATTTAATTGCAACTCACATTTGCTCTGAGTGAATAAATTCCTAGAATATCTACTACTATTATTCCCAGTATAGTGCTTTTATTGTTGTGATTGATTCTTGTACTTATTTGCTAAATACAATTCACAGTAAAATACATCAGAAGAAAATTCTATATCAAATATGTAACATGCATTGGAAGACAGGGCCTACATGCATAATACATTAACCGGGATCTCTTAAACCTCAGTTCTCAATAATATTGTAATTGCAATAGCTATAATATTCAGCATAGAATATTGCCATCTGTATACAGATAAGGGAAGACTTAGACATTGTCATTCCAGTAGGAAATTCAAAAATCTGGAAAGTAACCAAGGATAGGCCAGCTGGAAGAAGAGGTAGTCATTTTTAGCTGTCAAATTATGCCTTTTGGATGCCAAACTCTTCTTTAGTTAAAATCTTTAATTTTCAAAGTCCTCTTGAAACCAAAATTCTGAGAGGGGTGTGTGTGTGTGTGTGTTTAAATCTGTATTAGAAGGAAACAAACATGGAATGAACTCTTGGCCCTATTGAAATCAATAGAAGTTTTGCCATTTCTTTCAGCAGAGCCAGGTTTTCAATCATGGTTTCTAATTTCACAGGCATATGCAGTTGTTGAAAGTGGATAGCCCAAGCTCTTTAAATAGAGGACATAGCGGTTTATAAGACTGCTGTTGAGATTTTCCTCCTATGTTTTGCAGTGAACAGAGATAGCTGTAGATGACATAATAAATATTTTAGTTGTTTCAGGTGGCTGTAAACTAGAGGAGCCAAACTGACATTCCTGAAGCCTATTCACCAAAAAGGAGCAGTATGGGAAATGGCAGTGCAAGCTTCCACATCCTGCTCAGCCAGCCTGACTACATTCTGTCCTGGAGAAACTAATTTTAGGGAGTGAAGGCAACTTATTCCATGCCTTGTATCCGTTCTGAATTAACTCAGAAGTTGTGAGGTGTGCTGGTCTGTCTATGGGCAGTAATCTGATATCCCCATACACTGATCAAGTTGTAGTGGATTTTTAGTCACTACCAACTTGGTTGGACTTGTTGAGAGAGGTTAAAAGTGCTGTCGTAAAGAAAACTAATTCCCCTCTCTACAAAAGGACAAATTAAATGAGAAAATGCAGAGTCTTCAGCTAGAGTAAACAAACAATGAAGTCCAAGAAGGTCCTCTACTGATTTACAGTCCTCTACTGATTTACACCACCTTAGACTCTGGCCCAGAATATGAAAGGCATAGCACCAATGGTCTATTCTGAGAATGCAAACTCATTCTTTACATAGGCAACCAAGGTACATGTTTTTAGAAAACTGAGCCCTCTTGAAATATTCCTCAATGTGGACCTGCTCTAGCAAGTCTAAACCTATGCATTTGTAAGATTTCAGTATACCACAATGTGTTATGCGGTTTCTATACCTTTAATAGTTTTCTGAAGTACCAAACCATTATTTATGAAGCAATAAAGATAAGTGCTGAGAAAACACATTCTTAGACCCACAGTTGTGTAATGCAAAGTGACTTTCGTGGTGCAAAGTTTGACATTGTATGATGTGTCTAAATGTCAGGTATGTACTGTGAATATGAAAGAAAAATCAAGCTGTTTTCTCAAGCAGTTGCATAATGTAGCTTTGAGACAAACAGCACTTGGAGGGTTTTGAAAGCACCTACTGCCAAAACAAACACTTGAGAAATCGTCTCAAGCAGGTAACAAGTGTAAAATATTCTTCTTGGTTCTGCTGTTTAAAAGTATAACAGAGCTTTTAGTGCTCAGGGGTGCTATTTATTTATTGTGATTTGCCTAATGACAGTCTCTTGTGGTAATGATAATAGTTCAAGCTTCTTGAAAAGTGGCATCCTGATATGCTATTGAAGGCTGCCTGCATAAGGTAGTAGCTATGCCAGAAAATACTCTTGTTCCTCACCTGAGTGACTCTCTCCAAAACTTTCCTCCTCACCTTATTGCCCAAGAGCCTCTGCGCTCAAATGCCAATTAACCAGCTACCTTCCAGTGAAAAGCAAGAACACACTGCAACCAAGCTATCCTCACCATCCCTGCTGGATGGAATACCACCACCCTTAATCCTGGAGCCATCTGTAATGTAACTAGTTTGCCTTGATATCAAGCACCTTGCCACTTTCTCCCCTTAAGTGCCAAGTATGCTCTCCCTCCACAGCATGAGGCAATTCCATAGAGCTGTTCAGTCACATTCATTCAGTTAGTCACCATGAGAGAACTGGATGTTGTACAAATGGGAAGTGAGGGACAATTGCAGGAATGGCTGCTAAAAGGTGCAGCTTCCTATGTGAAGCACAGGTAGGAGTAAATCATTGGCAATATGAGACAGGAGTCGGCTATAGGATGGTTCCAAGAGGTCCCTATGAAGCATTTTAGAGTTGAGTCAATGCTGCTGGGTGTAAAGTGTCTCTGTAATTCTTACTAGTACTGTAGGATTGGACAAATACTAGAATACAAATATTTGCATGTTTAAAAAAGATGCAGCTCTATGGAATGAAATGTAAACCATTATGCTGTGAGTACCATCTGCCATGACAGATATTTGAACTGTAACCCCTTCTCTATTACATTTGATCATTCCCCACTATTTTTAGTGCTCTGAAAAATTTGATTTCTCCTAACTATTAAAAAAAAAAAAACCTTTAGAAATATATTTTTCTCTAAATAGCAGAATCTAAGTCAGAACTCAAACATCTCCAGTTTCTCCCCTACAGAGAGGCTATCTTCATTAATATGCAGAATGATGTTGTTTAAAAAGCAAGTTGTATTCCTTTAGTCAAGGGAAAGCATAGTTAGCCAAAAGCAGCTTCTTGGGTTGTGTGTGTGTGTGTGTATTCCCCTGACACTTGAATATTTCTCCAGTAAATCCTCCCTTCATTTTCCTCTGAAGTAGGGAGATTAAGGGTGTGTTCAAATTGTTTTGGGGTTTATACTGTTTTAATTCTGGAATAAATTTCATTGTCCTTTCAACTGAAGCTGCCTTTTTAGCTTTATTTTTCTATTCTGTGGTGGATAGAACAAATATTCTACTGCAACGATAGCTTTAGTGTCAGACTTCAAATCTTATGAAAGCTTTCATCCTGGGGTTTTTATTCACCCACAATTATAGTAAACTATCAATGCTGCTGGGTGTAATGTGAGGCTTTTAAAAAACATTTTAGTACGTCATAGAGTTAGCATGGTAGCTTGGGACCTATCAAGTAATTTAAGATAAAATGTTTGTGGTAGTATACAGTAAGTCACAAATGGCCCCTGATTCTAATGGAGGAGATCATGGTTTGCTGTACTTTGTGATAATAGGTAAATGATGATGTATTAGTGTCGTCAAGTATATGGACAATATAGTTTGTATGGTTTTTAAAATCTCCATTCCCTTACCCCACTTATGACATGGTACCAAGCATGCACCCTGCTCCCCAAAAGTGTAACCTTAAAAACCCAGTCCTATGAAATCCTGAGTGCCTCAGATGTGGGCAAGCCCCCAAACTGTGGGATTATCTGGAAACATCAGTGTGAGCCTTACATTGTTTAAGGTAGTGGCCCTCCACTACTGGTGGACCATGGTCAAAGAGCACTTGTAGTCAATCACTGAGACATCTCAGTTCCCCTGCTGAAAACCAGAGTACAGGGTCCTATGTGTGGAGAGGGCCCCCAGAATTCCAGTCTCTGGAGAAGAGGTCAAGTATGACACTGCAGTTCCAGGGAGGGCTTTGTCTGAGGCCAAGAGTGAGAAGTGCTGCTATGGCAGTAGCAGCCTGTGCTAGGCTGCTAATAGGGTACTGCTGGTTTTATTTTCAGTCTCATTGCCAGCTTTGTTTGTTTTTTAGATGACCTAAATAAGAAGAAAATAGCATGCCTACTAATGATATGTTAGGGCTGTCCACAAGTAGGATAAAGAACTCTTAACTCTCCTGAAATCAGGGTAGCTTTATCTCTCTGACATTAGCAGTGCCACAAAATGACACTGCTTACAAGCCATCACATAAGCCTCCCCTACCCTTGTAGGGCACAACTAGCAACAATTTGTCTTCAGAAAGACCCCAGTCCACTGCCTTCCCTACACCTCTGGGTTTTTCTATGTGGGGGGAGTGGGAAGGCAGATAAAGGCCCCTGTAACATTCACAGCAACCATGCAATGCCAGTTATGCGGTTTCACTCCACAAACAGATCCCCAGGAAATCAGAGTGCTTAAACGATTTCACTCTGATTGGAAGCTACCTGCTCCAAGCTGCCAGCTGTAGTTGGAGAATCTTTTCCCCTCTCTTTCTGCTGTGCTAGAGAGGAGTTCTCTTAGCATTTGTCTTTCCCTAAAGAATAGTTGAATGAAGGAGTGATAACTTGTAATGTACAACCTGTACTCTAACTACTAAAACTTCAACAGGGGACTACTCATCACAGTGGAGTGCATTAAGCTCGAGGAAGGCCCACTTGTTAACTCTTCAGACATCCAGATGGCAATATCGTGGATTGGTCTCAGAAGATTTTGGAGATGTGTGATATGAAGGTGCTACCCTTTCTAGTGCAGCTTACAAGATCATATTTGTAAAACAGGTACCTAAACCTTCAGGGGTTGTTCACCTCTACTGACAGGATCTTTGCTAATAAATTACAGTATTAAAGTAGTATCTATAAGGCCAGATTCTGATCTGGTTTGAGTCTAGCTGAGCAGCATTTAGTGCAGCAACCATGCTGGCCCTGAACCACTTTCCTGCTCTCTTGACCCTTGGCTGCACTAGTGTTCAGCCTATTCTGTCATACTTAAAGCAGTCTAATGCTGTTCTAAATTATAGTAACTATACTAATATCCTAGTGATCTGTGTGCTAGTCAATATTCACTGGAGTTCACTGCACCCAGCTCAGTCCCCTCTCACCTCTGGTCAATCTCCAGTGTCTGAATAGTGTGGTGGGTGGCACTGGCTTTCTCAGATGAATCTTCTGGTGCTCTGTCCCTTTTGCACTGCTGGAGTAGTGCGAGGACAGTTGGAGCTGACAACTGCTCTTCTTACGATCTTATAACAGAATCTGTTTACAAAAATACCTGCCCCTAAAAATGAAATGCATATCAGAGGTAGGGGTTTTTTTTTTTAAACAACTGTTTACAAATTAATCTTCAGGCTTTCTATGATAAAATCAAACCCCAATAATTACTGTAGTTACAATTGCAACTTTGGTCTACTTCGTCTTTTTTAACCAACATTTATCATCTACAAGTTGCACTAGGTGGTTGTAGAGTTAAGTTACCTATCTGATCATGATGCACTTGCTAATGTGGTTCAAGTATAACCAATCAGTATAAACAAAGCATGTATGGGTTGAAAACTCAGGAAGCTTTTCTCAGAAGCAAATTACTTTCCAATGGAAGAAAGCTTTCCCCCCTCAAAATGAGCATGCCAATAATGTGAACTGCATCCCCACTGAATGAATAAAAACTGTATATATTGGCTGTTATAAAGATGTATTCTGGAAGAAAAGGGGATGTGAAGGTGTCAGAAGAATGACAATTCATGCAATAAAGATGACCACACAATTTAAAGCTGAATCTAGAAATGCTCAATAGTGGGGTTGTAGGATTAGAATTTCATAAAGTTTATAGAGCTAAACAAATATTAGAAATTGAACTCTGATCTTGTGTTCCCCAGCCTTGATACTTCTGAGCTCTTTATCACAGCCACAAGCTTCATACAAGTCCATCTTTGCATGCAATGTTTTTGGCAGTATTGCTCCATCAAAATATCTAGGTTAAGAATACATTACCACTGCACTTTTTAAGAACGCAGGATATGCAACTTCAAATCTTCCTCTCCCTTAGGTCTATGTATATTACATAATTTTTAATGCATGGAATCATCTCTAAGCTGAAACATTATCCATTATTAAAAGTCATTAATGTTGTGTAAACTCTTTTGAGCCAAAGAAAACGCCTGTTAGACTAACGGAAACCTCCTTGCAATGTATCTTGCATGCATTTGCAGCAAGATTCTGTTGTGTTGAAAGTAACCTATTTCCTGCTAATGAAAGATTTCTCCCCCCTCCCCCCTGCTTCAGTTATGTTGCAATCTCAAAGTGTTTAGGTTTAAGATTTTTTTAATAGCTGTAAAACAAAACATTGAATCTGAATGAACATGAAACCCTACATTTTTAGGAAACTTAGACAAAAGGATGATATGCTCATCTTAATGTGCTCCATAGTGCAGACATGTAGGCATAGACTGTAGGCAAACCAGGACATTTATATTTATACTTTTGGGTCCAACCAGCATTCTGATGGATTCATGCATGGAAACATTGTATTTCAAAACATAACAGTAAGCCCTAAATGTAATCAAGAAAAGGGTAATAGTTGAGTGTGGTGCTTTAATGTTAGGCTAATCTGGAGAACCAGGAAACTGCAAATTCCATTGGCTACATTAAAGATTAACTTGAGGTTGTAGGCCTTATATCCGTATAATGCAGCAAAAAGTGATCATGATCAAAAGCACTTCCTACTCAAAAACATTTGTCATGACAAGTTTATTTTTTATTTCTCTTTCAGACATGAGATTGATTGGTAAAATTCAATGGCATGTTAATCTCCACTAACATACATGACCACTTTTACATTTGAAGGTTTGTGACCATTGTGATGCAGGTTGCTGGGAAGCCCCTTTTACCAGTTGGAGGCTGGCAACCTTTGGGAGTACACAGCTGAGTTAAGCCTGTGTCTCCCTCGACGTGTCTTAGCTCCTGAACATCCAGTGCCCACTCACAATTTTCCACTACTGAGACAGTTCTCATCAGGCCACATGTAGCTGTCCCAGTATTTCTGTGTGAAAGAATCAATATGCACAGCTTGCAATGCATGCAATTTCAAACTGGGAGTGAACTTCACAAATTGATTTGTCCCTTTTAAAATGTGCCCTCAATTTTGCAAAAATGTAAATCTGAAAATCTAAGTACCATGTAAAATAAACTGGCCACAAAAAAGTTCAGCTGGAGACAGGTAGACCCTGGGAATTGGGTGACTCTGCTCTGTGAATGGGCACTCACTAATATCCCCATCCCCAAATTTCAGCTGGAACAGCAGCCATGAAATTGACAAGAATGTCAGTTTCATGGCTTATTTCACGAACACCCCATGTTAGCGCTTCTGAAATGAAATTTTGTACCACTGTTTTGCTGGTACATTGAAGTGAATTAGTTTTTGTTTTGAATTGAACAAAAGCAAATTAAAAGCCCACATAACTGCTGTGAAACTGCAACCATTTCCTGCCCTGGACCTACATGGCTCCTGGAAGGGAGCCACCACTCAGGTGCTGTAGCCAGACATGAACCCCATCTTGTTCCCCCCCCCCCCCC
>JANRFK010001234.1:65011389-65022574 GCA_030068395.1 Apalone spinifera
AGTTGAAGTCTCGGGTGTATAATATACCTACACACACTCACTGCCCTGACCGTCGGCTGACAGGTGCCACCAATCAGACACCTGTGGTAAGTGTCCCACACTCCTTCCTGATTTCCTCAAGCCCTGAGCTTCCTCTGTAACTTAACTCCCTTCCAAAGCCCATGTACTGCACCTGTAGGCCAAAGCCCCCTCCTGATCCCCAACCACTTATCCCCTGCCCCACTCCAGACCACCAGCCCTTCACACACCCAAATCCACAGCCCCAGCCTTGAGCCCCTCCTGGATCCAGACTCAGTCCCAGAGCCTACACCCAACCCCTTCTCCAGCACCCAAATTACAGCCCAGACCCTGCACCCCCATGCTCCCCACAACCCTGCTCTGAGTCCACTCCTGCATGCCAAAACTCTTTGTCCAGGCCCAGAGCCCACACCCCCAGTTGGAGTTCACAACTGACTTCCCCCCTCCCCCATGATAGGAAAAAGTTTCTCCACCCATGCTATGAGAGAGAAATCACTCCTTTGTAATCTCTTTGGCTGGGTGCCTCAAGATGGTATTTCAGCTTTTTTTTTTTTTTTAAGGGGTTTGTTAGGCTTTTACATTGTACCTATCTAAGCTCTCTTAGTATGCTATATGAACACCCGTGTCCACGCTATCTCAGCACATCCACATAAAATCAATAGCCACTGTAGCAAATCCAGTGCTGAACATCTCTTGCCAGAGATTGAGTGCCCCCAGTTCCCATCTGGTTTCAATGGATGTTAAGGGTGCTCAGCATCTTGCAGGATCAAGTATTTATTTTTTTTATCAAGAGTTACATATCCATGTGAACAGTGTTGCATGACATGTATATGCAAGAAAATCATACATTAGCTGTGCTTCTCTTAAGACCCATCATCAAGGATCTCTATAGAGAACAGCTGTGCAGTTGAATAGCAGTAGGAAGAATAAGTAGGATTTTAAAAGATTACTGTAAATTAAATTTACTCTAACCTTTAAACTGTAGTAACGGATAATTTAATGTGAAACCAGGAAGGTAGCCATTTTATTGGAGAATGATAGTGGCTGGGAAGAGGTTACAGAAGGATGCTTTTGGAATTAGGTCAATGCTATGCTCTGGAAAAACTATAAAGAATGCAGTAGTTGGCAATGTGCATCTTTATATATGTTTCAGTGGTGAGCACCCTGAGGGCTTGATCCTCTGAGATGCTGACTACAACCATCCATATTATGTTTAGTGGGAATTGATGTTGCTCATCAGTTCAAGGGAGCTAAAAGAGAGGTATAGAAAACTTCATTGCAGCCAAAGAGAACTTTGATCTCTGTTAAAGCACATGATCTGCAATGGAGAGAAATGTAGCATGTGATTCATTGACAGTTACAATTATAAGCAAGTGCAAAAAAAAAAAAAAAAAAAAAGCCAGCGCTGCCACTGCTTGCTGGGTTTTTTCTTTTCTTTTCTTAATTTGATTATCTTACTTTGGAGCCAAATTCTATCCTCCATACATAAACAGTCCCCATCCATTAAAATAAATGGAAATGGATACAATGAGCAGTGTCTGAGATTACAATTAATTCCCTGTTTTAAAGTCTCCCTAGAATGTTCTTCTTCAATACATTAAAAGTAATACTGGACTCCATAAAAGTTGTGGTGTCCTATGACAAACCTTATTCAAAATACTATCCAGCAGTAGCCATTACATTTTCATGGGTTACTATCAAAAGTTACTATAGCATTATCTGTGATAACATAGCATTTTCTTTGTGCTTAAACCAGGAGACTTGCATTATTTCAAATGCTGCTGTGCGGTAACTGGCAGTAAATGCTCTCTTTTCAATGGCAGCTATAATATAGCTTTGTTAGAGGTCAGCAAATTAAAGTATGGGTGTGGTGGGGGGGAGGGGGTTGTGGTATGGGGTTTTTTTGTGTGGTGAGTTTACATCTTGTTTAGCTGAAGCCCGTCACAATTCCACATATGTTGTTTGGTTTGATTCCTAACCTGTTGTGTAATGAGGCAGCATGCTGTTCAAAACACCAGATGTTACACCCCAGGGATGGCCGCTCTTCATTTGTGAACAATGTGATGCCTATGTATATAATGACAAATTATGCCTTCTGTCACACCACGAAACTCCAGTACGGTCCTATTGATGTAAAAGTGACTTCAGTGATTCTCCATGCGAGTAAATGAAAGCCAGAATTTGGTCCACATTTTGTATAACGTTTCTGACAGTCAAAAACATGTTGTATTTGTTCACTGTTCAATTTTTGGAGCTGACATTATCAATATAAAAATGAAATAGGGCAGAGTTGAATATTTGTAATTTAGCCTTGAGAGCTTTACAGATGTCTTATGCTGGGAGCTAATGTCATGTGAAGTTGTAAGCAACTTGGATAGGTTTTAATTTGACTGCTCACATAATCTACCATATGGCCATTCTGTCCTTGATTATGATCTTTTGGCACAGAAAATATGTCATACACCAACTTTTCAAAGAAAACTTTTTTGTGAGTGGGAGGAAGGGCAGTGGGTACTGTAAATTAAAAGGGCTATGGATTTGTTTTTCAAATGTAAGTAACTCCTATATCAGCTCAGTTTCTATGTTGGAATGTATACCAAACAATCTCAAAGGTTCTTTTTTCAATTGTTTTATCATTAAAAACTTGATTTTTTTTTTTTTGTTCTCTCAATTTCAGATAGATTCTAACAGTGAAGTTTAAAGAGGTCTCTATTTTTTGCCTCTTTCCACTCTGTCAGAGTTCATCTTTCCTTTAATTTTTCTCAACTCCTGGCTTATGTGACTGTACTCCCTGTTTTTTCATTCTTAGGATTATAGAACTAGAGCTGGAAGAGACCTTAGAAGGCCATCAAGTCCAGCCCCCTGCCCAAGGCAGGATCAATCCCAATTAAATCAACCCAGCCAGGGCTTTGTCAAACTGAGACTTAAACACCTCTAGGGATGGAGACTCCACTACTTCCCTAGGTAACCCATTCCAGTGCTTCACCACCCTCCTGGTGAAATAGTTTTTCCTAATATCCAACCTGGACCTCTCCCACCACAAGTTGAGACCATCGCGCCTTGTTCTGCCATCCATCACTACTGTGAACAGCCTTTCTCCAGCCTCTTTGGAACCTCCCTTTAAGAAGTTGAAGGCTGCTATCAAATCCCCCCTCACTCTTCTCTTCTACAGACTAAATAAACCCAACTCTGTCAGCCTCTCCTCAGAGGTCATATGCTCCAGCCCCCTAATCGTTTTGGTTGCCCTCTGCTGGACCCTCTCCAATGCATCCACATCCTTCCTGTAATTGGGGGCCCAGAACTGGACACAATATTCCAGATGTGGCCTCACCAGAGCCGAATGAAGAGGAATAATCACATCTCTGGATCGACTGGCAATGCTCCTCTTAATGCAACCTAATATGCCATTACCCTTCTTTGTAGCTGTGTTGACTCATATCCAGCTTCTCGTCCACTGTAATCCCCAGGTCCTTTTCTACAGAACTGCTACTTAGCCAGTTGGTCCCCAGCCTGTGCCAATGCTTGGGACGGAAGAATCCCAAGTGCAGGACTCTACACTTGTCCTTGTCGAACCTCATCAGATTTATTTTGGCCCAGTCCTCCAATTTTGTCTTTGTCTAAGTTTTGTCTAAATTTTGTCTAAGTCAAAATTTGTCTAAGTCACTCTGGACTCTGTCGCTTCTCTCCTGCATATCTACCTCTCTCCCTAGCTTAGTGTCATCCACAAACTTGCTGAGAGTGCAATCCATCCCCTCATCCAGGTCATTATTAAATATGTTGAACAAAACCGGTCCCAGAACTGAACCTTGGGGCACTCCGCTAGAAACTGACCGCCATCCTGACATCAAGCCGTTGATCACTACCCGCTGGGCTCGACCTTCCAGCCAGCTTTCTATCCATCTTACCATCCATTTATCCAATTCACATTCCCTTAACTTGCTGGCAAGAATATTGTGGGAGACTGTGTCAAAAGCATTGTTAAAGTCAAGGTATATCACATCCACTGATTTTCCCCATATCCACAGAGCCAGTTACATCATCAGAGAAGCTAATCAGATTGGTCAGGCATGACTTGCCCTTCATAAATCCATGCTGACTATTCTTGATCACCTTCCTCTCTTCCAACTGCTTAAAAATGGATTCCCTGAGAATCACCTCCATGATTTTTCCGGGGATTGAGGTAAGACTGACCAGCCTATAGTTCCCTGGATTGTCCTTCTTCCCTTTCTTAAAGATGAGCACTACATTTGCCTTTTTCCAATCATCCAGGATCTCTCCTGATTGCCATGACTTTTCAAAGATAATGGCCAAACGCTCCTCAATGACATTTGCCAACTCCCTCAATACCCTTGGATGTATTAAGTCCAGACCCATGGATTTATGTACGTTTAGTTTTTCTGAATAGTTCCTAACCTGTTCTTTCCCCACCAAGGCTGTCCACCTTCATCCCATATTGTGTCACTTGGCACATTAGTCTGGGAGCTGACCTTGTCCATGAAGACAGAGGCAAAGAAAGCATTAAGGACTCCAGCTTTTCCCATATCATCTGTCACTAGGTTACCACCCTCATAGTGTAGGGGCCCCACACTCTCTCTGATCATCTTCTTCTTACTAACATGCCTTCACATCCCTTGCGAGTTGCCATTCCAATTGCGCTTTCGCTTTCCTGATACTCCCCTGTATTCTTGAGCTATACATTTATACCCCTCCCTAGTCATCTGTCCAAGTTTCCACTTTTTGTAAGCTCCCTTTTTGTGCTTAAGTCCATCAAGGATTTCCCCGGTGAGCCAGTCCGGTTTCTTACCATATTTGCTTCTCTTGCTATGCATTGGAATGGTTTCTTTCTGTGCCTTCAATAAGGCTTCTTTAAAATACTGCCAGCTCTCCTGGGCTCCTTTCCCCTTCATGTTAGCATCCTAGGGGATTCTGCCCATCCGGTCTCTGAGGGAGTCGAACTCTGCTTTTCTGAAGTTCAAGGTGTGTATTTTACTACTCTCTTTTCTTCCTTTGGTCAGGATCCTGACATCTACCATCTCATGATGACTCCATCCCAGGTTGTCGCCCACCTCTACTTCCTCTATTAGCTCCTCCCTGTTTGTGAGCAGCAGGTCAAGCTGTGCATGGCCTCTGGTCGGATCCTGCAGCACTTGTAGCAAGAAGTTATCCCCGACAATCTCCATTGTTTTCCCATTGTCTCCTTTTGGTGGGTCTTCATAATCCCTTCTCTGTTGCTCTCATTCAAGGTGCTGCCCTTGGTCCCTGCCCTCATAACATTCTCCTTCTCCTCTATCTCTCATGGCTTCAACTAGAAATTCTAAGCATTATTCCCATAACCTCTCTCAAACTCTTATTCTTTGTGCAGTCTAACAATGCACCTCTTGCATGTCCTTTTGCCATCCCAAACTCACTCTTTCAAAAATTAAGCTTATCTACTTCTGAGTGCTGTCATCTGTCTCCCTTCTCCTGCACTATTGTCAGTTCCCATGCTTGCCTTCAAATTTCTCCTTTTTTCTCTTCCTGTTCAGCTCTTCTTTAATATTGCCAAAATTGAGCAATTTTTTTTCTATCCACATTGGTTGTGGGCTTTTTCTTTTGTGAGACACTCAATCAAATCTTTAAGTTTGAAAATACCTGGAGAAGGAATCTCAACTTTTTCCTTCAATAAGGAACCTTTTTCCTTTCTTGCTCCCTACACAATGTTATGTGCTATGGCAGGTGGTCTGGGGAATGGAGGTAGGCCTACTATATTGCCTTTATCCTGTGCCTTTAGGAATTAATTGGCACATCCATCCTCCTCCAATCTCTCTCCTATGCTGATAAGCCCATTTCACGTTCTAGGAAAAGCTGCCCTGATCTGCTCTTACCTACAGCTTTTTCAATGAAAAACAGAATCCACTTCCCAATTCCTTATGCTGCTATCTTCTAGGGGTAATTGGTCTACTTCTTATCCTATTCTAATATTGTTGGGTTCAGAAATTCCTCTGGTAATCTTACTACTTTGGCCTAAATTTTACAAGCTTGCTGCAATATAGTATGTCCTGAAGTGCAGCCATCAGTGCCACCCTCTTTAATAAAATCCAATGAAGGAATTGTCATGTGGTTACCCTTGAAAAGGAGACCAGATGTCAGAAGTAGTAAAAGGACTCAGTTCAACCCTCAACTGGCATGCCATTAGGTGGTGAGTTGCTAGTGAGGGAAATGATCATCTTTAGCTAAACATCCAAATATATATGAACAAAAGCCTGAACTCTGAACCTGAGAGTTTTAACAATCACTAAATCTAGAAATGTTAATACTATACTCTGATATTCCAAGAATGTGTGATGTCAGAGTGTAAATCACTTTCTGAATTTTTTGGTAGTTAGAAATAGTGTTGTTCTAAAGAAAGTCTGGCACCTTCAAAGAAAGTCAATCTATGAATCAGAAATCAAGGCTATCAACCACAGAATCATGTGCGCCCACCAAAAAAAAAGAAACAGATTTGTCTGGGCAGAGTCCGAAGGAAAAAACTACAAAGACACTAAAGCCAAGCAGAAGTAAATCTATGGCCTACTTAAAACCAGTGAAGAATTTAGTGTCAGAAAATGTAGGATTTAACAACTGCTTAATTTGTCCCTGATATCCTTCCAATAACTTGAAGCTCTGTGTCTATATGGTCTTCTATGTTGTACTCAAGTAATATAGATTCCTTTCCTTTCATATTTTTCCCATGATGATGCAAAAATTTCTATCACTTGTATGGAAACAATGGTCTCTGATTGCTTTGGAGTACCAAAATATTGTGGAATTTCAATTCCATGAAAAATGGCAAAGTTTGGGAATTTTATCCAGGTTCAGGATGAACATTTTTTTTCCAAATCTCAAAACTATTTATAGAATTGAAACTGTTTCCTGGCTTGCTTTAGTAAGCAAATTTTAATATTGATAAAGGGAAATACCATTATATACTATGCGTAAATAACCTGTTGGCAAGAAGGTCCACAGGATGTGCTGAGCCCAAGAGCAAGGTGGTGTGAAAAATGGATTTGATATTTATCTGGATAATCATAACATCCACAGTTACACTAGCGAATTAAAAACAAATTAGAAGGGATAACCTGCTTCAGCTCACAAGCCAAACTATAATTGCCCATTATGAGGATTTTTGCATGATTTTCTCCTACAATCTTCAAAGCATTTATACATAGAAATAAAGTTGAACTTTTATCATCTTTACCCATGAACTGTGGCAAACTGGCTAAGTAAATTCACTCTTCAGAGACCCTAGCAATAAAAGACAGATTGACAAATTTCAGAATTTAATAGTTGTTTCCTGTTTGTTTTTGGCTTTTGTTCCTTTGAGACATCTGTTGTTTTTAATATAATGTTGCCTATAACTTATCTATAAAATGATTAAACTGCATTGCAAGTGCATAAATTCATAATGTACAAAGTGAACTCTGAGAAGTTATATTCTCTGCTCCAAAATTTTTCTTGATTACGTTATAATACACAGATCCAACAAATTTGGCTTTATTTCTGGTCTATTTCATTCATGCAGTTCAAGCACATTTATATTGAACTGTCCCTTCAAAGTACGTTTTCTTGATTGCGTTCATATTTTTCCAGGCATATCAGTAGTGTAAACAATGAGAAAATATTGGTTCTGGAGAAAATATTTTCTTGAAAGTATGAAAAGTTTACATGTGAAAGATGAAAATTTTTTGGTGGTAGTGTGGCATTAACACATTTTAAAAAACCCACAAACATTGAAAAGTCTTTCACATTAGGAATATGTATTCCAGAATGTTTTCCTATATGCTATGCTACTTAAACTTTTGATCCACAGGACATAAGATTCTTTATTTAACACTAATAATGCTGTAACTTAGATTTGAAATACTTTTCAACAGTAAAATGCACTGTACTGCTGCTGAATAATATTGTTTTAAATATCCATAGTTTATTCGTAATGCCACCATATTTTCTTATCTTTTGCTGAAGATCCATCCAGCAGAGGACAAACAATTAAATGATAAAGTGAGGCCAGTTTGGGTGTACGTTATTAGAGATGTGTTGATAACTAATCATGTGATTGTAGCATATTTATATCGGGCAAAGCCACACCTTTATGAGAGAGAGCAAATGCTCTTATTCCTAGTTCCTTACTTAAATGTTGGGAGCAGTTCACATATAGAAACAACAAAGACATAGTAGTAAATCACTAAAAATTCTCCTTTCTTTTTTCTGTTCACTCAACCTCTCAAAATGAGTGGTTCCTGCCAGTGCCTAAACTGGTATCGCTTTAAGTGTCCTATCCTCAAGTTTAATATTAGATTAAAAACCAATTCCACTTGTAATTTACTTTATCTTTTTTTGTTAGAGGAAAAGTGTCTAGTTAATCAATTTCTTTCATAATCTGTTGAGCTTTAAGGGAGATAGTGGGTTTTTTCAAGTTTACTGCAAGTCTGTATTTTATGATTACCTATAAACTGAATTATAACTAGATCAGAGATTATACAGAATGGCTTTGTGATAGTGATTTTTTTTTTATTTATTTATTTTTTTAAAAACCTTGTAGTCTCCTATTTCCAGCCCTAAGATGTTCAGAGGGGAAGGCTTAGAAAACATCTGTAGTACTGAATTAACAAACTGGATTAGAATGCAAAAGTATGGAGGTAGAGTGTCTAGAAAAGCTAACTTTCGCAAGTATTGACATTGTTCATAGATATGACATTTTATATATTTACAAAATGAATATACATAGGGTACTTGAATAGTCTACAAAATAATTCTAAAACATTCTTTCTTCCCTTGTGTATCTAATGGTTTTTTATGACTAGGGATCATGTATTCTGGCTTGTTTGGGTATGGCAGGCAGGGGGAAAAGGGAAGAGTTGGTTCATTACACATTCCAAATAAATACTTATTCTGATATGAGGGAGATCAGTTATAAGTCTGTAAGGCAAGAAAAAGAAGGAAAATAGGAATCCTGTCATGGTGGGGGCCCACTATAGGCCTCCAAATCAGTAGAAGGTGGATGAGGCATTTCTAGAACAAACAATAAGTATCCAAAATGCAAGATAATGGGGGACTTCAACCATCCAGACATTTGTTGAAAAAGCAATAGAGTAAAATAAAAATATCTCCAGTGAGTTCTTGGAATGTATTGGGGATGGATATATATTTGTTTGTTTCAGAAGGTGGAGGAAGTAATCAGGGAGGGGATATTTAAGGCTTCATTTTGATTAACAGATAGGATTTGGTTGCAAAGCTGAAGGTTGACAGCAGTTTAGGCGAAAGTGATCATGATTTATGATTCTAAGGAAAGACAGAAGTGGTAGATGAAGAATAAGGGTAATGGACTTCAAAAAAAAATGTAACAAACTCAGAAAATGGTAGCTAAGGTCCCATGGAAAGAAAATGTATGAAAAAAAGTAGTTCAGGAGACTTGACAGTGAAACAGCAAGTGAAAGAGACATTACTGGTGAATCGCCAAACTCATCCCTATGTGAAAGAATGCTAGGAAAGACAGCAAGAGTTCATATGGCTCCATCAAAAGCTCTTTAAAGGAATCAAAAAGTGCTAGGGATGAGAACAATAGAAGGCCACAAGCATGCAGGAGACACATGCTAAAGCACAAAATGAATTACACTGAACAAGGAACACACAAGACAAAAAGAAGAGGTTCTATAAATATACTGAGAGCAAGAGAAAGACCCAGGAAAATGTAGATTCACTACTTAGTAGGGAAGGAGAGTTAATAATAGACATCAAGAAAGCTGAGGTGGTTAATGCCTATATTGCTTCAGTCTTTGCTAAAACGGTAAAACAGCCTTGGTGACTTGCAGACTTGTGACCAGCTATATAATACAAATAATATGAACAACAAGAAAGAAGTAAACCAAGCCTAAATAGGGGAAGACCAGCTTAAATAATATTTGGATAAACTAGCTGTATTCAAATGAGCAGGGCTTGAAGAAATTAACCAAGGGCACTTAAGGAATTAGCAGAAGCAATCTTAGAACCATTAACAATTATCTTTGAGGACTTTTGAGTATGGGTGGAGTCCCAGAGCACTGGAGAAGGCCAAATTATAATAGCTATCTTTTAAAAAGGGGAACAGGAGGACACTAGATATTATAAAGTCATCATCCTAACTTCAGTACCTCACAAACTAATTACTAATTTGTTCCAATATATTTTAAGTGCCTGGATGATAAGTTTATAAATAATAGCTAGCATAGATTTATCCAGAACAAATCAGCCATTGTTCCTTTTTTGACAGGTTCACTGGCCTTTAATTTGCATGAAGTACACACTTCGACCTGTCTGCACTCTGCCAACCTTCTTCTCCTACTCCCTAACAAAGAAAGGGAGTTACAATACAAAATGTAATTTGTCATGCATTCTAAAGGGAGATAGTCAACTGAATTCTACACTTCAAAAAAAAAAAAAAGATTTAAATTATCCCAGGTACTCCACTTGATTGTGGGGCCAATTGCCAAGTATCGCTCTACTATAGTCACATTTTCCTGTATTTTCAGATATTTTTCTCTCCTGTATGAAAGACCGCACACACATAAGGCTGACTGACTATTGCAGGGGAAAGAGTGATACTGATGTAGCATGTGGGAGACCAGGGTTCATTTATCTGCTTTGCCATGGAGTTTGTGACACCTTAGGTGTGTCACTTAGTTTCTCTGGGTATGTTTAGACTATAGCTAGGAGGTGTGACTCCCAGAGTTGATAGGCCGACTTGAGCACTAACAATAGAAGTGTGGATGCTGCAGGACTGTCAGCAGCTCAGGTTTGACACTTATATTCAGACCCAAGAAGTCAGGTGGCCTTTGACACCAGCAGCTGGGAAAACAAACTCATAGAACACTAGAACTGGAATGGACCTCAAGAGAACAAGTTAGTCCCTGTCCTCACAGCAAGACCAAACACCTACTAGATCATCCCTGACAGATGCCTATCTAACCTGCTCTTAATATTTCCAGTGATGGAGATTCCACAACCTCCCAAGGTAATTTATTCCAGTGTTGAACCACTCTGACAGTTAGGAAGTTTTTCCTAATGTCCAACCTAAACTGTAATTTAAGCCCATTGCTTTTAGTCCTATCCTCAGACTAAGGAGAACAATTTTTCTCCCTCCTCCTTGTAACACCCTTTTAGATATTTGAAA
>JANRFK010001234.1:65028299-65042492 GCA_030068395.1 Apalone spinifera
TGTGTGTGTGTGTGTGTGTGTGTGTGTGTGTGTGTGTGTGTGTGTGTAAAGTGTATAAGGGTTAAGATAGGAATAAGGGGTTAAACAACTGTTGTTTGCTTCTATCTTTTCTTTAGTTGTTTATTTTTATCTTTACAATAAATGTGGCTTTTTGCCTTATCCCCCTCATAAGATCCTGCTTGCTTTTATTGGTACAACACAGTGGCTCTTCTTTAATGTCCTCCAGAGATCCTCGCGAAGTGTGTGCAAAGTGAATACAGATGTGTTACTTACCCTTTCACATACTACATATAATAGGGGTAACTTTATGAAAATAATATCAGGATTATTACAAACAAGAGGAAGTAATTTGTCATACAACACACAATTAGCCCAAGGAACTCATTGCCATGGGAAGTTGTGGTGGCCAAAATATAATTGGGTAAAAAAAGAACTAGTTAAGTTCATGGAGAACAGGTTCGTCAATAGCTTCAGAGGGGTAGCCGAGTTAATCTGTAACTGGAAAAACTTAAACATTAAATAGTCTAGCAGCACCTTAAAAATTAACAAAACATGTGGATAGTATCATGAACTTTTGTGGGTATAACCTCTTGATTTATACATTACCAATGATGAATATCCATGACCCTTGATAAATTGTTCCAATGGTTAATTACGCTTGCTGTTAACACTGAAAAGCCATTATTAAATATTTATTCCCCATGGAGGTACATATAGATTGTGACTAAGTTACTTCTTAATCTCTTCTTTGTTAAACTAAATAGAATGTTAAATTAAATAGACTGAGGTCTATCACAACAAGTCAGGTTTTCTAACTCTTTGATCATTCTCATGACTCTTCTCTGAACTACCTTCAATTTGTAACATCATTTCTGAATTTTGGACATGAGAAATAACAGAGCATTCCAGAAGGAATTCGAAGTAGAAATAAAATAATCCCCCTCTTCCTTTTTGAAGAGTCCCCTGTTTATGAACCTAGGTACTGTACTAGTCCTTTCTTGCTACAGCACTGCACTGGGATAGCTCATGTTTGCCTGATTATCAACCATAACTCTAAAACTTTTTTCAGTGTGTCAGCTTCCCAGGGTAGAATCTTCCATCCTATAAATATCACCTGCATTCTATTTTCCTAAATATTAATAGAGCTAAATATAAAATATTTATTGTTACCTTACACACAGTTTACCAAGCAGTCCAGATCACTCTGTATCAGTGATTTGTCCTTTTCCCTATTTACCAGTGCCCCATTTTTTGTTTCATCTGCAAATATTATCAGTGATGACTTTTTCTTCTAAATCATTGACAAAAGTGTCAAATAACATAGGCTTAATAACCGTTTCCTCTGAGACGTATTCTCTCAATGTGAAATTATATTTTTATATTTTAATTCAGTGAATGTGTTTCATGTTAATTTCATATCTTTCTAGTTTATTAATCAAAATACTGTGAGGTACTATGTTGAACCTCTTGTAGAATGCTGTTACCATTATCAACCAAACTTGTAATCTCAAAACAAAGTACCAAGTTTGTTTGACAGACTCTCTTTTCCATGTACACAAATATTGACTGGTATTAATTATATTACCCTCATTTAATTCTTTATTGCTCATTGTCTTGTCCAAGATTGATGACCAACTGATACTCCTACAAAAGCCCAGGTCATCACATTTAGCCTTTATAAATATGGGTATGGTACCAGCATTCTCCCATTCTTCTGCAACTTCTCCAGTGTTCCAAGACTTATTTTCAATCCATATCAATTGTCCACTTACCACTATAGCTAGCTCTTTAAAACTCTTGGATGCAACTCTTGTCTGGACCTCCTGATAGAAACATGTTTAACTTAGGGTTAGCTGTTCTTTAGTGCCCTCCAGAGATCAGCTGACTGGATAAGTGGAGACCATAACCAGGTATCTATTCTCTAGATTAAAATTGCTGTGCTATTTGAGTATAGGACTAGCATAATAAATATCTAAATGATAAATGCTTTGTAGCTTGGAGTAGCAGGGAAACATACAAGTGCTTTGATAATATCAGAAGAAGAGACCTAATTTAGCTATTGATACAGTAATAAAAAGTAGAGAAAGTTATATAATGATCCCATTAATTCAAAATAATATTACAGCATTTCAACATCCATTTGGTAAAAATTAAATTCCTACTATTTGCTATTGCAGCATAAAATGTTATGTGCTCCATCACCACTATAGGTAACTAAATAAAAATTTACACCTTTATCCACCAAAATGGTCCCTTTCATCATAAGGGAAAATTTTACTTACAACATTGCTTGTCAGTGCAGCAGTATTGAATAAAGCAACATCAGTGAGAAAACAGCTTGGACAAAGAGTAAAAATAAAATGTGAGCCCACCAGAAAGGGCTACTGCATAGTTTCATCAGTCCTCCATCACTACTCTTCACTCTCTTTGAAGTTATCACTGTGTGGAAAAGCTTATGAAGTGTTGCCAGTGAATCAGTTCTAAGCAAGGGCAAGTGACTTGAGACTTGATTATAGCAGTGAACCAGTAATGGGGAAAAAGAGAAAAAGCTTGGGACATTGAGAAGTCTTTTGTGGTAGATCCCCCAAGATATGATAATTCACTTCTTATAATTTTTGGTTAGGATGATATGACATCTTCCAAAACCTCTCTTCTTTCTTCCTTCTGAATTACAGCCAACAGTATCAATGGGGCCAACAGACTCACCAGGCTCGTAGGCAAGGTGGAAGGGGCTGGCTACACGCCTCTGAAAGAGGTAGGGCCTCAAGCAGTGCCGGACAGAGCCATACTTGCGCCCCACCCCAGGCGTGCAGCGCCTGATTGACATGGTAAGGGGCGCCGTGCCCCCAGGCAAGCAGCACATGCGTGGCTGTGCCCCCGGGTGCCAACCTATGGGGGGGGGGGGCGCCTGACTGAAGTGGTAAGGGACACCACGTGCCTTACCACTTCAATTAGGCACCCCCCATCGGTTGGTGCCCCGGGCAGCTGCCTGCCTAGTCCTCCCATCCTCCCTTAATCTGGCCTTGGCCTCAAGTGGAAGAGGCAAAGCTTGATTTAGCCTCCTCCAGACAGCCTCAGTGCTGCTCAGAGTGCAGTGTGCCTCCACCAAGCAGCCCTCAGTGCTGCCTGGAGCTGGTGTGTGGGGCTGCAGCAGCAATTTAAAGGGCCCAGGGGGAGCAGCCGGACCCTGAAGCAGTTGCCTTCTTTGACTCCCATGTTGGCAGGCCTGAACAGCCTACAAAGACAGAGCATACACTTCAGCATTTTGCCTCATTAGGCCTTCATCAGTCATTCAGCATCACAATCAATCCTCCTATGGATTGGGAAGAAGTTATTGGGAAGTACTTATTGGGAAGAAGTTCTCACAGTCATCTGATATCACTATGCTGACCACCCCTCGGGGTGTTGTCTTTCTGGTGAAAATTGTGATTGGTTCCCTATGAAGGGGTGCTTGCCTCTAGCTTCAGGGTTCAAATCTGCCCAAGTAGTCTCTGTCTTCAGTGTGCTTTGATTATTATTTGGTGCTTCTGAGTCTTCAGCTCCTCCTCTGACCATTTGAGCATGCAGTGGCCTTCACACCTCTCTCTCCTAAAACATTCTCTCATTCACACTAACAATACATTTTCAGAATTGCAGCATGGAACAAAGCGGTACTTCTATAACTTTAACAAAGTTACAAAATCTTTCAACATTAAACTTATTTCTATCTACCACAAGGCCTTATCTATCACTAACATCAAAGCAGAGCTGGAGCTAAATTAACAAAGCTACCTGGCCCTATGTGGGGCCTACATCTTGTATTTAAGTTTAATCAAATCCTTTTGCTATAACATACTTTTATTATAACTGACTTATTAGTTACAAAATTCCATTCCAGTGCTACAACTTCTGGTCCACCAAAGTTTGAGTCTCTTTAGCATTGTAACATTACTTTCAGCTCACATCCCCACGAATATTGCATAGCTTGCTGATTTTATCTTTTATTTTACAAAGAAAAATAAGTTTCTAGTCCCCATTCCACAGTCTTGTTGATAAATTAGCCTTGAAACTATATATTGGTCTCTAGGATGAAAAACTTACTATATTGTCTTATCATACTAATACAGCTTTACTGACCTGAAGTGAACTATGGAGGAAGGTTAGAGAGGAGAGGAATTTTATGTGTTCATCTTAAAAAACAAACGACTAGAAAAATATGAAATTAGTGAGAACTGCATGCATGACTCCTGATCGCTGTGCTTTTATCCTTTTCCTCCCACCCTGCATATGCCTTTGTCTTTAAACCGTGTATTCTTTCTGGACACAGAGAGGTCATCTTCTACATTTGGAACATGAACTCGTAGCCATCTGGTTAGGTATTTCTGTGATGTACATTGTTGGCAGTTCATTGCTGCTGCTGATAAGAATACTGTTAATGAGACGAGAGTTGCAATAAAACCTGCATGGGAAATTATTGAGCAAGAATGCCATTACACAGGGGTAGTCTCACTCTTTCAGCTGTGGAAGCCAGATTCCACTGGCACTCAGAATCATGGCTGGGATCTCTCTAACTACAGTATATGACAAGATCATCTTTAGTGTTTTGTGTTGCTCTCCACGCCCACTAAATCACAAATTGATTTCCTCTGCCCAGTGCCTGAAACAATCTTTGCATGCTAGAAAAAGGCAGTTTCCCTATCTCTCCAAGAGGAAAAGACTCATCCACTGCCCTCTCCTGGTGTAGTCCATTTGTCTAAGAAGTTTACTGGGGCCTGGGTGCTAATATAGGCAAATAGCTATATAGAACCACAGGCTAGAGCTGAGTGTAGATGGGGAACAAAGCAGATGAATTATTCCCTAAGGAGCATGTTTACCCAACAGTTGTACACATTGGATATCCCTGATCCAGCACCCTCAGGGCCTGAGCTGTCCCAAATCAGGAAATTTGCTGGACTAGGGGAAGTCAGTGCTCCTCTGTTGACTGCTCTGTTCCTGGGCTCGTATCTCTTGGGATCCCTACCCTGCTGTAGGCCCTGTTAATGATGGCACAGTCTCCCCATCCTGCTGCTCACACACTGCCCCAAGGTCTCCTGGAGTTCACGGATAGGACAGCATGGCCGCTGCAGGATGAGCTGCTACATGATGTTCCCCAGGGTTCTTGGGCTGGCACCACCCAGCCACTGTCAGCCCTACTGCTGCCGGGGCTTCCACGGCCAGGGTTGCCTGGCCACACTGCTGCTGCTGCTAAAGCAGGCCTTGCTGCCATTAGGAACTCCTCCATGGGGTTCCCCTGCCCATGCCACCCACCTCTGCCAGCCCCACTTCAGCCATGGGTTCCATAGCCAGGCTGGCCGGTCTTGCTCTGCTACCATCAGATGTATCCTGGGGTTCCAAGGTGGAGCTGCCCTATCATGGTGGGGGTGCTGCCAGACCACCTGCCTCTGGAAGTCCCACTGCAGCTGGGGGTTCCCCGGCTACCTGGCCCATCTGAAGCCAGGAGTTCCTTGGCCGAGAAGTAGCTCCCCCGGCCACCACTTGGTCTAGTCATTGCTGCCCAGCTGGGGCTCCCCAGCCCCGTGTTTTCTCAGCTGGTGCCCGCTACCACCTCTGGGGCTCTTTGGTCCAGCAACATCTGTGGCCCTGCCAGACCACGAATGTTGCTGGACAAGAGAGTCCTGTATTTTGGAGGTTCAACCTATACTACTCCACCCTAATATCCCCCATGAACCCCAATAATAGGATGAGTGCTGCTGCTACCAATTTTAGCAGCAGTTATTTGCAGAGGGGGTTCTGTGTGGAAATGCAGTTAGAGCAGAATATGGAGCTACATTTGCTGCATTCCTGTCTCTGTTGCAAAATTAAATAAGAGTATAACTTGTCTTGGTAAGTGGTTAACTATTACCAGAATTTTGTTATATGACTTTCTAACCAACTTGCCATAAATAGGTTCCACTCTACACTTTGCTCTATTTTGCCATCATTTGGGGGTATTCTGCATATAATTCTGAAGATAGAAATTTCTCTGCTGTAATTTGCACATGACCTTTAAGGAAAAAGTCAAGACATTTTCCATCAATTTGCTTACATTACTTTTTAAGGGAACTTTTGTTTCCTATATATGCTTATAAACATAAATGCATTTTTTTTTAATTTTACTGATCTCTTCATCTTCAAGAGCACTTCACAGGCACATAATAGAGAGAAAGGATCAGTCTATTAGAAAGTGTTTGCTCAAACTTTATTGAGTACTGAGGTTAGAATATTATGCTGCTCAAACTTATTTCTTCAAGTCCTTTGGGAAATTTTATAACCATTCAATTAGGAAATGCAAATGAGGTAATTGTTTTCTGAAGGATTTTCATAAAGAAATGAAAGCCAATTCATGACATTATTGAAATAGTATTATGTGGCAGACTTTGGGCTTGAAAACTGACACCTTCTGTATTGTGACTTCAACACACAGACTTGTAATATCATGGTTATGATTGAGTTCTAAAAGTGATGATGATATTCACAAATATAGTACCTAAATTTAATTCATGTATCATGACTTTGTCAAAATAATGAAAATACAGTGCCCACAGAGTCTTAAATTAATGGAAATTGATCAAACACAAGTCTCCTGAGAGCCTGTGTGTGTTACTGTAGGATTTTGCAGCCTCTACTTGATAAGCACTCTGCTATTTCAAATAGAGGTAGCAGCTATGTTTTTCACCCCTATGGAAAGTGTAATTACAGGGGTTTTTTTTAGCTATATCACAGCATAGCTATGCTTGGCACTTAAAAATATGTAAGAAGACCAGTACTAATGCAAGGAACTAAGGGCCTGATTCCTCATTAACTTGCATCTTGTGCAGTCTTTTACATGCAAAATGCTACCATGGTAATTTAGTAGAGTGCCACATTTATTTTGCACAAGTGTAAATAACCACACCTATTTCCAGGCACCCAAAGAATTAAGTTAAATTAAATGGAGAAAACAAATCAATAATCCAGAAATGAATTGAGAGAGAAGGGGTCACACAAAAAAGAACAGGGAAAGCATGAGAAAGTATCTCTTCAGATATTTTTATTTAATACTAGTATTATTTCCAAGATGCAGATCACTAAAAACTGTTTCAATTCTATTTTTTTAATTTTAATTGTGTTATGGTTGAGCATAACACAATTATGTTGAAAAGGCTCAGCGCACATCATGATTTAAACTTCAGTCCTCTGGAAAGTTAACAACTTATATGCTTGCATGAGTTAAAATAAGCAATTTTACAAAGAATATATGCTAAAATATAGTATGCATTGCTCATTTAATTGCAAATTACAAGTGAAAAGAAATATAGAGGAGATACAAATAATAGTAACACTTTCTCAAAATTGTCAATACCATTCTTACATGTGATATATGCAGTGGTATAAATTACCGGAAGTAAATGAGAGCATCAGAGTCTAACTTGGTGTGATTCACACACACAACTCTAATGTTAGGGTGTAAGTATTACTTTAATTCAGTTTCTTGCATCTGCCTGTTAATTATTTTTTCCTGCTACTATGTCTCTTGCCTTCTTTTCTTGTGAGAGTCGTACCAATATAGACTTCCAGTTTCCAGTGCTTTAAATCCTCTCAGAAGGTTAGGAGAAAATTACTAAAAAGCCAAATATATAAAAGAGCATTATTCCCAAATAGAGCAAGAATCAATAACACAGGTAACTTCATGCATCAAACTTAAAAAAAAAAAAAAAAAGCTGGTACTTTTCTATTGATACATACCTCATTTAACTTTGAATTTTAAAGAAATGTGTCTGCTGTAATGTCCAAAATACATGTGGAAATACCAACCTTTCTTTTTCATCTGCTGCCATAGGGGTTAAGGTTGAAAGATCACTTACTAAATGAATTAATGAATCTATTGTCTATATTTGCTCACCACCTCTGAAAATCCATCAACTTCTCTTATTTAATTGCCTTCCTTTAGTCACTCAACTTTGACAATATTGACCATGTTGTCTTAACAACTGAACCACCCAGAAAACTTCAGCATATCTCTTTGCCCCAGGTTTAAGTAATGAAACAAAAGTAAATTTCTTTTTATTTTAAAATTCAGAATAAGCTATAAAGGAATTTTGAAGCAAACAAAAGGGATTTTACCTTCTCAATTCTGCACAAGATTGCAGCTCTAAGAATTTCCATATTGAGAATGAATGTATTCGTGGTTCAATTTTCAAATGTGTGCATCTGATTAGGTTGGTAAAATTCTTCATTTGAGGCTTTAAATCTATATTAAGGCTTGTAAAACTGGGAGTTATGTTTTTATGTTCAATGACTTCCAAATGGCAAGGTTCAGATGTTCTAATCAGGTGCCTCTATTTACCCTATGAGATTTTTATTTCATGTTTATTTTCCATTTAAACTATACTTCAAATGCAGATATATGAGCAAATGGGTGTTTTTATTTTTCACCCTGTTATATTCACAACATACATACCACAGTATTTTAAAACAAAGCAGCCAACATTTAATACACTGACATAAATGTGTGATGACTGGTAAGATCACATGCAGATCCACGCTCCAAGTAAATATTTAAGGTATTTTAGGCTATACCTAGATTACAAGGATAAATCAGAAAAAGAAATGCAATTTGTGGTACGCAAATTGCATATCTTTTTCCGATTTACTTCTGAAAGAGGCTTTTTTTTCAGAAAAGTGGATGTGTTCCTTGGACATTGCAGTCTAGATGTACCCTTAGTTTCAGAGATTTTCATTAAGCTGCAACAGATCAATTTCACAGTATTCCAATAAAAAATGGAACTGGCCATTTCTACCAGTGGTTTTTATATAATTTGTAGGCTGTACACAGTTTAGACTGGGTTTGCTAACAAGTTTTATATTCAGATCAAATACATAACTGAGTACATTGAATGCTGACTTGAATACAGAACCAATTCTGACTGTCTACCACAATAATGACTTTCACAAAAATGATAGTCTGAATAAACCTGCTTGTTGACCCTTATTACAATACAGCAGTTATTGTACTTTAATGAGAGGTTCAGATTAATCCGTGTTCATTTGAAAAATACTCTAACGCTAGATAACTGAAAATCAAGATCTTGTTTAAATTCACAAAACAGCCGCGTAAAAAGACTCTTTACCTGAAGTCTGAACAATTTGCTCTCAAAACCACTCAGGAACTTTTAACATTTTCAATAGGGCTACATCTACATTGCAAGGTTTTTGCACAAAAACCCGTGGAGCATCCACACCTCACATGAGCTTTTGTGCAAGGAAATCAAGAGTGAGACTGCAGAACAGAGGGCTTTTTCCGCTGTAGGTAAACCTCCTTTTACGAAGCACAACTCCCTTTTGCGCAAGAGTTCTTGCGCAAAAAGGTAAGTGTGGACGCTCCAGAGGGAAAAAGCACAGGTGCTCTGATGGCCATTCTGTGCCTTTGCTCAAGAAGTTATTGCACAAAAACTCTTGAGCAAAAGGCTTGTTGTGCAAGAAGCATGTAGCGTAGACGTAGTCTTCCACTCCTGTTTCTAATTTTTAATCTCTTCTTGTCACCTACTGCAAATACAGATTTTTCTCTGATCTGTGCCTAGTATCAATCCTATTCCCTTCAGCTTCACTCAGTCTAGTTCCTCTCATCATCTAATCTGTCATATGCCAAACACTCATATTTTGCTCTGCAGATATTTCTAAATAATTCATTTTTCCCAAATATCCTAGTAGTTGTCATCTTCTTCTCCAAATGCCCGCCTCCACCTCTACCATGACAGCTTATTAGATATAAGAAATATTGCTGTGTACAGAGTAGGACAAGCACTTAACAACTTGATAAAATGGGGTGTGTTTCAGAGCACTAATTTATTTAAGCAAGAGAGATAAAGTTAGATGACTGCACCCTTCATAACTCATCAGCGTTGTTATCATGGGAAATCCCAAAGGGATATAGCATCCTTGCAAATCAAGCACCATGGGGATGGAACTCTAGCAATATCCTTAAGGGTATGTCTACATTGCAATAAAACACCTGTGGTTGGCCCATGTGAGTAGACCTGGGCTCCTAAGTTTGGGCTGTGGGGCTATGAAATTGTAGTGTAGCTGCTCAGGCTGGAGACGGGTCTCTGGGGCCCCAGGAGACCCGAGCCTGAATGTCTACAATGTAATCCTATAACCCTGCTGCCTTAGCAATGAAAAGCAAAGTCAGTTGCCATGTACCAGCTGAGAGGTGTTTTTTTTCCAGTGTAGACATACTTTAAAATAACCTTCTTGGCTGTTGTGTCTGTATCCTCTTCACAGGTAGGACTATGTAAAAGTCCTGACTCAGAAGTAATTTAAACAAAGATTTGGGCATATCCTTTTAAGATGGGACTGCTCATACCACATGAAATTACTTTCTGTGAAGATTGGTAGATCACACGGAGTTGAAATTTGACCTCAACCTACGACATATTACTCTAATTTTCCTAATAATAATGTGTCAAAAAAAGGTATGACCTCAATGGCACAGAAAGTAAAAGGCTTATGTCCTAAATATTCTCAACTTTCACTGGCATGGACTGCCCCCTCCCAGCTCAGAAAGTCCTCCTACATTCACAGTGTGAGAATCAAATGACACAAGTTAGTGATCGTGACCCCATTACGTAATGTAATATTTATTCAATCATGTACCTAAAACAACTAATATAATGACGACCAAATGCAATAGGATCTCTTTGTAACTTTGAAGTGTTTGAGACTCTGAACAGAATGTTATGTTTTTTCTTTCAAACATTTACAACTGAATTTTGACTTAATACAGCTTTAATTTAAGTGAAACAAGCATATAAATAGTTCCCTGACCTTGTCAAACCCTTTTTTAAACATTCACTTTAATGCTTAACATGGTATTCTACTGGCCATTATTTGCTGCTGCCTTTTTGTTTATCTCTGCTGCCTCATTGCGTGCTTCAGGTTCCAGATGAGGTGTGTGGTTGCCCTGTCAGTTTGTAACTCTAGTGTTCATAACTCTGAGGTTCTACTGTGCCAGATGCATACAATGAACATTCTGCAAACAACCCATATGCTGAAAAACTATTACACATTTATGTTTCCAAAGTCTGTTTTCAAGCAATGTACAGGCAGCAATGGGTTAAGATTCATCCAAGAAAATATTTACAAATCACACTTCCTTCCCCAGCATTTCTGTTTAATTTATGGACATCTGGAAATTCCTGTAAAAATGCAACACAATTAAAATAAAGTGATTTCATCTGGGATTTGCTATTTATGATCTATCATCTTGGCACATTTAAAAAAAAAGTTTCTGGGACCTTCACGTTAGCTTGAGTTTCTAGGTAAGAGATGGCATGGATTTGTAAAAAAACAAATCGTCAACCCAACCTGGTAACTTTCTTTGACTGGATAACAGAGTTGTAGAAAATGGGGGAGTGCAGATGTGGTACATCTAGACTTCAGTAAGACATTTGATACAATCTCACATAACCTTCTCATTAATAAACTAGGGAAATACCTCTTAGCTAGAGCTACTACAAGGGGAGGTTTATTTCTGGTTGGATACTCATTCCCAGTTATGAATGATTCACAGTTATGCTGGAAGGGCATAATGAATGGGGTTCCATAGGGATCAGTTTTGGGACTGGTTAAGTTGAATATCTTTTTCAGTGATGTAGATAATGACACAGAAAGTACACTTGTAAAGTTTGCAGATTGCACCATCCTGGGAACGATTGCAAATGCTTTCAAGAATAAGGTCATAATTAAAAATAACCTGAACAAATAGAGAAATGGTCTAAGGGAAATAGGATGAACTTCAATAAGAACAAATGCAAAGTACTCCACTTAGGAAGGAACAATCAGTTGCATACATACAAAATGAAAATAATGACCTGGGATGGAATACTGTGTAAAGGGATCTGTGGATTTTAGTGGACCACAAGATAAGTATGAAGCAACTGTGTAACACTGTTCCAAAAAAAGCAAACATCATTCTGGTATGTATTACTGGAGTGTTGAAAGCAAGACGTGAGAAGAAATTATTCTGCTCTACTTTCTGCTGATTAGGCTTCAACTGAAGTATTGTATCCATTTCTGGGGGCCACATTTCAGAAAAGATGTGGACAAATTTGGAGAAAGGTCATGTTTTCTAGACCTTTAATTATTTTGTTGTTGTTCTCTGCACTATCGGGGAAGACTGAAAGAATTAGGTTGGTTTAATCTAGAAAAGAGAACATTGAGTGAGGACATAAACTTTTAGATACTTGAAAATGGTTGTTACAAGGAGAAGAAGAAAAATTATTCACTCTGTTTGTAGGACAAAAAGCAATGGGCTTAAATTTTAGCAAATGAGGCTTAGATTAGACATTAGGGAAAACTTCCTCATTGTAAGGGAGGTTAAACACTGAAATAAATTGCCTACAGAGGTTGTGGAATCTCCACCATTGGAAATGTTATTTAAGAGCAGGTTAGACAGACATCTGTCAGGAATGGTGTGACAGGTATTAAAGGTGCGATCACCCCCTCCCACCCGGAAGGGGGGTTCAGCGGACCCACCGCCTGACTTAAGTCTGGTTCTTGGGTCCCCTGCCCTTGGGACAGGTCCTCGGGTGCAATCTCCCCCTCCCAGATCAGGTGGGGAATGGGGGTTCAGCAAACCCGAGAGTCCCCCTATGAAGGTGTTGAGTATGGTCCACTGCCCTGAAGTCTAGCCTGTACCCTGGACGGGGTCCAGAAAAAGTGTGTAGTAGCTGGGTTGGGTTTCCGGCTTACTGGCATGGCCGTAAACCCCTGGGATAAAAGCAGGTGAGGGAAGGGGGACCTGGGCCTGCCCTCTCCACCGGGTCCCAGCTCAGGGCTCTAAGTGCAGGGTGCGATGCTCCCCTTGCACGACGGACAGGAGTTAATCCTGAAACTCGTCCGTCTCTGGGCACCAGAGGCGTGCTGCCCTGGGCTGCTTCCTATCCCCCTCACGGGTAGTCTGGCCTGGGAAACCGCCGGGGGGCCTTACCCCTGCTTGATCCACCTCCGGTCCTCCTTGGTGCTCCGGTGGCCCACGGGTCCCACTCCGGTTCCACTAGCTTGGGGGCAAGTCTTCCCTCCTTCAGACAGGATGGGGCTGCCTCCTCCATGAGTGCCCCTGCTGCCTCTGGCCTGGCCGCTTTTCAAATGGCCCCGGGGACTGACGCCGACCATCGGTGCCCCGCGCTGTCCCGCTCCGGGACGTCGGATGGGACGTCAGGCTGAGAGTCAGGAGTCTCGCCCACTGAGCCTCCCTGCACTCGCCTGCCTGTGCACTCCCCCGGAGTCCCACTGGGGAGAGTTGGCATGACTTGGCCCTGCCTCCCACATGGCAGGGCCGCGCCGCTCCTCCACCTGACCCCCGTCTCACTGAACTGGAGGCCAGGATTACCCCGACCAGCCGTGGTGCCGGCTCACCTTCCCCGCTGTGGGGCAGGGCCTCCCCCTCGGCAGTGCAGACCCCCACAGGTCTGCCACAGATGGTCTAGCTCAGTGGTCTCCAACCTTTTTACACCCAAGATCACTTTTTCAAGGACAGAACAAGCCAAGATCTATGGCCCCACCTCTTCCTTGAAGCCCTACCCTCTCTATTCTCCTCTCCATCACTTGCTATCCCCAACCCTTATACTGCTGCTTTTTTCCCCCCAAATTCTTCTGTAGGAAGAGGTGTTTACAACATTTGGCCTGTCTAGACTGGACCAAATGTCAGAAAAACCCCTTCTTTTGAAAGCCCCCTTATTCCTTGTGGAAAGAGGAATATAGCGGTGACCGAAAGATCATGTTTGCTCTTCCACTAAAAGAAGCGGAAGAACAAACGCATCCCTGGATGCAGAAGAGTTTTTCTGGGATATCTTCAGAATCCTGAAAAACTCCTGCAGGCTAGCCATAACTTCGCTAGGTTGAGACAGGATGTGTAGGCTCTGGGGTGGGAATGAGGGATTTGGGTGTGGGAAGGGGCGAGAGGTGCAAGCTCTGGGAGGAAATCTGGATGCAGGAGGAGGTGAAGAAGGGGATGCTGGCTTGGGGAGGTGGCTCCAGGCCTGGCAGTGTTGGGGTCTGATGGAGGGTTGGGGTAGTAAGCAAGCCACAGGCTTGTGGATTTGAGGGTGCAGGAATTTGCACCCCCACCAAGCTTCACTAATATGGCCCCAACTGTGTTGGTGGGAACAGGGGACATGGTACTGAGGAAGGGTGCTA
>JANRFK010001234.1:65052255-65064406 GCA_030068395.1 Apalone spinifera
GTTGCTCTTTTCTGGACCTTCTCCAATTTCTTCACATCTTTCTTGAAATGTGGTCCCCAGAACTGGACACAGTGCTCCAGTTGAGGCCTAATCAATGCAGAGTGGAAGAATGACTTCTCATGTCTTGCTCACAACACTCCTGTTAATGCATCCCAGAATCATGTTTGCTTTTTTTGCAACAGGGTCACACTGTTGACTCATATTTAACTTGTGGTCCACTGTGACCCCTAAATCCCTTTCAGCAGTATTCCTTCCTAGACAGTTGTTTCCCATTATATATGTGGGAAACTGATTGTTCCTTTCTAAATGGAGTACTTTGCATTTGTTCTTATGAACCTTCATCCTATTTACCTCAGACCATTTCTCCAGTTTGTCCAGATCATTTTGAATTATGACCATCCTCTAAAGCAGTTGCAACCCCTCCCAGCTTAGTATCATCTGCAAACTTAATAAGCTGTTTTCTGTCACTATGCTGGCTTCTGTCACTTTGTCCTAAATCTTTGCAGTTAAAGGTTGGGTCATTGTGATTAGAGACTCCAAGAAAATAATACAGGCTTGGGCTATGACCCAGAAAACACATAAGCTTGTGATTTAACTTTGTGTACAGGCTGACCTCAGTGAAATGACTTAATGGAAAAGTCCCCATTGCATTAAGTTTAACTATCAGTGAAATGTTTAAAGTTCATCATATGCTTAAATGTTGTTTTTGTTTTTTGCTTGCTGACTTAAGGCCTCCTTTTTAAAATTTTATCATTTAGAAACTATATTGATAATCTCACATCTTGATCTCCAGGAGCAAAATCTCTTCAAACAGCACTTATTTATTAAATAGGTCCAATTCTGAATAAGATAAAATCCTTATTTATGAGCCAGTACTTAAATAGCCGAAATACAATAAGTACTTTTCATTAAAAGTTTCTCTTCTGCTAAATATCTTTGGGAATACCAAAGTATGGGGGGAAAAAACCTCTCTGAGTACAAATATTACCCCCAAAAGGGCTACATTGGTGGTAAATAAACTCTAAATATGGATTTGGTTGTTTGTTTTAGGGTTTTTTTTAAACCTATGCAATAAATTTGACCTTCTAAAAATTATAAAGGATCTCATTCAATTTCTGTGAAATGAACAATTCCAATAGGAAATCTTTGCAAGAAGGTATAATAAGCAAAGGTTTTTGAAGCTATATATATATATATATATATATATATATATATATATATATATATATATATATATATATATATATATATATATATATATATATATATATATATATATATATATATATTTACTTTCCTGTCAGAAGTGAACTTGCAAAAATTAAGTCATTTATCTCCTCAAGTAATATACAATTACATCAATTAATTTAGTCCTAAGTCTAGGTTGGAATCTCCATCTTTAGATGTGTTTAAAGCCAAACTTGACACAGCCCTGGCTGGGATTATTTATTTGGGTTGGTTCTGCATCAAGCAGAGGGTTGGACTAGATGACCTCCTTAGATATCTTCTAACCCTAATTTTCTACAATTCTATGGTTTGAGAAAAAGGCTTCTATTGGAATACTTTTTGAGAGCAGGTTTTCTATACTGACAGACTGACTACAATTTCTGCTAAAAGCTGATTATTTCACGATGATCTATTATAGAATTTCCTGCACTTTTCAGTATATTGTACTAAACTTCGTCAGAGACATGATTCCAAAATAGATGAAACACCATTTTTGATGCGATATGGCAATTCTTGTATTCCTAAAAACAATGGTTTGCATACTGGGACGGGGTAACTACCCCACACTCACCCAGCAAGGTTTAATGTGGGCCAGATGGGTCAATTAATCTATTAGGCAGCTGACTAGAGACCCAACTGGGCAGAAATATGTAAAGCCTATAAAGCCCAGTTGCTGAAAGCAGAAAAGGCTGCTGGAAAAAGGCAGACACTCTCCAGAAAAAGGGAGGCATGAGTGAAGACTGCAATCATTTTCTGGGAAGAGGGAGGAAGCTTATGGGAACTGGTATGACTAGGAAGAAAAGGGGAACCATTAAGAAAAAGCCCAAGCATAGAGCAGTGAGTCTAGAGAGAGAAGGCTCAGTCTTCTGATCCTAAGGATCCAGGGCTGGAACCTGGAAAATAGGGTGGGCTTGGGTTCTCCTGCCAGCCATTGAGCAAGTTGTCAGAGACAGTGAGAAGAAAGTTTGAATAGGACTACTGAGGAGCTAAACTTCATTCAGTATGAGGGAATATGGGCATTGACACAGTTAAAGGGCTGAGCCATGAACAGAACACTATGGTTCCTGAGGCCACAAGAAAGGGTGGGAGTGAACAGCATAGACAAAATGATGGTGTGCAAACTGCAAACGGTGAGGTCATCAGCCTCAAACTAATCCCCAGAGTAGTAGGAGGAGAAGCCAGTCCAGTGGTGAGTGTTGCATCCCATGACACATAAGCGATCTCTCTTTCTCATCTGTTGGCAAACTGTTCCGTTATTTTGCTTTTAAAATAGAACATTCCTTTGTTTAATTGTTCTCTGCAGGTGTTGGTAAAACATAAATGAGTTGTAGTTCAGGCCAAACTGTGTCATAGTGATTAATATTCTTTGTAAATGTAGCTTTTTGTTTGTGAACCAACCATTGCTCCCAGTCTTACAAATTTACTCTCCCTGTGAACTGAATTGTATAAAGTATATGTTCATAAGCTATGCAAAACTTTCTATCAATTGTTGATAGAAAATAGGTCAAGTCCTTTTCAATAGTGAACGGTATAAACAAGAGAAACAAACAGACTAAACTACTCCAAACAAAAAAAGGCCACTTCAGCATGATTTAAGGACTATATTGAAATTTATGCTCGGAAAAAACAGAGTATGTGGAACTTAATAAACAAAATTGGTGTGTATGATTTTAGGCTTAATTGGTGGTCCAAAAAAGGTGAACTTTTGGGGTCTGTAAATAGAGATTTTTTTTAGGGGGGAAATAAAGAACAGAACTAAACTTCACCATTATGGCTGCCATATCTTGGGATGCTGAGTTTTTGTCATCCTGACCCTGAGATGTCTTAACCAGATGCCATTGTGATCCATATCCTGCTGAATCACAAATACCACTGGAGATAAAGGGTATCTCTAGACTACATGGCTCTGTCAACGGAGCCATGTAGATGAGTTTACTAGACACAGGAAAATGAAGTGGCGATTTAAATAATTGCCGCTTCATTTACATCAAAATGGCCGCAGTACTGTGCCGATCAGCTGCTTGGCAGCACAGCAGGGCAGTCTGGACGCGCCACGGTCGACAAGGGAAGCCTTTATCGACTGCTCCGGTAAACCTCATTTCACGAGGCATAACGGCGCGGTCGACAAAGGCTTCCCTTGTCAACCGTGGCGCATCCAGAGTGCCCCGCTGTGCCGCCAAATAGTGGATTGGCACAGTGCGGTGGCCATTTTGATGTAAATGAAGTGGTGATTATTTAAATTGCCGCTTCATTTTCCTACGTCTGGAACTCTCTGGTCTGGATGCTGGATCGGAGAGCCCCAGCTCCTGGGAGTGTGAACTGGCTGGGAGCCCCATTTCCTGGGAGCCCAGCTAGTGGGACTGGTGAGCCCAATCCCCGGGGAGCCCTTACTGGGTGGGACAGTAGAGGGACTGGAAAAATCCATCCCTGGGGAGCCCTGGCCAGGCAGGGCAGCCAGCAGCAAAAGTGGGGCAGCCGGCAAGCCCTGTTTCTTGGAATTCCCAAACAGGCGGGCAAGAAGCGTGGCCATGGCAGCTGGGGAGCTTCATCCACCAGTGGGCCTGAGCCCAAGTCCAAGCACTGCAGGCTGGAGCTCAGTGCCATGCTCCATGATTTTTTATTAAAAAAATGCTATGGAAAATATGCAGACCTAATAATAAAGGAAAGACCTTGATATTCTATGGCTGTCCATCTTGTCTGATGATGATGTCACAGCATCTCATGCATTCTGTTGTACCTTTATAGTATGATCTGTGATGAGCAAGATCATGTCACATAAGAACATGCATATTCCCACTGAAGATTTGCCATGACACCTTATCTTTTTTTAATTAATTTTTATTCATGTCTTTCTCAAAGTATTTATAATCTATATTGGTGATTGCTCCCTATTCAGCTTTGTTGTTGGCTGAGTCTTTAAAGTTATCAATATTTATTGCATATGAGTTCAGATTCTGTGTATTGATGCCTTTGAAGTGACTGACTTTCATGTTTTCTGAATTTTAGAATACCATCGAACGCTTTTTTCCCCAGGATTTCACCTGTATATCTAAGCAGATCTTTGATAATCATTGCCTCGGCACCAGTTGTTTCTCCTCTTTCAAGAATGTTGATGACCCTTTCATTATGTCTACACTTTGAGCTGGGGATGGAAATCCCAGCTCATGAACACATTCACACTAGCTCTCATGTGAACTCATACAATGAAAACAGTAGTGTAGCGGTGGTATCACAGGCAGAGGCAGCACAAGCTAGTCACTCCAAACTTGTCTGAACGCATAGATGCTGGAATGAAGTGTGCTCGAGGTCCTATCACGTTGCTGGCTTAAAGTGGTTTCCATTTTATAGAGGGTTTACAGTTTGGTTCATGTCTCTCAGCACACCACTATTAAAATTGTTTCAGTATGCCTTCCTGAATCCCGTGGGTATGGGAGAGAAGTTAGCCAGTGCCATGGCTGCTGCTGTACAGGCTACTCTAATATATTTAATGTGCTAGCTCAAATGAGTACAAGCAAGTCTTTCTCTTGCTCATGGTAGGATTGGAGGAGCAAGGTAACTCTCACAGTCCTGGGTACCCAAGAATTGACACACACCTATATTACAGTCTTTGCAGTTAGACCAATCACTATTACATGATCTACCTTGCAGCTTATGGTCTAGGCAGTTACATTTTCATTATGCCATAATACACTCCACAATTCCAGCATAGGAAAAGTCACAACTTTTTATCTGATTTAAGTAGGCTACTTATTCCTTTAAGTAGGCTTTATCATTGTTGTTTTCCTTTTTATAATAGTTTTATCTATTAATCTTTTCTTGTGGTTTCCATTGCAATGTATAGCCAGGGCTCTGAGATGGTAGCAATAACTTTTCCCTTTCAGGTGCTTAGCTGGTTCTTACTCACATACTCAGGGTCTAACTGACCACCATATGTGGGGTTGAGAAGGAATTTTCCCCATGTCATATTGGGAGGATTACTGTTTTGCTTTGCAGCAGGTGGGTACTCTAAGTATGTCTCATTTAATCATTTCCCTGCCATTGCAGGGGTGCTGGACAAGGAAGCATCAGGCCCTTCATATTCTCTGTCAGTGGCACATAATAATTTATGCAGGAGGTCAGACTAGGTGATCCCTTCTGGCTTTAAACTCTGACTCTGAGGCCTTGTGATCAACTAGTCGATTGTGATTGGCGTGTTGGTGACCACGGCCTTAACCAGTTGATCACGAGGTGTTCCAGGCCCCCCCATTTCCTCCCACCCCCAAGAAGCCCCACTACCTACCTCCAGAGACAATGGAGGTAGTGGCGGCTACCTGCTGGGTGGACAGAAGTCCTGAGCTGCATGTCACTTCTAGGGGTTCTGGATATGTGCTGGCTGCTTCCTTGCCCCAGCTCTGTGGTGTGCTGGGAGCTTACTGGGGGAGTCCCCAGAAGCACGCGCTGGGACTTCCCTTCTCTGCAGGATGGCGGGAGTTGGCCCTGGATGGGGTGCATGCATGGGCTTCCCTGCTCCACAGGAGTGAAGAGTTGGCCCTGGGAGGGGACATGCATGGAGGTTTCCTTGCTCTGCGGGAGGCTCACGCCAACCCCAGAGGAGGCGTGCAATGGGGCTTCCTTCCTCCAGAGGTGGCGTGTGCGTGGGCTTCCCTGCTCCGTGAGAGGGAGGAAGTCGGGCCTGGAGGGGGCACGCGATGGGGGCTTCCCTACTCTGTGGGAGGTGCGTGTCAGCCCCACAGGAGGCGTGCGACAGGGCTTCCCTCCTCTGCAGGGGGCGGGAGGGAGTCCTGGGAGGAGGCGGGTACAGGGAACTCTGTCCCCACTGGCACCCTGTCCCCTGCAGCAGAACTCTGTCCCCTGCCCCTTTCCCCCACTGGCACCTTGTCCCTTGCTGCAGAACCCCATCCCCTGCCTCCTGGTACCCTGTCCCCTGCCCCAGCATACACTAGCATCCTTCCCCAGTACCATGTCCTCTGCTCTCACCAACACAGTTGGGGCCATGTTAGTGAGGCTTGGGGGCTTTTGGAGGAGTTTTTTTTTGCATCTCACTTGTGTGGCCCCAACTGACTTTTTTCTGTGGGTCAGTGACCCCTGACTCAAAACAGGTTCCCCGCCCGTCTCATAAATAAAGACAATGCAGAAATGTTTTGTGTTTGACATAATATTTAAAAATGAAGTCTGGCCAACAAGCCCCCAATTGGGACAAAGCCCCCATCTGGCCACAGCATCCTGCACCCCTCTTTCCTCTAGATCTGAGCCTATCATACACTGGAACCCCTTGCCCTGAGCCCCTCACATACCCCAACCCAAATTCCTGCACCCTCGCATCCACAAGCCTGTGGCTTGCTTACTACCCCAACCCTCCATCTTACCCCAACACTGCCAGGCCTGGAGCCACCTACCCGAGCCAGCATCCCCTTCACCACCTCCTCCTGCATCCAGATTTCCTCCCAGAGCTTGCACCTCTCGCCCCTTCCCACACCCAAATCCCTCCTTCCCACCCCAGAGCCTACACATCCTGTCTCAACCCAGTGAGGGTACAGCTAGACTGCAGGAATTTTTCAGGATTCCAGAGATATCCCAGAAAAACACTTCTGCATCCAGGGATGCATTTGTTCTTCCGCTTTTTTTAGTGGAAGAGCAAACATGCTCTTTCAGTAACCTCTGTATTCCTTTTCCCACGAGGAATAAAGGGGCTTCCAAAAGGAGTTTTTCTGACATTTGGTCCAGTCTTGACAAGTCAAATGTTGGAAAACCTTTTCCTACAGAAGAATTGGGGGGGGGGGGGGGAAAGCAGCAGTATAAGGGTTGGGGATAATGAGTGATGTAGAGGAGGAAAATAGAGAGGATGGGGTGGGGCTTCAAGGAAGAGGTGGGGTGGTAGATCTTGGATTGATCTGTCATTTAAAAAGTGATCTTGGGTGTGAAAAGGTTGGAGACCATTGCTCTAAGGGCATATCTAGATTATATACCTCTTTTGACAGAGGGATGTAAATTAGGCACTTCAAAATTGCAAATGAAGCTGGGATTTGAATTTCCCATGCTTCATTTGCATAATCACATTATGGCATTATTTCGAAAAAGCGCTATTTTGAAAGTAAAACCACGGTCTAGATGGGGTTCTTTCAAAAAGGGAAGGCTTTTTCGAATGATCCTGTAAACCTCAAAAAAACCTAGACTGTGGTTTTACTTTTGAAATAACTCTTTTTTTAGCTAATAATATTCTACCTGCAAAGCACATATGCAATTAAGATTGATATCATATGCAGCCATAAACAAAAGGCTGTGCTCTCAGACATATTTCCTTTTAATAAGTAGTTTAGCTCTTATTTTCTAATATTTCTAGATCACCCATTTAATGTTACTCTTTGCAAAGCTTTCTGGGAATTCTTTAGGATAGTTGTGATAAATGCTTAGGCGTTTATATGCCAGCACTGTTATCTGTACTGGTAACTACTGTTGCTAGCTGAATTATTATTTATGACTTACAAGATAAGGGCATGTCAAAATTGCCTTGGCAAGAATTATTATAAAGTATAATTACATCCTCTGTGGTTGATGTTTCAGTCTATAAATGGTGGAGAACATAGACCATAATTTTCTCACCCAAAGTGTGCCTGACAATTCAGCTGACTAATTGACAAACTACATGATTCAAATGCTATAGATTATCAGTAATAAAAAAAGAAAGATACAATGTGTATACTGAATGTTCATTAATTTATGTAATGTTCATGAAACCTCATCAAAATATGTTTATATCGACAAAGCTCCCTTTTCTTTGTGACACATTATTGTAGTTAAATCATTAATCTTATTTCATGATTGTGTCCCACAGGATGCTGCTTATGCTATCTCATACATGGGTTCCTCAAGGTTTCTTTGGTGATAGTATGTAATTTTAAATTACTTTTTTTCTGATATAAAACAAAAATTAGCAAGCAATGACACAGGCTATTAATCCTTACATGGGCAACACACACAAGATATTTTCTTGTTATTTGGAAAGGAAGATAGGAGACACTTGATAAAATCCGTATCAGGCCACAGCTTTATTATTAGATATCTGGGACTGCCTTGCAAATAAATGTGTACAGTGCAGGCAACTCCATGTTCACTCAAAAACTATATGGTGGCTTCCACCACTCTCCTTCATTTTCCAGACTTTACCATCCATCTGCAATTGTAGGAGGTTTAAAATGTGTCCTATAAAAATGGGGGTTGGTTCCCTGCTGCACCAATGTAGGACCCCCAAGCTCTCTGCACATTCTGTTTCTTTAACGATCACCTTCTTTTTAAGTTCTTTTACCAAGTCATTTATCATCACTGTATATCTTCCCTGTGGAATACCTGCACTGGGCATCTGCCCCCACGCTTACAAAATAAGTTACAAACTAGAGCCTAGCCTCCTTTCTTACTCACTGTAATAAGTCCTCCCTGAAACCTGTTGTGGAGAAGGTGGGAAAGCCCTACTCCACCTAGGCCAATTTGATGAACAGGGAATATTCCTTTCTAGGGCCCCTCAAGGGAGCAATTAGCACAATGCTTATAGCAGGTTCTAATCAAACCTGGTATCCTCCATCTTGGGGTGGAAGAATGGTATGTGCCGCTTTTGCATGGAGAAAGGGCATCTAACACCCAGGTGTGCCCCTTTTAAAACATTCTGCCTGTTAGTTTCCAGGGGATGAGTCAGCATTGCCATGCTGATCCCTACCTATCTTTTCGCAGCAGCCTCTGACCTCCCTCCTTTCCTCTCCTCCTCCCATAAAGCACTTCTTTCTTCCCCCAGCAAGCCTGGACAATTAACAACTGCTTAAGGAATGGTGAGGTCACTCTCTTGGTAGTTATATGATAAAGAATAGAAGAATCTTATCTGAGAACTACACAAAGACGTAACATCCATTTCTCATCCTCTATCCCATTTGGAATGAGCTACAAAAATCAGCATTGATTCATTTGAATGTAGAGATTGTATTTCATTGGTTCTGAGCCCAGATGTTTTAATTAATAGATACATAGAGTCACAGAGTCAGTGATTACAAAGCCAGAGAAGGAGCCATTGAGATCTTCTAATCTCAACCTGTATAACACAGAACATAAAACTTCCCCAGAATAATTCCTAGAACAGATCTCTTACAGAAAGTCCAATCTTAATTTTAAAATTGTCAGTAACAGAATGCACCATGCCCCGGGCAAGTTGTTCCAATTGTTAATTGTACTAACTGTTAAAAATGTATAGCTTATTTTTAGTCTGAATTTGTTTAGTTTCAATTTCCAGTCATCATATTGTTATACCTTCTTCTGAAAATCCCGTTATTACCTATGTACGTACTTATCGAGCAATGGAATGCAGCCCAATTAGCACACAGCTGCTGTCAAGTTGCATGCTAAAGGCTGCTTGGCCCACAGCGTCTGGGGTGTGGGTTGCCCCATTACTGATGCAATGAGGTCCAGTGCTCTGTCTGCCCTGCCATGCCCTGTGTAGGGTGATGGGATCCAGGGTCCTGGCACTCCACAATCCTCTCTGGGGTCACTGATAATAAAGGCTAGATTAATAAAGAGGATTTATCCTATTAGTCTTCCAAAATAAGTTATGACTATTGGTTTTAACATTCCAAATGCACAAAGTATCTCACCACATTTCAGTGATATCAACCAGATCAAAATAATGCTAAGAAATGTCCAATTCAAATACGGCAGGGTCCATTAGTGCAGCGTCAATAAAGATTATTTCTCTTCGTGACTCTTGATTCCTTAATTAATCCATCGTAACATTAATTGTGTTTTGTACTTTAAAATTGTGTGATTATGTTTTGTACTTTAAAAAGTAGCTGTGATTGTAAACTCCCAGCAACTGGTAAGGGGCATAGGGATACATGTAGTAAAACTGCTTATAACTCAATTTTGATATCTCTTTAAAGTTGTGTTTGAGCAATATGGATTTTTCTATGGACTCCTGAGGGAGCTCAAAAGACTTCTGAAATTTACTCAATAACCAAACAGAAGAGCATGTCTGTGACCTTAACTTTAAGCAGACAGAGGCTCAAAAATATGGAACAATCTGAATGGTCAGTTGAATGCACTAGCAATCTAAAATGATCAAAATCTTCCAAAAGACTTTGTCAAGGCTGAAATATGTTTAATCCTGCTTCACTGAATCAGGGTTTAAGTCACTTAATATGACTTCATTGCAACATAACTTTCTCCTATCAAGATTATCACTTTCATTTTGGCAAGTGTGGAATTCATGTGTATAGTTGAAATTTAACAAAGCAGTGCAGGAATTTTGTTTTAGTTTTGTTTGGCCTTCATTTTGTTTTTTTGTGAATAGCTCTGTCATGGCATTTTATACCATTTGTTGGTTATTTACTGCAGCAGAGCCAGAGAAAGGTGCTCACATGATGGACCATATTGTGCCATCTGTTTATAATCAGCACACCCCATTGAGTGGTCAGACATTTGTATCCCTTTCTCATTGAAATGGTGGCTATACAGGAATTTCAGAGGAGAGAGAGAAAGGTTGGCACTGCCATAGGAGTGATTTAAAAAAATATTTAGAATGCCTTATCTAATACAGAGTTCTCCTTGATACAGAGTCTTTTCAACACTAATCCATCTGTAACAACCTAAAACTCTCTGACACAGTCAGTTTTTCAATGAGGTGGTATCATCTCCCTGATTGGGTTTGAAATTACATACCCATTGTTGTAACAGCCAAACATATCTATAATGGGCTAATTTGAATTCAGTTAATATGCCTCTGAAAGATGTTGTGAGTAGGTAAATATGATATTGCTTAAACACATATTGCTTAAAGCCAGAAGGGACCATTGTGATCATCTAGTCTGACCTCCTGTACATTGCGACCACAGAACCTCAACCACACACTACTGTAATAGGCCCCTAAACTTTGGCAAAGTTACTGAGGTCATCAAATCATGGTTTAAAGACTTCACGTTACAGCAAATCCACCATTTACAATAATTTAAACCTGCAAATGACCCATGCCTCATGCTGCAGAGGAAGATGAAAAAAACCCAGGGTCTGTACTAATCTGATTCAAGGAAAATTCTTCCTGACCCCAAATATGGCAATTATTTAGACCTTTGAGTATATGTGCGAGACACAGCACCCAGACACAAAAAAAGAATTTTCTGTAGTAACTCAGAACTCTCTCCATCAGTGTTTTGCACCGGCCCTGGGGTTGGAGATTAGCTACATATCATTGTATGCAGTCATATCATACCATCCCCTACATACAATTATCAAGGTCGGTCTTAGAAACAGTTAGGGTTTGGGGCTTTTGGGTTTGTTTGTTTTTTTAGGGTTTTGGGGGGCATTTTGTTGTTTTTTGCCCCTTCTGGTGCCTGATGAGTAAGTATGACTATGAATAGTCCAAAAAGAATTATAATTGTACTGTTTATTTGCCATTTTCAAAGCTAAAAATCATGTAAGAGACTGAGGGTATGTCTACACAGCAAAGTTATTTTGAAATAAATTTCCTAGCGTCTACACAGCCAAATGGCTATTTCAAAATTAATTCGAAATAGCGGAGTCTTATTTCGAATTTAGTAAATCTCATTCCTGGAGGAATAACGCCAAATTCAAAATAGTTATTTCGAAATAAGTGCTGTGTAGACATGTATATCAAAATAGGGGGCCTCCAGCCTTCCCAGGGTGCCCTGGTGGCCACTCCAACCTCAACCAAGAACACTCCTCTCCCTCCCTGCTCCCCAAAGTCCTTAACGGGGTTGACTCTGGCCACAGTGCTTGTGCCAACTCCAAGCCTGCCAGCTCAGAGCCAGCAGTCACTGCCCCTGACCCACTGACCCCAAAATATGAGCCAGCAAGCCACTGGCAGCCAGTCCTTCACCATTCCCCAGGAGCACTCTGCCAGCTCCCAGGAGCCTGCCAGGGCCCAGAGAAGGTG
>JANRFK010001234.1:65070840-65091492 GCA_030068395.1 Apalone spinifera
CTTCACCGAAAAAGCCATGTCTTAATTACTTTCACTTTCAAAAGCTTTGCTTTTGAAAGTGTGATTGGAAGAAGATATGCAAATTCCACAGTTCCGTGTAGTCTAGCGGGAATTTGCATATCTTCTTTTGACCATCCCCTGTAATCTAGATGAGCCCTTAGTGTGGGAGCAACCTGTAGTCTGATACACAGGTACAAATTATCAGCTTTAGAATTCTATACTTATAAAAGCTGATAATTGTTCACAGCTGAATCACATTCAGAAAAAGGGGCTAAGTTTATGGCATAAATGTTTTGCTACACATAATTTGGTCATGACTAAATGATACACACCAGTTTAGGCCAGGAAGTGAAGAAGACAATAGCTTCACATTGAAAGTGCAGTGAGAATTCAGATTAATTTTATATGCTTTTATAATGAACAAAGGCTCTTAAGGATGGACATATTTGAAGTTCACATTGGCTAATCTAGGAAAATGGAGTTTGAAGTGTCAAAAAAGGGATTCTTACCCCTCAAGTAAAGGATTGCTTTGGTGCTAGATTCATTTAACAATCTAAACCTAGTAGCAAAGAAAATATCTGGCATGCTTGTATATTTTCACACCATTATTTTGTACTCTTTGTTTTTTCTTACAGACCTTTACCTTACCCTGTGTCTGTTTTATCTGTTTAAATTGTAAACTATTTAGGGCAGAAACTTCCTTTACTCTGTGTCTGTATAGTGCCTAGCACAATGGTGTCCTACTCACTATGGTAATGCAAATAATCAGAATGGTAATAATACATTAGCAGCTTGCTCTCAAACTCGAATGGTGTGTCTGAGCGTGTCTGACAGGGTTCAGTATTAGATCCCATACTATTAAATATCTTTACTAATGACTTTGCTAATGGAGTAGAGAATAAGCTTATAAAATTTGAAAATGACACTGAGCTGGGAGGGACTGCAAGCACTTTGGAGGACAGAATTAGAATTCAAAATGTCCTTGATAAACCGAGGAATTTCTCTGAAATAAACAAGTTGAAATTCAATAAAGAGAAGAGCAAAATAGTTCACTTGGGAAGAAAAATATCACATTACAACTGGCCATTTTTGGACACTGTGCTTCAAAGAAGATGTTGACAAACTGAAGAGGATTTTTAAGGGAGAGTGTAGTGGGGCACTATTTTGAACACTGACCTGGAGGTGAAGGAGCCCCTCCAGGAGCCATTTTGGACAGAGACTAACCCCTCCCAGTTACCTGACCAGAAGCCTAGGAGTATAAAAGCCCAGCCCGAGAGCTCAGTCAGAGCCCAGCCTCCAGAGGAACCAGAGGTCTGCCCAGTGCTCCCCAATTGGGAGGCTGACGTTTGGCCAAGACCACCAGCTGACTCAGAGGACCGGCCCAAATGCCTGCACCAGCCTGCACCTGAGGCCTGGCTGGGACCGCCGGACCTGCAAGCAACCAAGGACTGGCCTGGACCACCTGGACCTGACCTTGAACCCCCAAGAGACCAGCCTGATGCCCAGGTATGCACTGAGGGGAAGAAGGGAAGTGGCACAGGGAATATTGATGAGTTATATGCCCAGAATCAGTGTGTTTTGGGCTGGAGCCCCGCTGACCCCCAGCAGACTGTGCTGCTGCTGGCCCTGGGCTGGGACGCAGTGGAGTGGGTGGACCTGCATCCCCCCTGCCACCACTTACCGTGTGGCAGTTTGCTCCTCTCCGCCACCTCGAACTGCCTGCACCTCTCCTGAGCAAGAAGACAAACTATTGGCTACTGGTTACCTGTGTTTATTTGCTGCCCCACCTGGAACCAGGCCTGGGCCACTGAACTAACTGTGTTGATTTGCTGCCCCACCCAGAACCAAGGCCGGGGATTCTGAACTGGATTTGGTTGTGGCCCAGCCCTGAAATGGCCAGGAGCCTGAACTGACTGTGTATATTTGCTGCCCAGCCTGAACCAAGGCCAAGGCTCCTAGGCTAAACTGAAAGTTTGTCTGTTGCCCTGCCCTGCCTTAGGGCCTGGGCTCCCTGAAATAACTGTTTGGTTGCTGCCCACCCTGAACCAAGGCCGGAAATTCTGGACTAACTCTGTTGTTTTGCTGACCCACCCGACCTAGGGCCAGGGCTCTCTATGAAGTAACTGCTTTTGCTTGCTGCTCTGCCCTGCATCAGGACCTTCTGAACTGTTTGCAGCCCGCCCTGTAACAAGGCCAGGGCTTCTGAACTGTTTGCCTGTTGTCCTCCCTGAAGCAAGTCCGGGCTCTGAACAATTTGCCTCTCGCCCCACCCTGAACCAAGGCCAGGGCTACTGGACTACCAATTGGCCTATCTTTTTTGTCGCTGCCCAACAACTGGGCCTGGACTATAGAACTGGGAGTTTGTTTTAGTTCTTGCTGTAGTGGGGTGGAGCGGCCGCCCACTGACCTGGAGGCAGAGGAGCCCCTCCAAGAAGCCTAACCAGCTACAGAGAGAGAAACAAAAATTATAGCAAGTACAGCAAAATTGACAGATGAAGAAAAGTTTTTTAAAAACCTGGACATGTTTAGTCCTGAGGAAGAAAGAGAAGGAGAGATCAGATAACAGCATTCAAATATGCTGTTATAAAGAGAACAATGATCAATTCTTTTCTATATGTAGGGAAGGTAGAACACAAAGTAATTGACTTAATCTGCAGCAGAAGAGATCACTAGATCATTTGGAAAAACTTTCTAACTGTAAGAATAGTTAAATACTGGAAGAGCTTACTAAAGAAGGTTTTGAAATCCTGTCACTGGAGATTTTAAAGAACAGGTTAGATGATAAACAGTCAGGGATAGTTCAGGTTTACTTAGTCCTGCCTTACTTAGTCCCTTAGTGTCTGGGATGAACTACAATATCTTCCAGTGTCTGTGTTTATACCGTGGGATCCAATTCTCAGTCTGTTCGTGGATATTACTACAATGACTGTTTTGCTTATTTCTTTTGCATACACGACTGAGCACTAACATTAGTGATTACAATTGTGCTAATGGAAACTTTCAGATAAAGTAGATGTTCTAAATGATCGTCTATATGGTAAACAGAAAACCTATCTTTTAGACCCAGGGCTCTGTTTAGCAAAAAATAACCTCTGTGCAGCCATGAAAGCTGCACCCTATTCTAAAAGGATAATTCTTAATTGGAATTCTTTGCCATAGACTTGCAGCACATGGGAAAGTTGTTTGCCAAGACCTGAATACGCTGACACAATCAGTGCAATAGAAGATACCATTTTGTAAAATGGGATTACAAAAGGGAGTAATTAAGATCCAGAAGCAAGACATTGACAGGTCAGTCATTGTTAGCTACAGTAGTCTCCTAGATTATTAAAAATAACTACTTTGGCACCTTCAGATTCATAGAATCATAGGGTTGGAAGAGACCTCAGGAGGTCATCAAGTACGGTCCCCTGCCAAAAGCAGGACCAGCCCTAACTAAATCATCCCAGCCAGGACTTTGTCAAGCTAGGACATTAAAACCTCTAGTAATGGAGATTATACTACCTGCCTACAGGAGCGGCCGAAGGCCGGCTGCGGCAGCTGACGCCCCAGGCGGAACGCGCAATCGGCGCCACTGCCTGCAGTGCCGTCAATGGACTGACGTCATCATCGGGTGCCCTGGGCGGCGCCCTAGGCGGCCAAGTCCACCTATAGCCACGGGCCGCCCCTGCCTGCCTAGATAACCCATTCCAGTGCTGCACCACCCTCACAATAAAATAATTGTTCCCAATACCCAACCTAGACCTCCCCCACTGTAACTTGAGACCATTGCTCTGCATTCTGTCACCTGTCACTACTAAGAACAGCCTCTCTCTATTCTCTTTGGAACCCCCTTCAGGTAGTTAAAGGCTGCTATCAAAATATTAAGATTAGATGGGACTGTCCTATTAAGCATGTGGCCCCCCCGACCTAAAAATTCTCATCTTTCTTTATAATTCAAGGTAAAACGAACAAAGGAAATTTCCTTACACACTAATTGTTTTACTGTGACACATATATTAGTGCTGCCATGCTAGAGTCCTGATTGTCTGTTGCAGCCTGAAAACTTATCTCTAAGGTGCTGCATAGGCCTTCCTAAGAGTCTCCTGAGTCCAACAGAGAGACTTTCTCATGATGCCTTTCCAGGACTGGCAATCATGAGAGGGCTCTTGAGTTCTTTAAGTTCCGTCTGTCACCTGGTAAGATTTCAATTTATACTCTCCAGGAAGAACTGTACTAAATACAGAAATTTTTCTTCAGTTAACTGCCTTTTGCCTCATTGACAGAATTAAAATTACTCTTAGAGCTAAGTGAATAACAGTGAAAAATCCTTGAATATCAATTCATATTTGAAATAAATTTTTTGCAAATTGTGTAAATTGACTGTATGTAACCTAAATTGTCTGGGTGAAGGACACAAGTTACACTATTAAATGAAAATTATACATTTAATTTTAATAATCATATTTCCAATGATTTACAGGGCAAGAAATAATTGGAGAAATTAGAAATCTTAAGTATCTTTTCCATCTTTAATTTCTGATTTGTTCAAAGCCATATTGTGGTTGGTTTATTAGGCCTTGCCCTTACTGATTACATACCTGAGAACTAATTCCTAATAGTGAGCAGTTGGGACCTCATCACTAAAGCAGAGATGCAAAATTCCATTGTAAATTGTATCCAATAACTCACTCATGCTAGTAGTTCCTTTTGTTCAATGAGACCATAATCATTAGATAAGTTACTCATCTTCATGTCTGTTTGCAGCATCAAATAAATATCCATGAAAAATACAGAAAATAAAGGGAATGGGTTATGCTGGATTTTTGTGCATATAAATGCATCACATTTACTTTTAGAAGCTATTGTTAAATTTAAAAAATATATTGATTTTTCTCTTTAATTTTATTGTAATATAGAGTAAAATTCTTCAGCTCTCTAACTGCTGCCATTTTGTATAAATATTGTTAAATTAATCCTAGCTCAAAAGGGAGAAACATTTCAGCGTTCTAAGAATATGCAAATCTATTATATTTTAGAAGTTCACAAATATGGTAACATGTAACAGAAATATTTATGAATCATTATCCTTTTGATTTGGATGATGAGATAGGATTGTCTTTTTTGTTCTGTGTCTGAACAGCGCCTAGAAGAATTGGTTTATGGGCTGTGACTAAAGATCCTAAGTATTACCACAATGCAAATTAATAATAAATTAGTACAATGGATTTTTTGTGGTTTGTGTGTGGGGAGGGGGCGGTTGCTATTTCAGGGTTTCAAAAACTCCATCAGCTGAGCACATTTATCCAGTTGTAATGCTTCAAACTACAGTGGTGAACCAATACCGCCCAGAACATACATATTATTTGCCTAAAAATAAACATTTTTTTTAAACCTTCTTTTGAGAAAATGAAATACAGGTTGACCCCATCTAGTCTGGCAACATCAGTGGCCTGGCATGATTTTATTTATTGGATGTCCATTTATCATGGGTGTAGCCAAGTTTCCGATGGTGCTAAAGTTGGTTTAAAACCACCAGTCCTCGCTCTCAGTGTTCTGTGCTATTATTTAGCTCTAAATTACTCCTGAACGTCTTCTAAGAGCCCAGTTAAGCAGTGGAAGTGTTGACAATGCTGCTAGACAATACTGACTTCCTGTGGTTCAGCAAATTCTCTGGTTCAGCACTGGTCAGGTTCCAAGGGTGTTGGACTAAAGCAGTTTAACCAGTATTCTTATTGTAGATCTGCTGGGATAAAGGGTACTCCAGAGTCAGGGGAGAGGGTGTTATATTCTCTTGGATTTTGCCTCATTAAGACACTTACAGTATATTTAGCTGTATAACTGTTATGCCTTTGTTTTCTTCACACTGATCTTTTTAATCTATTTTCTAAAGATTGTCTTGATTGTAGAGAGAAGCAGCTATTTTTAATTTAGCGATGTCAGACTTAAAACAAGTATTTTTGAGCTCTCTCATGGAGATTTTACTTATCTTGTTTTCTTCATCTAAAATAAACATCATTACGAGAGAATAATATCTGTTTGTGTAAGGGAAACTAAGAAAGATATAATATGCTCTATTGAATTCCATCCTATTCCAACTATACTGTGAAGGAAATCTTTCCTCTGCATATTTTAATCACCTTTTACATTGAGATTATTTGTAAATGGTTTGTGAAGGATTAATAATTAATGGATTTTATAAAGATGTCAGTAGTATGTGCAATTAATGGTTATAAGCACCGGTGCTTGATTCCCACTGGAATACTCCAGGATGCCTTTCTGGGTTGTGGGGGTTTTTTTGTTTTGTTTTTTGTTTAGGAGCCAGAATGGTATCTTCTGCCACCTCCAGTACTTCCTTTCTGGCACTGCTCATGCTTGGCACTCACACATTGTTATAGCTTTCAGCAAATTACCATGTTGCTTATTAGCCAAATTCTAGACAGTTATGTAACCTCTCCTGTTCGCTAGCCCAGTGTGAGGTTTTCAGCATAGGGGAAGCCTTGTGGGAGGCTACACTTGAGGCTGCTTGGTGTGCTCTGCGTTGTGTGTGTATGCACCTCAGATCACACCCACTCAGACAAACCACCAGGAACAGGCTTTATTCTGTAAAAAAACATAAAACAGAATCACAGTTCAGCAGCCCCTCCTCTCAGCATGCAACCTGTGTGCTGCTTCTAGCACAGTCCCTGCTGAGACCCTGAGACTCTGTGCAGAGGTTACAGCATACAACCCCTTACAACATGTTCCAACTAGGGTTGCCAGATGGTTGAAACAAAAATACCGAACACCCCCCTGGCCCCTCCCCCCAAAAAACAGGAAAAAATTCTGTTGAAGGGGGAAAAAAAGGAAGGGGTGAGACTAAAGTTGTTGAGGGGGGAAAAAAAGGACTCCAGGACTTAAGCCAAAAATAAATAAATAAATAATTAAAATAGCATTAAAACAGCATGTCCCCTTTAAGAGTGAGTGCAGGGATAGGAACAGGGAAGCGGTTGAGCACTAAGACCCAGGAGAATGCATTGCTTCCCCCAGGTCTTTTGGCCAGCAGCAATTCTGTGCCGGCAGCCTTGGGGAACCAGGTAAGCATGGGAGCTGGGTTCGGGAGAGCTGGGGGTGTTGGGTGCCAGGGGGGAGGCTGGGCGCTGAGTGTTTGTAGGGTTGCCAGGTGCCCAGCATTTTCACCTTCAGGACAGGGAAAAATTGAGAAAATACTGGACATTTTAGGTATCCGGTATTCTCTGAATTTTTTACCGGACAGGAGCCGAAAGTACAAGACTGTCCGGGTGAATACCAGACACCTGGCAACCCTAGCAGCAGAGCCTGCTCTGCAAAGCAGCTGCCTGCTACCCAAAGCAGAGAGGCAGACCCTAGGGCAACACAATGGCAGGGTGGAGGGTGGGGTGACCATGAGTAGGAAGGTAACTTCCCCATAGCCAAGTCTTTGGGTGTCATAGTGGAAAGAAGCGGGAATTCCACCCCACTCAGTTTTGTCTGAGAGCCCATGGAAAGCACCTAAACAACCACAAAGCATCTGTAGGCTTCTGTCCTGGACTACGGCTCCACACCCTGCTTGAACAGCACTCAGGGACAGGGCTTCTCCTTCTCCTCCCCAAGGCATCACTCCTAGGCTAGAAGCAACCAGCTGAAGGCTCCTGGCCCCCGATCACACCATGCCTCCCAGCTACTCCACCCGCCCTCTGCCAAGCTTCTGCTCAATCACAGGCTCCCAGCCCCCAATCATGCCCCACCTCCCAGCTACTCCCCCCCGCCCCCACCAGGCTTCTGATGTGATCAGAGGCTCCCAGCAGCGATCGCAGCCCCGCCTCCCAGCCTAGGAGTCCAGCTGGGAGGCGGGGCCGCAATCGCTGCTGGAAGCCTCTGGTCACGTCAGAAGCCTGGCAGGGGTGGGGGCGGGGGTTGGTTAGGAGTCCCAGCCACTCCTCCCGCCCACATCAGGCTTCCATCCAGTGCCCAGCCGGAAAAATAGGAGAATACCGGATACTGCTCGTGTCGGATATTGTCTGATTTTTTTTTTTTACCGGGGAGAAGGCGCAAATAACGGACTGTCTGGTAGGATACTGGACACCTGGCAACCCTAGTTCCAACTCCCACAATAACTAAGTCCAGGTTCTCCCTTTGTGTCACTTAAATTCCTCTCATGGTGCTCTATAGCCCTTTCTGGTCCTACTTGTAAAAAAACATAAATCACAGTTCAGCAGCCCCTCCTCTCAGCATGCAGCCTGTGTGCTGCTTCTATCACAGTCCCTGCTGAGACCCTGCTGTGGGCAGATGGCACATCCTGGCAGGAACCCGGAAGTTCTCCCAACATGCTGCAGTTTGTAGTCCACAACCTGTAGTTCCCACGGCTACTGCTGAAACACACTGGACCTTGGGCTACAGTTATAAAACAAGATAACAAGTGTGGATAACAATCTACAATTATAGATGTTTTAGTAAAATAATTAATCACTTGTATAAGGCTGAATGCATGCTTCACTATTTATAAATGTACTTTTACTATAAAAGGATTACTATGCTTTCATTACTGTTGCATGCACACACACAAAAATAAGAACTGTTATGATTTTAATTAGATGTGTGCCATCACCATAACAATCCTTCTCTATGGTCCTTCTCTGTTTAGCAAAGTGCAATATACCATTGTGTAAAAATTATTAGCTTGCCAATGGGAAATTATGGACCATGGAAGTAGAATTGAGCCCAAATAATTTTAGCTTATTAAATACTTCAGCTGAAATGATTTTCTAGTGTGATAATTTTCAGTTAGTCATAAAAATCAACATCTGCTTTTATTGTGTTACTTCTAAGTACCTGCAGAAAATACTGTGGTTGCATATTTGTGACTTGCTTTTTCATCCTTCTCCAAACATGTTCTGACAGGTTACTCCATTTTTCTTCATTTGATTTTTATAAGGTGCTTGAAAATATTCTCTCCCCTACTGATTCTTGACATTCTCCTTTTGATGAGAAGTGATTTTCATTTGAGTTCTATACAAAACACAGACTAAAAGGAAGATACCCTTGAACAAAAATAGCTATCAGCATGTATCCAGCCATACTCACACAGCTAAACTTCATTCTTTGAAGAGCAGAAGAAACTTGAAAGCCACAGATATAGTGTATATTTGATAATCGAGGCAAGGAACATGTTGGTATCTATTTAATTATTATAAAATGGTATCTATTTAATTATTAGTCTCTAGAGATATAAAGATTAGATTATATAAGTGTTTAATCCACACATTTTTTCCAAATGCATCTACCTTTCTTCCAGGGTTGTTTTTGTTTGTTTTGTTTTTTTTAAAGAAAGCAACTCTAAGATCTGAATTTGGGCTAAAATATATAGCAGTCAGAGTATTACTGTACTTTTTGCTGTAGGCAATTCTGGCATATAGATGGGCATTGAGGGTTTTGCAGGCACTTTAAAGTTTTGTTTGCTTGTTTGGTCCTTTTATGTGCCTTCCTGAAAATTGGCTATATAATGCTAAATACCATTTTAAATAGATTTAATTTTCTCAACACTTGATCTGGAATTTATTTATGATTCAGTCGTCTTGTATAGAACAGCACAGAGCCCTCTCATAAATCTGTGTCTGTGTCACTGTGCATAAATGTCAGAAGTATTGTTCTTTAGAAAATCCTCATATGGTTCATACCAGCAATTAATCCTGCCTAATGTGGTCATTTAAATGTGAAAGAACAGCAATATTGTCTGTTGTTAGTGGGGAAAATGCACTCATTGTTAAGGGGGGAAAAAAACCTTATCCCTGTGCAAACATTGTCCTTCAACTTCTGTGTAAAAAAAAAAATCAGACATAGTTTAGATTGGATAAAACCTGAAGAGAAAGAGAAGAATTCAGACAAGCACTACTTGTCTGAATAATTCTCATCTATCTTCCAACACAGACGCAGCCCTGACATTGGCATTCATAAGAGGCCACCCTTCATGCTTGACAGATGCAGTATCATTTTGGAATCACACAAAATGGGGTCATCCACAGTGCCACCATGTATAAATACTCTTTTGGATCTTTTAAAAAGTCTTTAAGATATACTTTTCTTCTGTAAGTTATACGAATTAATGCCTTCCTTAGTAATATGCAATGAAATAGAAATGTGACCATAATCTAAACACATTCTGTTCAGTTTCTTGTAGCCCATCCGTCATTCTGGTATTTGAGCACTTTCATTCTGGCAATGCAAAAAAGAGTGACAACATCTATGGTCCTTGTGATGTAGGGGAGAGGTGGAATATTAGAGGCAAGGATTTCGAAAGATGGCATTTCCATGTTGTTTTATTTTGGGAGACACCTAGTGGTAATTGTAGAAAAAGAGGATTGAGCCTTGAGAGCATTTTATATTAAACTTGTTTAGTAGGGTGAGTTCTAAATCAGTCTTGGCTGTTTAGAGAGAATAAAAGACATGATAACTTGCAGAAAGCAAGAACAGGAGGAAGGATGGAGAACCACACCAGCCCCACGAAAAAGGCAAGTCTATATGATTAGAGACTCCCTGCTGAAAAGAACAGACAGGGCTGTCACAAGTGTTGATCCAGAGAACAGAAGGATGTGCAGTCTGCTGCAAGTGAAGATGCGGAATATTAACCTGAGGCTGAAGAATGTCCTAATAATATGAGAAAAGAATTCACCAGTTGTCCTTTAGTGTGAGAACAAATTGTGCAACTAGAATCTCCATATCAATGGAAACTATACTACACTGGGTAAGATGCTCAAGGAAATGGAAGCTCAGGTGATCTTTGGCAGGATTCCACCTATCCCTAGAGGAGAAGAATGAAGGCAAGAAAAGATTATGATGATCAACAGATGGTTCAGGCAATGGTGCTATAAGGAGGGATTTTAGATGTTTGACCACTGGGAGACATTCATGCACAGAGACCAGTTCTCATAGGATAGACTCTGCCTGAGCAGGGAGTGAAATAGACATGTGGGATAGAGGCTGTCACATCTCATTAAAATAGTTTTAAACTAGAAACTTAGGGGAGATGGTTGAGAGATGCTCATGTAATCTCCATGCCTGATTTTAACATGGAGAGAGGGAAAAACTATGTAGAAGTGGAAACAACCATGGAGAGGGATTACAGTGAGTAGGAGAATGGACATTAAGAGGAAACAATGAGTAGTCCTGGTGCACTTGAGAGTCTAACAAAATATATAGTATCACGAGCTTTCATGAGTAAAATCCATTTCATTACTACAGATTGAACCTCTCTGGACCAGAAATATCCATTCTCTGGAATGATTTTTATTAGCTAGATGTCCATTTATCATGGGCGTGGCCAAGTTTCCTGCAGTCCAATAAAGTGTATTTACAGCCACCTGTCCTAGGATTTGGTCATTCTTCTACAAGTATCACCTACCTGACTGTTAATGCTGATAAAAATGAAGTTACCTTTCCTCTTAAGTCTCAGAGATGTAGCCATGTCAGTCCGTAATTTTAAAAACAATGAGTAGTTCTGTGGCACCTTAGAGGCTAACAAAAATATGGACATGTTGAACCTCTCTAGTTGGAATCCTCAGGACCTGACCAGTTCCGAACAAGAGAATTTTCCGGACCATGGGAGGTCAATATTGTCTAGCAGCATTACCAATACTTCAATGAATATTGGGCCATTAGGGGACATTTAAGGGTAAACTAGAGCTAAATAACATCACAGAACTCTGAGATTCAGGACTGATGGCTGTAAACAAAGTTTATGGGACTGCAAGAAACTTGGCCACACCCATGAAAAATGAACATCTGTCTAACTAAAATCATGCTGGACCACAGATGTGGCACTCTCTGGTCCAGCAACACTAGCAGTAGTTTAAAATAAATGGTCAGATAATATTATTTCATTAACCCACTGGATCATAATCTAATCCATTTAGGGGTACAATTTCCTACCCATGTGGTTCTGTGTGCATTCATTTCCATGGCATTTTCAGAAAAGTGTATTTGCAAATAATCTCTGTTCCTTTTACAAGTGGCATATTCCTCACAGCCAATACAAAGGTCAAATTGGAATAACTGTGATAATATTTAACTACTAATAGCATAAAGCAAGAGAAAACAGCTTACAATTATTTGTGACATTGAGCCAAATTCATTCTTGTTCCAACTCTATTGACGTTAGTAGAATGGAAACAGGAATGAATTTGGTCCATTGTTTTCTTTGTGACTTGCTAGAGGCAATTTTTTAAAAACCATGTAAAAAGAATGTCTGCAGGTATATTTCACCTTAGGCTAGAATAATAACTGTCAGACTAAATATAATAATGGATTATGTTTGAGTTAGCTAGCATAATCATTTCTTTTACCAGCATGTTTATTATTTGCAAGTCAGGAAATCTTTTTTTCGTGAATGTTAGTCTCTCTATTTAGCTAACAATTTTCTGTACTGCCCATCACTGCAGCATCTAAGCACTTACTAAAGACCTTTGTATAGGCATATCTACACTTCTCACTTCCTTGGAAGAGGAGTCTCAGTTTGGGTATGATCAAAATCTTTGATCCCAAAATAGCATTCTGGGTGTCTTAACAGCACAACCATTATTTCGAAATACATTCAAAATAAAGGGCTTCTTATTCCGGCTTCCTGTAAACCTCGTTGCACAAGGATTAAGGAAGATGCCAGTATAGTGATTTATTTTGAAATTAGCACTGTGTAGACAGTGCCAAATTTCAAAATAAGCTATGCAATTTGTGTAGCTCAAATTGCATAGCTTATTTTGAGGTACATGCTACTGTGTAGACATACCCTTAGAAATATAAGGCTAAGATTTTCATAGGAGCCTATGGGAGTGAAATCTTCCATTGAAATCAGTGGGAATGAGACATGTGAAGATCCCTCTAGATACTTATCTGAATTGATAGACACCTAAACAACTTTAATAGAAATGTTGGAAATCCCAGTTCAGAGAAATGATACTTTTTTTACTTGTCTGTTGGTCAAAATATTAATGTTCCTTAAATATTCTTTCATCGGTTTATTTTATATTTTAGAAGGACCTACCATGACAGTCTAACACAATAACATCTCTGAAAAGAGACTTTATGAGATGCTATACCAGTCTGTGGCATATGTCACATAAAAAGTCATATGTGGGGCCTGCAGCTCAGCAGGCTAGGATGGAAGTTTCCATCCCTGGAGTATACAACTTAGGGACCCTATAAGCGCAAACAGCAGCTGGGATTTATCAGCTTTAACCCATGCCTTGAGCTGGGACTACAAAGCGGTAAACAAGTTTGACCTTGGTCTCAGTTCATAAGAGTGATAAGAATGGCATTGAGCCAGTATGCGCACACCTGGTAAACAACTGTAATATAACTAGTGTAGGGAAATCCTGTGCCTGGTGAGTCTCACCAGGGACCTAGACCTGGGAGGGTGCCCTGGATTCCCCCAGCAGGAGCCACGTCCACTGCAGCCTGGTGCAAGGTGACGGAAACGGGACTCCACGAGTCCCTGGCAGTTCTTAGTAGTCAATGGAAACTGTTCTGTACCCAGAACTTGTAAATCAATAGCCTTATTTTCAAATGCCTATCCATATGATTTCATTCCAGAAACCTATTTTTTTTTATGCTCAAAATTTTTTAATTTTAAGTTTTTTATTTTTAAATTCTCATTTTTGACATGCATTGAGATATTTGTTGATCATGTCTGCATTGTATGGCGTACATGCATTTTCATTTCACAGTGCTTTCTGTGAAGTGTTACAATACCTATTAGAAAAGCACAATAGTATCTGAATGAAGCTATAATTATCTTTTTTTTTTTTTACAAATATATGCCTGAACAATATTTTCAGCTTATGACAAGTCTCATTGTTCCTGGGAATATGAAATGTTATCCCACAGAGTAACATTTTCAGTTAATGATACGATTGGAGCTAGTCAAAAAAGGGGGCAACGAGGAGGGGGATGAAGAGAAACTATGAAAATGTCCATTATGTCTCTTTTATAGGTATTCCAGAGAGAGATCTTTACATATACCTCCAAACTGTATTTGATTTTTTTTCAAAATCTCATTTTTTGCATTTGTTTTTATTTTTCCCCTCCACACCAGTATTTCTCTTTTTATTTCTTATTTTCTTCTTTCCCCCTGTGACAGGTGTGGTTACAGAAGACCCCTTCAGGATGCTTCCCAAGGTGCTGCTTTACTTTCCTTACTGCTCTCTGGGGCTTCTTACTACCCTGTCCCTGCTGGGCCAGCTCTCTGGTCTCCTAGAGCCAAGGCACAGAGCTAAGATCATTGGCCCCCCCAAAGAGCAGTACAGACACTGAAACTCTTCAGGTCCAAGGAAAATGCAGTTTTGGTGCCCAGCTTCCTGGAATACTACCCCCCCAAATGAATAATTTAGGTAAGCCCACTTTAACAATGAAAGGAGAATGTACACACTGAGTTCTCTCCCAGGTAACAATTATTTACACTGGGCTTGACAGTAAATAAAAGTGATTTCATTAAGTACAAGCAGTAGGGTTTAAGTGGTTATAAGTGAGAACAGGCAGAGCAAGTTTAAAATAACAGAAAACACTCAGCTAATTCTAAAACTAAAACTTCAGTACAAACTTATTACAAACTCATCCTAAAACTGTTCTTGTTCCAGCCTTCACAACCAGGGAAGTTCCCGGTCTTTGGATCCTTCACCTGGGCTTGTCATGCCAGCCAAAGTCAAAGACCTGCTAGATCCCTATTGTTTTAAAGATTTCACTTTTGCACGGGAAGTTACCTGGCCAGTCCCTACCAGTTAGGGAGGACACAATGACTTCTTAGGACCAACCACTGATAAGTCTTAAAGTATAAAAGGGGCTGATTACATATGATTGCCCGGACATTGAGGCATCCCAGCATTGGAAATCCCCTTAATACCTTTCATTTACACATTTAAAAAACCATAAACCATTCCATGTCTCTATCTTTGCATAGAAGAATGATACATACATCAAAATAAGATATCGAGACCCACTGGATTAAGACATTAAGATTGATAGGTTACCTGAGGCAATTTGTCCTGAACATCTTTGATTTATGTATATGTGTGTCCATAAGTCCATTTCATAAAGCATTGGGGGAGGGGAAGGTCCATCACACCCACTTTTTCTGTTTTTCCAATCAGAGAGGGAAAAAAACACGTCTAAAAAATCTGAAAACAAACAACTGAAGATACACTCCATTTTTTTAATTTTTGGTTTCATCCTTGTCATGACCATGAGGATTAGCTACCAGCCTGGGGACTAAGGGGTTAACTATGTCCCTGTACCTAGCCATGTAGAATTCAGCCAATAGAAATGCAGATAGGAATTTCAAACTGGGACAAAGGAATTTCTGGTTTTTCCCTCCTTTGTCTCTAAGCCAGTTTGCTCTAGATACTGAGGGAGACAGAATACCTGTTTCTCTCCAAGAAAAAGACTCTTCATAATGTGTAAGTAGGGTACAGTTTTGATAAATCCATTAGGTTTTATTGTTTTCTGTTGTGCGACTTTGGATCTGATGTCTGCGCTGTTAGAAATGGGGTTTCCTCTCTTTTGTAACAAGTTTTGGCCCATGGGAGTCCCCATGAGTATATTAATTGATGACTTTTTCCATCTAGTCATTATGCTTGTAACAGGAGTATTGTTTTGATAATAAAAGTTCTTTCTTTTTTATTAACCTGGTATTGGTTCAGTTCTGTGTCCTGAAAAATCTGTCTGTGGGATCTGCATGCCTCTGACTAGGGAATAGCAGCCACAGACTGCAGCTTATATTTTTCAAGCTCTTTGGGGAAAAGAGCTTGGGGTACCCTGGGGTTGGTTTCAAGTGTCATCTCCTGTTTGTGGGTTCAAAAGCACTTGATGGTGGCAATGGATTTTATTCCCAAAATCTAGGTTAAGATTTTTTGGGGGGGAAGTTTTATACCAAAGCCTGGAAAGATAAGGTTTTAGGGTTGCTTTTGCAGGCCCCCACTTTTGCATTCATTGTGCCAGAATGGGGAATCAGCCTTGACAATCCCAGAAATGGAAAATACACAAAAATGTTTTTGCTTAGAAAGAAGACCATATTTGAAATATAAAAGTAAATTGTCAACCGATCTAAATATAGCCCTGTGAAACAGCATGACACACATTCCATCCACAGCCCTTGTGCCTCAGAGGAGATACTGGGATCAGGGAGTTGTGCATGGCAGATTAGTTACTATACATCATGTTTACTTCTACTGTGTAGCCATCTCTTTCCCTATCTGTAGTTGTGATATGGTTTACGAAGGGGGTTTGTATCTGGTAGACTCCCTTCAGTGGCTGTATGATACTTGTGAAAACTGTGATACTGTTGTTGGGGAAGATGACTGGAAGATAAAGGAAAACCCTGTTTATCATTGGAGATTCTTGTGAATTTTCCTATATAATTCTAAAATCCTAACAACTAGATTCACAAAAGGACTTAGGCAACTCACTGCCCCTTTTGGCACCTAAATTCTGTATTCATTCCCCTCAGATTCACAAAACTCTTGCTCAGCTGCTGATGAACTGAATAGGCTCCTCAACTTGCTCAGGGGCTACATTTTCACCATAGAATGTCCCTCGGTGTCTGTTTCTGTATTTGCTCATGCACACTGCAGCATCATTCTAGGTGTTTAGATATCTAAGCTCTAGAGCTGTGGAATTTGCATATCCTCTTTCGACCATGCCACGTAGTCTAGATACGCCCCTAGATATGCCCTGAGTGTCAGCATCTGTACACCTAAGTTCCTTGGTGAATCTATCCCTGAGGTACTTTTGAAAATTACTATATTTAGTAGCATTACATGTTCTATAAAATATTCCAGGTTAAAGATTTTTATGGAATAAGGGGGTAATTTGTGCTGCTTAATACTTTAGATGAGGGGGAAAAAGCTAAAATTGTGTATTCTCCACACATTAATATTCAATATAATATTTTGAAGATTTAATGTACTACAAGAACAAAGAGAGCAGTTTGACTAAAAATGCTTCTTGATATTTTTAGCTTACATTTTGTAATGAAACAATTGTTTCTTGAACTATCTAGTCTGTGTTTTATGGCCAGCTAACAATAACACCCTCTCATGTGACATTTATGATCTTTGTATATAGTCTGAGTCATATCTGCTTACATAAAAATGAGCTTCAAGAAGTTTTTATACCTATCACAGTTCAGAATCCAACCTGCTAAGGTGAGGGATCCATGTTCTTTTCTCACGTATGCAATAAAAGTAGACAAGGAATGGAGGAAATATATTTATAGTTTCATAATGATTTTACTCAGTTGTAGGTTTGATTATGGTTAAAAGTTCTCTGACCGCTTTGGAGAAATAGCAATTTAAGTTTAATTTGGTGCCAGAACCAGAAGTAGCTTACAGGATTAAATGGGTAGGTGGAAATGGGGAAGACTGTTTGCCTGACTGCCTATAAGTACACAAAGTCAACAGTAACTAGTCTTTGCTGATGGCTACAAAATAAATTAATCTCTTTGCCTGCACTATGGAAATAAGACCACTTTGTGTAGGCTATGAGTTAACACAGAACTGCTTTGGTTTGTTACACAGTTTTAAAGAAAATATTTTACTGGGCACAGTAGCTTAGAAAATCCTGCCTGCCATATCCCAGTGTAGTTGTGACAATATTAAATCTAGTGAACCAGAGCAGCTGCTGTAACAGCAGTGCAGTTACTATGGCAACCTCTAAATCTGGTGCTACAGCAGCACAAAAACTGTCTGCATGTTATACTTCAGATTCTTTTCTCCCACCCAAATCAAGCAGGCAGCTTCTTTTGGAATGGATATTTCTTACATTTCTTGTTCTTTTACTGTGTTTGTCAGTGGTTGCTCTATCATTGGAGGATTGGGCTGCAGTAAAGAGAGAAAGCTCAGGGACTGGTGCAAGGAATGACGTCTGAACCAGACGCTGTCAGGCCACATATTAAATTAGATGCTTACAAGTTCACCATCCAACATATGACCCTGGCAAAGGTACTGCTAGTGCTGCTTCTTATGAGTGCTTGCATTTTAGCAACAGCTACTGGGTATGAATATAAACACATTCTAGAAGAATAACACAGGTATATACTGTCCTAATGCCAAATAAGAGCATTTGATAGAAGTGATAATGGGGATGTTTTGCCTGGGAAAGCTGGAACAAGATGCAAGGCAAGATAACAAGCAAATGTCATAAAATATCAGATTTACCACTGTCATCTACCCTACTTATAATAGATTATATACGGTTGGAAGAGACCTCAGGAGGTCATATAATCTTATCCCCCGCTCACAACAGGACCAGCCCAAAAAAATCATCCCATCATGAGCTTTGCAAGCCTGTTCTTAAAAACCTCTAAGGATGGAGGTTTCACCTCTAGTTAACCCATTCCAGTGCTTCACTGCCTTCCTAGTGAAATACATTTACCTAATAGCCAATCTAGACCACCTTGATTCAACTTGAGACCATTGCTCCTCGTGCTGTCGTCTGCCACCACTGAGAACAGCCTAGCTCCATCCTCTTTGGAATCTACCTTCAGGTAGTTGAAGGTTTCTATCAAATCCCCCTTCACTCATCTCACTCATCTCTTCAGCAGACTAACTAAGCTGAGTTCCCTCAGCATCTTCTCATAAATCATGTGCTCCATCCCTAATCATTTTAATTGACTTCCACTGGGCTGTCTCCAATTTGTTCACATTGTTTGTGTAGTGAGCATGGGGGAACCAAACCTGGATGTAATACTGCAGATTTGGCCTCACCAATGCAGAGTAGAGGAGAATAATTATTTCCCTCAACATACTGGCAGGGCTCCTACTAGTGCAACTCAATATGCTGTTAGCCTTCTTGGGAACAAGGGCACATTGTCACCGTAAGAGATCCCGCCACTGAACAGGCTACTTGGTGAGAGTATTCACTTTTGGTGTGAGTGAGTTTGCTCGACTGTTTGAATTTTGTTTGTTTGTTGAATTCTGAATCTGATTTCAGGTGACTGCCGTTTCAGTTTCAGCTGCTGCGGTAGTTGGGACTAAGTGCCTAACCCTTTGTTCCCTCAGTTGCTCCTGGTCAGCCTTCCCCTGTGTGACTCACAAGGGGGAAGGCCTGGCCTAGACAAGTAGGCTTAAAAGCCAGAGGCAGAGAGACCAGGGAGCAAAGCGGATAGGAGCTGCAGACAGGGGAGTTTGAGAGGGAGTTTGGCAGAGGGAGGCCTACGATGGCCAGGAAGACCAGCAACACCTGTGCCAGCACCGCTTCTGTCTCCTCCACCGGCGCCTGTAGCCGGACAGAGCACCTGAGTCTGGATGCCTCTACCCAGATCCTGGTGTGGTTTCGCAGGGACTGTGGATTGCAATTCCCACTTATTGATATCCAGGCTGGGGAGATCATCCAATGCGAAAGGTGTCTGCTGGTGGAATCTCTCAGGCAGCAGGTGGCAGAGCTACAGGAGGAGGTGGCTAGGTTGAGGAGCACCCACATCCATGAGGAATTCCTGGACCGTGTTCATGAGGAGACAGCTGAGGTAGCTGTCCCGGCACACAGGATTGGGGACACACCACTGGTGGAGGAGGAGATGACTCAGGGTGGACAGTGGCAGCAGGTTACTTCTGGCAGCAGGCACTGCTCCACCCCTGTTCTGAACCCTCCCGCCATGGTACTAGGAAACCATTATGCTCCTCTTTATACAGGAGATACGCAATCACCCCCTACACCGGAGGAGGAGAAACCCCATACCCCCAAGGCTCAGAGGTCTGCTGCCACCACTGCGAATAGGAAACGTAGAGCAGTGGTGGTCAGAGACTCTTTTCTGAGGGGGACAGAGGTGCCCATCTATCGCCCTGACATTTCATCTCAGGAGGTATGCTGTGTGCCGGGGGCCCGTATCCGAGATGTTACGGAGGCATTGTCAAGGATTATCCGGCCCTCTGACTAGTACCCCATGCTACTCATCCATGAGGGCACTAATGATACTGTGAGGTGTGACACTGAGCAGATCAAGAGTGACAACAGGGCTCTGGGGGTACGAGTGAAGGAGTTTGGAGCGCAGGTGGTATTCTCTTCGATCCTTCCTGTCAAAGGTAGGGGCCCAGGCAGAGACAGGTGCACCCTGGAGGTGAATGCCTGGCTGCAAGGGTGGTGTCACCAGGAGGGCTTTGGCTTCCTCGACCATGGGATGCTATTCCAGAAAGGACTGCTAAGCAGGGATGGCGTCCACCTTACGAGGAGGGGGAAGACCCTATTTGGATACAGAATAGCTAACCTAGTGAGGAGGGCTTTAAACTAGGTTCGATGGGGACAGGTAAGCAAAGCCCACAGATAAGTGGAGAACATGGACACCTGGGAGATGGGTCGGAAATGGGAGGGAGCTTGGGCTACAATGGCAGAGAGAAAGGAGGGTCAGGGCAAAACTGGGAGGCAAAGTCAAATCAGGATCTTCGATGCCTATATACAAATGTGAGAAGTATGGGAAATAAGCAGAAAGAACTGGAAGTACAATTATGACATTGTTGGCATCACAGAAACTTGGTGGGATAATACACATGATTGGAATGTTTGTATGGAAGGGTAAAGCTTGCTCAGGAAGGATAGACAGGGAAAAAAGGGAGGCGGTGTTGCCTTATACCTTAAAAATGAACAAACAGAGTGAGGTGGAGATGGACATAGGAGACGGAAGTGTTGAGAGTCTCTGGGTTA
>JANRFK010001234.1:65106251-65119722 GCA_030068395.1 Apalone spinifera
TTTTTCCGTTAAAAGTATTGCCGCAAAATCATGCCAGTCTAGACGTAGCCAAGCAGTTTTCCTGATGCATCTTTATTAAGGGCCTAGAAGACTGTTCTTCCCTGCTAATCAGAGAAGAGTGGCCAGTAGGTGATAGTTGTTTAATATTTATCCTCACACTACCCATTATGCACATTACATAAAACATTTTAAAACTCTGTGGTCTATACACTTGTCATTCAGTTCTAGGTTCTTTCAGTTGGAGGATTAGGGACACCTGTTACTCAAGTTTATAGCCCTAATCCACTTTGCTAATAGCCAATATCTATCCTCCATGAACTAATTCTCTTTTAAATCTAGTTATAATATTTGCCTTTCATAACATTTCACAGGTTGACTATGTATTGTGTGAAGTACATTGCTTTTTAAATCTGCCTATAAATTTAATGGGATTTGCCCTAGTTCTTCTGTTATATGAAAGAGTAAATAATACTTCCCTACTCACTTTCTTCATACCATTCATGATTTTATAGATTTCTATAACAGTGTTTCTCAAAGTGGACTGCGGCCCACTTTGGCAAAGCCTCTAGAGAGCCCATACTGCTTTGTTCACCTAAAGGCTACATAGCCACTGAGATTTACGGCTGCCATTGGCTCAGGTTTACTGTTGCCAGTGAAAGAGAGAATGGAAATGGCTGGAAATGGAGAACCAGAGCCAATGAGAGCCATGAGTCTGCATGAATAAAGTGGTCCCTTTAGGTAAATAAAGTGGTAAGGGCCTGCTAGCAGCTTTCCCAAAGCAGACCTGCGTCCCATTTTGAGAAACACTGTTCTATGATCTTCCCCTTTAGGTGTTTCTATTCTGAGATGAAAGAAAAAAGGAAATTTCATGTCTTGCAAAAACAATTTCAGATGATATATATCTGGAAAAGCAGGAGTTTAGGGCTTTCAAAAAGTCATCACAGTTTTCAGCTTGCAATAATGCAACAGAAAAGTAGAAATTAAAATAAAATGTCTTAAATTATTATTTCTCTGACAATTGACCTGCATAAAATGTTTTGGTAAAATACCAGGTGTAACACAATCCTCTTGGAAACAAGTGAATGAAACCAACACAGCTAGCGAGAAAGGGGGACGTGTTGTGTTCTGTTATCAAGTTGTATTGTATGTAGCAGAACATCAAGATTACATGTTATTGTCTTTGTGAAACAATTAAAATATTTAAAGCAAGCAGCAGCTAAGTCCAGAGTTGGGGTGGGCAATAATTTTTGATGAGAAGCCACTCCAAGAATTTGGTAAGTGGTCAAGGCCACACTCTTCCATGACATTGATGGAGGAAGTGCCGGACCTGGGATGGAGGTTGGGTGCAGAAGGAAACTTGGGATAAGGGACTGTGGTGCAGTAGTGGGTGTAGGATCTGGGAGAGAGTTTGGGTGAAGGAGGGGGTTGTGACCTGGGGGAGGGGACTGGAGTGCGGAGGGTAGGAGGAATTAGGAGGGAGTATAGGTGCAGAAGTGGATTCTGACCTAGAGAAGGGCTATACGAGGGGGTGCAGGGCCTGGAAGGGGGTGGTTGTGACCTGGGGCAGGAGTGCAGTAGGGTGTTCAGGGATTTGGGTTGTGACCAGGGGTAGGGGATTGGCGTGTAAAGTATGGAAGGGCCAGGGGTTGTGACCTGAAGGAGAGGTGTAGAAGGTGGTGTAGGGTCTGGGGGAGAGTATAGATGCAGGAGTGCGGGTTCTGAGATTTTGGGTTACGTGGGGTTAGGAGGCAGAGGGTTGGGGAGAGGGAAGGGCTGGGGTGTCAGGAACAGGCTCTAGCTGGGAGGGGCTTACCTCAGCGATTCCCAGCTAGCACCCTAGCAGGTTCCTCAGCCAGGCTCCCTGCCTGCACTGCCCCTGCATGCTGCTCAGAACAGACAGCTTCAGGGGCCACTTGTGCTTCTCTGAATGCTGGAAACCCAGGGAGAGGGGTACTTTGCACCATGCAGTGGTAGGCTGAGGCTCCCGCTGAAACACTGACTGGATCCAGCAGCTAGGCAGGCTAGATCCAGCCCATGGGCTGTATTTTGCCATCCTAGGTCTAGAGCAAGCCTTTTCATTATGCATTCTAAAACAATGCTCACTTTTGATGTAGCATTGCCCCTGTGTTATATTTCATTGTTCTAAAAGACACAAACTTAGGCAGCTTTCCTAATCTGTGACCTCATAGGAAACTTGCACAGTGTTAGCCCCTAAAATTGTTTAATATGTTTATGTGAAAATGCCTCCCCTTCTGCTAGCACCAACTTTTTGCTGTCTGGTAGATGTTCTCCTCAACATGACTAAAGAATATGCACATTTTCCTTATTTGATTCCTTCCCCAATAGGAAGATTTTTTTATTATTATTTTAAGTAGTAGGACAGACTTGCAATAAAACTCCAATCATCACCACAGAGAGCAAGCATACTCTCTTCAAGACTTTCAATGTCCTTATTCACCAAGGGAAAAAATCTTAATAAAAGATTAGTTCTGGTAGATCCTTTAGAACAGAGGAGTTGCTCTTGCATGCACCTATCAGACTGTGCTTCTGAACCTCCCAGTCAAACCCCTTTTTCATGTATAAAAAAGCCTGGTTATTTTGTATTTTTGAAATTCAAGGACAGCTCTCAATCTTTAACCAGAGCCCATGTTTACTCAGTTCTGTTGCAGTGTACGTAAAGATTCTTTTCTACATTTTTCACTTTAATTGTGCCTTAAACAAACCACTTTTGTTTGACACAAAAACTGGTCTTCCAAGAGAAAGCAAGCCATTTAGTTTTTCATCACGATGAAAAGCTGAAGAACTTCACATTTCAGATCATTACGTGTGCACTTAAGAAATAGTACAAGTGTAGCACTGATGATTCAGCTTTCTCTTTTTCTTATGCAAAAGGAAGTATACGGGTTTTGGCAATACTGTATATCTTAAGCCATCCATAAAACCGGTGGATTCTTTTGGACAACCTGTTGCCCAGCAGTAATTTCTAGTGATCTGATCTTTCCTGACTACTAAAATTAATGACCGTTTTGCTATTCAATTCTGGTTTCATTGGGTAACAGGATTGACTCTTCAGAGGGGTGGGTGAATTAGTCTGTAACAGGAAAAATTTAAAAAACAACAAATAGTCTAGTAGCACCTTAAAGACTAACAAAACATTGTAAATGGTATCATGAGCTTTCGTAGGCACAACCCACTTCTTCAGATGACAGGAGTGTTAGAAGTCCAGATCCAAGAATAAATAAGGGAGGGGTGAGAAGGGAAAAATGAGGGGGGAAAAAAGAGACAGTGTGTAGATAAGCTTCAGAGGTGTGGCTGAGTTAGTCTGTAACAGGAAAAACTTAAACAAACAGTCTAGTAGCACCTTAAAGACTAAATAGTTACAATAGGCTGATAAGAACCATTAGCACCTTCATTGTTTGTTTGGCTGGTTAAGTCATTAAGATGTGGAAGATAAAGTGAGAGCCAGCCATTCTGGTTCATACAATTTGCATAAGAATTAAACTTGTGAATGAAGTTAAGTTACAACCCTTCTCTGTGTATTTTTCTTATGGAACTGGTCTGAAACAAAAGGGTGACTTGGAGATCCATTAATGAGTGTCCAGGAAGATTAAAGTGTTCTCCAACAGGTTTTTGTATGTTGCGTTTTCAGATATCTGATTTGTGTCCATTCCCATAGAGACTGTCCAGTTTGGCCAATATACATTGCAGTGGGTCATTGCTGATATTTGATGGCATAGCTCACATTAATGGATATGCTGGTAAATGAGCCTTTGACTCTGATGTTTTAATCTGCACAGTAAAAAACACTGTATAGTGACTGTAATATGGGGCTCTAGAATGGATTTAATGTAAAAAAAAAACCTTCTTAAACTGCTAGGCAACTTCTGTGCAGTGATAGCATTCTTTCCATCTCTTGGTAGTATAACAATTTATTTGCAGCAAAGTTTCTCTAATAGATTTAGGGACCCTGGAAAGTGGCATCAAGAGGCTTACATAGAAACTCCATGGAATCTGAATTTCTTTTGAACAAAACAGTTCTTTATGGGATAACTATTTTCCATGAAAAATGAAATGTAACATTAATATTAAGATGTATTATACTTGTATTAGATATTATCAAGAAAAGGAAAAACTATGAAACAGCTATATTTGAAAATATAGGTCTCATTTATATCATTGCTCTCACAAACAGAAGTTCAGAGTTTCATTTTATATTAGGGGCCCCATGTATATGCTAGTGGCAACCTTGATGTTATCTAATATATTGTGAGTAAAGATAATGTGGTGTGGTGGATGCTATTTTAATTTACCCATCACCTATTAGCTATTTTTTGTCTGAGCAATGTAGATACCTTAGAGCAGTGTTTCTCAACCTTTTTTTTTTTAAAAAGAACTACCCCCATCCGCCCTCTAACCCAATCTACCTCTCCTCTCCCAGAGCCAGGTACCCCTCAGCCTCCCTGTTCTCTAACTCAATGCACAGCCCCTCCCACAGAGCCATTCGCCCTCAGCCCTCTCTCTAACCTAATGCACCTACCCCTTCCCCAGAAACAGGCATCCCCAGCTTCCTCCCCATTCTAACCTAATGCCCTCCCAATCCCACAGAGCCAGGCACCCCCAGTCTCCCTGCTCTAACCCAATGCCCTCCCCGTCCCGCAGAGCCAGGCACCTCCAGCCTCTCCACCCTAACCTAATATCCCTCTCCTCCCCCAGAGCCAGGCACAGGATGTATGGTAACCGTACCTTTGAAGTGCCCACTCCCACTGCCCACCCCAGCCTCAATGGCTTATCTACAGGGAGCAAGTGGTCTGCCAGTGCCAGGCTCGCTGCATGGGGCTGTGCGTTCCCACCACAGCCCGGTACCTCCTCCTAGCGTGGCACCTTGGGGCAACTCCCTCCCCCCCCCCTTTGCTATGCCACTGATGCGGGAGGGGGTCCTTTGGAGCAAAGCTTATTGTGCTGCTTCACCACTTGTTCACTCCTCTCCGCAGCACCATGGGGAACAGGTGATGGGGATGCATTGTACTGAGCTGCTGGCAGAGGTGGGGATAATGTGTGTCTCCAGGTTCAGCAGCCATCCCCCCAGGAGCACACCAGGGAGGCTACCGGAGAGGAAACAAACTAGGAGAGGCAGCTGTGGAAGTGATTTATTTTCTCCCTGCCCAAACCCGCCCCCCCAACTTCGAACTGCCCTGGGTCTCACCGGTTCTGCCACCACTGTAGCCATGTGCTTTTCCCATCAGCACTGGGGCGAGTGCTCAGAGCGGCTGTTCACATCCAGGCGTGCAGCTCCAAACAATCAATTTCATGGGCACGTGCCACCACCCCCTCCCTGATTCCCTTTTCAGGGCAAAATCCTTGACATTTTTTGCCAAATTTCACTCGTGTTGATGTACCACCACCAACCCCACTGTGTACCATTGGTCGAGAAACACTGGCTTAGAGGGACTTCTGCTTGGTATATCCACACTTTACCATTTGTACTATTTCACCCACACTATACCCTACCTTTGTGCCTTGGGTTCCAGTCTTCCATGTGTCTACACTTCACCCATAGCTCAAGCTACATAATTTGAGCTATGCAAATTGAATAGTTTATTTTGAGTCAATTTCAAAATAAATGATTTCATAATTTGGCGCTCTCTACTCAGCACTTATTTCAAAATAAATTGCTATTCCAAAATGTCCCTTACTCCATATGAAATGAGGTTTACAGGGACCTTGGAATAGTGACCTTGGAATATTATATTTCAAAATAACAGGCTTGCTTTTAAAATGTGGGATAGCTATTTAGGGATACTTCCAGTAGATGTAGCCCCAAAGAATTAGATACATCATTAACTTTTTGCATTCCCATTGCAAACTGCAGGATTAGTACTTTGAGATAGAAATGGAATGAAACTTTGCAGTTCTGTCCAATTTATAGTAGAATCATAGGGCTGGAAGAGACTTCTGGAGGTAATTGAGTCCAGCCCCCTGCCCGAAGCAGGACCAATTCCAACTAAATCATCCCAGCCAGGGCTCGCCACTGAAAACCAAGATCCTGAAAACACTTCACATTGAATTGATTATTCACATGCTTTAAGTTAAAGCATTTTAAAGATTGATGCCATAATATTTTCAGACCAACTTACACAAAGGAGGGCATTCCAAAAGTATTTAAAGTAGGAGCACATTGGAGACAAGGAAATTTTTTACATAAAAAATCCTGCTATTCTTTGTCTCAGATAAAGCTTCTCCATTCAGACAATCAATGAATATGTGCACTCAAAGTAATTTCCATAAAGGTAAAATATTTTTCATTTTAAATTACTGGAGTGGAAAATTGCAAGCCTTTAAACATTTATGAGTAAAGATGTAAGGCCCCACGGTCTCATACAATATGCATGATATGAAACCATATTTACTCTGCTTATTTGTTAAATTTGCTTAAAGTACCCACTATGATCTATTTGGCAGAATATTTACTTATTTTTCCCCAAAAAGTCTTTTCAAAGACATATGATATCTCTTTTCAAAGACATAACAAGAAAAAAGATAGAATTCCTGAATATTGTCTTCTCCTGAACAGAACAATTAAAATCAGATTGTTTTACAAAAGCTCTTTCATTTAGTTATTCAAACCAGCTTAAATTTTTAGAACACCAATTAAACACATATTAATAACAATTTGTTGACTTGTATTAATTGTAGCTGACACCTTAAGATGAGATTTTGTGTCAAGGGTTAAAAAAATGTGAGCAAAAATATATATTCAATTTAACAACAAGTCCATTTCAGATCAATTTGGAAAGATGAATGATTGATTCTGGGGTAGGTAGGCAGGTTGGGAATTAAAGAATCAAAGTAGTCTTACCTCTCTCTCAGGCATGGAGCATACATTTTTTTTCTTAATTTAATAACTTCAGTTTCATGTAAGGTAATCATTTTGTGCAGCATTCAGTCTGCAACTCTTATTAATATTCAGCACGGTGTTCTAAAGAAAAGTCAAAGGAAGGAAAACAAACTTAAAAACCAAATCATTTTTAAATGACATTCTACTTTGAGAAAGTCAGAGCAATTAAGATGCTAATTTCATTTTACCACGGTTTTTCATTTCAACCTTTTCTATAACTTAGTAACATAATCTAAAGTGAAAGATTTAACAATTTAATATTGCTCTGTTAAATGATATAATTCATTTTATGCACATTATATTGTTTCAATTAAAGAATCAAGAATAAAAAAATTAATTCCCCATTAAAAGTGGTCCGTATTTTGGAAGTAATAGAAAAGATGATTGTTTGCTCATTGCATGGGCCAGTGCAGACCAACCTTATCTTTTGTAAAACAATGGAACTGTAGCACCTTACAGACTAACCAAAATATATAAATAGTATCATAGAACCATAGAATACTAGAACTGGAAGGGGCCTCGAGATCATAAAATCCCATCTCCAGCCCTTACAGCAGGACCAAGTGCTGTCTAGATCATCCCTGATAGATGTCTATCCAAACTGCTCTTAAATATCTCTAGTGATGAAGATTCCACAACCTCCCTGGGCAATTTATTCCAGTGTTTAACCACCCTAACAGTGAGGAAGTTTTTCCTAATGTCCAACCTAAACCTCCCTTGCTGCAATTTAAACCCATTGCTTCTTGTCCTACTTCTTCAGATGGATTGTGCCCAGAAAAGCTCATAATACTATTTACATAGTTTGGTTAGTCTCCAAGGTGGTATAGGACCATTGATTTTTAAAGCTTTTTTAGTTATAGACTAACACAGCTACCCCTCTGAGACTTATCTTTTGTACTAATGATATTGCAATTATATTTTAGAGGGGGTTAAATATTCCTTTACTCAGCTTTTTCCATTTAAGACAATTTACTGGTCATGAGAAATAGATTGACAATCCTGACCAAAGTAACTTAGGAGCTTCAGGGGATAGCCGAGTTAGTCTGTTATAGAAAAAAAAACAGCAAGCAAATGGCCTGGTAGCAGTTTATAGACTAACAAATCATGTAGATGGTGGTATGAGCTTTCGTGGGCGCAGCTCACATCTACATGTTTTGTTAGTCTATAAAGTGCTACCAGACCATTTGCTTGCTGTTTTTGTTTTTTTGTTTGGTTGGTTTTTTCAAAGTAATTTAGCCTTAGATACAGCAGTTCTAAGTCGAAGCTTCTCACATGTCCCAATCCAGATGTTAATGGATCACCTATATAGCTGAAAGGACACTTTAGTATTTCCTGTGCTAGTTATGCATCTGACTCTAAAAGGATAGACCATTTGGCCACACCCACATCCTATAATTAATGGGGCTCCATTCCAGTGTAGAGTGCTGCTTGCACAGAACAAATTTCAGATTCATCATTTCATCTGGAATTTTCAAGGGAGCCTAATGGACTTAAGCACTCAACTCCTTTAGGTTCTTTTGAAAAACCCCAGTCTTCATACTTTGGCTTCTCTGGGAGAATTCTATAAAGCATTCAACTTAGTACTAGATATAGTATTTCACAGATCTGTTTCATTGTTGCCAGTTTCTTAGATTTCTTGGAGAATCTCTTAAAGGACTATGCTAACTTTCACATTGTCTTGTATTAAGACATTCTTTTTCATAGATTCCACACCACACCAGAAGTCAGATGTTTGCTAAAAAAGTTCACATTAGCCTTTCCCTTTAAACGCTTTTGATAAAACTAAGCTGAGTTTCAAATATGGCTTCTGCTTTAATGTTTATTTAACATTTATATTGGAGATTTGTAGTATACTTTCTGTGTAGATGACTGCTACACCCCAAACCTCCTAATTTAAGGCTCCAAACATCCACCGAAACACATTTAACTTTACACACCGTTTACGCTAAGCCTAGTTAAATTTTGTACAGTTCTAGATCATGAGTACAGAGTTGTTAAATGATGATTGTATTGGACATTTAGATAGCATCATTCATCCACAGATCCCAAAGCAGTGGAATAATTACTTCACATGTCTTGCTTATAACACTCCTGTTATTACTTTCCAGATTGATGTTTGCTTTTTTTTTTTTTTTCCTCTCAACAGTGTCAGTGTCAGAGTGTGGACTCCTATTTAGCTTGTGGTCCACTATGAGTCCTATGAGCTTGTGGTCCACTTTTCACAGTACTCATTCCTAAGCAGTCATTTCCCATTTTGTATGTTTGAAAATTCCTAAAGGGAATACTTTGCATTGGTCCTTATTGAATTACATCCTATTTACCTCAGACCATTTTTCCAGTTTGTCCAGATCATTTTTAATTATAATCCTATCTTTCAAAGCACTTGCAATCCCCTCCCATATTAGTATCATCAACAAATTTTATGAGTACTGTCCATGCCATTATCAAAATCATTGATGAAGATATTGAACAGAACCAGTCCCAAAACTGATCTGTGTGGAATGCCACTCATTATACTATTCCAGCATAACTGTGAACCATTGATAACTACTTCTGGGAACAGTTATCTGACCAGTTACCCACTTTATAGTAGCTCTCTTTCATGCAAAAATATACTGAAGTCTAGATATGCATGTCTGCCACTTTTTGCTTATCCACAAGACTGGCTAGCCTATCAAAGAAAGCTATCAGATTGGATTGATGTGATTTGTTCTTTATAAATCCATGCTGGCTGTTACTTATCACCTTCTCTTTTAGATGTTTACAAATGGATTCCTTAATTATTTGCTACATTAGGATTTCCTTATACAGAAGTTAAACTGACTTTTCTGTAATTCCCTGGGTTATCTTTATTTCCCTTTTTTATTTGCCCTTTTCCAGTCTTCTGGAATTGCTCCCATCTCCCATGACTTTTCAATGATAACAGCTATCATGACTCAGAATATCTCCTAAACCAGCTCTGAGTATTCTAGGATGTATTTCAGCAGGCCCTGTTGACTTCAAGACATATAACTTGTCTTGTCTCTTTTCTTATAAATCTCTTCTACCTGAGATTTTCCTAATGTATAATCCTATAGTTTATACCTGAATCACTGGCTGTTGGAGCCAGCTCTCAAGATGGATTAAGTTCTGTGTGGTAGATCATTTCAGCTAGAAATATTTTTTTCCTGGTGATAAGTCAGGAAGTCACATGTCAGAAGCAGCTAACCACTGTACCTGAAGTACACTTTCCTATTCCCTCTGCAAATTCTGAGCTATTATAAACATTCCAGTCACACTTCCCTTCCGATGCTTTTTTCTGGCATACAAACCTAGACTGTAGTAAATGAGAATTAATAAATCTGTAAAGGGTTATCTAAATACTTTGGTAGCATTTTGTGTTGTAAACATATTTAAGAAAGTTTGAAGAGTAAAGCAGGGAAATCTATTTCGCTTGCACTTTTAAACCCTCAAAAAACTAGCGCAAAACGGATTGGAAGAGATTATGCAAATAAAGTGCAAGAAAATACTAATGAGCGCTTCATTTGCATTGCCACTTCCGCAAAAAGTTTGTAATGTAGACATAGCCTCCGTCTTTGTGTATATGGCAGAGTCTGCCACTCTTGTTCATATTGAGTAGTAATGTACTTCATGTAGTGAGGATGGATGATACACAGATACCGAAGATGGCCAGCTTGTTCACTGAAAGTGCTTTATTGGTAATCCGTATAAGTGTGCTAAAGATATCTTAAAGTCCAAGATGAAGTCATGTAGCATATCTCCCCGTAATCTGGAAATCATAGCTCAAGACAGATTGCTCTGGGATCAAACTATTGTATGGGCTCTTAAAGCTTTGAGAGTCCACGTATCCAAAGAGTACAAGAAAAGCATAGGATCCAAAAAGAATGTACAACACCCACAGATGGTGGATTGTTATGTGACATCTCTAATCAGATTTGTGGATTGAGGATTATTTTAGTAATTCATTGACGGCATCATAGAAGATGACATCCATCAATTGATGGCTCATCCATATATATATACATTTAGCTGATCAAATGCCTCATAGAATTCTAGAACATTAGAACTGGAAGGGACCTCAAGAGGTCATCAAATCCAGACTCCTGCCCTCACAGCATCCTCTAGATCATCCATGATAGATATCTGTCTAACCTGCTCTTAAATATCTCCAGTGATAGAGATTCCACAACCTCCTTAGGCAATTATACATATGTAAGTTACCACCTAAGTTAACAAAAATATGCAAAAATAAATTATTTTCCAAATGATTTGTCAAATGTTAAAATACTCAGCAAGAAAACATTTCATTTCAGATTGGGTCAACCTGAAAGTGACTCTCTTTTTTTTTTTTTTAAATTGGATTTAACAAAATATTTCCTTCAAACTGAATTTTTTTGAACTTCCAGCAGGTTGAAATGTCAGTTATTTGCCCATGTCTTGTAGCAAGGATGAAGGAAAAACCTGTAGATAAAATATTTCAAGGCAAATGTCAAGTGTTAGTTTTATATCCTCAGACTTTGAGTCTCAGTTGATGGGAATATAATTACAGCCATTGAGCCTCCAGCACAATCAAAGCCGATGGCATTTTATGGTGATCAATATACTCTCTCACAGCCCCTGAGTCAGCCCTGCTATTACATTCTCAGTGAATGACAGATGTGTTACTATCATAGCACTTTCTCTGCAATGCCATTGACTCAATATGCTGCTCCTGCAGCCTGTTTTCAAGATGTACAGTCATTCAGGGTTCACGATCTTGGATGTGAACCATCCCTTCATAATAAACTAACTGACAGAAGATATTCTAGTGTGTCTTACTTTTTAAAAGGTGAAATGGTACTATAACATCATATAAAATCAATCTTCTTTTACTTTACAAATGGAAGAAGGAAGTTGTCTGATCAGCAGTAGGGTGGAGCTTTACACCAAAAAATATCTTGTGCTAGCACTCCAGTGGAAAATTTACTAAAGAAGTTGACAATAACATAAAATTGAATCCCACAGTTTTAACAGTTTGGAATAGTAAAGGTCATAGAAGACTTTGAATATTCTGTGATGAATTTTGTATGATATTTGGGGTTGAGTAAGCCTACCTCACTAACTGTGGGGAAGTGAATAGACATAAAATGCTGTAACTGACTATGACAATAAATGTTGATGGGAAAAGATGCAAAAGGGAGACAGAGAAACAGAATTAGTTCAAATAAGTCTACTATTGTAACTCAAGGACTGGGTTAAAATCATTCCTGGTAAACAAGAAAGACATGGAACCAGCAATTACTGGACAAAAACTAATGAACAAAATAAGAAGATGGGCTATTCCATCTATCCTTCCCTTTTTGAGTCCTTAAAAGAGGAAGTGGGAGGAAAACTGGCAACAGAGGATGCAAACACAATTATGGACTGAAATAAAAGGAAGAAGCAAACTTCACCATGTTGGCTGCAACCTCTGTGGTCTCCTGGAATCCACTATAATATTGGTGAGCTGTCATTGTTCTAATCCGAAAGTTTCCCAACCCCCATGTGGGAGTGGGAATGTGTCTCTCTTTCTGTCTAATAGGAGTTTGACTTAGCCAAATAAGACTATATATTTTGCAATATTGCTTTAAGACTGTGACCAGAGAAGCAGGAAATAGCTGTGTCTTTTTACCTAAATACTGGTACATTTTGCCATATCTCAGAGTGGTTAACAAATATAAGACATGTGCGGTGCCTGTGTTTTTCCATCAGAGAGACCGCAAGTGAACATCAACACTGCAAGAAGCTGAAATTTCTATCTTTGGGGGTTTTATTCCCTATTTTGTTTTGTTTTGTATTGTAGGTGTAGTAAGTTAAGGGTCTGAAACATAAGCCCATAGATCACAGGCCTGTGTTAACCATTTTAACATCCCTATTTCAGAAAGAGTTAAAACAAGAACAAACAAAAAATCTTCACAGTCAAGCTGAGGCAGATGCCCCATATGGAAAACTTCATCCTGAATGCTTAAAGTTTATCAAATTTATAAGCCACTTAAAACTCTTCTTTATAAAGAAGAATACTATGGTACAGTGGTCAAGATTTGCTAATATAAAGCAAAATTAAGCAATGAGCAAGAAGCAGGGTCTAAACTGACAGCATGATAGCTATAGATAGTGATTGAACCCCCATGCATAAGGGAATGGGTGGTATCTAGGTAAGTTCAGAGGGTAGCAACTTGATATGTCAGAAGTGATGTGCATCTACTTAAGGAGAGATTTTCACCTTATCTAAATAAGGTAACACATAAGCATTCATAAAGAAGCACTATCAGAGTTTCTGTAATCCATTATCTCATTGTCTAGGAGCCTTCAAAACAGACCAGAACTAGAGCCAATACTTTTTCAACATGGAACAAAGTATGCACGCGTGTGTGCACACACTTACATACATATTTTACTTTACGTTTCATGTTTGATATTGTGGATTCATTCTAAGCCAAACAGATAAAAGTTTGTCTAGAAATGGGGGATTTTACTTGGTTCTCATGGAAAGCCTTAAGACAACACAGGTGTCAGCCGACGGTCAGGGCAGTGAGTGGTGTGTGTGTATTATACACC
>JANRFK010001234.1:65119822-65174366 GCA_030068395.1 Apalone spinifera
TTCCCAGGGCATCAAAGGCTGACTGCCTTTCTCTTGCTCTCTGGGGGGGGAGGGCGGGGAAACAAGATGGGGTTCATGTCTGGCTACAACAGGCTAGCTTGAAAGTTATATGATTCTTTCAGGGAACCTGAAGACTCCTTCATAACAATAATATGCTTGGCAGTGTGTGGCCATAGAGCTGACTGTCCATGGCCTTAAAGACTAACCTCTGTTTCATCTGAAGAAGTGGGTTGTGCCCACGAAAGCTCATGATACCATCTACATGTTTTGTTAGTCTTTGAGGTGTTGCTAGACTATTTGTTGTTTTTTTACATTTTTCCATGGCCACGTTGTATGGCTTTATTCCAGGCATTTAAAAGTTCTACAATGTTCTTACTGATCTGGTACATCCAAATTAAACATTGATGACCTGTCCATGGCTGGGGAACATCTTCTCCAGTCTTCAGGGCTCAGTTTGTAGGGACTTTATCTCTGAGGCAGGCTAGGCGCTTATCTAGACTACACTAAAGTGTTGAAAGAGGATATGCAAATTTTGCGGGAATTTGCATATCTTCTTCCGATCTCACTTTTGAAAGTGAGCTTTCAAAAGTGAAAATAGCTTTCAAAAGTGAAAGTAGTTTAGACACGGCTTTTTTGGCAGGCCCTCCCCCCTTCATTTTTTGAGGTTTACGCGGCTTTTCGGCAAACGGGGGGGTTCGCCGAAAAAGCCACGTCTAAACTACTTTCACTTTCGAAAAGTCTGCTTTCAAAAGTGAGATCAGAAGAAGATATCCTCTTTCAACTGTTCTGCATAGTCTAGATAAGCCCTATATGACCAGAAAATTAGAGGTGGTTGTGGCCAATGAAGACTTCAGTCCTCTCAAGGTCAGTTCTCAATAATACATTCTTATTACTGATAAAAATAAAACTGTCAAAAATGCTCATCAGTTGCTGTTCGCAAAGCATATTAAATACTTCCCATCTCCTTCTGCCTTGTGTAAGCAACCAGATTAGAGAGTGAGGGTAGCTGTGAGCTTGGCCCAAAGCCCATTTAACTCAAGCACAACAGCTTCAACAGACAAGTGAGCACCTTACTGTAGTACTAGTTAAAGTGTAACCACTTCAATAGATAACATTGTGGGAGCTCTCATCACTGTAGCCCATGACCCAATGTTATGGCATTCACCTGGGCGGCAGGTGAGCCCTCTTCAACTCCCTTCTCATGAGGCATAGGGCAAATTAAGATGGTAAAAATGGCCAGACTGGGGCAGACCAATGATCCTCCATCTTCCAGTCGCCCATCTTTCAACAGCGGCCAATGCCTTTCAAGAAGCTGGTAATGGACCAAAGAGGGTAATTATCTGTTGGCCACTCCCAGTAGCTGGCAGTCTGATAGTGAGGGAAGCCTGGAGCATGGGACTGGTCCCTGACCATCTGGCTAATAGCCCTGGGTGGAGCCATTCTCCATGTAATTGCTCACTTTTTTTTTTGAACCCACTTACAAGTTGGCCTTCACAATGTCAACTAGCAAGGAGGGCCACTTGCTGACTCTGCCCTACAGGAAGACATACCACCTTTTGCTGCTGCCTATTCATGTCCTCAGGTCAAACTGACTCTCGTGTTATATGAAGGGGTGAATAATACAGCCTTATTCGCTTCTTCACACAATTTATAGCACTCTCACACATCCCACCTTTGTAATGGCTTTCCCATGCTGAAGTGAGAGCTGGGTCCCCTTCCTCACTATCATAAGTGAGGTTCCCTCTAACCACTAGGTATTTGGTAGGCCTCAGACTCCTTCCTCCTCTCACCTCAGTTGTTTGGTGGGACATTCAAAGGTATCACATGAGAAATTCTTTTGGCAAGTAGGTGGTTCCTGGCCAGGGATCACAAGCTGCGGTTGGGAGATGGGAGTGTTAGATATCAGTTCAGTGTCCTTTTCCCTGGCTGTGGAGAATATATTCAAATAGGGTTCTGCATTCGCTCCTGTGTGAGCTCTAATCAGCGATGTAAGGGATAGGCAAAGGCTGTGCCATTGTTATTAAGTAGCAATTAGGGAACGTCTAATCCCTAGTAGGGATGTATGCGAGTAGTCGACTACTTGTTTTCCCTCCCACTTGTTGCCTCTGTGTGAGAGGCAGCAAGGGGGGGAACAGGAGCTGGTGCTGGGGGAGCTGGCTTAAAAGCCGGTGCCCACCAATACCGTCTCCCCAGCCTGCTTGTATAGCTTACTAGTTGTGTGTATGTTCCATAGGTGAGAGGTTGAGAGTTCAGATCTTCTCCTTTATTGTTGATCTCTGACTTCTCAAGTGATTGGCCTAAGAGCTAGGCTAGGAGGTATTCCAATGTGCTGGCTCCCTCAGTATTTCCTTTTGCAGCTGGGCCAGTCATTAAATAATTAAATAGTCATTGAGTCACAAGCACCAAGCAAGTTTCCCTGTAGCCTAGGGGTTTTTGTGCTTGCCCTTTGAACAATGCAATTGCTAGTTCCACTCCTATTTATGCTCCCAGAGAAGGGATTTGAACGTTGTTCTCTTAGGCAACATCTACACTGCAGGCTTCTTGCACAAGAAGCCTTTTGTGCAAGAGTTTTTGCGCAAAAACTTCTTGTGCAAGAGCATATGCACATCTCAAAGCACTTCACACAAGTGATATGCTTTTGCACAAGAGAGTGTCCTCACTGCATGGACTCTCTTGCACAAGAAAGCTCTGATGGCCATTCACAGGGAAAAAAAGCACCTGTGCTTTTTTCCATAGGGATTTCTTGAGCAAGAAACCCTCTAGAGCGTCCACACTTGCCTTTTTGCGCAATAGCTGTAGCGCAAAAGGGAGTTATGCCTCGTAGAAGGAGGTTTACCTACACTGGCAAAAGCCCTCTCTTCTGCTGTATTACTGCTGATTTTTACTTGAGCAAAAACGCATTTGAGGTGTGGACACTCCACAGGTTGTTGCACAAAAATGGCCATTTCTGCGCAAAAACCTTGCAGTGAAAATGTAGCCTTACTTCGCAAATGAAAGGCCTAAGTGCAAACTAGCAGCTGGTCAGAGTTGGGGGTTCCTCCAGCCTTTTCTGTTGATGTCTGGCCATATTAAGTAAAAATGAAATGAGAATTGGGTCACTTAACCCTTGTGGCTCCCTTTGTGTTCCTGTGGTTTGGGTACCTCCCCCACAAGCAATGAGATGCTGGTTCAAATCCCCACTGAAGAATGAGGGGCAGTGTGAGCTGATATTGTCGAGTGTTCCACTTTATAACTATATATTAATCAGGGCACAACAAATTTCCTATGGGGGTTGTGGTGCTCACCTGATGTGTGCGTGCATACACCTGGATCAAATCCCAGTTAGAATGGTCTCTGCTACATAAGGGTAGCTGATCAAGCAGCCATTTTCAGCACCTTTTGCTTTTTTTTATTAAAGAGGCATTGCTGCTGGACAGTAACATCCCCTCTCCCTCATCAGAATACGGGTCCAGGCTGCAGCAGACCCCCAGAGCACTCACTTCCCTGCTCTTTTGGGGCTCCCTCCTCCTGGAGAGAGTCACTAGTGAGTTATCTATGTCTGAATCCCTTCCCTGTGTCAAGGGAATCAATGGTCTCTTGAGAAAGAGGAGGTTTGGACAAGTATGACCAGCAGGAAATGCCTGTCCAAATCCCTGCTAAACCAGAAGCTGTGGGACTTGAACTAGGATCTTCTATAACCCAGATGAGCAGCCTAACCACTGGACTAGAGAGTAATGAATAGAGGGTAAAACTGCTACTTAAGGCAGCAAGTTCCCCAGCCTGTGGCCCCACATGTACTCTACCCTTACACTGCTAAGACCCCTCCACCTCCGAATTGTCTCCCTCTTCTCCCTGTGCACCCTTTTCAGACAAATCACTGAACCCAAATATAGCAAGTAAGGGCAAGCCAATTGTCCTGCTGAATACACATTAAATATTATGAAAGACATTTATATTTTATATACTCTTAAATTGTCATTAAATATGCAGTAATCCTGAATGATTATTTTAACTCACTGAAACAAATAAATTATTCTAAATTAATCAGAGCAGTGTAATGTGTTCATAACAACATGTCTAATTTATTGTGTAATTTTCCTAACAAGTTTTTTCATTTTTTAAAAGCAATGAACTTTAACATGTTTTTCTAAAGACTTTAGCCATAACGAAGGATTTTATATCTTAGTAAGGTACTGATGTTGGTGGAGGGTTCTCGTTAAACAAGTTCATCAAATAGTCAGAAGTAAAAGAGAAACTCATATGCTCAGCTCTCTAGAAGAAAGGGAATGTTGTCCTGTTGGGTGCGCCTATACAGCACCCTTACTTCGAAATAACTTATGCAATTTTTGCTACACAAATTGCATAGCTTATTTCAATTTATTTTGAAATAGCTTATTTTGAAATTTGGCAGTGCCTACACAGTGCCAAATTTCAAAATAGGGAGCTACTCTGAAACATCCCTTAACCCTCGTGCAATGAGGTTTACAAGGGAACAACGGAATAGCAAGCCTGTCACATTTTGATATAAAGGGCTTGCTCTTAAGGTGCAGAATAGCTAGCACCACTATGTAGATTTAGCCCAAAAGGGCTCTCCAACAGGGGGATTGGAAAAGGGATAGATAGATAGAAAAGACAGGACGAGATTGGAAGCAAGTTTTTATACTATAAAATTAATATGTTTAATACATTGTTCAAAAGATCACCCATCTCTAAAATAAAGAAAACTGTATGTCTGACGGTCCAAGCATTTAAGTCTAAAGCTGAATACTCAGATTATACATCTAAATAGCTATGCAAGGATTTTTTTTAAATGTGATTTTTATCATTTTCTGCAACATACTAATTAAATTTTTAAAGCAAATTTTGAACTAAGGTCCTGTAGACATAGCAATGCACAACTATTTTTAGTCAGTAAAATCATCAACAACAACAACAACTAGTTCTGGAGCACCTTAGAAACTAACAAAACATGTAAATGGTATTATGAGCTTTCATGGGCACAACCCACTGCTTCAGATGACTGGATTAAGGGGTCCAGGGTGTACAAATAAATAACAGGGGAAAAGAGGGGATGGGGAGGGAAGGAGGATTTATTAAACACATTTAATTGTATTCCTAGTGCATAATACTCAGGGCAGCTTTTTCTAATACAGGTTAAAAAGCCTGAACAAACTAAAGCTAAATGCAGTTGACTGTTTCTATTACCATCTCACTCATACCCCAAGAGAAACAATCACACCTATTAAATTCTGTATATGGTTACTATTGGAATTTCTGGAGAAGAACCAGATCTTGAGGAAGATCCTATAAATGTCTTATCTTTGAGCAGCTATCATTGTAGAAAGTGGGCCCTTATCAAAAATGTTTAAAGTTAACAAAGAATATACTCCATCTCTAGTGGGTAAATGCCATCCCCTCCATTCTGTTCCTCACCAAAAATATTTAAGCTGAAAAACACCATCAAATAACCTCCATAACTTAAACACCTGGCTATTTCTACTATGTTAAAAAGGGCACAGTGGCAAATATAGTGCCTATCTATAAAAAGGGAAATAAGAACAACCCAGGAAACAACAGACCAGTTAGCTCAACTTCTGTGCCTGGGAAGATAATGGAGCAAGTTCTTAAATAATCCATCTAGAAAGTAATAAGGTGATAGGTAACAGCCAGCATGGCTGTAAAAAAAACAAATCATGTGAAACCAATCTGATAGCTTACTTTGATAGGATATCAAGCCTTGTGGATAAGGAAGAAGCAGTGGATGTGGTATACCTAGACTTTAGTAAGGCATTTGACATGGTCTCGCATGATCTTTTTATCAATAAACTAGGGAAATGCAACCTAGATAGGGCTACTACAAGGTGGGTGCATAACTGGCTGGACAACTGTTCCCAGAGAGTAGTTATTAATGGTTCACAATCAGGCTGGAAGGGAATAACAAGTGGGGTTCTGCAGAGGTCTGTTTTGGGACCGGTTCTATTCAATATCCTAATCAATGATCTAGACAGTATAGAGTATATGATGATTAAGTTTGCAAATGATACCAAGCTGGGAGCAGTTGCAAGTGCTTTGGAGGATAGGGTCAAAATTCAAAATGATCTGGACAAACTAGAGAAATGGTACAAGGTAAATAGGATGAAGTTTAATAAGGAAAATACAAAGTACTCCACTTAGGAAGGACCCATCAGTTTCACACATACAGAATGGGAAGTGCTAGCAGTTTTCAAGTATCTAAAAGGGTATCATAAGGAGGAGGGAGAAAAATTGTTCTCCTTGGCCTCTGAGGATAGGACAAGAATCAATGATCTTAAACTGCAGCAAGAGAGATTTAGGTTGGACATTAGGAAAAACTTCCTAATTGTCAGGGTGGTTAAGCACTGGAATAAATTGCCTAGGGGGGTTGTGGAATCTCCATCACTGGAGATATTTAAGAGCAGGTTAGACAGACACCTGTCAGGGATGTTCTAGACAGTGCTTGGTCCTGCTGTGAGGGCAGGGTACTGGACTTGATGACCTTTTGAGGTCCCTACTAGTTCTATGATTCTATTAAGGGACTGAAAAATCTAAGAGAAGGATCAGAGACATTTTATTCTGGCCTCAGTAACAGCATAGTGTATCCTGTAAATACTTGTTGATTATGCCAAAATTACATGCCAAATTAGCCGGTATTCTGCTTGTGGGTGGCACAGGAAAAATTGGTCTCCTAGACTAGGGGTGGGAACCTGAGGCCTGGGGGTCATCACCCCCCCCCAGCATTGGGGATTCCACATTGGTTTTTCAGTCCTCCTCTTCCCCCGCAGCACCACTACAGGGTTGGAGCGCACACAGTCTACTAGGCAGGGCTCCCCTAGACTCTGGTGTGTGAAGGGAATATGGTGAGTGTATTTCTTCTTCTCGGGCAGGGACCATGTCATTGAGGGTTTGGTTTTGGTTTTTTGTTTCTCACTTATATGCACCCCCGACTGATTTTTCTGTGGGCCAGTGGCCCCCGACCCGAAAAAGGTTCCTCACCTCTGTTCTAGAGCAATTCAGGGATATATAATTGTTTGTTAACTGGAAAATACTATATACAATACAGTTGGGGTGAGAAATTTGTGATCGCTTGATTTGATTAGAAGGTCTTATGGGCTGCTAACACTGGGGTTACATCAAGACTGCTTTACACCTTTATCTTGCACATTTGAAAAGTCTGTTACATTCTGATAAAGTTGTTATCTTGAGGGCTATATCAGTGACAATTAAAATTTCTTTAATCAGAAATATTTAATTTTTTGAAAGGCTAGATCTGATACTTCAGTTCTAATGAGCTTTGATTTTTGTTTTGCACGGTACATGTACCCTGAAATAGTTACCATGTGAGGCTTATCAGTGGCCTGTATGAATTATGGTGTTTGATTAACAACTCTCCATCTCAAACTTCCATTGGATGCTAATTAGCACCTTTGCTCTCAATTTCAAAAACTCAGTGGAGCAGGAGAATAAATAACCTTCCCTGCAAATAAATGGAAAAAATGGACTTATGCCCATTTGGCACTCTTTATGATGGATAAGAAAGGCCTGGCAACTCCAAGATTTAAAAAAAAAATACAGACGAGGAAACAACCTAGTAAAAATATAATAAAGCCTTTTTTGTATAAAGGACCTATTGTAAAAAAATTATTTTAATCTTGTAGACTTTTACAGGAATCTGCAAATTAATTTAATCTAGTGCAAAGTATTTTTCTGTATGAATAGACAGTACAAGTAGAATACATTAACAGGGCAATTGACCTACTGAAGTAAAAGTCTGCATTGTTATAGTTTAACCCACAATGGGCAGAACCAAACCAAATCCCTAGAACTTAGTGCTCAAGCCTCTACAGCTTGAGTTGCAGAGCTCACTCATTCTTAGCTCTTGCTGTAAGTGGTCCAAGTGCCACTACATGGGACAGTGAACTGCACCCACTAGGTCTGTGGGTTACAATAGAAAGTTCTTCTTTAGAATAAATCTACAAATCTTTTAAACCGAATCTACCATGTGTAAGAGGTGAATCATATGGCTGTACCAAATCAGGCACAAATCAGACAATGAATTATGATTTGGAGTTACAATTCCACTCATGCATCCTTTTGTCATGGGGAGTAAGGATTTCTCTACAAAGCAATTAAACTGGCTGGGTCAGCTCATTTGGGCATGTGGGGCTCAGGCTGCAGAGCACAGGTTTTGGAAGTAAGTATGCTGCTGCACCCACTGACCTGAAGTAATTTCCATCATATACAGGGTTTACAGTTTTATTCAATGTTCAGAGCACCCACTATACACACCATTTTGGCACTAATGGTGCAGGGCTGTAAAATTGATGTGTAGATGTTCAGGACCAGTCTGTAGCCCGAGCCTGGGATTCCATGAATGGGGCGGCTTGTGGTCCTAGGCTCCAGCACAAGCCTAAGCCTGAATGTCAACACAGCAGTGTTTAGCTCTACTGCCTGAGCCAGCTGATATTGGCCAGTCACAGCCATAAAGCAGGTCTTTTATTTCAGTGTAGCTTTACCCTAAGGGCATGCCTACACAGGAGTGCAAAAGTCGAATTAAGCTAGGCAACTTCAGCTACGTTGATTGTCAAAATAGTTTAATTTGGCTGTTGGCGCTGTCTAAACAGAAGGAAGTCGAAGACAGAACATTCTTCCTCTGACTTCCCTTACTCTTTGTAAAATTAGGGTTACAGGAGTCAGAGTAAGAAGTCCTTCAGCTCACCATTATTTCTAAATAATGGCTTGCTCTGTGTACGTATTCTTTGTTATTTCAGAATAATGTCAGTTATTTCTGAAATAACGCTGCTCTGTAGACACAGCCTAAATGATTTGTACTCCTTTTGCAAGGCCCAGTACACCCATAAACACAACTTCTCTGGCAGCTGGTTAGCAAGGACATAGCCAAGGCTCCTCCCTCTCTGCTCCTTGACCACTTGCTCACAATGGAGACTAGAGGCAAGTTAGCCCCTTCTCTTCCTGCTGCAAACAGCATCATGCCCTGCTAAGCCAGGGAATATAAAGGTGGATCCTGTTCCCATGCTGCCCAGTTCTGTGACAAACTAAATGTCAGTTCTGATATTTCATCATTAATGCAGTATGAACTAGAAAGGAATATTCAATTCTTAACAATTCTGTTTGAATGACTTCAATTTATCTTCCTAATTTACTGAGCCCCCATTTCCAAAAAGGCACCTTTGGGCTGTAAATAAAATAATCCAGTAATTAAAAATCATAAGCCAGGCCCAGTAGTTCAGCTGCACACCCCCAAGCCCACATCTGTACAGGTGGCTACATGGAAATGAATAATGAAAGGATCATGGCTCAAATTAAGCCAGCATGAAGAATTTACAACAACTTTAAAAAGAATTGTGAGGATTGTCAGTGTCAAGAAGGAGTTCCTATGGAGTCTAATCATGGCTCAATCCAAATTGAATTTTAAGAATGAAAACGAGGTCATTTGAGGTTATCTCATGAGTTTGTCTAGACTATAAAGTTGAAAAATAGGTCTTTAAGTATCATTTTTGGTATGCACAGGTTTTTAATCAGAATTCAATGCCAAACATTTTAAAAAAATTAAATTCCTCTTCCCTTTATAGTTACCTATTTCTGAAGTCTGATGCAGAAGGTCTAATAACTTTGAGGCTTTGGGAGAGGGTCAGAGAAGAGTAATTTTGTTTACTTATTCTTGATCGTCATTAACATAGAAGAACAAAAAGAAATGACATTATAATGTAAAAATAGCCAGAATTATATAGCATTAAACACCTTTATGTGCCTTAATATCCATTCACTAATGTGATCAGAAGAAGCTGAAGATTCTGTCTCCTGAAACATGTGGCTTAATACTTTAAATGCAGTAAAACATGTATCTTTGAGTGTGCCCCAATGTCATTCAAACCTCCATGCTTCAGACAAATTCCTCCATCTAGGAGCCATGCAGTCCCCAAATTTTCAGGTCTTTATTGCTAAGCAATATTTTAAGCTATATTGCCCAAGGCAGGGGTGGGAAATAAAAAAAAAAACCTCAGCCCTCAGGGTTAGTCCCTGGTGGGCTATCGACACTATGTTTACCTGCATCTCAGCAGGTATCAGAGAATTGCAGCTCTGGTTGGCCAGGAAGTGTGAAGGCAGGAACTATCACAGATTGGCTATCACTTCCAGCCACTCACGTTGGCCATGAATGACAATTCGCAGCTAACCAGAGCTGCGATCCTCCAATACCTGAAGAGGCACAGGTAAACATGGAGTTGGGACCCGACAGACATCCGGCGACATCCGTGGTCCTACCAGATGTTGCTGAACAAGATGTTTCTGAACAAGAGAGGCCAGAGACTAACCCTGATGACCAGATCCAGCCTGGCCTAAGGTAAATTTGCCCATCCCTGGCCTATGTGAAGCCGCACCTGAATGCAGCTATCTAATGATAAAAGTGGGGCACCACTGTGATGGCTGGAAAGGATGTATGTGGTGGGTGTTCTGTACCCTTTGGATGGCATTCCAAAGCCCTACTGCACCCCTTACATCCCAGTTGAACCCTTAAGAAGAAGCATCACTGAGCCAGACTATGGCCTAGAATTTCAGGATTAATTCTCAGTTAGCTTTCAAAGGAAGTTCAGGGAAGAATATGCAGCTTGAAGCTCATTAGGCACATTTGAGTCTATTTAGACTCAACATTTTAAAAGAAGAGTCTGTTGCTCTAAAAGAGGAGAGGCTCAGTTGGATTGTGTTGACCAAAAGTGAAGGCAGTAGAAAAACCTTAGCACTACTTTACCTTTCACTTCATGACTTTTTAGGCCTGGTTTATGCCTGAAATTTAGGCCAACCTAGCTAAATTACTCAGGAATATGTCAGACCCTTGACAGACATAGTTAAGCTGACATAAGCTCCAGTATAGATACTGCTAGGTCACTGCAATAATTCTTCCATTAACTTAGCTACCACCTTGAGAGCATAGATTTACCTCAGGCCAGAAAACAAAAAGCCCTTCCCTTACTGTCTCAAGTGCTTATACAGGTTGCACCTCCCTAAACCAAGATTCTCTCATCCGGCGACATCCGTGGTCCTACCAGATGTTGCTGAATGAGATGTTTCTGAACAAGAGAGGCCCAGGATAGTAGGGCCAGCAGCTGAAAGCCCAAAGCAAGGCAAGCCTGGTGGTAGCGTGGCCAGGCATCAGCAGCCTAGCAGCAATAATGGGGCCATGGTAGTGGGGCAGGGACATCCCAGCAGCCCAGATGAAGCTGGGGCAGCCTGTGAGTGCTGACCCAGCAGTGGGGTTGTACTGTGGCAACCCAATGAGGGCTACATGCCAGCCCAGCAGTTGGTACAGAGCCATGGCAGCCCCAGAGGAGAAGCCCATTTGGGGGCTGAGTCAGTAGAGCTAGAGCTGCAGCAATCCTGCTGGGGCAGCAGCAGGTCAGCATCCCGATTAGGTCACTTACCAGCTGGCAGCAGGGCTGGTGTCCCAGCAGCTGGGCCAGGGCTGCATGCTGGTGTGCCAGATGGAGCAGCAGATATGGCAGTGGGCCAGAACAGCTGTGTAGCCTAGGCAGCAGGGCCAAAGGAATCGGAGATGGGGAGGGATGGCAGGCTGGGGAGGTTGGTGTCTAGGAACCTTCCTTGTCCAGCAAATTCCCTCATCCAGGACAACTCAGGTCCCGAGGGTACCAAACCAGGGAGGTCCACGCTGTATTGCAGCAGTGTAACTGTAACTGTAACTCTCTCTGTCTGTGTGGTGCTTGTTGTATAGACAAACCCTTAGGTTCCTTATTGGTCTTTTGTAAAAAGAGCTCAAAATATTTCTTCCCTCTTCAATTTTATTGTGTTGTCACAGATATTTAATAGATGAGAGAATATTTCATAGAAGCTGTTAGTTTGTTCCTATCATATCGTATTAATCAAATATTCTCTGTCTATATTTTATTATTTTAATCATATTTCCTAGCACTGTAGTAAAGCTGACTCTTCTGTAATCCCCGAATCACCATTAGCAATTAAAAAAAACAGAGTTTAAACATTTGCTATATGATTTTAATGGAATCTTTGTTAGCATCTGTAGTGGGATAGCTGCCCCACTCCAGCCAGAAGAGGTTAAAACAGAGCCCTGGCCAATCAGAAAGAGGCTTAGAGGGAGCCAGTGAGGCTACATCTAGACTGCAGGCTTCTTTCGGAAGAAGCTTTTCCAGAAGAGATCTTCCAAAAAAACTTCTTCTGAAAGAGAGCGTCCACACTGCTGAAGGGCATCAAAAAAGTTAATCCACTTCCACTTCAGTCTGCTTTTTCGAAAGATAGCGTCCACACTGAATGGACGCTATCTCGCATTTAAGCTGTGATTACTATGGACAGAGTGGCCACCAGGTGCTTTTTCCTTTTTCATCTTCTTTTGAAAGAACTCCCTCTTCCCTGTCCACACATGCCTTTTTCCTAAAGAGCTCTTTCAGAAAAAGGCTGCTTCTTCATAGAAAAGGTTTACCAATGTCGGAAAACCCCTCTGTTCTTTCCAATTTTTTTTTGAAAGAATGCAATTGCAGCGTGGACGTAAGTGAAGTTTTTTTGGAAAAATGGCAATTTTTCTGAAAAAAACTCTGTAGTGTAGACATAGCCTGAGAAAGCAGCTTACTGGGACAGCCCTGGTTATAAGGAGATGCTCAGCAGAGCAGTGGGTAATTAAGTCCTGACCAGGGAAGATGTAGGAGTGGTTTCCAATAAGGAAGTACATTAGAGGTAAACAGTGCTGGGCAGACTCAGGGGAGTGGGAGAGAGGCTCCAGGCTGATATCTGCCAGGTTGCAGGCATAGATACAGAGACCAAGAGGGAATAGGGTTATAGGGGAAGTGGCCGGGGAACAAGAGACAGTAGAAGGGAAGAAAAGGCAGGCAGGACAAGGCTGCCCACAGAGGGTCACTGGGCTGACACCCAGACTAGTAGGTGGGACTGAGCTGCTCCCCCACTCCCCTCCCTTGGGGGGGGGGGGCTTCTCTACATAAAGCTTGTCAAAACATTTCAATTAAAGTATTTTTCCATTTTCTAACCATCTCTGCACTTTACAGGGAATTTTTCAATCAGTACTCTTTTAATTACCTCAGGGCTTCTCGGCACAAGGAATTCCTGGGACTGTTACTGCAAGATAGTTAGGGTGTGAATTTAAAGCTCGGTAGCTATTCTACCTTAACTCCCTATAACAAGAGTGGGCAATAAGGTGGAGGCACTTGCCAGAGTTAGCCCCAATAGGCCACTGGCATGCTATTTACCTGCACATCAACAGGTGTGGCTGCTCACAGCTACCATTGGCCAGAAACAGTGATCCCTAGCCAATGGGGACTGTGAGCTGCTGTACAACTGGACACAAATGTAAATGAAGCATCAGCAGGGTTAGCCCTGATGAGCCACATCAGGCTTCTTATTGCCCATCCCTGCCTTATAAAAGCACTCTAATTCTACATGATTAGCTTCTTTAGTGTTAGGTTAATCCACTTCCAAAAGTTCTAATTATTCCACAGTCGGTATCACAGACTTTTTTGATCCTGCAAAGACTTACTTGTGCCTCTAACTTTAAGCTATGCAATCACAAAAGCTCAAATTGAGCACATTAGCAAGTGTTTACATGATGGGAGCCCTAGGGTTTCTACAGGTAGCAATGGTTATCACCATCTGAAATCCATTTAGATCTCTAGCTTTTGCTTTGAGAGCTGATGTCCCAGCATATACTAAATCAGGGCTACTGAACTTTGGAAGCCCTGGGAGCCACAATGATACTCTCAGTGCATGCCAAGGGCCGCAACTTAAGTGTGGTTGCATATACACGCAAATATATATGCAAATAGCTTCTTTCACACTGACAAGCATGAAAACAAAAATTAAGGCAAGACTATACAACACGCAAGCAAGACTATACAACATGCAGTAAGTTCTGCTGATATTAATAAAATGCAATATTTACCTGATTTCCACCCATATGACAGCACTTCTAAGGAACAATGACAGTCCAGGAATTTAACTACTAAAACACTTATCAACAGAAGACCATTATATTGACTACTTTTTTGTTTTGGCTTCACAGTAGTCCAGGAATTTAACTACTAAAACACATATCAATCCAAACTGTACCTCGCGCGAGCCACAAACAAAAGTGCTGCAGGCTGCATGCAGCCTACGTGTTGAGTAGCCCTGTACTAAATGATTAAGTCATATAACTCTCAAAAGCCAATCAGAGAATGTGTATTCGTGGAGGGATTCAGTTAGGTGGATCTCTCTTGACAGTGTAATCAGGAGCACTGGACCTGGGGTTCTAGGGTGTGTGGTAACAATCAAATGCCAGACTTCCATCACAGACAGATTTTACAGTTTTGTTTAATGTCCTTCAACACACACACACACACACAAACACTCTCTCTCTGTCTCTAAAAGCTGTTCCCCAGCACTCCTGAATGTATTGTATAATTTTGCAACATTGTAAGATAGTGAGTTCTTTGAGATGAATACATTATTAATTTCCAACAATATTTGGTACAGTTTAAAATGGTTACAAACCCAGTTCATTATTCATTTAGCAGAAAAATAAGTTCAGTGCAAATCTAGGCACAAAGATTAAGTCAACTCCTAATAGTTTACAATGAAGCTCATATAGGCCAGGGTTCCATGAAATTCTATTCTCTTCTGGTTTCATACTATGGTCATCACTGTGATAGCTGAGGGCTTCTAACAGTGCAATAAGTAGTATGAAAATCTGTCACATGAGGATCCTTCTCACCAGAAGGTCAATTTTGTGTGGACTATTACTATTTTGTAATGATTGCTGCTCAATGTTAATTAAAGCAAAGATCAAGAAGTGCACTTGATTTGGAAAATGGTGAAGTTTTGTGATGGTTCTTGTATCCAGTAGGAGTTGGCAACTGTGACATAACTGGCTCATGTTTTGGTATTCTATCACAGCAGGCTCCAGGTATCAGTGAGGCCAAATGTAGGGTATGTCCTGTAAGGAATAATTCTGGACACTCTGGATGCAGGTGAAAACAAGCAGAGGATTTATTGCACACAGCTGGTGGAGTGTCCCTTATGGGTTAACCTGGTGAACACTAGTTAATCAAAACATTCCACTAGATTATATAGGAAGCAGATGGGCGGAGTAGAAGCGATTTGATAGGACATAATGAGCATGTAAGCCAATAAATTACAAAGGTTACACAGCATCTCCGCCCATTGCCAATTAAACATCTTATCAATAATATAGGTAGTTATTCCTAACAAGCTAAATAAACCAACATAAACAAGACAAGCATTTTATTGGCAACTTTGTCTGTTGAAATTACGATGTGTGTACTGCGAGATGATACCACCTCGCATTGGTGTAGTCCTTCCATCTCAGGCTTATCTAGGATTAAAGGAGACAGTGAGAACAACTTCCATGAAGTTTGCTTTGGTACCAGCCAAGGTCTTATCAGAGTGAGGCCCTCTTGGAATGTGGTTGCCAGGGTGACCAGGGTCATTTTAGCTGCTTGTTCTATGTGTTTCCAGGCCTTGTCTCAAATTTAGGATTTTAATAGGGATTCTTAGCAGAATACCATGGACTGCCTCAGTTTACCCCTTCAGTTCCAAGAAGATGGAGGAAAGCAAGCAATACATTTAAAATTACTGATAGGATCAGTACCTTTCTTAGCCTGCCTGCTCTGAGAATTTGCCTCATGTTGCTCATGGCAAAGGAGCATGTTGCCACTGGGTTAGCATCTTCTCTTCAGTAAGGATAAAAAGATAAATGCCTGATAATAACCTGTATTTTTCTGGAGTCAGTGCTAGCAAATACCATGCATATTTTAAATCACTAGCCTCTAATATTTTTCTGGTAATAGTTTAACAAAATGCCAAGCATGAAATATTTCAGTATGAATAGTTGTAATAAAGCTTAAATTCTGTGATTTGCATTAATTCTGTTTAGCCTATGCTGAAAGGGCATCACATTTGAGGCCAAAAAAATTATTACATAACTCCTTCTCCATTCACTAGTAAGGAGTAACTGCTGCCTTTTGGTTCATCTTGGCTCATTATAAGAAATTACTACATGCAGTTCATGTTTCAGGGTAAAGGGAGTTTCTCCTTATCCAGTACATAATCTGAAGCAATGACTCTGACAATGAGCCCAGCAGGCTATTTGTTTTATATACCTATTTAGGCACACCCAGCCTATATGGGAGTGGTATAGTAAATGTGAAATGGTGCGCTTAGGACGTCTTGACAGCAGTGAAATAGGAGGGCTAAGAAGTCTCTCTGAAGAATTCAGGAGTAAATGAAAAAGCAGCCTCCAAATTTTTCTGAATACAAGAGCAGCAGATGTGGAATGCATTATTGTTGTTAACTCATTGTGTTGTATTTGAATGGAGAATTGATAGTGAAGTTGGTTCTTCTGAGAATATTTAAAGGCATTATTATGTCATTTCTGATCCTGACTTCTCAGCTGGTATTTTGCCTAACACCACTTTGGTGATTGTAGTTAAAACAGATAATCTCATCAATTACATGCAATCATGTAAATAGCTGATTAGATTTTACCTTAGTTGAATCTTGAAGTAATTTATCTCTGTTGCTGCCATAACTTCGGGTGCTGCTAGTAAATGCTAATATAATTAACTATATAATTCCATGATATTCCAATAGCCTGCATACAAATCTCTTGCATAACACATCTGCTCTGTATTCTAGAATCATTCTTCCTCTTAGATTTATTCTCTAGCCAGCAAGCGCTAAGCATTTTTTGGTTTGTTTAATTATGCCCTTTGTCTCTACTGTGAGCTCTTAGTTAGTACCTTGATCTTCTCTTATATTAACTCTAACATTAGTGTAAAATATTTCTAGTGTAGCACAGCAACTTGGATGTCCTGACAGCTAAAAAGCAGGTAACAATTTGGGTAAGGGGGACCTCAGACAAATCTGAAAAGATTTTCTGACATAAAAGTCTTTGATTAATTCTAGCAGATGGAAACTGGGATTTTGCGCTCCTTTTCCCTCGCTTTCTATTACTTTCCTTTTTTTGTTCTTTTATAGGGGGAGGGTCAGTAACATAAATTTATATATATAAAGAAACTCAGGAACCACCTTATCAGCATACTATATAACAAACAGAAGAAAATCAAGGAGGAGCTCTCAACATTAGAAACTCTCATAAAAAACCAAGCTTCCATACACACTTCCTCTTCACCAGACTTTACTAAAACTCAACCAACCACCTACAAAGATCACTTCATCTCCCTTCAGATGAAAAAAAGGACAATCAACTATCCAAACTCCTACACGCCTCGGGATCTCTCATTCCCGATACTTTCAACTCAACTAGCAACATTGTCAACCTATTCAACCACACTCTTAGCCCAGCAGAGGAACCTGTCCTATCTCAAGGACTCTCCTGCCCTACCCACCCTATGAATATGATTCAGTTCTGTGGAGATCTATAAGCCTATTTTCACTGCCTTTGCCTAAAGGAATATTTCCAACAGATCAATGCACAACACAATGATCTTACAGCTCGCCTACCCCCACCAATCTCACAAGAGGAAGGCTTCTATGTGGACCCCTACTAACAGTCATAATAAGAGTCTTGACTTCTATATCAATTGCTTCCGCAAACATGCATGGACTGACATTGTCAGCAAACATCATCATATAACCTCAGTCATGCAGAGTGCAATGCTATACACGGCCTCAAAAACAATTCTAACATCATAATCAAAGAGGCTGACGAAGGGGGTGCTGTAGTCATGAACAGAATAGAACAGATTATGAACAGGAGGCAACCAGACAACTCATCAACACTAGATTCTACAAGCTTCTCTCCTGTGATCCCACTAAAGAATACCAAAAAACCCTAAAACAACTGCATGAAGCTCCCCGATACTACTCAGGATCAAATTTACATTAAAACCCCTCCCCCGCAAAAATCCCCGACAAGGAGTTTTCTATCTGCTACCTTAGATGCACACACCTGGAAGTCCCGGACGACCAATCATCTCAAGCATTGGCATACTTATAACAAGATTATCTGGCTATATTGACTGTCCCCTCAAACCCTATGCTACCAGCACTCCTAACTATCTTCAAGACACCACCGACTTCCTGAGTAAACTACAAAACATCAGTAATCTTCCTGAAAATGCCATCCTGGCCACCCTGGACGTAGAAGCTCTTTACACCAACATTCCGCACAAAGATGGATTACAGGCTATCAGGAACACCATCCCCAATGACACCACTGCACACCTGGTTACAGAGCTCTGCGACTTTGTCGTCCCTCACAACTACTTCCAATTCAGAGAGAATTTGTATTTTCAAGTCAGCAGCACAGCCATGGGTACCTGCATGGCCCCATAATATGCCAACGTTTTTATGGTTGACCTTGAACAACATTTCCTCAGCTCTCGCCCCCTAGCACTCTTACTCCACTTATTCTACATTGTTGACATCTTCCTCATATTGACCCATGGGAAAGAGACCCCTGAATAATTTCACAGGGTTTCAACAACTTCCATCCCACCATCAAATTCAGCCTGGATAAATCCACATGAGAGACCCACTTCCTTGACACTAAAGTACAATTACACAATGGACACATTTCCACCACCCTATACTGGATACCTACCGAGCGGTACACTTACCTTCATGCCTCTAGCTTCCATCCCAGACACATTTCTCAAACTATTGTATACAGCCACACCCTAAGATACAACCAGATTTACTTCAGTCCCACAGACAGAGACAAACACCTACAGGATCTATATAGAGCAGTGTTTCTCAAACTGCGGCTCCGCAAGACATCTCCAGGGGCTCCACGAGTTTGACAAACTGGAAAGCCTTCAAAAGCATAATTGAAAATCGCCTCAAACTGACGCAATTAACACACACCGCTGGGGCTCTGCATAAATTTTTACGCATGTAAAGGGCTCCAGAGCCCAAAAAGTTTGAGAACTGCTGATATAGAGCATTCTTAAAACTGAAATACCCACCTGGAGAAGTGAAAAAAATAGATTGACAGAGCCAGAAGAGTACCCAGACATGAACTACTTCAAGACAGGCCCAAAAGAGAAAACAACGGAATTCCACTTGTCATCACCTACAGCCCACAACTTAAATCCCTCCAATCAGGGGCGGCCCGTGAGCCTAGGCAGACTAGGCAGTCAGCTAGGGCGCCGCTGGCCCAGGCGACCAATGATGATCTCACAGCCATTGACGGCCATGCAGGCGGGGGTGCCAATCGCGCCTTCCGCCTGGGGCACCAGCTGCTGCAGCCGGCCTCGGGCCGCTCTTGCCTCCAATGCATTATCAACAATCTACAACTGGGTATAATCCATTCCTTCCTTCATGTGCTGGGTGTAATCCTCTCCTTCTTTCTCCTCTGCACGTAGTCTAGACAGTCTTCACTGCTCTGTTTATAAATTTTTATTACCAGGGCTCAACAATTAAGGCAATCTACTCACCTGTGGCGAGTAGATTTTAGCCCAGCACGGAACCTCAGCGCGATCTGCGCATGCACAGCGTGCCAAACTTTGCGGCTGGCAAGCAGGGCTCACCGCCGCTTGTCAAGCCCTGCCTATTACTTTGTCTCACTTTTGTTGATCTCAGCTGCATTCATCTGTTCATCAAGGTATGCAAGTGCCTGAAAACTGTTGTTTAACTGCAGAATGGAGGTTTTCTGTATTTCAGGGGACATTAGCTTGTCAATGTCATAATATCTATGTTGCTTGTTTGATGGACACACACTTGTCACTTTTAGTGTGAAGAAGGCTATCTCAAGGAAGTGGCCACTGCCAACATCTGTTCCCATTCTCCCTTTCTCATTTGTCAGAGTATCACCATTTGCCATTGGCCTTGAAATTTGATACCCAGTTCAATAAACAGAGGCTATGTCTACGCTGCAGGCTTTTTGCGCAAGAACAGCTGTTCTTGCACAAAAATTTGTGGAGTGTCTACACTACACGTTCATTCTTCCACAAGTAAATTTACAGTAAAGCATCAAAAAAGAGGGCTTCTTGTGTAAGAGTTAATTCATCTCCCCACGGGGAATAAGCCCTCTTGTGCAAGAGCTCTTGCACAAGAAGGCAGTGTAGACGGGCAACAGCGGTTTCTTGCACAAGAAACCCCTATGGCTAAAATGGCCATCAGAGCTTTCTTGCACAAGAGAGCATCCACACTGCCATAGATGCTCTTGCGCAAAAGCACATCTCTACCACAAAAGCACATGGCAGTGTGGACGCACTCTCGCGCAAGCACTTTTGCGCTAGAAGCCTGCAGTGTAGACGTAGCCAGATTGCATAAGTAGTGAATAGGGCTTTAAATAGTTAACATTGGTTGTCTTACTAAACTTATGCCACAGTCCTCATTCCCACTTCCTCAGATTTGGTATTGCTAGTTTGTATCCCAATACTGGAATTCTGTACTGACAATACTTGAAGATCAAACCTCTAACTGGAGTTCTTTAAGTGGATCCACATTCCTCAATCCCGTCCCACTCCTTTGGAAAATATATAGGATTCCGAAGGAGTGGAAGTAACTGAAGATGTGGTAGAGACTATACATTTTTATATAAAAACCCCATGGAGTGTTCCTCAGCTCGAGAGGTCAGCAAGCCCCTTAAAATCAATGCATTTCTAGAGGATTCCAGCTATGGTGTGGAGAGCACAGTTACTTACATTCCCACAGTGTGGCTTTGTATTGATAATCTTGTGCAAATATGACAGTAATTTTTTTCTTTGCTGTTCTTAATCTTCATGAATATATAATTCTCAAAGCTATAGGTTTTATCTTCTGAAGAAAATATAGTCAAGACTTGAGGCTCTCTTACTGCAAGAAAACAGCAGCCCCATATGCTCATTTACAGTCTACTATTGCAAATCGTTCAAGTTCCTTTTTTTCAGATGCCTGTATGAACAGTTTTCTGCAGCAGCAATTTGTTACAGTGTGTAGATTGTGGCAACCTCCTTCTCTAATAGCCCAATGAATCAGATTAGTATCAAGATAAATTCATACTAGTACCAGTCCCTTCCCCTTAAATAATGATGTGGAAGAAACAAAAAAAATCAAATAAAAAACCCTCAACCACCAAGGTTACTTGCATCTAATCTTTAATAAAATCATGGATTTATGTTTTCTATCAGAGACAAATATTTATTTCCACTCAAACATTAAAGACATTTTATGACATAGGAATACTCAGGACTTCAGTGCAAAGGCTTACTCAGTTGCCATTCTTCCTTGGCAGAAACCATTTTTGTCAAATCTTTTTATTATATCTGACCTCAATGGGAAGAATATTGTTTTAGGACAAATATTTAAAATATCAATGTTAAAGACTCTCAGGCATATCAGGAAAAGTAATCTCAAGATCAGTGATTTTTTCTAATGACAAATCTTTGCAGTGTTTTGGCAGTAGTTTTGTCCTCCTTTGTATACCGCATCAGAGGCTTGGGAGGACAGGTGAAATGGATGACATTCATTTCTCATGTAATTTGTGCAACTCAAATGGCACAAATGTCTAACTTCTTTTATAGAAATACTAGCATGCAGCTACATCCATGCAGAATAGGAGAAAGAGGGGGCGGAAAATATATTAAAAGGGGAAAATAAACAATTTTCTCAGTACAGTTTCAAAATTTAAAATAGCAAAATTATTTCAAATATTGCTACTGTGGGGTTTTTTTCCATGACAACTTGGATCCTAGGATGAAAAGTCATAAATAGAATTATATTTAAATGAAAAATATAATTAGAGTTATAATTTACTTACCCAGGGATCCTTCTTTTAAGGTTTTGTATCAGAGTTCAAGTTGGATGAATTTGTGGTACATGTTGCACGTGAGCATCCATTGGAGACAAAAGTGAAAGCTTTAGAGAGCCTTTCAGTGTGACACCAATGATGCTATAGGCAATATAAATATATGGAGATTGCAAGCTCTCTGGGCAGGGACTATTTTTGCTATGGTAATAGAAATAATAAATACTATGAAGGTGAAAAGGAGTGAACGAGTCTTTTCCCCTAAGTTATTTCCATGATTTTAAGGTTGGGAGGGGAGAGGGCAGTGTCCTGCCACAACCCTAATGCTCACAGAACCTCATTATTTGTGAATTTTGAATGGCTCTGATTTTACACAATAGAGTCTTGCCATTTACTTCAATTATGTAGAGTTGGTAGCCATAAGCTCTGTTAACACCGATTCACAGTAGAATGCAGTGGAATTTGCTGAGGTCATTTGTAAAGAGCTTTTTCTGCATGTTACTATAGATGTCATCTGGATAATTTCACAGTTTTCCCCCAAGCTTTTTATTAGTGCAGAGGCTATAAATTGATCTCAGTGGGAAAAATGTAGTAACTAACAGTTGCTATTAGTTGAAGCCATCTAATAATTTTTTTGGCTTTACAAATGATCTATGCTCCTGTGTACCCCTGATAAGTGATATTTTTAATGAAGAACCTACCTTAAGCTCAACTATTTCTGTCCACTGGTGTTAATGCTGCAGCATGTTGGTGTTGCTGCTAGAGATGCTGTTCTCAGAGCTCCTTTATTAGCATCAGGATAGCTTACAGCTTGCTGATTCAGCAAAACTCAGTGTGTTTTCATAAAGAAAAACTATAGACTCAGTTTAGTGGTGAAGGTGTAAACCACTTCAGTGAGGGGAGTAGCTGTAACTTGCTGTGCTTGGGAACGGGAGGAGGGTGTTTTACACCCGGATCCAGAAAGTTGCTGTGAACTGAAGTGGTAGCATAGACTTAGCCATATCCTATCAAAACTGACTTATTGTCACATTCTTCCAAGATGGTTGCATTAAGTTTTATTCAGTTAACCAGGTGGATATGTGTAAGTGTGACTCAGTGCACCGTCTTGTGACTGGGTGTTGCATAGCATGGTGTCCTCATCTCATCCCCCATGCTAACAGCCACTCCAGCCCTGGGGTGATCTGCTTCTTCTTGAAACTTGGCATTCTGGCCAGGTCAAATGGTTTAGGAGAACCTTTGGTCAAAATCAGGACTCACTAGTCCTTCCCTGTCGTCAGAAGGTTTCAATAGTCCTTACACTGTGTCAGGGGGTTTTCCACTGCACTTTCCATAGTAGGGCAACCCAAGCCCTCCCTCTCCAATGTGTTTTAGTCCAGGGGCCCTTTAATATGCAGTCAGGACCTGCCTACAGAGAATCATTGTTGCCATCTTTAATCATTTCCTGACTTGAACCTTTCCCACAGCCTCTTCCCAGGCTCACTGTGTAAAAGTGCCTCTCTCTCTAAGCTTTTACCACAGATTCACTGCAGACCTCCTTAGCACTTTCTGCCACCCATCTGATTCTCCTCAGGAGAGTTTTCTCTACTCATCTAGTAGGGAAATTCCCTGACCCCATTGGAGTCTTCCTGCAGCTCCCTTCACCAGCACAGAGAATCCTGAGTGGACTCATTCACAATGCTTTCCTTCCCAGCTGCCTACCATGGGGCTGCAGCTATTCTACATGCTTTGCTGAAAGAAGCAATGAAAATGAAGCACAGATTAGCATTTTCTCACACTTCATTTGCATATTCTCTTTCATTCCGTTTTTGCACAAGGGTCCACACCAACAGTGTGGACATTTCCTTTTTGCGCAAAAAACCCTTTTGTGCACAAGATCCTTATGCCTATCCTTTGTTTATTTAATTTATATTGCAATAAATATTTGAATTAGTAGTTGAATGCTCTTTTATCATGGTGAATGGGAGCATTCAAAGCACATTCCTAATCCAGTTTTTTTATTATCTTTGCAGGTCACCTTTATACTGTATAAAAAACTCATTTTTTCTGGACATTTACAAATTCCCCTTCATACGTCAAACATGTTCCCACTATATACCAGTTTCTTTCCTTGCTTCATTATACCATGTCTCTTCATTACACAAGTTTTGCCTGTTTTACTTGTGGGTTTCTCCAGCTTTTAGCTTGTCAGAGACCTTCCAGAAATAAATTCGCTGTCTGCTTAAACATTGGGTCAGGTGAGCAAGTTGCACAGCCAAATTAGTTCATCTGAACTCTGTAATGATAGATGGAGGAATTCAGGGAAAGGCTGGCAAGCACAATAAAAGAGGTAAAATATTTGACATAATACGGATGGAAAGCAATAAGATGATTGTAAATTCAGGCCAAAAACATAGTATCTGGAGAAAGTCAAGAGCTCTGAAGCTTAAAAGCTTGTGTCTTTCACCAAGAGAAGTTGCTTCAAAAAAGATACTATGTATCTGTATACGTACCTTAATCAGCTTTCAACAGATAAGTAACCATATTTCTTTTCTGTTGTGTTTCATTGATTATGTTACTGAGGGTTTGTCTACACTACAGAGTTTTTTCAGAAAAACGGCTATTTTTCTGAAGAAAACCTCATGTCCACACTGCAATCGCGTTCTTTCAGAAAAAAATCAAATAAACAGAGTGGTTTTTCCATCATTAGTAAACCTCTCTCTACAAGGAAGAACTCCTTTTCCAAAAGAGCTCTTTCAGAAAAAGGCATATGTGGACGGGGAAGAGGGAGCTCTTTTGATAGAAGAGGAAAAAGCACAGGTGCCCTGGTGGCCACACTGCCCATAGTAATCACTGCTTATATGTGAGCTAGCATCCATTCGGTGTGGATTCTATCTGTTGAAAAAGCAGATCATTTTTTTGATGCACTTTGGCAGTGTGGACGCTCTCTTTCGGAAGAAGTTTTTTCGGAAGATGTCTTCCAGAAAAGCTTCTTCTGAAAGAAGCCTGCAGTCTAGACACAGCCTGAGAGTGCTGTGCAGGTGAAGGAAAACAGAAAGGAACTTTTCTGGCAATTCAAGTGAAAAAGTATAATTACACAGGCCAAAAAAGAATTAGAAGAGCAACTAGCAAAAGGTACAAAAACGAATACTAATTTTTTTATAGTACATCAGAAGTAGCAAGCCTGACAAGCACTTAGAGGAGCCACTGGGCAACTGAGGCTGTAAAGGAACAGTCAAGAAAGACAAGGCCTTTGCAGGAAAACTAAATGAATTCTTTGCATCAATCTTCATCCCAGAGGATGAGTGAAATCCCCACACCTGAGCCAATCTTTTTAAGTAATGAATCTGAGGAGCTGTCCCAGATTGAGGTGTCAGTAGAGGTGGTTTGGAATTAATTGATAAATTAAACACTAAGAAGTCACTCGGGCCATACAGTATTGACCCAAGAGTTCTGAAGGAACTCAAATTGTAGAATTCCTAACTTCAATATGTAGCCCATACCTCAAATAAGCCTCCATCAGATGACTTGGAATACCTAATTTAACACTTAAAAAAAATCAGGCTCTAGAAGCAAACTTGGAAATTACAATCCTGTAAGCCTAATCTTCTGTACCTGGCAAACTGTAGTAAAGAACAAAATTATCAGATATCCCAATGAACTCAATACGTTGGATAAAATTCAACCCAGTTTTTATAAAGGGGAATGATGCCTCACCAATCTATGACAATTATTTGAGGATATAAATTACAGAATATGCTTTTAATAAGTCTGGTATCAATAGCAGAAACTTTACTTTTGAACAAAGGCATGAATTCTAGTGGAAACTTACTTTTCTACACATTTTCATGAAGAAAATGTATAGAGTTACTGGTGATTGTCTAACAACAATGAAATGAAATGGCAAACATCTGAAATTCATCATATAAAAATATTGTGACTAGCAGTCAATCCATTGCTCTTCATGTCTGCTTTTATCAGAGAAGCCACAAATCCTTTGCCCTTTCCAAGATTCGGTCAGCCAAATACTGGATAATGCACTGACAAAGTTATTTCTCATCTCTTCCTTCTCAGCAGTTTCTCCTTTTTGTATGTGGTGAGGTGCCTGCTAGACAGTGAATTTAGTCTGTTTTCATTCATTTTTGCATCTGATTGTGACTAAAGCAATTCTACTAAAGTTACAGTCCTTTTCTTCCTGATCGGCAGTGATTTTCTGCCTTGCAGAGTGAAATTCATTCATTAACACTGGTTTAAATTGTTTTTAAACAAGAAAGCATTCCCTTCATGCAAGGCAGGTTCCAGTTTTGTGAATTATCTTGTCTGATATTTTGCTTTTCTGATCAATGCCACTTTCACTTCCTTCCTTATCACTATTGTACCTCTTCTGGCAAAGTCTCACAAGCAAGTTTTTCTCTAGTGTCTAGTTTTTCTCCATCTATAATCACAGCCAATTATATGTTCAGGTTCTTCTGTCCCCCAGGATCATACCTTCATGTGTTCCTACAGGGACTCTCTTTATCCTGTTCATTTCCTGCATGATTCTGCTTCTTGTGTTTTCAGCCCCCTCAATGTTCTCTCAATCCTCAAGCTGAATTCCCAATTGCATTAACATTTGAAACACCTAAAAATAGATTACAACCAGAATTTTGCTTTCAGCAAGTAACATGTAATTTAAAATATAATCCTCACTGTTCTAATTTCAGAATGTATACTTGTTTGTATGTCTCCAGGAACAATTTACAGGAAGAAATCCTTGTTTGCTGCTTTCAGGCTGCTGAACACCAGGTAACTAGTATAATTAATGGAATGGGGTAAAATTAATTCAGAGGAAAATACAATCCGCTTTCTGGGAACTGATGAGCAGTGTATCCATTGATTACAATAAGAGTGTGAAATCTATAGAGGAAAAGGGTTTAGAGTCTTATGTAGTGCCATAGTAATATAACTGAAACCATAAGACTTAGTGCATTTAAATCCAAACCAGCTAAAAGACCAGTATAGGAATATATGGGGAATTTATACTAGATCAATTTTCTACCTTTGTTTCACTTTTAGAAGTGTAATTAATACACACTGTGCTGCTATCAGGCTAAATCTGGGAGTTCTTGGATACCACAAGCAACTTGCATCTGACGAAGTGGGTCTTTGCCCACGAAAGCTTATGCTCCAATAAATCGGTTAGTCTTCTATAAGGTGCCACAGGACTCCTCGTCAGTTTCACAAGCAACTATTTCTTTATAGTTGCCTTGAGTATTTAATCTTACACTATAAATGAGGACAATATTTTCAAAATTGACCTCTACATTTTTATGTGAAAAATTGTACAATGGACAATTAATTTCCAAATGGTTATCTGATAGGGATTTATTTTGTATGCTGTTTGGCAACTGTGCCTATAACTCTTCAATTTGAATGCATACACAATTTTGAGATCACATAAAACAAAGACTTTGATTTAAAATGTAGCATTTTGCTTTAGAAGGGAACTTTCTTGAAAAGAGAACAGATTTATTTGGAGAAACTCCAAAAAAAAAATCATGGGCTTTTTTCCATTATAAACATCTGCTCTAAGCTCCTGTATCACTCTTGGAGACTTACCTAAATCATCATTTTAAATTGCAGTCAACCTGTTTGTGTTATGTTCAGAATGTGTATTTTAAGGGTAGAGAATCCAGTTTGCGTGAAGTGAAATCTCTCATCTCCTGAATAGGTTAGTCTACCCACTATATCTAGTCATGGCAGACAATTCTGTTAGAATTATTTAAAAGAAGGATGTGAAGATATTTCCAATTTTGCAGTGGGCTCTAAATATTTAGTGAACATTTCGGAGTTATGAGGGCTAATGAGAGAGATGTCCATCGTCATTAACTGCTTGAGAATCCACCAAAGTCTCAGTATGGTCAAGTTTCTAGAAACATATAGAAGCTCAATTGAGCATGTGTAGAAGTTTTGCCCATGTATTATCACAATGCCGCCAGCCCCCCATCTCAGATGAGGGGAACATTTGATTGGGCCAATTTGGGAAAAAAACAACTGCTAAGATCCTGAGTGAAGACATTCCTCAATGCCTTCCATTTCCATAGAATGCATGTAACCCTTACTTACAGTGGCTGGGTCGTGAGAGGCAAGATTATCACTAACAGCTTTCTTCCCTCCTGTATGTGAAACCCTCTGGGCTAATGAAGTTAAAGCTTTCTGCTTTAAAATTCAACTGGGGGTACAAGTGTGTTTCATTCTCCTGCAGGTGCTGATCAATCATTCTCATATGAACATTAAACTCTCATTTGCATAGTCATCCACTCGTACGTTAATAACTTATGATTCTCCATAGAGGTTCTAAATTTTGTTTTTAAAGTATTTGAGAGTACTAAATTAAATAGCAGTTTATAAAGAAAGAACTTTTGGTCAATCATTCACCAGAATCTGGCTTTCTGTCAGATCACTCTATTAGTTTATCCTAGTCTGAATGGGTCTCATGGGTAATCATTCTTACTGTATAGCCAAAATAAACATACAATGGAGAATGAACTTATTTCCAAAGTGGGAATCCTAGGGGAATATATTTCTGAGAGAGGAAAGTTGTTATAAGAAAATTGGAATTTCTAAATTTGACCTTGTAAGAGGCTTTTACTGTATTAAAAGAGGAAAGAAAATGAGTTACTGCTGACATTAAGAGAAGTAAGAGAATGGCTCTCTAGGCTTCTAATAAGCTCATTTTCTCTCAGATGCCAGAGCAAATGACTATTTAAGAGACCAGATTTGGCATCAGAGTAAAAGGTTGTCTGGCTGACAAATTAGAATCTTTCTTCTTCATCACCTCCTGTAAAACTCTCAAAATGTTCTAAGGCTACATCAATATGAGGTCCACTCAGGTACATGCTGCATTGTAAAGCTTAATATACCATGCAGGAGAAAAAACATCATTCCTCTTAATCCTAAAATGACTTGTATGAAACCAGACACAGCAATAGGGCCTGCAATCAAAACAAATAGCTGATTTATATTAATCAAGAACATGATGAGCTTATTGAAATCCTAAAGAGAAGAAAGTATGCAAAAGAAAAGTTCTTGATGCCATAGCAAAGGCGGGCGAGAACTCATATTATCATTTTTCTGTACAAATTCTATTGGCCTGAGTATTTTCTTCAAAACAGGATTCTTAAATTCCACTGTAGACTACTCCATGGCTCATGTGCCAGCCTGATGACAGAAGGCTGGTAAAAGGGAAAATTCCTTACAGACTGAATGAATCTGTGTTACTCTGATGAGGTACATCTACCCCACACCAGTTCATCAGGGATTAACTATGTGCTCTGGGCCAAGGCAGCCATGCCCCCTCATCCCTGCTGGGCATTGACCAACTAGAACCAGAGTATAACTGGGTTGAAAGCTGCTGCTGGGAGATTGCTGGTGCTCCAGGATACAGAAGCCAGCCAGGCTGAGACTTCAACTGACCAACAATGGAAGAGAGACAGCAGAGACAGTGAGACTACCAGCATTGGAAAGAAATGTTGGTAGTAGTCCAGGGAACAGAACTATGGTAACCGGTGACCCTGGGGTAGGACCCAGTGGGGAAGGGTGGGCCTGGGTCTGCCCACTCCAGTTACCTAGTGCAGCTGGTGCTAGGAGCAGAGAACTTCAGCAGTGTCTACACTGCAAAGAAAAGTGGGGAAAAGATACGCAAATTGTGAACCACAATTTGTGTATCTTTTTCCGCTTTTCCGACATTTGGCCCATCTACACAACATTATTTTTTGGAAAAGCGGACGCATTCCTGGGATGTGGCAGAGTTTTCTGGGATAACTCTGGTATCCTGGAAAAGCTCTCTAGTCTAGAGTTACCCTTTGCTTCAGAAAGATAAGTCCTACTGGCTCTGACCATTGGACCATATGACCTGAACTGAATGGCTGCCTCACAGACTTGGGCCACTAGGCTGTGCTGTTCTGAGCAGAAGAACAGCTCTACTAATTGGTCATTGGGTAATACTGCCCGGTGCTGCAAGGCAATTATATAGACCTGGGCTACTTAACAGGACCGACCTACTGATTCTGGCCTGTGGGCCATAATGCTATGGGTGGTGGGTACAGCCTCCCCCCCATTTGGGGAGGCTAGTCCTGGCTTTGCCACTTCTGCCCTCCCCTATGGCTTAAGCATAAGAGCTCCTGCCTCCACACAGCAGAAGCCCAAGATCTCCCACCCAGAGGAGCCTCCCTCTTGGCTGGCCAAAGCCCTGAATCCTCCCTCTCCCCAAACTGCTCAGAGGTGTCCTGGGCCTCCCCAGATTCAAAGCCACCTGGGGAAATCATCTCTCTCAGCAGGTCCAGAAAAAGCTTTCGATATGCTTTATGCAGGTTCTGGAGCAGCTGAACACATATTTGCAATTCAGATTCTTGGATTCCTTGGTAATCTCTCTGGAGTGCAGCATGTGGCATAATACATCAAAAACTTCCCCCAAAATCGCACAATTGGGTCCAATGGCCATGGCAGCATCAGGGGAAGCAGAGCCTCCCCAGGTCTATTATACCCCCTCCCCCTCCCACCCATGACTACCATCTACACATGAAGGGCTGCTCCGGGGACGTCAGCCAGTAGGCCACGTTGCCCTGAGTAGGACAGCTCTACTGATTCTAGCCATTGGGCCATACTTCCCTGAATCACAGGGCTGTAACATAGACTCAAGGCCAGTTGGACTGTCAAATACCCATTTGGTTAACCTTTCCACAATCTGATGCCCTGTGATGGAGTATACTTATCATGCAACATTTTCATACATAAAAGAAGATTCCTAAAGTTTTACTAGATAGGAAGTGATAAGAATTACAGTTGAGGTCTTGAAGTGAGGACTTTATTTGTTCTTGCAGAAGGTTAGGTGCTGTAGATTACAAATGTGAAATTAAAAAAAACCTAACAGACAAAAATCATAGAATCATAGGGTTGGAAGAGACTTCAGGAGGTCATCGAGTCCAACCTCATGACCAAAGCAGGACCAATTGTAACTAAATCATCCCAAATGGGGCTTTTTCAAGCCTGGACTTAAAAACTTCTAGGGATGGAGATTCTACCACCTTCCTAGGTAAGCTATTCCAGTTCTTCACCACCTTCCAAAAATATAACTATCACTTTAGTCAGAACTTCCAGAGAAAACGCTGAGGCAATCTCCTCAGCATTTCATTAGACTTACCAGATTTTTTTCAGGGCTTAGAGACTAAAGTTATATACATAATTCAGAATGAAAAGGAAATTGAAATTCAAATTCCTCACAGATGGCCTAAACTTTACTTTTTTGTTTGTTTGTTTGTTTGTTTGTTTGACAAAATGTCCAAACATTCCTGCGTTTATGCATCCCATATTTCTTAGTATGCAGATCATTCATACAGTCAATATTAAAATCATGTGATTACTCACAGAAGATATTATTTTTGTTCTCTAGCTAATGACCCAACAGAATGACCCAACAGAACATCAATAGCAAGTTACATATCTTGATTTTTTTATCATCAAACAAGTTCATTTTTTGAGAAATAGACAATCATTTCAAAAGTATTCATCCTAACGATCTAGTGCTCATTTGTGTGTGGAAAAAAACATGTAGCTATCCTGCTATGTGAGAAATAGAATGTGTTCTCATCATTAAATAGTATTATATTGAATGTACAAGTAGGTATATGGTTCAGATTGCGAATACAGCCTTAATTTTAGAATATCCTGATTTTTAGCGCATAAGTATACTCCTTAACATTCTAATAATGTTGGTTTCATGGGAATGGAGTTGATTATGTTTTCTCAGTTATTTAACGAGATCATAGGGGAGGCAAAAATGCCACTAACTGGAATTTGCTAGTCACCTTAGTGAATAAAGCTCCTTCATCTAATTAACAGATTGTCATGGACTCAGGGATGGAAGTAAGGGCCCTGTGCTAGTCTTTACATATGTTATGAGACCTATGTTGACTAATTTCAATGAAAGTAGAAGATCAAAGTGATAGGATGTATCATCCTGCAGGGTTCTGTTCTGCTCCCTAGTTAGGAGCTGCAGTATCACGGTTAATGTTGATTGCAGAGATGAGAGAGAATACATGGTGATGAGGCAGCTAGTATAAGCCAGGTTTAGAAGTGACTGATTGATGTATTTCTTTGGAAGCAATGACTGATGAAAGAGAAGTTCATTGTTAATTGTTCAGGAATTCATTGTAAACTAAAGATGGATGAGGTTCCTAACTGAAATTGCCTTCAACTGAAATCAGGCTGGACAGGGCACTTCCATTTCAAAGTCTCAATCATGTTGCATTTTAACAAAGTTTTGCCTAACCTGTCAATTGTGATTTGCTCTTTTAGTGCTGAATTTGAGGCACACATTCAAACAGGTCACAACTTGGTCTATGTTTTCATCACAGTTCTGAATGGACAGTTTTTGGAAGAAAGGTATATTAAAGTAAATGAGAGCATGTACTATCATAGAAATATAGGGCTGGAAGGGATTCAAGAAGGCCTCAACTCCAGCCCCCTATGCAAAGTAGCACAGTCATCCTACCATCTGAGATAGGTGTTAGTCCAACCTGTTCTTAAAAGCCTCCAATAGTGTGGAGTCCACATCCTTGGAAGCCTATTACATAAAACAACAAACCTTAACATTTTCCCTAATACCCAATGTGAATTTCCCTTGCTACAGATCAAGCCCATTCATTCTTGTTATATCTTCAGTGGACTTGGAGAACAGTTGATCACAGTCCTCTTTATTGCAACCATTAACATATTTGAGGACTTTTATCCATTGCTCCCTCAGCCTTCTCAAGGCTAAACATGACTAGTTCCTTTAGCCTTTCTTCACAGACCAAGTTTGATTTTTTTTAACCCTTCATCATTTTTGTTGCACTCCTCCAGAATCTCCCCAATTTATCCCCATCTTTCCTAAAGTGTGGTGCCCAGAATTGAACATCGTACTCCAGCTGAAGTCTCACCAGTATCAAATAAAGCAGGACAATTACCTTCCATGTCTTACAAACAACACTTCTAATAATACATCCAAAAAATGGCATTGACCTTTTTCACTACTGAATCACACTGTTGGCACATATCCAATGTATAATATACAGCAAGACCCAGATCCTTTTCAGTAGTATTAGTCCTAACCAGTTATTCCCCTTTTAATAGTTGTGCATGTGATTTTTTCTTCCCAAGTGTAGTACTTTGTACTTGAATTTAATCTTGTTAATATCAGATGTATTCTCTGTTAGCATCAATCACTGTTGAAAATCAAGACAGTTAATTTGGAGTTTAAATATTAAATTACCACCTACATTCCGGCACCTAGTTAATGTCATCCCCTCCCCAGGAAATAAATTTGCATAGCAAAAGAGGTAATGGGAAACCATACTAGAAGCAACTGAACTTATGCCCTGCTCATGCCACCAGAACCAGTAATAATTAAAACATTTGGGAAGATTTTTTTTCTAACTTGAACTCATTAACTTGTAAATAGGTTTTGAGGTGTGAGGTACAAGCTAAAAGAGTGCTCTTGGTGCCAAAAGCCAAAGCAGATGTTTCCTGCTGTTTCAGTCCTTCTGTATTCAGAGTCCAAGGACTCTGCAAATGAATAAAACTGCAAGAAAGAATGCACAAAGAAAAGAAAAGAAAAGAAAAGATGCCATCAATTTCTACTTCCAATTGGAACAGCCGATTAGGCTGAATTTTTGGCTAGCTAATCAGGACAAAAGGGTCAACATTACCTTTACCTGACCCCAGGGCATGTCAGTGGAAGTTGAGAGGGCTATGGGATTTTTTTTTATTCCAGTTAGACAAAAACAGGAAAAAAAACAAAGTCAGCAGGGAGAGAGATTTACAGGAGCTTCTTTTAACAGCTTTTTTACCCTCCTCCCTAATCTTTGTCTTGTGTTAGAGGGTGGCTCTCAGTTTCAGAAGGGTCATGAATGGCAAAAGCAGAAGTGAGGATAAAAATCTTGTCTTATTAATATTTATTATTTTTATTTCAAAAGAGTTCATAGTTTGCTAAGAGCTCAATCTAAGAAGAAAAGCAACATGCAAGGTGGAAAGGGATGAATAATCTGAAACAGTCCAGTTGGTGCAGATTAGCTAAACTGTCTACTTCCTGAATTTTTAGAGATTAAATTAATAGGAATGCAATACAACCACTCCACAAATTACAAAAGTTTTTTGGTGGTGGTCATATATATGTAGCTATAAATACCTTTATTTAATCAAACATTGTAGAAACCGAATGAAGATAAAAAGAATTATCTTACATAGGAAATACTTTTTCTAAACAATCTTTTTCCTTAGATCTGATTCTATAGTGAATTTTAGTTACTCTATCAAGTACCTTATTTCTCTTTCTTTTACGGTCATGCCTTAAAAACTAGTAGTGTTACATTATTTGACAGTTGTAATAGCTCAGACTTATTTGGTCTTTATTATGTTTTGTTTTAATCAGGCAACAAGTCATTTCAAATACATATTTGCAAGGCAAAACTACAGACAGTTTTATAGAAATGTGACTCATTACCTAGATAAATTGTCATGTTTACAATTTTCTGTGTCCAAATTAATTTGCCTAGCTATTTTTTAAATTTAATGTATCTTATGTTTTCAATCAAAAATCAATTTATTTACATTCAAAATACATGATGATACACTTTGCATTGCAAATTCATTATTAAGTATGTCAGAATTTATAACTGAGCTCTCTGCTTATTTGCAAACCTTCAAATAACACCTCATTGTCCTGTACCTCACAAGTATTTTAGTCATATAACACAACATTTGTATTTGGGATAGGCAAAAAGCAGATAAGGGCTTATACTTTTATGTAGTTGTTTTCTTATTATTGTCAGTATTCTCATTGTGACCAGCTTTCATTTCCTTAAGGCAGTTTGAATGAAAAAATAAAGACTGGAGGTCACTGCTGATAAATTTTCTGTCCATTTAAGTAATATATTCATGACTTCTGGCTCCAAAGGAAGTCTGATCTGCCAAATTCTGTTTATCCAACATTCTGCCTGGATAAAGATCAGTTTCTGCTATTTCTCATTCAAGACAAAGTTAGTAATGAAAAATAATCCTGATACAGTTGTTGCCAAATACAGTAGTATCTTTGGTAGTTTTCTGTTGTTGTATGTTTTGGTTTGATTTGTTTTAATTAAGCTCCACTGAAGACTCTGCTCATTTGGAACATGAGAAGTCCGGAAGCTTCTTGTAATTGTTTCACATGTATTCTCACATTTACAAAGGCAATGAAGAGTATTAGAAATATTCAGTCTATAGCTGTGTACAAAAGAGATTAAGGCTATGTCTACACTACAGAGCATCCATACCTCAAAAGTAAATTGAAAGATCAGAGGGGTTTTTGCACAATTGGTAATCCTCATTCTACGAGGAAGAACGCCTTTTTGCGCAAGAGCTCTTGCCCAAAAAGGCATGTGTGGACAGGGAAGAGGGGTTTTTTGCGCAAGAAGAGGGAAGAGGAGAAAGCACAGGTCCCCTGGTGGCCATTCTGTCCATAGCAATCACTGCTTACTTGTGAAAGAGCATCCAGGCAGTCTGGACACTCTCTTTCACAAAAACACATTGCTTTTGCGGTGTGGACATTCTCTTGCACAAGAAGTTTTTGCAAAAGATCTCTTCCAACAAAAGCTTCTCGCACAAAAATCCTGCAGTCTAAATCTAGCCAAAATCCCCAACTTTCTACTTCAGCGCGCATTGTGAATTTAAAATGGACACTTTATTCTTTGATAGCACATAGACATTCTATCTTGTCACTGTGTGTGTATTGTCTTCCAACAGTGCCACATTAGTTGTAATCTTTCAATTCTGCACGAGTAGTGTCATTATCTTTCATGGGACCACTCAGGTAGGGGACCTTTCAATTTGACTTCAGTGAGATTACTCATGTGTATAAGGACTATATCTGTGAGAAAGGGAACAGAATCAGCCCATGTTTTATAAAATTATGATCTGCAGGGCTGGAAGACTAGAGCTCATTCCATATTCAGTTCATAACAAGAGAAAAGGACAGTTCTATTATTTTTGTGACATTTCTTCTCGAAGCTGAAAGACTCAATGTTCCATTTATAATATAGTACACTAGTATTCTTGATGTTCTCTGCAACAAAATATCTGAAATGGACCATTTATTAGCTCATAATCTTAGCTCTGCAAAGAAAAATTAAGTATGGATCCCCTCACTTCTCTTGCTTGTCACAACAGTGAGGCTTTTAACCCAAGTTTGTCCAAATTAAAAATGTGACCAATTAATTTCACACCTTATATTTCATAGAGACATAATTCAGGTCAAATATAAGATTAACATAAATTTGTAAGGCCTGTTGCCTGAAGCTCTATAGAGTAATACACTCTTTCTGTTTTGCTCTGTTAGTGAGTGGGGGACGAAAAGCCATAGAGCTGGTTTTTCTGCATAAACTATTTACACAGATGTCTGAAGGTTCAGAGGGAAAAAAGCTTTGTGTCCCCAGCTACTGGTGAAGGGGACAGGAGGAAAGATGCAGCTAAAAGAGAGAGAGAGAAATACTTTAATTTGCATAGGTTTTTTATGTATAAATTCCTCCAGAAACATTTTTGGATCCATCATAATGTACACAAAATGAGAAATGGTTTGCTCATGGCACTGAACTGAAAGAGGAAAAAAGAGTCTTACCCTGTGTGAAGGATTATATCTCTGTTGCAAGGACTCTGCTTAGGGGTATGCTAAAGATTCCCTTCTGCTAAGTATCTTACTTTATTAGGAATTTGTGAAGGGGACTGGATTTGATGACCTCTTGAGAGCCCTTCCAGTTCTAACGTTCTGTGATTCTGAGAGTGGGAGTCAGGGGACAAGGAAGGGTGAAGTGAAATGATAAAGGGATATATATCTATTGTATGTTCACCCTGATGGGTAGGGAGTTATTGGACTACTAGCGATATTACCACAGAGGAATGTCTTATTTTTTCTTTCATAGTCATTAGAACAGAGCACCAACTTTGAAAGACTTACTTTCCCACTTACAAAGTTTTCCTTGTTTTAAGTCTTATTTCTCCTAGCACTTTTGTCCGCAAAACTTTTGTCACTCAGAGGTGTGAAAAAAACACATCCCAGAATGACACGTTTTGCCAGAAAAAGCACTCATGTGCAGAGTGCTGTGTCAGCAGAAGAAACTGTGCCACCAATATAGCTGTCACCGCTTGTTCAGTATATTTTATTATGTCAACAGAACAGAAGAGCTCTTTTGTCCTCATAATGCAGCCACACAATGCTATTACAGTGATGCCTCAGTAAGCCTCCCTTCCCCAGCTCAAATAAATCTACCCTTCCCCATCTCCTCAAATAAATTCTAAGAGAAATGTGTTTGGTTCTGTAGGGTACTGAAATAGTGTAAGCCTTCTGGTCTTGTAGTTTAAGCAGTTCAATGTTGGTGCAAAGGCACTAGCATCACAATAGAGATCAGAAAGTTGAAGTTCCCTTTGGGTAAGACAGAGAGCGTACTATGTCTAGAATATTTCACACACTTCTGAGCACTACACTATCTTAGATATATAAATAATTTAGAATCAAGAAAAGGCCGGTTTCAAAGTCCATTTAAATATTTTTATTGACTTCAATGGACTTTGGCTCAGGGCCTTAGGGAGGCCAAATAATTCAAGGAAAGAGGGATGATTAAAATAATGAAATATGTATGTGTCAGGTCAAGCAGAGTATTAAGCAGTAATATAAAAGCTGAATGCTTGGTCCTAATGAGATCTAATAAGAACGCATTGGAGCTAGCAAGTTACACCTCACAGTTCAGAGTTTCTAATCAAACTGATATAGCAGGTTACACATCTAACGAAGCTGGAATTGCACGAAACATTTGGGATTGTATTCACTTGAATTCAGGGACATGACCATCACCATGTTAGAGGGAGGTGGGGGTGTTACCCGGGGTTCTTTCAACCCAAACCGCGAGATGGTGTCAGGAAATAATTCAGGAGAGACAAGGTCGTCTGACCGATAGATGGATGGTACAAACAGGACAACACAAGAGTGCTTTCACTTAACGCTAAACTTGACTTTGTCTCAAGCAGTTACAGAGGTCCACAAAGGTTAGTAAAACGCTCCCACCCTCGATAATTACCGAAGTTGAGTGTGGCTCTAGAGTGACACCGGGGAGGCTTCCAATGGCCAGTCTTCCATCTGCTGGTGGGGACGAAGATGCATCCAGAAGTGAAAAGTCCTCAAGGAGTCTTTGAGGCGTCTCTCCAAGTGTTCCCAAAATTGTCCCCCCAACTCAAACTTTCCTTCCCTATTTATCCATCAGTATTACAATAACCTGTCACTCAAAAACTTGTTAGGCAAGCACTTTTTAAAGGTTAGGCAAGAGGTTTTCTTCTGATCATCACTTTCACCAGATGCGTTTTTTTTTCTTCATACTCGGGGGTTCTGATAGATATAGGTCTTAGGGCATTTAGACAAACTTCCTGTTTTTCTTAATGTATAGCTCAGCAATTTCACTAGAGATTTGGGCCTCAAGAAGGACTCGGGGTCAAGCTGCCCTCTCTGTGGCACCCAAACTTCCCTTTCTTCCCCCTCCCTGACTTGGTCATGGCCTCTATTTTGGGCCTGTTAGTTTTGTTGCTAAAGTTTAAGCAGTAAGCAATAGTGGTTCAGGCACATTACTGGATTTGCCAAAATCTCCCTGTACAGGGGTCCAAGAGCTATAATTATCTATTTGATGTTGCTAATCTAGAATAATCTGTGTACAGTCCTTTTTCAAATATACACAACTGTGTATCAGCTAAATAAATATTATAACTAAGTGTAACTAATTATTGAGGAACAGCAGAATATCAAGCAAAATGTGCTTACAGTGAGGATTGAGGAATAGATTCCCAGCAGAAGTGGTAAAGGCCCCTTATGGATATTCCAGATTAAATTGTTAGATGGGTGACCATTAAATCTCTTTACTTCCATATGCACTCATTAACTAAGAATACTTTTAGAAGTAAACCACAGTGTTCTGCTGGGATTGCCAGTCTGTCTGTGCTATGCAGGTAGCTTTCATGTCCTATGCTTGTGCTATACAGAGCCCACAGTGGGATGTGCACTAATAGACCACCTGAGCTACTGACTTCCCATTGACCCTTCATCCAGAATCGCTATTCTGGTACAAAAAGAGGCATGAACAAGCACAGAACTAGACTGAAAGTAAAATAACTTTGATTCTCTCCTCTCATTTCTCGAAGTAGGGCAGTGTGGGTAAATCTTTGCACTAGAATGCAACACTTCACTTTTATATCTAAAATGGACAATTTACTGATCAGGTACAATTCCTCATTGGCAGTGAATAGATTACATTATTCACCTAGGTCAGGGCTGGCCAACCTGTGGCTGAGGAGCCACATGTGGTTCTTCAGAAGTTAATATGTGGCTCCTTACATAGGTACCAAATCCAACATGTTAAAGAGAGAAACACCTCATAGGCAATATGCCTTGCTTAGATTGCCTTATGATGCAAAAGCATCCCAAGAATAAGCATTTTATAAGACAGTAGAATGCCACACCAACTAAAATACACTATTTAAAAGGTTAAAATTATAAATCAATATTCCCCACCCACCCGTGACAATTATTTAATAATTTGTGCCTGAATTAGATTAATATTTAACACATTTCACATGTAAAAGGAATAAATAGGACAGGAATACATCTGCATATGGACATGTAATATTTGTAAAAGCTGATTTTAATAGGTTTTTTAATAAATAAATTAAAATGAGACAGCCCAAGTTAATATAGGCCCTTATGTGGGTTTATCTGGGGTTTATTAAATCTCTCCTAAATGTCATTTCTGAAGAAGGTCTCTTTTGAAAACAGGAACCTTCACAGTACAGTTTTTAAAACCTTTTAGCATTTATTTCAGAGAAATAATATTTAAATGTTTCTTTAAACCACTTTTTCCACATAAAACAGTCACAATATGTAGCCAGTCTCCAGGCTCATCCCCCTTCAGAAGCATGCTACAAGATAAGAAAACCTCTGTGCTAAATGAGTTAACATGGGGGACCTGTGGCCCTCATGTGCCCCCCGTGTCAATTCTAGGGTGCACAAACAGGATTGCTCGCTGCAGGCATTAAAAGGCTTAATCACAGTTCTGATGGCTTGCCTAGATTTAGCCCAAGGATGCTAAATGTGATTTATGTAGTGTTTTTACTGAGTTTGGGTCAGTCCCATGATAATCTGCTTGAGGACAGTGATAATTTATCTGAAAGACCTTTTATCTCCTTACAAATGTGTTTACCTCATTTGTTTTGTGCAAAGCTACATAAGTATATTGTAATTTATTAGTGAAGAATGAATTTACATGTATATTATACCTTGTTTTATTGATAGATGAAGCAATACAATGTAATGTTTTAGAAATAAACTTAAAAGGTTGGTTTCTGTCAAAACACTGCCAGACAGTGCTAGTTTGAGTATTCTGAACTGGTGTTGTGAGCTGAAGGCCATGACCATCGGGAATATTCATGACTTAATTTCAATATCTGGTAAAGTTTTGTTTATATCTCCCCCAATTCCAGATTCTAATTTAGCAGTAAGTATTGTCTGTACCATTGCCATTGAACAATAAATTGCACAGGAACAAAAGAGTAGAGGAAAGGGAGTGACGGAAAGCAATTTCATTTAAAAAAACAGCATTTACGATGCATAATCTCGGGCATTAGCATTCTTACAGTAGGACTGTCTGGCTATATTGACTACCTCTTTGGGACCTACATCACCAATGCTCCCAGCACTCTTCAAGACACCATCAACTTCCTGAGAACACTACAGTCTATTAGTGAACTTCCTGGAAAAAAAAATCCTAGCCACTATGAATGTAGAAGCTCGCTACACAAATATTCCACACAAGGATGGACTACAAGCCGTCAGGAACTGTATCCTTGATGATGCCATGGCACAACTGTTAACTGAACTTTGTGCTTTTGTTCTTACCCACAACTATTTCAAATTTTGGAAGGATTTATACCTTCAAGTCAGAGGCACTGCCATGTGTACCCACGTGGCCCCACAATATGCCAACATATTTATGGCTGACTTAGATCCATGATTCCTCAGCTCCTATCTCCAAATGGCCCTCTTCTATTTACATTATACTGATGAGATCATCATCTGGACCCACGGGAAGGATGCCCTTGAAGAATTCCACTGGGATTTCAACAATTTCCACCCCACCATCAATGTAAGCCTAGACAGGAGATCTACTTCCTGGACACTGCAATACAAATAACTGATGGCCACTCTGTACCAGAAACCTACTGACCACTACACTACTTACACACCGCCAGCTTTCATCTGAAATACATCACACAATCCATTGTCTACAGCCACGCCCTAACATAAAACTGCATTTGCTCCAATCCCTCAGACAAAGACAAACACCTACAGGATCTCTATCAGGCATTCTTAAAACTATAATACCCACCTGAAGAAGAGAAAAAACAGATTGATAGAGCAGGCGGATACCCAGAAGTCACCTACTACAGGACAGACCCCAAAAGGAAAAACAGAATGCCACTAGCCACTATCTACAGCTCCCCAGCTAAAACGTCTCCTGCACATCAAGGATCTACTGTTTCTCATAGATGATTATCCGTTGCTTTTGGACATTAGAAGGCAGGCCAGTACTTGCTTACAGACAGCTCCCCAACCTGAGGCAAATACTCACCACCACCTTTACACTCCACAAAAGAAACATTAATCCAGGAACCTATCCCTGCAACAAATTCTGTTGCCAAGTCTGTCTACATATCTACCCTAATGACACCATCATAGGACTAAACCATGTCAGCTATATCAAAGACTCATCCATGTGCACATCTATTCATGTAATATATGGCATCAGGTGCCTCCAGTACCCCTTTGCCATGTATATTTGACAAATTGAACTGTCTATGCAAAAGAATAAATAGACACAAATCAGACATTATGCATGGCAACATCTTAACCTCCCTGCTCACAAAGTTTTGGCTTGCAAGTTGCCATTCTCGGAAAGAAAAACTTCAAAACATAGACTTCAGAGAGAAACTGCTGAGCTGGAATTCATTTGCAAATTTGACACCCTGATCCAAGGTCTAAATGAACATATGGAGTAATTCTTCAATTACAATAGATAATTTCCCTTTCTAGTATTCTCACCGTTTCACCTCTGTTGGAGTTGAGTCACATCCATTCTGATTTAATTAGCACTGATGTCAGAGTCCCATCTATGTATCTTCTTTTCTTTTCTTCTTTTCTTTTCTCTTCAGCATCTGAGGAAGAGAGTTATAGCTCATGAAAGTTTGTTTCCTGAAGCATGGCACAAGATTGGACATAGCTGAGGCATCACCAATTCTGAGTAGAAGGGAACAATTACATCCCGAGACTTAAATATGATATTCCTGTTGATATACTAATGGTACTAGTTTCCTCCCCCCCCCACACACACACACTGGTTCACTGTCTATTCTATTTGAGGTTCATTATATGTCTCCATCCATTTCAACAGTACCATCAGCTAGACAGTTATTCCTCATTTTGCAGATCTGCATTTTAATTTTTCCTTCTTAAGTAAAGCATTTTATACTTATCTTGACCAATTTTTTTTCTTGTTGATTTTAGAGCAATTTTCCAAATTGTCAAGATCCTTTTGGATTCTAATATTGTCCTCCAAAGTGCTCCATATATCACAGTGAGTCCTTAAGAACTACAGTCTTTAAATAAGCTGGACATCCAAATTACAGTACATTCATCTAGAACACATTTCCTAATTTTCTTAGGAGACTGTCCTATAGAACTGAGTCTAAAGCCTTACTAAAATTAGGTACATCACATCTACTGCTTTCCCCTCATCCCTATCCACAAGGCCAGTAACTCTGTCAAAGAAGAGAATTAGCTTGGTTTGACATGATTTCTTTTTGATGAAATCTTGCTGGCTTTTCTTTATAACCTTATTATCCTCTATGTACTTACAAATTGATTATTTAATAATGTGTTCCAGGATCTTTCAGCCTAACTTCAAAACCTAGAATGGTCTAATTCCCTGCTTCCTCTTTGTTACCTTTTATTAAAGATAGGCAATATGTTTGCCCTTCTTTAATCCTCTGGGAACTCATCCATCTTTCAGAAGCCTCAGAGATAATTGCTAATGGTTCCAGGATTCCTTCAGCTACTTCTTCAAGTGTCCTAGGATTAATTTCATCAGACCCTGCCACTCTGAATACATCTAATTTACTGAAATATTCTTGTGATGCTTGCAGCCCAGCCAACCTGTGTTTGATCCCTAACAACTTAACAGGAGATTTTGCAATTGTAATTAAGACAATCCATTTACCTATAGATACCAAAAACTGTTAATTTAGATAGCAATTCCTAACTCATTCACTTTGGATTGCTAAGAATCAAAGAATAGCTGTTAAGTGTATTTGTCAATGTTTACCTGTATCTTGTTAGAAGTTTATCAATTCAACCTAATTAGATTTAGGATACTAATTCCCTTTTACATCTGACATATCTATGGTAAGTTAGCTTTAAGATCAAAGATGTGAAATGCTGCAGAAAACTAAATATTATCTACATTGTCTTCAATTTAACTATCTTTGTTATGATGAATGACCAGCTGTTGTCTTATAGCACTGGTTCTCAACCTTTTTGGACTCAGGATCTATTTGTAAATGTTTATGGCCTGTCATGCCCCAGTAAATAGTCCTGGGGTTGGGGGGAGAGGAGTGGCCCAGGGTGGTTTCAGTAGGGTCTAGCCTGACACTCACCCCACAGTGGCAGCTTCTGTGCTGTGGGGCTGACTAGTTTGGCTTTCCACTCTGAGCATTGCAAACTCTGGGGTTGCGGTGCTGCTCAGGCTCTTCCCGGGCTCCTGACTGGACCAAATTTGAGAGAGCGGAGCCGTGAGCTGCTCGCTTGGTTTGGCTTCTCCTGACTCCTGTTGTCATGATGGCTGGGCCATATCTGAGTGGCACTGGATCACTAAAGGTTTTCAGTGTCTGGAGCAGGGAAACGAGCCCAGCCACCATCTTGGAATGGGACCTGCCATGTAACCCTTGAAAACATTCAGGTGACCCAATTTTGGTTCTTGATCCCCAGATTGAGAAATCCTGTCTTATAGTATGTGTATGCATAGGAAACAGAATATTATGGATCTTTGTTCTAAAGTTATTTGCATTGCCTCAGAGGAAAGTCCTTTTGTGACAGTTTCTGTGAGGAAACTTGTTAACCTGCAAGAGAGTCATCAAAGAGAAACCTCCATCCTGCTTCTTTCATCTCCAATCAACTTACCTTTGAACAGGGAAAGTTTAAGCCACAGGCTAGGAGAGACTTGCTGCTCTGTCCTCAATAGGGAGCTGTTGCTGTTGCTGAATGAGGAGTGCTCCTCCCGGAGCCAGGCAGCTCCGTGCCCAAGTCCTGAGCCCCTGGCTGGGTGGGGCTTATTAAGGCAGCTGTAGGGTTGCCACACAACTCAGAGGGGACCTTGCTCAGAGGGGTAGCCATGTTATTCTGTATCTGCAAAAACAACTAGGAGTCCTGTGGAACCTTGGAGGCAAAACTGTCACTGGACTCCTCCTTGTCTTTGAATGTTCACCATATTCCAGATATACAGAAGATACCTGTCTTATTGTGCAGATTGACTAGGAAAGCTAAAAAGGTTTTCAGTGAGATCAGGGGTGGATGAGGCTTTGAATTATTTAAAGTATAAAGATACTGCATTAAATATATTTAAATTTACCTCTGTAATTTACTGGTTTAAAATTTAGTTATCTTCAAATTTCTAATGAAGATTCTTATGTAGAGTGTGCTCAAACTTTTGGATGTTTCTAAAAAGTGGGATACTGGGGAAAAAGCACATGGAACTTTAATAAACTGTTATGATTACATGTGACCAATTACTAATACTAATTCTAGATGAAGTCAGAGCTAGCATATGTGATTAAAACTCTGATTTGGCTTTACAAACTGCAGAAATTGCTGATCGGTATGTTGAAAATGGAGCCATAGATAAATATAAACCCCAATTTATAGAGGATGAAAGCTTGAATACCCCTAAGCCCAACTTTGTTTAAAAAAAAAATCACAGAGCTTAAAATCTCTTACCCGAAATAGAAGCCAGTTATCTGTCATCATCGTGGAATGTCAGATTATATAAAGAAAAACTATCTAAATATGTTTAATATTATACAACCTGTAACCACAAATTCAATATTGGATATTAATGATGCTATTGTAGATGTAGATACTAATCCTGTAAGCAGCAACACTGCCACCTTGAGTGAGAATGTTCTTACTCTTATCTCAGAAGGTGGTCTGACTTACTTTTATTAATTATTACATTTACTTATCTTCTAAGTATGGGGTAGTAATAAGGAATTAATAGAGAATCCAAAAAGTGAATGGTTTGAAATGTCAGTGTTGATGTGATACAGCATCTGATTTTACTTTGGTTTCAGTATTATGTCCAGGGTGGCTGGCATGAGAATAAACCAGTTAGCCCTAGCTAAATTTTTGCAACTGTCCCTTTGTCTAAGATCAACCTGGAGTACAGGAATTTTAGTGGTAAATTTGTGGTAGGCATTATGAATTGACTACCTGTTGATATTCTAATTGGTAATGACATTACAACAAAGTTTGACTGAGTTAATGTAGGTCCCAGAGGAAGCATAGTTCTCCCCCTTTTTGAACTTAGTTTAAGGCTCTCCTTACTAGATTGATAAATCAGTGCATGAAGATGCTCTTCCCCCTTTTGGTCAGGTGAACCCCATCTCTTCCTAGCAGAGCTGATTCCTGGAACAGCATTCCACGATGAAGGAATCTGAAAGCCTTCCATTGATGTCTGTGCAGGATTCATCTCCTGGATGTGCACATCCCTGACAACTTTATCATTAGCAAGGAGAATGGGCAAAACACAATGCATTCTGAACTCTGAAGATAGCACCATGATTAATGAGATAGCACATGGAAATAGTGAAGGGTTCCTGTTCCTTCTGAATATCTTTGTGTTTTTCACTACACAAGAAACAGAGTACTTTAATTTTGCCTCTGAGTGCTATTTTAAATTCAGTTGATAAATGTGAAACCCTATCTTCAGTAACTGGTAAGAAAGCTTTGGTTTTATTTTCCAGTACGTCATTCAGGATTTGAAATATTTTTAGGCTTCTTATTCCAACTTTTAAAATGCCACACAATCTCAGGGCTACATCTTTGCTTTATCTTATCCTTCCTAAACTGTCCTCCTCCCAATCTTTTCTTCCTGCTCTTTATTCCTAGAGCTATCAAATACTGACCCTCTCATCTCAATGCCTGACTTTTGTTCCTTCTTGACTTTTGTTTAATCACCAATAAAACTCACTTCTTCTGTGAAGTCTTTCAGTGATTATCTGTCATAGACATCTGTACTGCTCTTAGCTTGAATTGTTACCAGTTGAAACGTGTGAGAGATTAATCATTGCTGTAACACTTATGTGTTTCTCTGAACTTAACAGAAAGTTATTTGTGGCAAGTGGCATTTATTTTAAATAAAGGATAAACTACAATGCTGGCACTCAGCAAAAATACAAATATGTATTCCTCTTATTCTATTTCCAGAGAAGGTGGAATGACAACAAAACATGACAATTATCTCTCAAGCCATAATGTATAAATACCACAGCAAAGAAAATAACAAAGACCATTTATTTACTGCTCTTGCACAATGTAACCCTTAGTGTCTGACTAGTTCCCAGACAAATAATAGATGGAGAACGTTGTGATTATATTCTTTTGAGCTTGGATTAGAGAGATGGGAAGTTAATACTGGAGGACACACACACAGCTTTCCTGCAGTTGGGACATGGCAGGATCTTTAGCTTGACCTGTCCTCTTCACTTACTTCCCAAGGGCCACAAATCCTAACTGATCTCCATCCTGATCTCCATCCCAGCTTGAATCTCAACTGCCTGTACAGACAAAAATGAGCATGTAGGCTGGAATCATATTTCTGGGAAGATAATGCATAATTCCAGACAAGGCAAAAAATGATGGTCAAGTGCCAAACCAAGGTGGAAGACAAGAAAAAAGCAGACATGGATTTGCCTTGTGTGAAAGGAGTCTGTCTGGTATTCCTGATGGGGAAGTTATGGAGTGGCTAAGAAGAAGAGCATTGTTCTATTGGATAGGAGGGAAATATATTGGAGACTCATCAGTATGTGATTCTCCTAAGCTCATTGATGCATTTATGCAAGTACAGCTTGATTTGTCGTCTGAACTATAACCAGAAGGTCAACAAACTACATTCTGTCTATCATTTTGCACATTTCTATGCTCAGTGGTAGAAAGCTCTTTGATCCTTTAAAACAGGGGTGGAGAACCTAAGGCCCAGGGGCTGGCTTACCTGGATTTAGCCTTTGAGGATTGGGGCTCCCCTCAGCGTTGGGAAGCCCACACAGGTGTGCGTGGGGTTTTTTGTTTTATTTTTTTTCTCACTTGTATACAGCCCCTGACTGATTTTTCTGTGGATCAGTGGCCTCTGACCCAAAAAAAGTTCCCCACCCCTGCTTTAATAGGCATTGTTCTGAGCTTTCCAGGACATAGATAGCCGCTATTTCTAGGCTTCTATATAGAATAGGTTTTTTTCCTATCCCAATAATAAGCAGTGACTAATACCCTAATATTACAGAGAAATCCTGGGGAGAACTTTATTGTGCACGGTTATCTACTCATTGAAAAAAGTAATTATCAGTAAAACTTGTACAGTGGTATCAATTTCATTTCAAAATGTGGAACACTCAGTCTCAAAAAGCAGAATGATTTATGTTGGTGTCAGAGATAACTACAGGCAGAGACTCTCAGGCTCCCAGATGTGAAGAATATAAAATCTATCCACTTGGAGTTGCTATCTAGCATGTAAATGAAATTCTACAAGGGTATGAGAGATGGTTCTTTTCTATTAGCTATTGTATTTCTGAGATGTACATGACAATAAAATGTTAAAACTACTTTCCAAAACAGTGAGGGACAGGAAATGAGACTGCTTTCCATATGTTTGTGATATGGAACATGTACATACAATATCACCTTCCCAGTAATTTGCAGGATTGGTGAAGAGTTCAAAAAATGGCATTCATGAGAAATCATTCAAATTTTCAAGGGCTGAATGGTTGATCCATATTACTAGTATTCCTTTTCTGCAAACACTAACACAAAACAAGGGGTTTTTTATGTTTATTTAAGGAATACCTGATCTTTATATGACTACAAGTAAACAAATTTATTTGCTATTTATTGTTCAAACTTTTTGTTTTTTTATATAAAACATGTCACATACTGTGACTAGTCACAGTGAGTATTTCATGAACAAAGGCTAATATTTGTGCCTTAAACTGTTCTGCAAATACTTTATGAAGAATAGTCACAAAAGTCACAGTATGTTCATGACTTATTTTCCAAGAGGTAAAAACGCCTCTTTTGTCAGGTTACTTTTTCAAAATGAATAATTTGACTATTTCTAGTCAGCTTCTGTTTCTCAATGGTGGTCTCCAGTATACATCTCTCCCTTATCCATTGTTTTGCATATTCATTGTTCATCAATAGGGGAATGTGTTCTGATTCATGTCGGTCCCGATCCACATATCAGTAACTTAAACTTTTGTGTGTTTCAGAATCTGCACAATTGCTAATGCACAGATATGTGAACAGTGTAGTTATTGTTAAGAGCATCTATTTGGTATATAGTATTATAGGCCCAGATTTCTAAAGCTATTTAGGCATTGCTGTGCTCAGCTGCACAACACTCAACTGATTTAGGTTCCTAAATTTCAATTTCATAGAACATAAGAATGGCCATACTGGATCAGATCAAAGGTCCATCTAGCCCAGTGTCCTATCTTCCAACAGTGGCCAATGCCAGATGTCCCAGTGGGAATGAACAGAAGAGTAAATCACCATGTGATCCCTGTTCTGTCATCCATTTCCAGACAAATGAGGCTAGGGACACCATTCATACCCATCCTGACTAATAGCTATTGATGCACCTAACCACCATGAATTTATCTAGCTCTTTTATGAGCTTTGTTAAAGTCCTAATCTTCACAACATCCTCTGGCAAGGAGTTCCACAGGTTGATTGTGCACTGAGTGAAGACAAACTTATTTTTGCTTGTTGTAAGCCTGCTACCTATTAATTTCATTTGGTGACCCTAGTTCTTATATTCTGGAAACAAGTAAATAGATTTTCCTTATTCACTTTTTCTACACCAGTCATGATTTTATATCCCGTCCTTAGTCTCCTCTTTCTTAAGCTGAAAAGTCCAAGTCTTTTTAATCTCTCTTCATATGGGACCTATTCCAACCCTCTGATTATATTATTGCCCATTTCTGAACCTTTTCCAATGCCAATATTTTTTTTTTTGAGATGAGCAACCACATCTGTACACAGTATTCAAGATGTGGATGTGCAATGATTTTATATGAAGGCAATAAGATATTCTCTGTTTTATTCTCTACTCCTTTTTTAATGATTCCTAACATTCTATTTGCTTTTTTGACTGCCACTGCACACTAAGTGAATATTTTCAGAGAACTATCCACAAGGACTCCAAGATCTCTCTCTTGAGTAGTTGTAGCTAAATTAGTCCCCATCATATCATGTGTATAGTTGGGATTATTTTTTTCCAGTGTGCATTACTTTACATCATAAGAGACATAGGAGACTGTCATTAGACTCCTAAGGCTTAAGTCTGTTCTGGAAAATGAGATTTAAGCTTTTTAAGCAATTAAAGCACAGCATCACTCCATTAGTTTTAAAAGTCTGGAATATAGTGCTTTACAAACTTAGTAAAATCTTGAATTAAATCAGTTTAAGTGAGGCAGAGGATCAAGCAACAATCATAGTCATAACACTCTGAACTGGTACAGAGGCAAGGATGATAAACTAGCAGAGGGATAATTACTCATCACTGTAGTTCTTTTGGAAAGGAATGAGGGTTTTTCCATCTGTACTGTAGGGTATATGTCACTTAAGCAGGTCAGCATCACTTTGAGTTTTGGATTAAGGATGTTAAGGACTAGTCAACTAATTGACTATCAGATAAGCAAAAGCTTATTGGCTAGTCAGTAAAATAGTTGTGTCCCCTCTCCCCACTACTGGTGCCTCTATCAGAGGCAGCAAAGGCCGGGGGAGGAGGGAAGGAGGTACTGCCCTTTTAAAACGTGGAGGTGGTGTTCAAGGGGCGGTGCTGCACAGTTGATCCCTGGTGGCTCAGCTGTGTAGCACTGCCCTTTGAATGCCGCTTCCGTGTTTTAAAGGGGCAGCCCCACATAGCCTCAACTGGCATTTCAGCGGAACCTGGGGTCAGCTGAGGGGAATCCCCAGCTGCCTCTGGCTCCGTGTGGCATTTCAAATCCACAGCACTGCATGGAGCCTGGGGTCAGTGAGGAACTCTGAGTCCACTGCTGATCCCGGGCTTCATGCTGCGTTGCGGCTTTGAAATGCACAAGAGCCCCCACTGGGGACTCTTCTACATTTCAAAGCTGGCACACTGCATGCAGCCCGGAATCAGCGGGACTTCCCTCTGGCCCTGGGCTGCACTCAGAATTCTGCATTTCTCTTTTGAATTGTACAAGAGCCCTGTTGGGCCTCTTGTATGTTTCAAAGAAGGAATGCGGAAGTAACTATTAACTAGTCGTGTAGTCAATGGAAATTCTATCAACTACTCAATTAGTCAACTAACCAATATTTAACAGCCTTATTTTGGATGTGTAAAAATCTGCATACTGAGTGAGTACTCAAACACGGCCTCTGTTAATTGCCAAAAAGTCATATTACATCAGGGACTCCCTATCAGCTGGGAAAAACTCACTGCTCTGTCCTCAGTGGGGAGCTGTTGCTGTAGCTAAGGGAGAAGTGCCTCTTCCCAGCCAGGCAATTCTGTGGTTGGAGCACTGAGCCCTTGGCTAGGCACACCTCATTAAGCAACTGTGGGGCCATGCTACTGTGCAGGTTAGAGGAAACCTTGTGTCTGATCCTTGCAAAGAGCAGAAATATGGAATAGATGGCTACGCAAAATGAAGTATCAACCCATTTTCATGGTTAATAGTTATGCAGTAGAATCCACCTTAAATGAAGCAAGTGCAAGGTTGAGTGTAAATACGCCTCAGAATCCTACACTTTTCTGCTATATTCTTAGACGTTCCCAAAACATAATCTAAAATAAAACCCATTTTCCCTCTATTTTGGAAACAGTACAGCATAAGGAACTAGAGTCCCTGAAAACAAATGAAGAGTGGTGAAGTAAATTTAAGATCTCACCCTTCATCATCAGCACTCTGCAATAGTCCTGGACCAGCACAGAAGTAAAGGCATCCACCTAATGTAAGAGTTGAAGGCTTATAGTTAGTTGCAGTGTTTAGTACAGAGCAGACAATGAAGAGAACAAACAACTATCACCTTTTAAAAGTCTTTCGCTGAAGAGACACTACAATGTATGCCTTCATTATACACAGTCTTTTATTTCATCCAGACTTATTTTTCCCCTCACAGACCTATTAAGTTCCCTAAAATATGTCTGAAAGAACAAAGCAGAGGGCCATTCTAGAAGTGAGTTACCTGAGGAAAGAGCTTATATGATGTACAAAGGGCTTCCTATATTGCTGTCCAGCAATAGCACAGTATGGAGGAGGACTCAAGGAAAATAAATAACATATGCATTTTGATACAGTTTCAATTGCATAATCACATGCTATTTTTTCCACAAGACCCCAGATTCGTTAAGTGACAATGAGGGGATAAAATTAAGATTTCATGGGAACTGTAAAGCTGGCATTTCCTCAATGAACTTTATTCCTTGAGTGCTTTCTCCTCTGCTTTCCTTCCCACCCCAACAATCTTTGTCCAAATTGCTAAAGTATTTCCTCTGCACTATTGATCAGCTACTTGTTTAGAATGCTAGTGGTGTTCTAACAAGATGTGTGGCCTCTCTGACATCTTCCTGGCCACCCTCCTTTTACTCATATTTGGAAATGCTGTGTTTCTATTTTCTGTGCCCTCTCCTTCTGTGTTTTTCTCCTGAAAAACAATTTTTTGCTGTCTTGCTGATGGTTCATGAGAAAATGATGATTTTTCTCCCCTAAATATATTTGGTGTATTTTCAGCTTTTTCCCCCATGAGTTAAACATTATCTAGCCTCTGGATTTAGTACTTTACTTCCTTGATTTTTATCAAAATTACATTTAGATTACTGTAGTTGGCTGTATTTGGGAAAAGAAAAAACACCTTTGATTGTCTCTTCCTTTTAAAAAATATATTTCCCCTCTCTCTCAATATGCTTACTTGTGGCCATGACTTTTTCACATCCCATCTTATTTTTTATTTTTTTTTCCATCCACCATAAGAACTCAGCATTTTGCAGCATGACTAAAAGAGAGAAGCAAGAGAACAAAGGGTGCATGAATTGGGGGCTGCTTCTCAAAAGGCCTTTACTATTAGTTTCAGAGAGGGGTGTCATTAGTCAGGGTTTCGGGGTTGTCCCGGTGCCTTCCTGACAGTCCTCTACCCCGTCAGTGATTATATACTTTCAGCTGCGTGTGTGCGTGCGCATGCTCCCTTTATCTGAAGTGTCAGACCCCGTACACTTGGGCCAACACAGTGGATCTCTGAGAGCCCCCGGAAACGATAGTTCAGGCAAGGATGAAACCAATTGAGCAGGTTTATTGCCAAATTCTATGCATTAACAGTTGTCAGCAGAAAGTCTCAATGCCAAGCCACTGTGCATTCTGCAAGCGTTGACAATGTACCAACACATAGCAGGCCTATTGCCAAATGACAAATATTAACAGTGGTTAGCCAATGTTAAGCCACGGTGCATTCTGTAAGTCTCGGCAATGTCACCTGCCGTTTCAGGTGCTTAGAGCACTCCCTCCCTTCCCCCCCCAAAAAGTTGATTGGTGTTCACCATTTGTGGTGCTCTTTTTATAGACATGTACAAACAACTTTACATACCAGGTTGCCACCCTCTGTTGCCTAGTTACCACCCCTCACCTTATGGAAAAGGGGCTTACTTACTAGCCTTCATGTTGTCAATTATGATCCAGTCCTGAACCTTGGTCAGTATGTACATTAGTTTTTAGGGAGTCTTTTGTACCAAAACATTTCTTATTAAGATGTTCTGCTACTCCCCTCTGGCTTACCATCTGTACTAATGCCTCCCTATGTCTTTCCATGCTCAACCTAACTTACACAATCACACAATTATCAATAGGGCCTCTTTCTTGGCTCCTGTGTTACTGAACCAAAGTCTTGCTCACTAGATTCCAGGCCTATTGCTGTTTTCATGTTACAGGCCTTTATTCAGGCCTGCTCATTCCACATTACTGACCCTCAACTTACTATGAGGGGTAGCAAAGCCTTGATAGTAGCAAAAATAAATAAATAGGTCATGTCACTGCAAGTTAAATCTATAACAGGAAATCTCCACATGTTCCCAAGAGGCTTTGCTCCTATCATTCTGAACTGAAGTATTTTGGGAGTGGGGTTATTTATTTTTTATGACTCTACAGTCAACAGCACTGAAGGCAAAAGCAGCACAGTCATTTCCCAGTTCACCCAGGCATAAAACACTCCAAACTGTCACAAATTCCAATTTTTCTTTCTTATCAACAGTTTCTAAAGTCTACTAATATTTTTGGAATTGCAGCAGCAGACTGTAAATGATGTATGAAATGAAAAATTCCCGTCTAGCCAGTATACTGACAGAATAGAGATACCACTTTCAAGTCACAGACATGCTTTTAAATCCAATATTTAGCTTTGATATTGAGAGGAATAAAGCCCACAAAGCAAAGAAGAATCAATGAAAACAAATACATATGTAACCTGTTTAGACCACAATATCAATTTACTTACCAGTTCTGTGTAAGTCAAAATGCTATTTGATTTAAAGTATTTGTCCATGCCATGAATTCATATCCTTGATAGAGATTACAGATGGATTTTCTATAGGAATGCTCTAAATACTAAAAGTGAAAATTATACCAAGATTCATTTTCTTTTTCTTCTAGACATCTAGTGGCTATCTTTACCATAAGATACTCACACAATTAGCAGTTATTTCCTGAGAACTCTAAAGATAAACCATTATAACTGCTGTGGGTTATAACACACCCTTGCTAGACTAACATACTAACCAGATATTTGTGAGGTATATTAAAACCTCACAAAATAAGCAGATCAGTTGGAACTTCTGACAATCTGCTTTCACATAGGTTCACCCTCAGTACTGACAATTAGATAACATATTTAGTTGTACCAGTTGGTTACACAGCCACAATTTTGAATAAGAAAAATTGTCAATTACTGAAACTGCTTGGTTCAATAACAACCCATGAAGACATTTGACCTCCAATCTGATTCCTCCTTTATGGTGATTTCCCAGCCTCAAGCACACTGATTTGTATAAAGTTACAGAAAACTGTACTGAGTTTCAGCCCAGACAGTATCTTGTCCCTGCAAACCTGGTCTGGTCTGAGGGGTGCTTATGATGGCTGCCAGGTTTGTTCTCTTGACAGAACTCACTACTGATTAGTCATGAGTTTCTAACCAGCAGAGTATGTGTGTACATACAGGAACATCTTCACTTAACGAACACCATCTTAAAAACAGCTAATGAGCATGATTAACAACTTCCTGGACTGTTTCTAGTGGGCTGAAATAGCCACTTTATCTTTGAAACTTCAGGGGGTAGCCGAGTTAATCCTGTACAGGAGAAACTTAAAAAACAACAAATAGTCTGGCAGCACTTTATAGACTAACAAAACATGTAGATG
>JANRFK010001234.1:65174466-65184886 GCA_030068395.1 Apalone spinifera
GAATGGCTCCTTAAGAGCCACTTGACAACCCTTTTGAAATGTAATGGTGACCATATTTGAGTCCTGACCCATAGGTTGGGAAACCCTGCTCTAGCTGGTTAATGGACAGCAGAGCAGCTCAGGGAAAGGGTTACCCCTGCATGTACTCCTCTAGTTGTGCTGAAGCTGTCCAGCTCCTTACAAATCCAATCCAGTTTGCAGTCTTAAATCGGTGAGTGGCACCATAGCAGAAAGGGTTAGATTGCCATTCTAAAACACTGATCATCGGTGCCTGGCACCTGAAAAGATCTCAAATATGAAGTTTCCACTGCTCGCTGCTCATGCTCACAGTGTTCCCTCTCTCCACTCAGTCACAGAATCTGGAGTTAGAAGAAACCCTATTAAAATCACTGAATCCTTCTTTGTGCCAATGCAAGATGATTCCCTGTTGTACATTTAATAGTGGGTAGCCCTCTTGCTTTGGTGGTAGCATTGTCACTCAAAGGCAGCCTTGTAGGCAGTTTTGTGATAGTTACACTTTCCCCCTGCTCTCTGGAGTTTCTGATGCCCATGTGTCTTTTAAAGAGCCTGATTAAAAACATTTGTAAAGATTAGCTTCATGGGAGTACAGTTTCTTGTCCTCTGATGGACTGACGGGGACTTGGAGGTGATCTGTGGGAGGAGTTTCAAAGTTGGGTGAAAAGCAGTTTTAAACCTGGTTTGCCTGATTGATTTATAATAAGCTATCCCTGCTCACTGTACTCCCAAACAGGATTCTTTCCTATCTCCTCACAATGGACTCTACACAGAGAATAATAGTGTGAAATAGCTGTGTTTCTATTGTATTTCAATGGTTACTAGCTGTATCTGCTGTGTGTGTGTGTCTCTCTCTCCTCCCATTACATCTGTGACAAAAATGTATTTGTGGCAGAGAACCTCCCTCTTTCTCCCCATCCGTTCTCATTAGGCTAATAACAAATTTAATTTTCTCCACAGTGACTGCAGAGTGTGACTGTGCAGTTAGGCATTGCTCCTCATTATACAGCAGAGTAATAGAGATTTCAATCTTCTTGTTGGGTGATTGTAAACGTGCTTGTTATCTCATTGTGTCTACCCTCAGGGTCAAAGAAGTTCAGTATATGCAATCTGCTTTTTGTGACTGAATGTAGGAAATGGCGCTCTCTTGTACAATAAGCTAACGGCCAAACTGAATATTAAACCATAGCCCATGCTAAAGAAAGCTTCAGAAGGGTTGGTTTGAGGAGGAATCCCAGTACACATTTTGGCAGAGAGAAGCAGAATAATTGATTTTGTGAGTGCATGCTGCAGTCCCTGCTTCCTCCACTGTTAAGGCATGCCTTCAGCCCAATGGATGATCTCTCCTGTGCTGGTGTGTGTGAAATAGGGAAGAGGAGTCCACGCGCCTCCATACCCTTTTTCCTTTCAGGAGACTAGAACTGCAGGAAATGCTGTTTGTACTCATCAGCAGGCTCTGAGTCCTCTCTTTCCTTTGCACACCAATGTAGGATTGGGCCCAGTGAAGCCACTGGATGTTTTTGGTGACCCATAGTAAAAATATGTTCAGTTGGCTGTTTGTACTTTTGTTTAGTTTGTTGTATTTGACTTATTTATTGTGGGTTCTCACTGACATTTTGAATTGATGTGATTGGATTTCTCAGCAATAGCAGAATGAACCATTGAATTACTTCTGCATTTAATAATACTTGTTGCTCAATGTGAGGCTGCATGGGTATGTAACATCTCTGTAAGGACTGCTTGTAATAAGTTTGTTTTCAACTCAACTAATAAGTTTCCAACTTCCAAATAACAGTGACACTAATAGGCAGCGTATGACTAGACCCTTAAAGGACTTTGGGCTGCACACTGAAAGACACCATCTGGACCTAGTTGAATCTCTTAACATTAAAAAAAAATAAAGCTAGAGAGCCAACTCTCTGCCATCAAGATTTATGATGTTCACTATATTTTATGGAAATCAGGCAGGTAAAGTACAGGTTGAACCTCTTTAGTCCAGAACTCTCTAGTCTAGAAACATGCGTCATCAAGGATGATTTTAGTTGGACAGATGTCCACTTCTCATGGGTGTGACCAAGTTTCCTATGATCCCATAGAGTTTGTTTACTAGCTCTCATTGTTCTGTGCTGTTATTTAGCTCTAATTTACCCCTAAGGGCTTATCTAGACTACACTAGAGTGTCGAAAGAGATCTTCTTCCGATCTCACTTTTGAAAGCAAAGCTTTCGAAAATAGTTTAGATGCAGCTTTTTCAGCACCCTTCCCCCCCCCCCCCCCCCCCCCCCCCAGTCAAAAAGCCGCTCTTCCTCAAAAACTAAGGTTTACGCAGCTTTTCGACAAGGGGGGGGGGGTGACTGAAAAAGCCGTGTCTAAACTACTTTCACTTTTGAAAAGTCTGCTTTTCGAAAGCTTTCACTTTCAACACTCTAGCGTAGTCTAGATAACCCTAAATTTCCTCAAACAGCCCAGTAAGCAGTGAAAGTCTTGATAATGCTGCTAGACAATATTGACCTCCTGTGGCCTGGAACATTCTCTGGTTCAGAAACAGTCAGGTCACGAGGTTGTGGGACTAGAGGGGTTCAACCTGTATGATTTTTTTATGGGACCAACTTGAATTGGGTGAAAAAAGAGCCTGTGGTGTTTGAAAGTTTTTTACTAACCAAAACTGCCAACACTATATTTTATGTACAGAGGCATAGCGAGGGTACTATGCACCTTGGGGCAAAGGCAAAATTTGTGCTCCAATCCCCAGCCGGAACCCTCCCTCTCCCCCCTTTCCCTGTCCCACCACCATGTAGGGCTCCCTCAGGCACACGGGGTCGTTCCGCTTCCAGCCAGATTGACGTGCCCTCTGGCCAATCGGCAGCTGCGGTTTCTTGGAGGTGTGGGCTACAGGCAAGGACCCAGATGCTGCAGCCCAATGGGTGGCACCTGAGACCAACTGGTGGCGAAGGAGATTGTGGGGGTTGTAGATGCAGATGGGGCCTGTGCGCCAGCTGCATTCTACATATGCTCAGCCTGAACTGCCACCCTCTGCACTGCCCCCGCCGGGCGCTTCACACTCAGTTTCAATTTCCTGCAGGTGCGGAAGTGGCTAGCGCCTGCGGGGTCCTAACACCAACCATCCCTCCACTGTCCAGCCAGCACCCGTGGGGTCCTAGGACTCCTAGTGCCATCCTTCCCTCCACAGCTAAATTGGAGCCCCAACCCTTCTCTCTATGCCACTGTTTATGCACACCTATACTTTATAACCATTTTTCCAGAGATCACCAGAGTTACTAAGTTACTCCAATATCCTCCAACCAATTTCAGATTAAAAATCAGTAGATTAAAAACCCATATTCAACCTTTGCTTAAGTTACATCAGAATTTGGGTTGTTAACACTTTTTGAAGGAATACTACGTGTGACTGATAATATCTATTTTCAAAATCATCCACCCTAATAAGTTTAGGATTTTATACTAGAAACTTTCATTATGAACTATTATAAAGTTCAAGGCCAGAAGAGCCCCTTGTATCATCTAGTCTGACTTCCTGTATATCCATAGTTTATTACATTTAACCTAGTTATCCTTGTTACTAAGCTCACTAACTTGTGTTGGGCTAAAGCACTGCTTCCAGAATGGCTCTGAAATCTTCAATAAAAGGAGAATCTCCAAATTCCTTGGAAATTTGTTCTAAAAGTTATTCATTCTCACTGTTACAAATGTGCCTTATTTCTAATTTCAATTTTTCTGGCTTCAGCTTCCTTCTTGTTCTGCCTTTCTATAATAGATTAAAGCATCTCTTAGTTCCCAGTATTTTCTCCTCTGAAAGTCCTTATACACCATAAATTACAAATTACACCATTTCTTGGACCCTTGTTATTAACTAAAGCCATCATACTACATAGACACATTTATTTTCATGTGAAGGTACTGGGTGGTTATTTTCTCTCTCTTTTAATGAATGCCCATGTGTCTGTCACTGGACAACATCTGTTTTAATAAGTGCACAGTGCTTAAAGGCCCAAAGTTGAACTGAAAAGTGCAACACAGCTGTTGAAACTGTGAATGTAATTTACAACCCACATTAGTAAAATAGGGCCAAACAGGGTCTGCCCCTAACACAGATGACTCCTATATAGAAAAAAAAACATTCTGTGGACTAGAAGATTGCTCCCTCCTTACCACACAAGGGAAAAAGAAAGAGGACCTGGCCTCACAAATGCAGTTTGGGGAGAAAGCTTCACTCAAAAATGGATGTTTATTGTATTAGAGGGAAGTTCACATACAGGGTAGCTATAGGGGAGAGTCTGCCTTGTTCCTTGAGGCAGCATGCCTCCATGTACTTCCCCAAAGTGCCACAGGTTAACACCACTGATAACTGTGGCTGTGCTGTATGGATATGATCTAGCCAGTGAATACTGAACTATTCATCCTGAAGAGTGATGCAGACTGATGGGCTGGAGTTCAGCAGTCTGAAAAGTTACCAATTTATGCATGAGCAGAATCGCTGATTATTCATGTTCATTTTCTTTCAGAAATGCAAGGTAGAGTGTGGGCAGTGCTATGCTGCACAACTTACAGCAGTGTGCTGGAGGGCAGCATAGCTCTGTTTACAGGAACCGAGCTGGTAATTAAGCTGTATCATGAACAAATGGTGGGCTTGGAGATACAATTCACTTTCACATAGGTAAATAACAGACGATCCATTTCTATAGAGATTCAGAAAGAAAGCTATTTTGGCAGAAACATGGATTTTACTAGACTGTTGTAAATAACTTCTTGTATCGCTTTCTATGGACAAAACATTTATTGAAACAGACATGGTTTCTAAGAACAAAAGTATCCCTAAAAATTAAGGGCCAAATTCTGCTGTCAATCCCATTGGTTAAAACCAAGCAGTAACTATTCTTTCCCTCTACCAAAAGTTCTCCAACTTTAAACTAAAATTTCTCTCTTCCTTTAACCTCAAATACCCAGAGTCATGTGTTCACTTTGCTTCTCTATACACTATATCTGATGAAGCATTAAATAATCTGTTAGAAATCCAAACTCTAATGCTATTTCAATCCTATTGCAATGCCTTTAACCATTCACTACATTATTTCTCGATGAAAACTTAGCTCCTACCATTGATTAATACAGTTCTTTTGTGTGTGTTAAAGCTCTATTGAGTTTCAGCTATAATCTTCCTTTCTGGCATGGAGTGAACTGCTAACACTTGTATTTAAAAGGGGAATGCTCCTGCATTTACCAAGATCATTAGGATGATGTTTCCCCTCTTTGATTATGTTTATTTTATTCTAGGGTTATCAAACTATTAAATTAATTCCAATTAATCATGAGATTAAAAATAGTTGCTATTAATCAATTTTTAAATCATATTGCTAATAATAGAACAATTTAAATGTATTATAAATATTTTGTATGGTTTTTCTACATTTCCAATACACTTCAATTACAACATGCAATGCAAAGTGTAAAGCACTCACTATTATTTTTTATTCCAAATATTTGCACTGTAAGAAGAGAGTCTTTTTCAGGAGACATTTGATATGGGTTCAAATCAGTCCGCGACTTTATCTGAGACTACCTGACAAAACATGCAGTGAAGGTAACCCCCATTGTTTTCTCCACTGGGAGGTGCTTTTACCAACTCCCTTCCCCTCTTTTCTGCTCATGTTCCTCCAGCAGATCCAATGCTAGGACCTTACCAACCACACACCTTTTTTTAGGAGGGGTAATGTGGACTATCACGAAGGGGGCTGGCCCCCTGCCATACCAATCATAGGAGTCCCCAACTGCCTCCAGCTCACTCAATTACTGAGTGTCTCTCCTCAAATCATGTATCCATTACTGAATGACTTTTATTATGGAGTACCTGCACTGAACATGCACTATACACTTGCCTGAAGAGTTGTGACATACGGCCTACCACCAATCATGTTCTACGTGAACAGAAACCATCTGAACCTCTTGTGAGGAAGGAAAAAAAACTAGCCAACACAGCACAAGGCAAAAATTCCTTCACAGTCAGTCTCAATGGGATAGTTAGCATAATGACCAAAGCAGATATAGCCAATAACCTGGTCTATTCATCCCCTTAATAATGAGGAAGGGGGGCTGCTACCTAGCCTGCTCCATGTGAAGGGGAGGTTCCAATTACAGGCTGATTTATCTAAACCCTTCTTTCCTGGGTGGTGAGTCAGACACCATGCAGACCTCTTTTCCAACAGTTTTAGATCTCTCCTCTTCTCCCAAGCCATAAAGCACCATTGTCTTCTTGGCTGGCCAGCCAAATACCCCTTCAACTCAAGATGCAAGGCAGCAATCTGTAGGCTTTAAATATTTTTTTGTATTATTTTAAGCTCAGTTATGTTTAAAAAAAGTGTGTGTTCGTAAATTGCACTCTCACAAAGATTTCAGTATAGTACTTGGATAAGGTGAATTGAAAAATACTCTTATCTTTTCACAATGTACATATTTGTGGTAAAAATAATATACAGTGAGTACTGTCTACTTTGTAATTTGTATTTTAATAGAAATCAATATATTTAAAAGTGTAGAAAAAACATCCAAAATATTTATAATTGATATTGGTATTCTATTGTCTAGCAATGCAGTTAAAACCAATTAAATCACAACTTTTTTAATCTAGTTAATTTATTTTGCTTTAATTGCTGCACTAACAGTAATTAATTGACAGCCCTATTTTATTCCAAAATCCTCTGCTCATTGTTTACACATTTATATACACAAACAACAAAAGCTGTCAACTACATTGCATTAGATGGGAACACTGTGTTAGGAACATCATTAAATTGAAAATCAGAGGTGTTTTTGATGTAACAACCAAGTTTGTCACATTGAAGAGAGTCTTACTTTTACTTACAGACCGGAAAAAACAAATCACATTCATACTGCATCCTTATCTAGGATAAGAAGAAATCCTGAAATGGAAGTGCAAATAGGTTGGAAGCTTACAGTCAATTCTGTTTAAGAACTAAACTCACTCTGACAGCTAATTCCCTGTGATATTTTTATATTTACATTAGACATGTTTTCATAAGGCAGTTCTGTAGTCCATTGTATTTCTACACATTGCAGAAAAAAAGGTTTGAACTGAACTTGTTTTGATCTTTAACAGACTCTCCACTTAGAATAATTAAGATGAATATCAAATATGAAGCTAAAAGTAAGGTACAAAACCAAAATGTTTGTCAGTTTTGTTTTATAACTGGAGTCATTGTCTAGGTTCATATTTTTCTTGTACTTAGCAGCTGATATTTTGCATCTGTATTTTTCTGTTCCTTTTAAAATAAATTTAGAAGCAATTTGCTGAAATTGTCTGTCTTAGTAGCTTTGTACCATACACAGGATGATACAAGCTGTAACCTGTGAGTTGAACAATAGGGGGAAATGCTACTGCTACTATCTGGGGTGATTTATCAATGCCATCTTGGGGAGAACACAATGTTTATTTCCCTTAAAAATAGGGGGGGGAGATGGTTTCAACAAAAATACAGGACACACTTGACATTACATCACAATCTACATTACATCTGATTTAGAAAATACCAGACATTTATATTTTCTCAATTTGTTTTCCAAACAGAAAGCTCAAATACTAGACTATCTGGTTCAAAACTGGACACCTGGCAACCCTACTTAAAAAAGCCATTGCACCTTAAAACAAAACAAATCATCTCTTGATATGGATAATGTGTCCAAGTATCACACAGTCTCTCAACCCTACAATTTTAAAGGAAACAAGTTTTGGCAAAATGAACTGGACTGTTCAGATCTTTTGGACCCTGGTACAGAGCCACCACACATGGAGATGAAGGTCCTGAAAAATTATTCCAGTTGCTGAGCTTAACTAAACTTTAATGGTGCACAGGGTCTTAAGCAGGCCTTCTGCTGTCAAGTGGATAATATCTTGAAATAGACTGCAACACCTGTAGCCTGAGACAGACTGAAGATGCTGTCTGGACAAGTAAAAAAATAAAGCATAATACTGATGAAATCCACATATCTATTATTCATATAAGAGTTCTACGCCAATTTCTGTTCTCCCCAAACCAGCAGCCTAGATTACTGAAAGGAGGGGAGAGGGGGAGATTGTACACATAAGTGAAAAGAGATTTCAGCCTTACAGAAATAAGTCTACAGAGACATCTTTGCTCTCACTGCATTGAGCCATATCCAGTTCATTTTAGTATTATTTACAATGTAATGACAGTTAATAAGTATGACTTGCTCTAGAGTGAAGTGTATGTGTTATGTACATACCATAGCAAAAAGCTCAGAATCCACAATGAGTTGTGTAGTTAACAGATCAGTAAAAGGCTCTGGCAGAGAGGCAGTAGAAGGGAAAAGCTGTAGCCTTTCACCATTGCCTCCCAATACCAGAGCCTTACCCTGTAGCAGTGGGGAGGTGAGGGAACATTACCATGCTAAAAATAGCACCCTAGACAGAAAGGCAGGGCCTGGACAAGTAGAGAGATGTAAATGGTATGTAATAGAGTACACTCCTTTCAAGCATGTCTACTTAGCTAAGTCTGGCCTCAGCATCTACACTGCTATTTAAAACTAGTGCTGCAGGGAGGGTATAGGGGGGGACTATGCACTGCTAAAAGAGAGATGCAGTGGAGACAGAACCCAAGTTCTCAGGCTCTCCTTTTGAAGGTGTTCCGTTGAGAAGAGTAAAGAGAGGTCAGATATGGAATGATTGCTGATGGATAATGTCTTTTATCATTTTTCTTTGTGAGTTCATTTGAGAGCATAGGGATTGTCTGGCTTTAGCCACACAGTTGTTGGGACATTTGGGCTGCGTCTACATTGGCGCGCTTTTGCGCCAAAGCTATGCAAAATGATCGGCATAAGGGCTTTGCGCAAAAAGGTTTTTCTTGCGCAAGAGCTTGGTCCGCGAAAATGGCGGATCATTAGTTATGCAAATGAGGCTCAGCGATATTCTAACGCTAAGCCTCATTTGCATAGCTTTGGCGCAAAAGCGCGCCAATGTAGACGTAGCCCCTATGCACTGGATAAAGTACACCACATGTTGTGATGATTCGGGAGTCATACACAGGTTTTTAAAAAGTCTGTTGTTGGATTCTTCTCCTCTGGAGTGTGCTTGTTTACGGTAGGTAGGTTTTAGTGTGTTTAGTTTTGTATCCTAGATTTTCCTCTTTCAAAGCAAATTCTATGGCATCTAAGAAACAATGTGTAATAAAGCATTCACGTGTCTGTATGAGAAGCTGGCAAATGGGCAACAAGAATAGCATTATTGCCAGAGTTGAGATAGCGGAGAGTGGCATAAGAGATAAGTTGAAGGAAATAGTTCAAGACAGCAAGACAGAGTTATGAAGGGTCATGATGGTGATGACAAAAATGTTTGTGGTGAATGACTGGGAGTCATTAGAGGGATTGGGATGACATAATTAGAAAAAAGATTATATTAAGAAATGAATTTTGTTCCCATCTCTAATGTGGTAATAGGAAATCTCTATGCAAATTATTTTCCATCGTTGGCAATACTGAAAGAAAAAAACAGAATGAATACTTAACAAAATTAAAGGAAAAATCTTGAAGTCATTTTGAATTAAAAATGAAAAGATTTGACTGTTTGGGTTTTTACATGAACAATTCAACAAGTGTTGCATGAATTGATCAGGCATTTGGTTTCAGTGAATACACATTTGTTGCTTAAATGAAATTTTACTTAAAAGTTTTCCTGGTGAGACTGCATTATTCAAGATAGGAGATTCTGAAAAACTGTATGGGAAATTTAGGCATCTGAAAAGAATAGCTCTTAGAAGTGTTGAGGGAGAAAGAAGGGTCTAGAATTGGGTACAGCCTGGATTTGAACAGTGAAATGGAAGGAAATTTGATTATGATATGCAGGTTATAAACCTGAGTGACAAGGTAAATAGCAAGAAGGGTTTGGGGGAAATATCAGTTTAGCTTAGGCCATGTTATGATTAAGCTGACAGCAAGCCAGCCAACTGATATAGACAGGATGATATTCAGAAGTGGAAGGAGGGAGGAAGATCAGGAATAGACTAAATTAAGTGAGTAAAATATCAGGATGTTAGTTGAAACCATGAGTGGATACAATTGCTCAGACAGAAGGAGGAACGAGAGGGCCAGAGAGGAGTCCTCTGATATCACCAGCCAGTGGGAGATGGAAGAGCAGGACCCACCAAACAAAAGATACCTCTTTGATCCCAAATTGTAAGAGGAGAATCTTTAAACACACCGTTCTCTCAAACTCCATACGTTAGCCCAGCTTGTTTGACTGCTATCCTCCACCAAAACTGCTCTTACCAAGATTTTCATTTGACATCTGTTTGTCCAAATTTGAGCATAAGAACATAAGAAAGGCCATACCAGGTCAGACCAAAGGTCCATCTAGCCCA
>JANRFK010001234.1:65205123-65216045 GCA_030068395.1 Apalone spinifera
CCTACATTGCTTCAGACTAACGTTGAAATGATTCAGGCAGACACAGGATTTGACAGATCTTTATCTTTCCACTCTTTCCTCCTATCCCTCACTCTGCACCAGCCAAAAGTTTCATAACCAGAGAAACATTCAAAGGGTTGAAGGCAGGAAAATCATGAATTCAGGTGTAACATCTATAGTATACAGATGTTGGATAACCTGCCCCTCCTCACGGGCTCATTCTGATCACTAAGAGAGTGTGTTGAGCCCTAAGTAATGCAGTTTAATAACCCTTTCACAAAATTTATAATTTCAGATTTTAGATGGATATAAAGATAGTCACTGGGAAGACTGTTTTAGATTCCTTTTAGTTCCTCTCAAGTTGCACCCATTTGTGGATATGGTTGGTTATCTTTTATCCCTGTCCAGGCACAACCACACAGTTGAGCATTTTGGCATTGCATCTCTAGACAGCAGCACCCATTAATCTCTAAGCTAATTAATGTGACATGGCCAGATGAGTCTGGCACCTGCAGAATTTTCCCTTCAGGAGACATAGAAACAGTATCTTCAAAGCAGGCATTATTCATTCATTCACCCACCCAATGGTACAACCACATGGAGCAAAAGGTAAAAACAATAAAGACCTATTCATATATTTCTCTTGCATTACTATTACAGGCACCAGTCACCATTAGGGCACCTTCTGCTAGCTGCTCTGGGAACTGGCTCCATCAAGGACTGATTCCTCCTTCCTTTATTTGTCCTCACCACAGTATGCTACCCTTTTCATAGCCTGGCCCTCTAGCTAGGTCCCTATGGGCATGTCTACACTAGGAAATTATTTTGAAATAACTAAATTCAAAATAACTCAAAAAATAACTATTTTGAAATAAGCTTATTCTCCAAGGAAAGCTGGAGCACAGATTTGGGGAAAAAAAACCCAGCCCTTTATTTTAAAATAGCAGGCTTGGTAATGTGGACCCTCTACTTATTATTTCCATATAAAGGGGGTTATTTCAAAATAACTCCCTAGTGTAAACCAGGGCTATGTGTTTTTTCTCTTCTAGGGAATTAGTCACACAGCATTGGCCATCCCAGGCAGTTTTCCAATCCACTGACCTGACTATGTCACTTCCCCAGTAGGGGAACCAAGATCTGCCCTCTACTCTAAGTTCCAGCTCAGGAAACCTCTAAATAGTAGTAAAGATCTACAACATCCATCCCATGGCCTTTTCCCACTGCACCATCACTCTTCCAGGTAAATTCTTTCTTCGGAACCCATACCTTAGGTTTTCTCCTATTCCCCTTTAAACATGGAGAGAGGGGCTACAAACTTCCTTCTCAATTGGACTCCATCATCAATCAGGGGTTGTATAGGCCAAGCTAATTCCTTTCAGGTGTGGTCTATTTAATTGACCCTCTGAGACTCATTAACTCTTTCCAGGTTAGACTGTGGTGAACACTACCACACTAAACTTTAATCTTCCCTTAGAACTGTTGGTAACTCATCTACTCCAGGTAACTCCATCTCTGTTTGGCAGAGGAGAGTGTCCTGCTTGTGCCATACCATCTCTATCAGCTCGCACTAATACCATCTGGGCAACATTTCTCCATCCCTTCTTTCAGGTTTAAAGTCTTCTTTGATCCTAGATTTAGCCTTGGGAAGAGTAAACTATCCTTAACCTGTAGAACTATAGAACCAAGTAAGAGGGAATAGTCCAGTAAACAACTTCCTTATTGTTTCCTAAAGGACATACCTGTGTCATTGTTTTGTCTGCCCTTCTTGGATCTCCTAACAGTGCTTTTGATATATCTGTATGCATTCTGTCAGGAGAATATAACCAAGGTAATCTCAAGGGCATATGATACTTAAAAACAAAAAAAAAAACAAAAAAAACCCCACTATGTAACTCCCCCATTCTTCCCCTTTTTCCCTCCCTTAAAAAAACAACCTGAGGGGGCCACTTCTCAGATAACCTAGGCAAAATTAGCCTTCTCACCTGAACAGAGCAACTTTTATCACCTCTCTTTCATGCATTAGTACAGTGTATTTCCTATACTCAAACCAACACATGGTTTGCCATTAAAATATAATGTTCTTACACTCAAACCAACACATGGTTTGCCAATAAAATATAATGTTGCCATTCAAACATTATAACTTAGTTGCTATGTATATCATATACATATCCTTTTTAATTCCACAGGAGGCACATGTCTGGGCAGAATTCATTTATTCCCCCCATATGCTGTTGTCTTCACAAAACTTCAGATTAGCTGGGGCTCCCTTTACAGTAGGTCTGAACCATTAATGTGTTGAGTGGAGAAGGAATCCTCATCTCTGGGTGAGATAGTCTCTTCCTACCTTCCAAGAGCCAGATTTTCTTCTCTTTTCCACCTGCTGATATGACAAGCAGCATTTCCTTCCAACACAACTGTCAGGTCATTTTCACTGACCACTACAGATGCAGATTGAGGAGGAAGTTATACTAGGTGCTAAGTTTCCTACCGTCTGAGCTCTGCAGGAACCCTTGAAATTTACTCCATGCAACTTAAAGTCTGTATCCTTGCCTCAACTCCAAAAATCTACATGACTAGCCAATTCACTACATAGTTGATTGAACTGTAAAAGGCCTGAAGTAATCTGTGCCTTAACTCTGGTTCTTTATATCTTGAGAGTGTTTAACTGTGCAGCTTTAACGTTCTGTTAATGTAAGTTTCTGTGTGAAACTATAAAGAAGTTGATAAACATTGTATCTATGCTTCCAAGAGTGCTAGTAATTAAATTGGAATATTTGAGGCAACTCAAAATCTTTATATTAGCCTGAGAATATGAATATCCATTTTAGTTAATTCATGTTGACTCAGAAACTTCTGACATTTGCTTTAACTTCCACATAAGCTGAAGGCTCTCTAGCCTAGTTAGCTCCGACAGTTTCAGCACAATCCTGTTACGGAATGACTGGTAAAGACTACATTCCCTTTTCTACTGAAGTTACTGAAAAGCCATGTTCTCTTCATAGAGGTATGTGAATATTTACATTGAAGTTCCACAGACAGATTCTTAACTTTACTGGCACTCCGTTGCTTTGCTTGAGACACATGATATCCTTCTCAATGCCATATGTAACTGCACAAAACACATGCAAAGTGTTTCCTCTTTGAAAGTTGATGGAGGAAAAAAATGACAAGTCAAGTCAGTATTTCATGTCTGCCTTACCTTCTTAACAGGTGGCATACTGAAACTATCTGTAAGTAGCATATTTATCTGCCTTCATCTTTATATTTCAGTATGGAAATGAGGAAAAAAAACCTCTACATTTTGATTTCTCTACTCAGATGCAAATTGGATTTCTGTACTATGAAGATTATATGTAAAATTTGAAAGAGTTTACAGTTTAACTGCCGGAAGCGATCAAGAGAAAAAAGGAAGTTGGCTCGTTATCAGGCTAAATTGTATAGGTAGAGTGTACTGAGAAAAATACAGAGATCGGTGTGTGTATACAACACAAGTTTTTTTTGGGGGGGGGGGAGTTCCCTCTTCTGGCAGGTAAATTGTAACTTTCAAACTTTTCATTAGGCAACCTTTTATTCTATGAGAAGAAGAAAGAATACTATGTGAATTATTCATTACCGATGGCAAATCTTCACAGCAACTACAGAAGGTGCAATATCACAGCACTACTTAAAATTCTGTTGCTTCTTTCTCCCTTTCTACTCCAGTCTAATCTCCATGTACTGTATAATGTAATATCTCTGGCCAATTCAAGTATTATAATGCTGAAGAAAGTATGTGGTTTAGCTTACAAGAGATGAAGAGAATATCAGTTTTTTCTTTATTAACTGTTTTCAGCTCATGGTGTGCATGTGTATGTGCACACGCACCTCTCTGAACTGGTGTTTATGCATGTTCAGGTGCAAAACAAGGCAAAAAGAAACAGCATGCTTTATACTAATGGCACTTGCTTGCTAACTTCCTAGATGTCAGGTTTTTTTAGGACTTCCAACTGTTACAGGTGTAGTTCATAAAACCATTGCATATGTACCAAAAGGAACTACTTGTGTTTGAACTGTGTGTATTTCTCACACACACCCCAGCCAGCCAACATGAATAAAACATCCATTGTTCTTTTCATGTGCATAAAATGGTGCTGCATTTCATTAGCTATATTGAAAGTGATTGTGAACTAATAAAATATTTTTCAATAATTTCATGCATCTCCTCATTTTATTCTCTTCTGCCTTTTACATTTCCTAATTCTTTTAACTTGTAATCTTTAATAATAGCCAGATGGTATGGTCTAGTGGACAGGGCATTAACCTGGGACTCAGAGGTAGAATCTATTCCTGGCTGTGCCAGTGACTTGCAAGTGAATTTCTGTACCTCTCTTGTCTGTATAGATTATAAATGCATCATGGTTTCGGCCTGCCTTTTGCTATGTACATTTAGAATATTTAAAGCATAACAGGGCCCTCTACACAAAAGGGCCCTCTACTGCTCCTGTGTTACAAGTAGTTATCTAACTCCAGTCCTCCATCTCTCCCTGTTTTGTCTTCAACAGGGTCTCCTTTTCCCCATTATTTTTAATTCAACTCTTTTATGTCCAAATTGTGCTATTTCACTACTGACCTATAATGGGAGTAGTGGGGAAGCTCAAGAAAGAATTGTGTATTTGAGAACTCATTTGGCTCCAGCTCTGCTTTCTGCTGCTTCTTCCCTCTCACCTCCTCCAAAGTACTTCTTTCGATCATTTTCCAAGTGGGGGGTTCTCTCTTGGGCCAGTCTTTCAGAATCAAGTTTCACACACACACTGTTATTTAGTTGGTACACAATAAGTGATGGGAAGTTAGAACAAGTAAAGGCAATTGCTGTTCCATTAATAAGTCCAGGGCTAACACTATGCACTAAATTCACCATTAACAAGGAAAAAGGTCATTTAAATTTCATGAACAGAATAGCAATTCAAACACCCACATTCAGGCTTGCACTTAGGTCTTGTGAGATGAAAGCCTGTATCCAAGTAACTAAAAACATGCTAAGCATTTAATACTCTGAATCTTTACTACAAGGAGATATAATAGCATTGCCACAAATGTCAACTATTTAACTGAATTTTTGCCCTAATTTCTTGCCATACATATGTTCCTATCAAGAAAGTGTCCAGAATGTTATCTAAATCAGATATTTTATTCAATAATGCCAAATTTAAATCTTTTGCATTCATGGACAGTATTCTTGGATTTTATACCCCCATAATCTCATAGGTATGGTATCATCAAGCCTATGATGATGATTTTTAGTACACACTGTAAATTTCATTCTATTTGCATCCCTCTGATCTTCAGGGGAAATAAAAAGGCCATTCATCAAGTTATGTTCTGTCATATTTCTTGATATAGAACCTGTAGTACAACACCAGAGAAAGCAAGTTTAACATTCGTTGTGAGAATGTTACATTTGTTTCTTAGCCCCCTTCTTAGAACTGGCAAATGGACCTCATAGATTTTGTAAGAGGTGAAAGTAAATTGTACCATTTTTACTTCACTAATGTTCTATTTCTTAATTTGCTAGCCATTCCAAGTCTCTAATAAAAGTATCAATAGCTTGTGGAAAAAAGAACACTGAGGCTATGTTTATAGTTTAGTGATTTGGTTCAAAGCAAGATATTCTTATCCAGAACTGAAGACATTACAGAATAAATTTATTCTCCTTTTGTACATACAGAAGGGAAACTTATGTAGCCATTTCTTTGATGAACAACTCCGACAAAAAAAGTTGAATGGCAATTCTTTTTGCAGTGATATGTTCCAGGTCTGGAGAGTGGCTATAAGGGTCTGTGCATGTATCTGGATCTCTTTACAGGAACAGGGCCTTAATTGGAAATCTGATTTTCCTCAGTTGCTTTACAGCACAGAGAAAGAAGGAAGGAAGAGACTGCCATGGTATTTCATTTTTCCAATGTATATGTGATCCAAAACCACCTATTCCCTGACTGCCACCCCAGGGGTTAGATTGAGGAATGGGAGTGTGCCTATGCCCATCCCTTTCTGATCTCTGAGGACCATTGGTAGACAATAGCAAGTGGGCCCCGACTCAGCGTCCAGGAAAAGGGAACATAAAAGGTGATTTATTATCACTTTTGCCTACCTCAGTCCTGCACCAATCACAAGTTGCCTAATCAGAAAACAGAGCCCTTGGTCTCTAAGTTTCTTGACCTGCAGAGCATCCATACTCTAATTTTATTTGTAATTGTATTATAAATTATCAGTATTTGTACTGGAGTCTTGTCCAGAGACTCTAGTAAAGATCATGGCCCCATTGTCTAGAGAGATTTTGATATCACTGATCATGGGATATGTAGGTTGATGATACAGGGTAAAAGGCAGGCATGACAAGAAAAAAGAGAATGTACAGAAAAAATTTAAAGTGGGTTTGGATCAAACTTTTTTTGCCTTATTCACGTGACTAGTCTCACTGATTTCAGTGAAACTCTTGTGACTCTGCAGTGAGGCCTTTTGAATTCTGGGAGGCAGACAAGCACAAGCCTGACTGCATTTAAAGGCCTCTCCCCCAAACCTTTGTATAGTACAGGTCTGCAATCCTTTCTTCTCCAGCTCCAAGCAGCAACTGACTGCTGCTCTGTTCTGCAGCTTCTTTTAATGCCCTCCTTGGTCCTCATTGGCTGCTTCCCCTGCATCCACTCTAGCCTACTTGGAATATCTCTCCATTGTTTTTTTCCTGGGATGGGTGTGGCAGAACCCAGAGGCCTCCAGCAGGGGCCTTCCGGCCTAAACGATCCCATCAAAGGGTGCAGGTGGGAGGAAATATTTAGGATTGAAGTGGGTAGAAGCAAGGAGTAAATAAGGTAAAATAAAACAGAGAGGGATGAAGAAAGAATGAGAAGCATAATGGACAGACAGGGAGGTTGGGCAGGTAAGAGGTTGGAAAAAGCAACAGAAGAAGGGGAATCATAACCAATGGCAAAACTACTATTACTTATTAGGAAACCCAAAGTCCTAGCATACAAATTTTATCAATTGTTTCTGAGTGGGGCTGCTGCTGTTCCCCATGTGTAGGGGAAGGGCAGAACACTGGCCCTGGCTCCTCACTGTGGATCCAGTACAAATATATAAACAGTTCGAGTTTCTCTTGATAATATGCTCTCTTCCCATCTCCTGCCAGTAACAGTGGAATTATGTAGGCAACTATGCTTTCATTATTGACATAATGATGAAGGTTTTGAAAAAAAATGTTTTTCAGTGATCAGCTAAATGGGACAATCACATGCATTTTTATGCAGCTGAGCAGTATGTGCTTTTTATAGACTTTACAATCCATGTTAACATTTCATTCTGTTATAGCACAAGATTAGCCAAAATGCTGACAGAAAGTGTACACTTAATTAGGTAGTACTTGACACAATCAAATATTGTGATGTATAAATCACATATCATGTGCATTCAAATGCTCATTAGTCCCTCCAAGACCCTGAGAAGTTTCAGAGCAATATGTAATGCTCTGCTTTTATACTGTGTACAATATACAATGCTAAGTGTTGAAGAAATTATCTACTCATTTCATGAGACCAAATCAGGGACATGGAATACAGTCTGTAGCAGCATAATGCAGGCAAATAGCCATCAGTCCACTGGATGAAATGCAACTCATGGCAGCCTTTAATTAAGAATAATGCCTTTACCAAGTATATTAAATGACTAGCTCCACTACTACTATACTTAAAGGGAGCGGGGCTGCTCCCATCTACCGCTTTTCAATATTCTCCTTCCATTATTTTTTTTACCTACTTAGCTCCTCTGATTCATAGCCTTTTTAATCCTAATTCATATCTTATTCCATGTGGCCACCCACAAGTAGAACTTCACCAGTTGGTCTGTCAGAGCTTCAGACCTTTTAGCTTAAGTCCCTTCTCAAAAACACACCTCTTCCAACAAGCCTACAAACCCTATTCCTCCACTGAGGAAAGTGGTCACAGAATTTAATAACAAAGCCTCATGGAAATTAGAAGACATGTGTTAGCTAAATGCTCTTTCAAGCTCCTTTCTTTCTCTTGCGCTTCTTCACCTAGGGTACGTCTAGACTACAAGCCTCTTTCGAAAAAGCCTCTTTCGAAAAAGATCATCTAGACAGCCACAAGACTTTTGAAAAAGTGATCCACTTTCTTGAAAAAGAGAAGGTAGGCAAAGCAGGCGCTCTCTTTCGAAAAAGCCATTTGCATTCAAGAACACCTTTTTTCAAAAGAGCTCTGTTGAAAGAAGGCATTCTTCCTCGTAAAATGAGGTTTACCGCTGTCGGAAAAAATGCCGCATTCTTTTTATTTAATTTCAAAAGAATGCGACGGCACTCTAGAGACAGGTGAAGTTTTTTCAAAAAAAGGCTACTTTTTTTGAAAAAACTCCATAGTCTAGACATAGCCTCAGACTAGGAAGTCGGGAGCTAATGGGACCAGGGATAGGTTCAATATTTGATTCTGGGACTGAACTGCAATGTAGTCTTAGGCAAGTCACTTCCCCAAACCTTCAATCCTGCCCCTTTCTCTGGTTTATTATGCTCCTAGGGAAGGATCTCTCTCTCACTCTTTATTTGATGGCTCCTTTGATCTTGGTGGAGGCCTCTAGACACAACTGTAAAAAATTAATACTGAATAACTCAGGGCTACCCTGTGATTTTATTCTATCAAACGCTCTGCATGTGACTTGTGCTGTGTTGTTATTAATAAGTCTTACTCCACTTCTACATCCTCTGGACCAATCTTTCTATAACATAGAAACCAGCCAACCTTGAGGAAGAGATAAAATTTCAAAGTTGGTGCACACACTTACATTTGTTCCTTCATTTTCTTTTTGATGTGAATATAAGAATGGCCATACTCGTTCAGACCAAAGGTCCATCTAGCCCAGTACCCTGTCTGCTGACAGTGGCCAATGCCAGGTATCCCAGAGGGAGTGAATCGAACAGGTAATGATCAAATTATCTCTCTCCTGCCATCCATCTCCACCCTCTGACAAAGAAACGCTAGGGATACCATTCTTTACCCATACTGGCTAATAGCCATTAATGGACTTAACCTCCATGAATTTATCTAGTTCTCTTTTAAACCCTGTTATAGTCCCAGCCTTCACAACCTCCTCAGGTAAGGAGTTCCACAGATTGACTATGCACTGTGTGAAGAAGAACTTCCTTTTATATGTTTTAAACCTGCTGCCCATTAGTTTCATTTGGTGGCCCCTAGTTCTTATATTACGGGAACAAGTAAATAACTTTTCCTTATTTACTTTCTCCACACCACTCATGATTTTATAGATCTCTATCATATCCCCCTTAGTCTCCTCTTTTCCAAGCTGAAAAGTCCTATTCTCTTTAGTCTCTCCTCATATGGGACCCATTCCAAACCCCTAATCATTTTAGTTGCCCGTCTCTGAACCTTTTCTAATCCCAGGAGACCACATCTGTACACAGTATTCAAGATGTGGGCGTACCATGGATTTATATAAGGGCAATAAGATATTTGCCATCTTATTCTCTATTCCTTTTTTAATGATTCCTAACATCCTGTTCGCTTTTTGACTGCCGTTGCACACTACATGGATGTCTTCAGAGAACTATCCACAATGACTAAGATCTATTTCCTGATTAGTTGTAGCTAAATTAGCCCCCATCATATTATATGTATAGTTGGGGTTATTTTTTCCAATGTACATTACTTTATATTTCTCCACATTAAATTTCATTTGCCATTTTGTTGCCCAGTCACTTAGTTTGGTGAGATCTTTTTGAAGTTCTGCACACTCTGCTTTGGTCTTAACTACCTTGAGCAGTTTAGTATCATCTGCAAATTTTGCCACCTCATGGTTTACCCCTTTCTCCAGATCATTTATCAATAAGTTGAATAGGATTGGTCCTAGGACTCACCCTTGGGGAAGACCACTAGTTACCCCTCTCCATTCTGAAAGTTTACCATTTATTCCTACTCTTTGTTTCCTGTCTTTTAACCAGTTCTTAGTCCATGAAAAGACCTTCCCTCTTATCCCATGACAACTTAATTTATGTAAGAGCCTTTGGTGAGGGACCTTGTCAAAAGCTTTCTGGAAATCTAAGTACACTATAGCTACTGGATCCCCCTTGTCCGCATGTTTGTTGACCCCTTCAAAGAACTCTAATAGATTAGTAAGACATGATTTCCCTTTACAGAAACCATGTTGACTTTTGCCCAACAAATTATATTCTTCTATGTGTCTGACAATTTTGTTCTTTAGTATTGTTTCAACTAATTTGCCCAGTACGGATGTTAGACTTACCAGCTGTAATTGCCAGGATCACCCCTAGAGCCCTTTCTAAATATTGGCATTACATTAGCTATCTTCCAGTCATTGGGTACAGAAGCCAATTTAAAGGATAGCTTACAAACCATAGTTAATAGTTCCGCAATTTCACATTTGAGTTCTTTCAGAACTCTTGGGTAAATGCCATCTGGTCCTGGTGACTTGTTACTGTTAAGTTTATCAATTAATTTCAAAACCTCCTCTAATGACACTTCAATCTGTGACAAGTCCTCAGATTTGTCATCAGAAAGGACGGGTCAGGTTTGGGAATCTCCCTAACATTCTCAGCCGTGAAGACTAAAGCAAAGAATAACCTCCTCTAATGACACTTCAATCTGTGACAAGTCCTCAGATTTGTCATCAGAAAGGACGAGTCAGGTTTGGGAATCTCCCTAACATTCTCAGCCGTGAAGACTAAAGCAAAGAATTTATTTAGTTTCTCCGCAATGACTTTATCGTCTTTAAGTGCTCCTTTTGTATCTCGATCGTCCAGGGGCCCCACTGGATATTTAGCAGGCTTCCTGCTTCTGATGTACTTAAAAAATGTTTTGTTATTACCTTTTGAGTTTTTGGCTAGCTGTTCTTCAAACTCCTTTTTG
>JANRFK010001234.1:65232117-65249666 GCA_030068395.1 Apalone spinifera
GCTCACAACACACCTGTTAATGCATCCTAGAATCATGTTAGCTTTTTTTGCAACCATGTTACACTGTTGGACCACAAGCTAAATGAGTCATTATAACCCCTAGATCCCTTTCTGCCGTAATCCTTCCTAGACAGTCACTGCCCATTCTGTATGTGTGAAACTGATTGTTCCTTCCTAAGTAGAGCACTTTGCATTTGTCCTTATTAAACTTCATCCTGTTTACCTCAGACCATTTTCTAATTTGTCCAGATCATTTTGAATTATGACCCTATCCTCCAAAGCATTTGCAACCCCTCCCAGCTTGGAGGTATCTGCAAACTTAATAAGCGTACTCTCTATGCCGATATATAAATTGTTGATGAAGATATTGAACAGAACCGGTCCCAAAACAGACCCCTGTGGAACCTCACTTGTTATACCTTTCCAGCAGGATTGTGAACTGTTAATAACTACTCTCTGGGAATGGTTATCCAGCTAGTTATGCACCCATCTTATAGTAGCCCCATCTAAGTTGTATTTGCCTAGTTTATTGATAAGAATATCATGCAAGACCGTATCAAATGCCTTACTAAAGTCTAGGTATATCACATCCACTGCTTCTCCCTTATCCACAAGACTTGTTATCCTGTCAAAGATTGGTTTGACATGAATTTAGTAGTGTTACAGTACCATATGTCTATTGAATCCAGTTTTGTACACATTAAAACAGTTAGGTTGTATATAGACATTCACTTTAATCTAAAAAGACCTATGTGAGAACTATAAGGGTTTTAAAACAATAAAAATTACATTTAATTAAACAAGCTAAATTGCTCATGAGTTCAGAGAGACTAGATGAAAGAAATAGATGCAAGACAACGTCAACGTTTCATAAGTTTTATTGATTCTCAGTAACCTATTCGGAAAACACACAGGAAAGGTATATTCATGAGATAATTGTGTTTATATTAACCCTCCATTATCATTCTGACAACTCACGATTCTACAATTCAACAGTAAATGACAAAATCGTCCTGATATCCTAGCTGATAACCTAGAAACACCAGTTCAAGCATAAATCTTTTAAGTTAGAAGTATGGCGATCTAAAAAAAACCCAATTTATTTCTGATTAAAAAAGGAACACATTATTTGCACGCTCACACAAAAAAAATCACAAAACATGTTGCCCATTTTAGGAGCAGTTTCATTTGGGCAATTATAATTACCAATCAATTCTACACTCTTATACTTAGTAGAAGGAGATATGAACAGAAAAGAAAAATTCAGTTCCCAGATTGAAGGCTTGAATGATGTAGTTAATTATTCAAATACTAATTTTCTTCACAGGTATTCAGTTCATTTACCCAAACACACAAGCAAAACTAAGACAGATTGCAGTAAACTTGTCTGATTAGCCTTTAAAAATCTTAGCTGGTTTTTCTAACACCATTCTTTTAAGATCAACTCCCTGATATATTTTACCTTCAAAAACATAGTGCTGCTCAAAAACTCAGTGAACACAATGAATATTAATTGCCACATTGGAAAATTCCTGAGCCCACTAAAAGCACTAACGTTTTTACAGTTTTGCTCAACAAAAAAAATCCTTGTTGTGTCTCATAAAAAAAATTGTTTGGTGTTCCTCAGTTTTAAAAAGTTTAAGAAACGCTGATCTAATCAGTTATTCTGTGTCTGGTAATGAAGCGTTCTGGACACTAGAAAAATAGAATAATCTCCATATAATTTATTGAAACATCCAATACAGTGCACTTCCCAACTTCCCAAGAGGTCAGCACTTAATTCTATTGGTGAAATGTATTCCAATCAGATCATGTCTAAAACTGGCTACATAGCTGACATGTAATAACCCCTTTTTAGGGGTTTTCCTGTTACCTTCCCACCTTTGTTGCAGGGAGGTTTATATGTACTGGTGGTATAAGAGCCGTTTGTGTGAAAACACAAGAGCAGAGGGCTATGTCCTATCCCAAACCTACAAAGAAGGGGACGAAATAGGAAGACCTGATCAAGGATATAGTGAGCATTTTGTGATGTTAGATCAGGTGCATATCTTGAGTAATTCAGTTAGTCTGACAAAATTGCTCTGTGGTGATCGTTTGTTACCACCAGTTTGACTTAGATTTGAACTGGTGCCAACCTACATATTACATTACCGCTTATGGTTTCTGGGCACTGAAAGGTGAAGTAATGCCTTTCATGCCAACTTACTGAGAATTACACCAACTTGTCTTCTACACCATTTGAACAAAGGGGTAAATAAAATTTTTATAGGTGATAAAATCTTGCAGGTTCAAGAAAATGTGCTTTTGTCCAATCAGCTGACTCAAAGAAAGATTTTTCTTAATCTTAAATGTTAAAGAGGTAGGAAATGGGAATCCAACATTAAGATAATGTGTTTTGTAAGTAGAAAAGGGGTCTATTCCTAGATTAACTTCATAAAGCATAGAACCTACCTAGACTTTAATGTAACTTGTTTATGATGTGTATAAAAATGCCTTTTCTAGATTTTCCCCACATTTTATACGCCGATTTCTATCCAACCGCTTTTATTTAAAAAAAAAAAATCAAGCACAATAAAATAGGCTGTTATAGCTAGTATGATTGTTTTAATTTATTAGTGATTTGCTCCACAGTCTTTGTAGGTATCAGTGTTCAAGGTATCAGCTTGGGTGATCAGGCTAGCAACACATCTGGTCAAATATGATCACTAACTGCATCAAAGCATTGCTGGGCATAGCTTCCAGCTTTGTCAGAGTAAGCCAACACTATTCCTTGTGCCAGCCACACTGAATTACAGATCAGAGTTGATTGGCCTGAGGAAGCTGGAGGCCATGTTCAATCAGATGGCTTTGCCACAGAAAGGCCATAATGATGCCGGGAACTTTCAAGGGAGGAGTAAGGGGATATATTAAAAAAAAAAAAACCCTTAAAATGGAGGCTCAAACAGACTAGGAAAAAAAGCTATGATGTGTATATGGAAAGAACAGAATGTGGAATGCTAATTTGAGCTGTAGGAAGAACTACTCAGCAATACATTTGTAAACATTAATTAATGATTAATTACTTCATACAGTTATTCCATAATGCTTAACATTTCTATCAAGCATGTGGTTGATTTGAAAAACACCCTGCTTCAAAAACCAGATGCACATTGTTTACATTAATGTGAACGGCAGCAACTACAACTGTCAGGTTCTGAATTAAAAACTGAAGCTGTTACTATATTCACAGCTTACCCCATGTTTTCATAGATACCTGAAGAGCATAGTCAAGTGTAGTAAAAATAGGTATAATTTTTAGACATAAGTACAACAGTTACCTTATTACTGAATTTCCTCACTTTTTATATTAAAAGTTAGCCTTAACTTTAATTTTGTTATAGGTTTTCATTTTCTCTATCTTCAGGAGTTACACACTTATATAGAGAACAGAAATCTCCCATTTGCTGTTTTTGTTGTTAACTTTTCTTGGGTTTTAAATAAGTGCATTTAAAAAAATATATTTAATAATGTCAGCCACTGACTAGATTACAGTGCAGGCTGAGGTCTGAGATTCCCTCAGACAATGACATGCCAATAGAACCGACACACACACACAATATGAAACACTTCTACTGTCATTATATCTTTGATATGCATATGTCAATGGAACATCTAGTCTATCATCAAGCTATGTATGATAATGATTTTGTTTGTTTTACTTTTCAAACAACAATTAAATGATAAAAAAATGGAGCATTTCATTTGTTTGGCTACCCTAGGACACAAATTGCACTAAGTGCAGGACTTGACAAAGATACAATGAAATTCTGATTTCATTGATGTCAAGAGCAAAACTTACATTGATTTCAATGGGGTTAGGATTTCACCCAAGCAGCAATGACTCAAAGCCACCTTTCTGCTGCTTTCTCTTCTCCAGTACTGAATTCTGCTATTTTAAATTACACAAGCAATAACAGATCATTCAGTTAAACGAGGTGTTGTTTAAACATCAAGCTATGACACATTTCCTGTACTGGGAGGACAGGACTAAAAGCATCTGGCATAGAGCCAGTCACACAATTTACATAATCAGGGGTTCCCCTACACAGGGGCATCCCCTACTTGCTGTCTCAATGCAGCTTTCCAATTTGCCTACTCAGCGCCCTACCTCCCCCATCAGAGGATCCAGCCGTAAGCTTAGGGGGGGAAATTGTGTCAGTTGGGCTGAATATATTATAGACTCATAGTTTATATGTCCCAATTAATCACACCAAGGATGAATGGCCCTATATTGCAATTAGTTTCTAAGAAAATTAACTGAATATAAAGAAAGGTGACACCAATACAGACTAAACATCCTCTTTTATCCACAAAAAACCATTTCCTATGCAGTGATGTCTGTCTGCACTTGCAAAAGAATCTTTTGCACAGCAGAATAGGTAAATATTTAGAGGGGCAATTTAGAAAACATGGCAAGAAAAGTTTGCTTGGCCTTTTGACTGTAGTAAATCTATGTGAACCCCTTACCAAATCTGGATTTGATGCCATCTGCTCATTTTCTGTGAGCTTGATACTCAGGTTTTTGCCACAGCCTTAGCAGCTTTTGACTTTTCCTGTGGCATATCCACTCAGGCTCTTATGTGTGTATCTTCCATGAATTCTTATGCCCTGTATCATCTTCTCCAGCCACAGAGTTCCAGAAGTTCATGAGAAGAGGCAGATCAGAATTACTGAATCCTTTAAAGCTCTCTCTCTCTCTCTGCTGGCACCAAACTCCCCAACCTCAATCCAGAGCTTTAAGAGGCACGAACAAAGAGATGGGTAACCCTTGCACAAGCAAGGCCCATTTTTCTCTGCCTAACCACCCTTCCACCAACCAACCATGGGAGATATGGTCATTGACTCTCATCACCATGTCAAAAACCAAAGGCAACCCATTTCCAAGCAGCTACCTCACAGGCAATCTGAAGGGCAGCTTACCTGTTACCATACATTACCTGCTGTGAGGAACAACTGTTAGGTGTGGGAACAACCTGCAGCAACCTTCCTGAAAGGCTGAAAAACAGTATAGATGACAACTAAACTTGAGAAGCCACACAGAGCACAAGTAGTTGCAGTAATGCAAAATGCAACCAACTTGTTCTTTCCCAGAGCAACCAGCACAACCCAACAAATAGATAGTGCTGCCTGGGAAAGTGGGTGTGGCCAGACATGCAATGAATCATTAGATTGCCTAGTCAGCAACTACTAGCACATTTCCAACTGAAATGAAAAGCTGCCCCGTTTTTGGTGAAAATGGCTATGCCCGCAGCACCTGCCTACCGTGGGGATTAATTATTCACAAAGGTGCATTGCAATCTGGTTTCCTGTGTCAGATAAGGTGAATTGAAAAGGCAAAATCTTTACAAAAAGATTTATAACAGAAAAGCAAGTATGTTAATACATATTGTAATGCAGTGCTGAAGACTTCTAGTATGTACTGTGCAGAAATCCTCTTCTCCAAGACCTTATTGTAACTATACCAGCTCAATCTAAACTGTCACATTCAGTCTCTTTTTTAATCAATGGATTTTTCTTATTATGTTAAGGGCATGTTCCTAGTCCTTCATGAAACATCAAAGCAAAATAATGAATAAGCGGATTATTTTAAGGAATCTTAAAAATGTTCTGTTCTAGTCAGACTGTTATTTTTACTTTAGTACCTTTCTCGCCAGTTCTGAGCTGCCTACTTTCCCCACCAGCCCCTTAAATATATATTTTATTACTTTCTGAAATTTTCAGATGGCTCTCTCGCTGGATCAGCATTTTTAAGCATATGAAATACAGTATTCAAAGCATAATGCTGCTATACAAATGCATTATTGGTGTTAAAGCTCTGTACTAGTAGGCCCTTTGAAATCCTTTTATTTGAGATCTTTGGAAATGTGGGGTTTTTTTTAAGTTAAAAAAATTTGTCTGCATAGGATACCAGTTCATAATCCATATACTGACCACTGGAGACATTTGAAAATAATAGGGCAGGCACTACAGATATCGTTATAACCAGGCCTTAAAATCTTTAAGTTTCAATTCCTGTAACAAACATTGAACATTGCTATTTGTTGACCTTAGAAGACTTACCTTGTAAATGCAAGTTCAGGGTGTTTAGTGGTGAAATGAATAGAGGTCACTATTTTAAAAAAAAATCTCTTCTAAACTATGGAGCTACCTCTTTTGCAAGCTGGTAACGTTTTGCTAGGTAAGTTTTGTTACTAACCAGATGGAAACAATGTTTCAGTGCACAGCTCAGTTTGCTAAAATCATCATAATGCCTGCTTTTCTTGGATTTGGTTCTCAACTGACAACTAATGTATTGGGTTATTTCATATAAAGCTATAAAAATGGACGATCAAGTGCTTGAGAGGCATGACAGTCACAGTTCAAGACCAGGCAGAAGCAACCACCATGGAATCTATATTTGGACATATTATCTTAGGTTTTCAAATGTGTATTGGAGAAAAGTCAGGAATAATTCAATAAGCACTGATCTCCAGTTATATAAATTATGACTGACAGTGTATGGGACACCTTTTTTCCTCCCTGACTTATGTTACTGATGCTCAACTGCTGTTGAGGTCAGCTAAGGTAATCATCATTACAGAAATAATTATGCACAAACATTGTGAACAACATTAAGCAAGTAATGAACACAAATATTAATGGATAGTTTTAATCAGTTGTCATTACTGATTTAGCATTATTTGAACCAGTTATAAACTTACCTTTCTCATTTAAATTACTTCACAGATAGATACTACACACACAAGGATTAAAGTCTCTGACAGTCATTGTAATGTCTGTTAGTATTGTAATGCAATTGCCCTTATCACCATCAAATACCTGAGTGAATAAGAGTTGGCAATAGTTATGCATATGCAGGACATATTAAGATATAAGAACTGGAATGTTTGTGCTGCTCTTTTTTGTTTAAAAGTTTCTGATCTTGAATCTCCTCTTAGAAATCTTTTGGAAGATTCATAGAACCTTTCATCTGAATCCTTCTCATGCTGTCAGACTTTGCTTGTTCTTTCCATAAAGTTCAGGCATCTCTGTCTCTCATGCTGTTTGCCAGATTGGCTATCTCACTGTGTTTTTATACGTTAACTCTTTTTTTTAACAAGGGTAGGTTGTTTACTTATCACTCAATCCCCAACTTGGAGGGCTGTGTATTGCTTTTCACCTGTTTCCTACCATTTGAATCTCCAATCAGCATCACTCTTGGGGTCATTGGAATATACACGCTTCTCCATTGCATCAAGGAGCAATTGCCAGGAAATGCACAGAACACTAGACTGGCTGAAAAGTTCTGAAAAGGGTAACACATTCTGAAGACTGCTTCTTACAATTTAAGAAAAATCAGGCTTTTGTTAACCAATGATTAAATAGGATTTAATGTGGGGCTTGTGTTGTAGGCATTTCTTTGTCTTAAGTGATAGTTCTTTCCACTAGCATTTATGCAGTGATACTGTTCTAGGTCTTTTGATTCATAGATGTTGTTTAAACACCTAGGCTATATCTAGACTACAAGCCTCTTTTGAAAGAGGCGTTTTCTAAAGAATCTTTCAAAAAAGCTTCTTTCGAAAGAGATTATCTAGACAGCAACCACTATTTTTGAAAAAGAGAGCCGCTGTTTCGAAAGAGCACCCAGGCAGTCTGGATGCCCTCTTTTGAAAAAGCACTGTTTGCATTCAATAATGCCTTCTTTCGAAAAAAGGGCGTTATGCCTCATAAAATGAGATTTTCCGCGGTTGAAAAAACTGCTGCATTCTTTTGATTTAATTTTGAAAGAACGCAGCAGCAGTCTAGACACAGGTGAAGTTTTTTCGAAAAAAGGCCACTTTTTTTGAAAAAACTCTGTGGTCTAGACACACCCCTACTTGGCTTCTGCTAGCTTTTTAGAAAGTGTATTTGGTTTGTTTGTTTTTTCCTCTCTAAACGATGAACTCTTGCCCAAATATTTTGAGAGTGGTATCTGATGTTCAATACTTGAAATGCCCAGCTGTTCTGATTTGGGGAACTGATTATTTGTCGTTTGGGTAGCATTTCTCAAATTTCTATGATCTCAATTCTGCCTGAAAGATAGATCTTAGTCTTGCATGACACTGAATTGGTTCCTTTACCTACAAGTGATTCAAGAGATGGGTGCCATTTAAAGCAGGGGGGTTAGTTGTTTCCCCAAAATCTGAGTTTGTTTACACACACCCCTCCCACTTTTCATAGATCTGGTGCTTCATTAGGTCTTCCACTTTTGCATCATACACGGCAGCAGGACTATCCCTCTTCATTTTTTAATGTTTTGCAATGAGACATTTTGATCATGAGATTGACTTGGATATATATTACATTTGAATTGTAGTAGCATTATAGCAGTGGCATTTTTTTTTAAATCAGTTAGATGGGATTTGTTCTTACAGTTTCTGCTAAGATAATAATTTCCCTGGGTCATTTAAAGGAAGACTGTACAAAGAAACTAAAAATAGACTAATGAGAATAATCCTCTGATAGCAGGGAGATGGGACTATACTACTTAATTAGAGCTGATGTTGGATGAATTTTTTTTTATTGAAATACTGATTTGTCAATACTGAAAAAAAGTTAGCAAAGCAGGGTTGGGAGAGTTAAATTCTCTGAGCTCCAAAAACCTAGTGGGGAAAAAAAATTAAATTGCCAAAACATTTCATTTTGACATTTTTAAAAATGAAAAATTTCTGTTTTCTGGCTCTAAATGTTCTTTCCTTTTGAAACATCAGCTAATTAGACTGAAAAAAAATAGAAAAAAAATTGATGTTCTAATGAGATTATTTGACATTTATCACCACATTCTGACTGACCTGCAACAAAAGAAACCCTGGAGTTTTCAACTGAAAAATATTTTAACAATTTTCATCTCAATTTGACAAGGAAAAAATATTTAACTTTTAAAAATATTCACAGGATGAACAAATTATTTTGCACTCAGCTCTACTAACTAGTCTCTCATGTTTAGATTCATACTGCACATACAAAAGAAAAACACATCAAGGACTACTAATAAGTACACAAAGTACACAAGTGTGTTTATTACATTTTTGCAAGCACTTTGTTCTACATTTCAAAAACGCCACCATCAAGCTGTTGGCACATTTATGTACAAAACAGATTAATTGTAATGCCTGCTACAAAGCATTCTTTGTGAAAATACAAACTCTAATACCAGAGAAAAGCTGAAAGCATCAACATCATTACATGAGTTTGAAAGACAATTTTAAAAATCATCACAAACTGTTTAGGACACAAAACTGAAACACTACAATATAGAATCCAAAAGAGGTTCATAATACTTTTTGCAGAACCGGTACTGCACATACCAGAAAACTGTTGACCTCGTAAGACAGTCTAAGTGTAAAAAAACAACTAAAAGAAACAAAAGAAAAAAACCCAAATCAATTATCTAATACTACTTAATGCATAACCATGCCACAAATAACTATAGTATTACCTTCTATTTACTACAAGAATTGTTAAAAATTACTGATGATGCATGACTAGGAATAGTACAAAGAAGAGTTTTACTCAAGAATTTTTATTAGTAATGCACTTACACTGAGAGAATTCACAATGGTCCAATAAGTGCACAAAACTATCTAGGATTTTTAACACTGACAAAAATGTCTTGTCAGGATACATCACTTTAAAAGACAATTTACAGCATTCTTGTAGCATTAGAAATAGGCAAAAAAAAAGGCAAAAACAAACACCAAATTTGGTCCAATAATACTGATTTTTCTAGGGTTGTTTTCATACAGGTACTTCTTTCAAATTAATGACTTACCTTCCTGCTAATATTTGCTTATTCAAAATAAAGGTTCAGAAATATTTCTATGCTTCCAAACAATAAGCTCTGAAGTGATCTTTTCTCTCACTTTCACATAATGCAGGTAAATCAGTATGTGCAGGAAAGCTGCAAGCCAAGCAGTTGCATTATGGAAGCCTTCTTGAATATATCACATTCAATATCTGTGTAGTTCAGACAGGTGCAATCCATTAAAATTTTTAAAGCAGGTAAAAAGACTTCTGACTTGTAAGGTTGCTGTATTTTTTGATATAGCACTTTCATAAATGTAGCTAAGCAGTAATTGCTCACATCAGCACATGAACAGCTCCAATTCAGCATAACCATTGTTGAATTACAAAGAGATCATTCTGCACAAACCTACGTTTAGCTAATATCACTTAGTTAACATTTGTCTATATACTGTAATTCTTTAAAGATAACCATGGTATAACATCCTTTAAACAGGCAAGAGGCCATGCATTATTAGCACCACGGTCTGCATGCTCACAATATAAACAGGAATACTCACCAATACAACTTTTGAAAGAGAATATTTTTAAGAACATCAAGAATAATACAATGTTAAAGATAAGAAGCACTTTTTTTACCTACTATTACAAATTTAGAAATTGCACCTTTGATAGTTTAAAATGTTCTTAGGACCCCCAATCAAGATGGCCACTGGTCCATCTAGCAAGACTTCCAAATATGAAGGAAACTCATCCGAGTGTATTCTCTAAATATAGTACATAATGTGCAATGGTCCCTTTGACATATACCTGTAGTTAAAGTATTTACTGAAATTAAAACTAAAAAGTATAAAAAGCTATTTTTCCAAAACCATATAAGAAACAATGCAAAAGGTATTATGCATAACACATACAAAGTGATTAAAAAAATCAAACACATCTCCGTATTTGACAATAGTTAGTATCCTCAATCGAACAGAACTAATTTGTTTAAGAGGATTCAGGAAAGGCTGTTTAGGAACTTTGCAGTAGAGAATGGTCACACAAACTATTAACTAATTAGGAAACCAAGTGCTAGACAACCAAAAATTGTACCTGGGTGATTTACAAGTCACCCTATTTTTTGTGAGAAGCACTTTCTTTTTGTTTTTAAAATGGTTGGATGGCCTTTAGTTAAACAACAAAGCATTCAAATATTAGAAAGTAAGACAAGATTTCTCTTATGTGTATGCATTGAGCCGCTCTTTAGAGCGGGTAGAATGAATGTCATGAAGCTCTTGCTCCTCCTTTGACTTAATATCTTCATACTTTTGCATTCTGCAAGCATCTTTCACGTAGGCCCAGTTAGCAGACAGAACCATGAGATAATGAACCTGTAAGAGAGGAGATAGGGAGATAGTAATGAATTGCATAGAAGCAAATATATTCAAAGTTGAAAAACTAATTGAAAAACTAAGGTCAAGATTCTTAAGGGGGATCAAAATGCATCAAGCAGAGCAAGTCAGGGAACAGCATGCAAAATCATTGTAAAGCTCATCTTTGCACTCCACTGATTCAGAGACTATTCTGTGCATGACTTATTTCCTCTGCAGTGTGCTAGCAGCTCCTAGCCTGCTCTAATTTACATTTCACCACAAATGACCACAAGGCCAAAATCATTACAGAGGAATAGCATGGCATAAGAGTAACCCAGGCATGCCCTCTTCCTCCCTTTTTGCTAGCAGCAAGAAGAGCTAAAGAGCTCCTCCTTCGGCCCCATATCACCAATTCAATGTGGTCAACATAAGGTACAGGTGGTTTTTGATTAAGGAGAAACTGTGCACACTCAAGTAGCTGCCCATATATCTGCTTGGCTGCAGGCTTTTTAAAAAGACCAGAAATGCTTGAGGAACTGCCCTAAGAGGCAGAACTTGGGAAACTAGTAGACACAACTTTAGAGAGGGCAATGAGACAAAGCCATCCTGAATTTTCTTGATACCTGTGGCTTATCCTTTACCCTCACCTGCAAAGCAGTGACAAGAGAGGCTGTAAAGCAAACTTTCATATTAACTATTGGCTTCAAGAGCAAACAGTAGCTCCATGCAGTGCACTTGCCTGCACTAGCCACAACAAAAACCAAAGAATTTTAACTCATCCATTTTCCCTCAGAAAAAGCACAAGAAAGGTGCCTAGGCACTCACTCTGAGTAATATATGCCAGGGTTGCTGCTGACATCTTGGTTGTCTAGGTCAGATGGGTGTTGAATGCTGTTTGGTAGGGTTACAAATGAGCGTCTCAAAATTTTATAATTAGCCCACTGCAGGGTGTCACTGAGTGTCCTGTGGTAAACCAGTCTTCTCTGTACTATGAGCTCCAAGGTAAGTACTATAGGCACACTAAGCACTAGGCTACCGTTTCCAACTCTCCAAGTGTTTCCCCAAACCTTGCTGTTTAGACTGCCAGAAGAGCCTAGGCACAAATACATTGATGGTTACAGTACACAAACCAAACAGCAGTATCTATGCCATCCCCATGGGGCAGATCAGTACAAGATATGAAGGTGGATGCCAGCAATATTCTCTCTAGCCACACCTGTCCCAGAAAAGGAAAAAAAAAAAAATCACACATTGGCCTATAGATCCCACTGCCAGAAATGAATCCTATTATCCATATTATCATTGTCTAATCATCTTCTTGGTTCTCCTGAACATTAGTGTCACGCAAAACATGTCAAGGGCCTACGTCTGCAGCATTTGCTGTAACCACCTATGGAGCAGACATATTCAGCAAATCATGAGCCCCAGGGATCGCCTATGCTAGGATGAGCCACCCACAGAGTGCTTTACTGACAGAACATTCCCATCTCCTCATTGGTCTTGGTAAACGATGATTAGTCCTGGCCCTGATACCCAGTTTCTGACACTCAGTTCCTGCCCCTGAATTGACCCATGACTGATTCCTGACGTCTGAGTCGGCTGTCAATAGTAGGCTGGCAGCCCATGACCCAGTTCTAACATGCCTCCAACCAGCTTCTCCCTGTTTCAATGCAGCCTCTGGGTCCCCAAGACTGTTGACTTTGACCTCAGGATATTACTTCCTTTTCCTGCACTCTCAGCATTATGGCTGGATTAACCGGAGGCTAACACACAGAAGAATACTGAGCCAGAAGGTTTCTACAATACTCTGCAGATTGCCCTGCCTCCCTGAAAATGCTTTTCAATACCATTTATCAGGACAATATGCTGCAGGAAATCTAATCTCTCCAAGATTATAAGGTTGACTTTAGTTATTTCTTGTAATCAAAAAGATGCCAAAGCATTCTAGGTAGCAGGGACTGGAATCAGTATCTGGTCAAATACAAATTAAAGATGGTTGCTCTGGGACTCATAAATGCTTACAGAAGAACAGGGATACTTCCAACAATGTGGAAATACCTCAAATTCATAGTGGGGCATGGCACTTTCAAATGTATGACTTCTTGTTTGGTGTGGCAGCAGCACCACATTTTTTCCCACAACCTCATTGATGGCAATTCTGGACTGCCAAAACAGAACTGGAATTTTTTTGTTTAAACAAAAGTAAAATCTCTAGTTAGACTCAACTTCAAGACAAACCCATATCAAATCCTAATTGAGACATATGATTGGATTGGAAGGGGCACACAAAAAGGGATTTCATATTCAGAAAACCTTGGTCTCCCCAAGTGTCACAAATATAAATCAATGAACGTTTTGTACTAGGAATGTTCATGAGCTCTGTATCCCAAAAGCTGGTGTTGATTCAAATGGACAACAACATCTGTGTTGAGAAATTTTGCAGATGTGAGAGTGGGCATTGTGCCACAATTTCTGATCATCATTTAACTGGCATGGAGGGTGATCATGCTTGCAGTCAGAGTTAATTCATGCTAGATATTCATGAATGCTTTGTGAATCAGGGGAGTGCTGAATCAAATAAGGAATCCTAGTGATGGATCTCTGCCATTTAACTAAACAAGTAGCCTTCATTCACCTCCGTTAGTAAAACTCCTAGCAACACTCAAGAGACACAATGGTTTGGTAAATCTAATCACTCTATTACAGCCCAGCATATTAGCTTGCAACTTTATTGATCTGTCCCAGCACCCAGGCACATTGCTCTTCTCTAATCTGGAAACCTATCCCTGAAAGTTTGGCTCCAAACAACATAATAAGCCATTGGCATGGAGTATCTGAGGAATGGTGCTCAAGTCCTCCTGGCCATTTCATTTTCATCTAACAGGACTTGTAATTAGGAAAGGTATGCAATGTAGTGAAAACAAATCATGTGCACATTTTTATGTGATTATCACAAATGGTTGAGCGTCTTTACAAATTCAAGACTAATTTGAAGACTAACCCCCCTCCACTTTCAATTTGTCCTATTATGAATTATTCAAAAGTGAAGGAGTGTCTTTAAAGCCCCATGTTAACTAAAACATAGGTCTGACACTCTGGAAGCTCTCCTGTTAAAAATCATAGTATCACAGTCTTCAGCGAGCCAATGAAAAGTTCATTTTCAGCACAAATTTATTAAAAAGGTCATTTCCTAGTGACAATAACTTAAGCATGTACAACTAAATAAATTCTGGATCTAATGACTGAGCCTCAAGCTACAGTAATAAAGTGGAGGTTTATATAGATGCAACTAGATTAACACTTCAATATGATGGAGTTCATTTTAAATGAGTCTACATCGCTACCAATATTCTTCCCATGCCTAAATGTCCACAGACTCATAGAACTCCAAAGGATCTGAGAGGTCATCTGTTCAAGTTCCCTGCATTCACGGCAGGAATAAATATCTATACCAACTCGGCCAGATGTTTGACTAACCTGTTCTTAAAGGTCTCTTAAGATGGAGATTCCACAAACACTGTAGGCAATATATTCCAGGGGTTAACCACCCTGACAATTAGGAAGGATGTCCTAATGTCTAACCTAAATCACTTTTGCTGCCATTCAAAGACATTACTACTTGTTCTAGTCTCAGAGGTTAAAAAAAGGATTTTTTCCCTTCTCCCTGTAACAATTTTATCTACTTGAAAACTGTTACATGTCTTTCCCAGTCTAAACAAACTAACATTTTTCAATCTTCCCTCATAAGTCTCATTTTCTAGTCCTTCAACAATTTTTGTTCCTCTTCCCTGGTCTGTCTCCTATTCATAGATTTTCTGAAATATGGTGCCCAGAATTGGTCTAATCAGCACAGATTAGAGTGAAGAATTTTGTTGTGTGTGTCTTGTGTACAACATTCCTGCTAACATACCCTATAATTATATTTGCTTTTTTTTTTTTTTTGCAACAATGTTATATTTTTGACTCACATTTAGCTTGTGATCCATTAGGACTCCCAGAACCCTTTCTGCAGTACTCTTTCCTTGGAATTCCTTTCCCATTTTCTAATGTGTGCAACTGATTTTTCTTCCTATGTGGAGTATTTTACATTTGTACTTACTGAATTTCTTATTTTTCGCCCTGGTGCATGCAACTTCCCAGGGAGCCCTGGCACATGCAGCTACCTGGAACCCCAGCGCGTCGTGCATGTGGTTACCAGGGGCCCCAGCGCCAGGCTGCCCTGCGGAGACATGGCAGCAATGGCTGCACAGCGGGTTGGCAGGGCAGTGGGGCAAGCAGGAGGTGGGGAGCCAGCTAGGAGGCCAGCAGGCAGGCTGGGGGGCCGGTGGCAGGGGTCCAAAAAAAGGGCTCCCCTGGTCTGTCAAAATGCCTCATCTGGGACCAGTCAGATCCCGAGGGTGCCGGACCAGATCCAACCTGTATTTTCTATGCCTTTCAGCACATTGTCTCTGTTCTTACCTTGAACAGTTCCTAGAGGTTTTAGTTGGAGCACAGTAAAACCATTAGGAAGTTTTATTTCATTTGACACCTATTTCCTAGGTTACACTGATACTAAAGAGGCCACATCTCAATAGCCATCTAATTGCATTTCTCACTTCTACAATCTGGCAGGTCTAAATCTAGAGGACCATGTCAAGAATCATTCAGTCTGAAGTAGGGATGTTAAATTTCGAGTAATTGACTAATCGAATAGTCTATAGGGTGTATCTGCCTTTGAAGTGTACAAATAGCCTAGGGCTGTTGCTACATTTCAAAGGTGAAAGTGATGCATGGGGCCTGGAGTCTGCTGGGCACTCCCCTGCTCACGCCGGGCTCCCTGCAGTGCTGCCGCTTTGAAAAGCCGTAGGGAGCCCGGCATCAGGCTCCCCCTAGCATTTCAAAGCAGCCAGCGCCCCGTGGCACCTTGGATCAGTTGGGGACTCCCCTGATGACCCTGGGCTCTGTGTGGCACTGCTGCTTTGAAACACCATAGGGAGCCCAGTGTCAGGGTTCCATGCGGCGTTTCAAAGCAGCAGTGCCACATGGAGCCTGGAGTCAGCGGGGGAGTCCCCAGCTGATCCTGGGCTCCATGGGGCACTGCTGCTTTGAAACGCCACGTACAGCTTGGGGACAACCCATCTGGCCCTGGGTTGCATGCGGTGTTTCAAAGCAGCAGCGCAGCATGGAGCCCAGGTGCTGGCCTCAGGCTCCATGTGGCGCTGCTGCTTCCCCCCCCCCCCCCAATCCCTTGCTGCCTCTTTCTGATAGAGGCAACAAGGAGGGGGGGCGACTAGTCAACTAGCCTGTTAACTAGTCGATCACATCCCTAGTCAGAAGCAGGGCCACTTCCACAGTCTGCCCCAAGGATATTTCAGCTTCAGAAATATGCAAGGTAGCACATGGTCCTCAGTCCATAATGAAGACTTATTGTTTTCATTTATTTTGTAGGGAGATACTCTGTTTCAGTCTTTCACTACTTGTGCAGGGGAGTCCAGACTCTTCTTCCCCCTAGAATGTGTTTATTTTTGTATGTCCCTTAATTGAGTTACCTGACATTTTGAAAATCTTCTCCCTAAATGTATCCTATAAGCTTTTCATGGTATAAGGCTGTTTTGGGGGGGAACTACTCTACTCATCACTCAATTTGCATAGTGGTCTTGCTGTAGTGTTATGGTTCAGACCTTCTTACAACAATATGTAAAACCACTTCCTCTCCAGGAAGAAGAATCCTATTCAGCTGGCATCATGAGACAAGGAGAATTACATATCTTGTAATTCTGCTTCTCTGCAAATAATATACTGCAACATTCTAACTTATTTAACCATCATTCCTCAGAGATGGGAGAAATATCAGTTTGTGTTGGTATTTATGTATGAACCTTTTAATGTTCTTTTTAGTAGGATACTTCCTTCAATTAAATTAATATTTATTTTTATACTGTTTTAGCATCCCTTTGCTTCCTACTCATTCAGGTAGTGACAGGAAAGTTCTAAGAATGAAAGTTAAAGATACAGAATGGTGCATAACCAGAGATAAGTATAGCTGTTTCTTATTCCTCTCTGTTATCACTGTCCTTACGAGACAAACAACTTTTAGAGCATGAGAAGTCTTATCAGTCCAGTCCTTGAATACCGCACTCCAGAGTGAGAACCGTGCAAGAGGACAGATTACTTTTCTCCTTCCAGAAGAGCTGTAATGTTATTTTTATATCACACACCAATTAAAAGTAAACAGGTACTTCTATATAATCATATATAGAGTAGCCCAATGTCTGAGTCTCTGTAACGCTGAAATGCTGGCTGTTCCCTCTGGGGGGCCCCTACTGCATGGGGAGTGCAGGGCCCAAACGGCCGCTTGCGCCTCTTGCTCCCCCGTGGCGGCCCAGCTGAGCAGCGCAGAAGTCAGCCGAGAGC
>JANRFK010001234.1:65249766-65265482 GCA_030068395.1 Apalone spinifera
GAGAGAGAGACGGAGCGAGAGACCGGAGGCTCAGGAGAGAAGACCGACGTGGAGTAGAGACCTGACAATCCCGTCTTATGACAGGCTAATTGGCTAGTAATTATAATAACTTGCAAACAGACTCATTCATTTTTCAAGCTGGAACATGGAACTGCATATGGATGAGTGAGTAAGTCATTGATTTATAAACAAAAGCAATTGTATCCTTAATGCACATCTCTGAACTTAAAAAGTAAGGATGCTAGAGGACAGAAAGGATCAAATGATTTTGCTTTACACAATAAATTTACAGCAGCATGTATTTCCCAAACTTATTTCATGCCAGAAATTTAGGTTCTCCTATACTTAAGCAGCTTGTACATGGATGAAGTTAGCACTTATGAACAAACTCTTTTCTTTTGTAGTAAGTCTAACTCTGGCAACCATGTAAACACATTAAACAAAAGTCACATTCCTTTTCAGGCAGGCTAGGGAGGTGGAAACAAATCTGCACATTAGGGATGTTAAGGATTAGTTGACTATCCAAGGCAGCGTTCAAAAGGGCAGCACCGCACAGCTGAGCCCACGATCAGCAGGGTGGTGCTGCCATGCGTGGAGCCCGGAGTCAGCTGGGCCCAGGCTCCAGTGCAGCATTTCTGCAGAACCTGGGAATAGCTGGGAGCCCCTAGCTGACCCCAAGTTCTGGGGAAATGCCACAGAGAATCCACTGTCAGCTGGGGACTGATCCCGGGTCCAACTGAAATGCTGTGCGGAGCCCAGGATCAGCTGGGGAGGCCCCAGCTGACTCCGGCTCCGCGTGGCATTTCAAATTGGCAGCACAGCATAGAGCCCAGTGTCAGCAGTGGACTCTGAGTCCCCCACTGACCCCGGACTCCATGCTGCGCTGCCACTTTGAAATGTACATTTCAAAGCTGGCATGCCGTGTGTAGCCCGGAGTCAGCAGGACTTCCTGCTGGCCCCAGGCTGCCCGCAGAGTTCTGCATTCTGAATGCCGAAGTGCCTATCGACTACTCAAGTAGTCAATGGAAATTCCATCGACTACCTGACTAGTAAATTAACGGTTATTTAACATTTTTACTGCACATGTGAAGTAATTTGGCTCGTGCAGATATCCCTGTATTCAGTGGTGGTAATACAGTATAGTACACACAGTACTATATATGTTCTTAGAAGTATTTTTAAGTCACTCCGTCATTGTGATCACAGAACATGAAGTGTAATTCTTAAATGACTAGTGAAATAACTCAAAACACATTTGAATTTTAAAATAGTTTTATCAATCCGTAGCTTTGAAAAGGACTGGCCTTCAAATATCAATGATCTTGTTAAAAAGTCTGCACTCATTAATAGGAAAGATTCATTACTGTTTCGAATAGGCAAGAAAACTGCCAAAGCAAGAGAGATGTATTTTAATTATACTGCATCTTTATTAAATCATTTGGGAACTATCCAGCACTAATACTTACTGTGCAGGCCATCTTTCTTTCTTTTTAGAGGGCTGCAATCAGCCCTTCACTCCTCCCGTAAGTCAGATATGAGCCTTAGGGCCTGGGGGAAAAGGGTTGTCTCCTTGCTGTACTGCTCATTCGGAGCTCCAAGCATATTCCCAACTTCTTTATGGGATGCCTTCCCCGTAATCTATGTCCAATTCCAATTTACTGCATGAGCAATCAGAACTAGGCACTGAGAGCTTTATACCACCAGATAGCAAGGATTTCCTCACCAGTCACCTTCTATTGTGCATCCAGGGTCTACAATGGATAATGCAGAGGGATGGATAATGAGTTGTGTCCAACTCATTGCTTTTTGATGCTGGCTGAGCTCTTTTCCTACTTTTCCACATGGAAAATTAAGGGTTGGTCTAAAACTCCACACTAACGCAATGTAAATTTTAATTCACACTAGCATGTTGCATATTAATTGTGGACCCTACTGGCATTCGCTAAAAAGTTGCCTAGTGCATGTTAACGTAGTACTGACTAAAACAGGATGTGTAGTTAGTGTGCAACATGTTAGTGCACACTAACATTTAAACTCCTTCAATTTAGATTAAAACACTGTGTAAACAAGCCTTAAGGAAGGCTGAAAAGAATTCTCAATGGTGCCTTAAATTTGACAGGAGACCATCTGCTACTTGCACACTAGACAGGAAACTACTAGGGTCTCTGCAAGCACAAAGCTTAGAAGTTAGAAGCAAAACTTCCAGTATCACGACCTGCCTGATGGATAGAGAAAAAAAGAGCATATTCCCACATTTACATCAGACAATACAATGGAAACTTATGTTTCATGAACAAAACACACAATGTAGTGGCATGAATGTATCTGAAACAGCATTTGTCACTTGCTATCCCTTCAAGGCTGCTGTGCTGCCTTCAGTTGTTAATCCAAATTCTGTCCCGATTACATGCACACAATCCCCACAGGCAAAATTTTTCCCTGTGTCCTTAGCCTCCAATAATCTTAATAATTTTCTGTTTGACCAATTGCATTCAATAGTGGTCCAAAATGACATCATGTATAACTGTAATCTCTCTATTACTGCCACAATTGCATGTACTGATTTCTATGGAAATAATGGTCCATGGCAAAATTTACTGATTTAAAAAATCCAAATTAGCTGACTGAATACAAAGTGAGAGTGAACATGGAATGGCAGAAAAGGGCCAAGCAATGCTACGAGTGACAAAGGAAAAATCTGCTAAAGCAGGGGGTTTGGAATAAAAAAAGCCATGATAATATCCCAGTATTGGTGAGCTGTGTAGGTGCTTAGAAGTGTCAGTAGCAACACATGCCAGTACACAAAGAGTAGGTAAAGAACCATACACCCACACTACCACAACATACCTCAGTGGGCTCTCAAGTACTATGGTCAACACTGGACAATTTATTCTTATCATATCTGCTCCACTCACAACATTGTATTGCTCTTTCCTGCCTAAGGCATCACAGGGAAGGGGGACTCAGCCCCCTATTCTCCACCCAATTTAGAGGACCCACTTAAGGTTACTAATAATTTAGCCTATAATCTTTTACACTAATGCCTGGAAATCTGTAGTAGTCTTTGAATAAATATCTAAACAGTTTAAATACTATTTCCCCTTAAAATAATGTGTTCTTACTAGAAATGCTCCCTTCTCCTCACCTTCTTTGCCCCATCATCTAGCTCTTAACAATTATTACCTACTTTGGTTAATATACCTACTTTCAGAAAATTAAAAATTCTAGGACAATCGCAAATAATGCATTCACTTGCTTCAATACCTACTTAGAAAGTTACTCTCTTCAGTTAATGAATTGGGGAAATGTCAGAAAATATATGATCTTCTCTAATAGAATATATTAAAGCTTTCTCCTCTTATTTAGAGTGTTCTGTCCACAAACTTAACTTGAAATTATTGGCCATATATAAAATAATATTTCTTTGGCAAAGTGGTAAGAGAAAAACACTTAGTTAATTATTTTTTCTCCAATTTGCATCAGATCTTTCTGGAAATACCTGCTGTCACTTTGGGTTCAAACAGGGTTTGTCTGCAGCTGTTCAGTGATGGTGATTGCTTTTGTGCTTCAGCATCCAATCTTTCATGTTTGAGAAACTCAGTACTATTTATAGCCTTTATGTCTGTGAAAAAAACTTTCAAAGTGAGAGCCAAGTATAAACTGATGTAATTATATGGACTTGAATCTGTCAGCAACTTGAGAATAACTTTGAGAAGTCTGAGATTCCCCTATACATTTCAATTAGATATTGACTCTGACGCCTAACAATGGCACTATTAATGTATGCATAGCTTGCCATTTTGCTGCTGATCAAACTACACAAGAAAAATGGAGAACACATTCCCCTATAAAATCTGTGCATGCTGTCTCAGTTTGGCGTTGTAAGTGAAATGAGCTCAAGTGGCTATTGTTTAGGGATCACCACTTAAAATGCACCCTGCCTAAACTCTCTTACCCGGACATCTGTTTTTAAAGAAAGATTAGAAGTGGTCATACTTGAAAGTTATGTGATGGGAGTAACTCAGTCAGAAATCGTATGTATTCTGTGTGTGACTGACACATGAGCATAGTTGGGCTATTATGAGAGATAGTTACATTGGCTTAGGCACGAAAAGAGAAGGAGTGAGACATCATCTACTCCCCAAACATAGCCTGAATGTTATTTCAGGGTCAAATACATCCTCAATTCCCACTAAGATTATTTAGGTATGGTGGGGCCTAGCAGTCTCTCTGCAGTCCCTGACCTTCCTAAGTCTGGAGTTGTTCTGCATCTTCCTTCCTATGTAGTCCTCAGGCTATATTGCATGCTTAATGGAAATCTCTCCTTTTTAGAGAAAGAGATGTGCCATGGGGCAGAAGGTAAGACAGTCCCCACACTACAGCTTCTGTCACACAGAATGTGGGGAGAAATCAAATATGGAGATCTGAGGCTTGTTTTATGTAAGCGGGGGAGTCTAAATGAGAATCACCAATACTGAAAAATTGGTCACTTGGATAAAGCAGCATTACCTCTAAGGAACTGAAACACAGAAGGATTTGAACTTAGGAATCACAAAATCACTGTGCAGCCTCAGAATACTACTTCACAAGAGAGTTGTAATGATGAACTAGTTAATTTTTACAAAGTGATTCAAAAATTTAAAATATACGCAAGTTCTAAGTGTTTACTGTTTGTTGAACTTTTAAATACTTACGAATACTGCTCCTCATGTCTTAAATACTTGTCTAAACTAATGATCTTTCTACAAATTTCCCATAACTAGAGAATATAGCTTGGATCAGGCATACAATGGAAATATAATTTTGGCATTAGTGATTCTTGATATAGGAAACTTTGCTTTTGGAAGAGCTGAGAGTTAATCAGTAAGTGTACTATAAAGTACTAATCATTCTACTTACACAGCACTTCTTATCTTGAAGCAATTAAATATAATTTTAAACAATTAATCATTGTGATGCTATATCACAGCACCAGGGGTAGCTAAATGTACTGTATTGCAGATGCAAAAAACATGACATACTTTGAATTTGAGAGAGGGCTACTAGTTCAGTTCACTTTGTTCCCTCCCCCGCCCCTTCTTTACCCAAAATAAAGGTGTAGCAGATTTTACAATAGGAGAACAAGGATGAAATATTTAATAGCATTGGGACTGTGTACAAAGAAAATCACTACTGTCAGTAAATATTGATGAACATTGATCTCACTCAAACTGACAAAAATATTTCCATTGATAATAATTTACTGATCTGTACATTTTAATTATGAGAAGTGCATCTTAAATTCACTGGTGTTTGATTTAAGGCAATTCACTGTATATTTTAATATATGATGCTGGCAGTTTGTGTTTCAAGAATATTATAAAGCTTTGCCTTCTTTAATATCAGTTTATATCGTCATTAAATAATTAGTCTGATATCCTCAACACTGTCTGCTCCCCCATATTTCAAAATTTATTTCAGTGGTCTCTAAGGGTCAGACAAGAATGGGGCCCCACTGTGCTTAGCACTGTTCAGACACAAGGTAGCAAACAGTCCCCACCCCCAAAGACTTTACAATTGAAATAGCCATGACAGATGCAGGGCAAGGAATATGGTACACAGATATACTTCATGACTAAAATAACACTCTATAGAGGTAATTTTAGAAAATTTAGAGGGGTTGAGGGTGGCGGTAATGCTATTATGTTCATAGCAACAAACAATGTTCATTGGAAGAAATGGCAAAATTTCCACTGGATAAAAATCTGAGCGCTCATGCTCTCCCTCAATCTCTGCAATGTCGGTCATTTTAAGTGAAGCGACAGTAGGCAGGCATGTGCACACAGAGGACTCTATAGGGAAGAAAAACTTTGGTGGGATTGGTCTGGAAAAGCAGGATCTAATACAGCGATGGGCAAATATCAGCCCGCAGCAGATTCCCCACTGCTATGTTTACCTGCACAGCATCAGGAACTGGTGATCACAGTTCCCATTGGCTGTGAATCACCACTGCAAGACAATGGGAGCTGCAGGAAGTGGTGTCCTGGTTTGTTGCTTCCCATCATTCCCATTGGTCAGGAATGGCGATCCGTGTGCAAATGGAAGCTGCGATCGCCAGCACCTGTGGCCGTGCAGGCAAATGTAGTGGCGGAAGCCCTCCAAGAGCTAATTTTGGTGAATCACAACAGTATTATTGCCCACTCTTGCAATATAAATAAAATAGCATTTTAAAATTAGCAATTTTTAAAACAATAGTTAACAATATCCCCTTAAATTGTTATGCCTTATTTCTGGTAGTAATAGAATGCATTTTCCAGTTACTAATTCTACTGCTGACAGTAAATTATAAACAGGATATGTCAGTGATTTAGATGTGGCTGTATGTTCAGGTGCAGTGTCTCCAAAAGCTTACCATAGCAATGACAGCTGCTCCAGCTCCCGCAAGGGCCACAATGAACAAATGGAATGTCATGTTTAGCTGTAAAGTGACAAAGAAAACAAATTTCATAGTAATAACTCTACATGGACACCAAAGTGTACGTAGATATGAAAATGCAATGCTTTTATTTTCTGTGTACTGCACTTGAAAAATTAGAATAATACTCTCTGCGTACAGAAACTCCAGCCATTTTCAAAATTGCTGTAGCCCACAACTAAGAAGATTTATGGCCCATGAAAGTCAATGGCAAAACTTGCATTCATTTCAGAAGGCCCAGGATTTTAGCCAGTATATTAATTTATTGGAGATATTATCTTTTCTTGTTAATGTTGTTTTCTTTTATTTAAATAATAAAAATAATAATCTGGACTAAAAAATATAGTCTTTCCTTATGGAAAAATACAACAAACTGTGTAGCTCCACCAGAGTTAGAGATTCCTACGCAAGTGGGATAAAAAAAGGAGTAAAAACATTACTGCTCTGTTACAATATTACTGTAATTTCTTTCAACTGTTTGTTCTCTTTTGTCCCCAAAACAGTGTTTTTCATAATTTCTTCTCACCATGTGGAAGATACGTATTAACCCTGAATAGAATCTCAAATGAAAAGGCTGAAGGTTGAAAAGGTTGGTTTTTTAAACCAAAAGTATCATAATGGCATTACAAAAATAATAGCTGCAGAAACTATGCTGATGGAATTTGCTTTCTAAGGAAAAAAGAAAATGACTGTATTTTTCCTTTGTGCCCTCATTCTATCACTTTCTCTACAATTAAAGAGTTAAGTTTCATAGGAAACCATATGAAACAAATATGCAAGTTACTTCTTACCAAAATGACATGTGAACTCAGCAAAATAATAATTAAGAATAAAAATTAGCCCAATCTACCTCAGTAGATTCACACATCCTCAGGAAATTTTCAGACATGGTACAAATCTTCTTTTCCTCTCCAATAGTTACAATTCCTGAAACACATAGAATATACACTAGATTTAATAGTCAAAGTAGTCAGTAGATTTGTTCAAATGAGCAGGGGACGTTCAGTAGACCAAAAACTGTGGCTGATATTTTACACAATACAAAAACAAAGTCCACTCTTCTTAGGTCTTGAATAGCTCTATTTCTCTGTTATGATGCTGACATGTTATCCTTTTTGTATAGAATGACTCCTTAACCCATTCTTTATATTTTCATTTTGGATTTAATTCACACCAACAGGTTATTAAAATATTAGAAAATAACTTTCACCAGTACACGTATTAGGCCTATTGGCACATTCAAAAACATTCTCTATTATTATGCTGAAGAATGTGCTAAGGTCAGGATCCAAATTTGCTTAGTTGGTGCAAAGCATCTGTTAGAGGCTATAAAAGAATGTTACCCAGAGGTGTGCTTAATCATCAAGATTATGAATGCAGCTGCTAACAGTAAGGGGAACAAGAAGCTTCTATACTGTTTGCTTTAGCACATGACAAGATACTAAATCACAGACTAGTCTGTGGAAAATAGTAATGTTGCCTTCCCTGTAGGTGATCAGTGGGATTTTTGCAAGACTTTTGTTGTCTTATGTTATGTTCTTATGTCTTGCAAACCAGATGAAAATAGTAAGAATTACATGAGTTTAAAAAAAACAAACCCCAGTTGCGAATGTCAACAAAACAAAAACCCCATGCAACATTTCCAGAGATAAATATTGACCTTTAAATGTTTCTCAGCTCACTTATCTTTTGGGGAGCAAAGTAAGTAGATCAGTTGTTATTGAATCATAGCAGTTCAAAATGGAGAGAAACATCCACTTCTTCCAGATTAGGACAGAGGCCTGTTGTGTGGATACTGAGGCACTCTTTATACCCTTACTGCCAAACTAACAGACAGACAAAAGAGCTACAGGAACAGGTTTAGAACTGACTAAGAGACTAAGGCAGGCAGAGTACATATGTTCTCCTTGCAAAGTACAAGCCATACCCCCTGCCTACTCCCAGTGAGGCCACATTGTATGAGGAGTAAGGGAAGTAGGAGGAAGAGTGGAGTCTCAGACTTCCTGCTGTGTAGACAGCACCAAAAGCCAAAATAAACTACTTCAACTTAAGCTACGCAACTGACGTAGCTCAAGTTGCATAGCTTATCTCGGCACATCCAGGATAAAGCCGAGATAAGCTATGCAACTTGAGCTACGTCAGTTGCATAGCTTAAGTTGAAGCAGTTTATTTTGGCTTTTGGTGCTGTCTACACAGCAGGAAGTCTGAGACTCCACTCTTCCTCCTACTTCCCTTACTCCTCATACAATGAGGGTTACAGGAGTTGGAGTAAGAAATCCTCCAGCTCGACATTATTTCAACATTATGTCAAAATAACTGCTTGTAGTGTCGACGTGGACTTTGTTATTTTGGAATAATGCCAGTTAGGCCTTGGAGAGGGGATAGAGAGAGTGATAGGGGAATGACTTAAGAATTCACTCAGTTTAAAGCTATGCCAGTCCCTCTGTCATCTACACCAGTGGTTTTCAAACTATGGGTCACAACCCAGTACTGAGTCATGGAGTCAGGCACTGGGTTGCCTTGCTATAGGGTGACCAGTGGCAGTGTTAATAAACTGCCTGCTTGTTCTTGCCCTGCGGACTGTGCTGTACTCTGGAAGGAGCCAGTATCGGGTCTGGTTCCAAGGTGCACTCCTATTGGCTGCTTGCACACCTCCATCTAGGAGCTGAATTTGGTGGTGGCTGCTTCCTTGGCATAATGTAGCCTGAGGTACAGGACAGGCAGGAAGTCCACACCTCCACTGTGCCACTGATTGGGAACTGCTGGAGGTAAGCCTGCCCCGAAATTCCAAAAACCAACCCCTCCCCTAGTCCTGAGCCTCCACAACCCTGGAGACTCCCACTGCACCTAAAAAACCTTATCCCTGGTCCCACCCTAGAGCCTGCAGTTTCAGACAGAGCTTTCACTCTTCTGCCCCTGTCCAAAACTCTCTCCTACACCTTGAACCCATCTACCCCATCCCCTGCCTGAAACTTCCTCCTGCATCTTAAATCCCTCATTTGCACCCCCACCCCAGAACTTGAACCCCCAGATAGAGTCCACACCTCAAACCCTCCATCCTTGATTGTAGAAGTTTCCAGCTAATATGTGATACCACTGTGTATACAGATCAAAACTGCACAATGTGATACCACTGTGTATACAGATCAAAACTCATTGCTAACTTTGTCTACCGCTGCCTCTACAGTAAGTCTTTTTTTCCCAATAATTATTTCTAGTACCCCTACCCTCTTACTGTATACACAGATTGTTTCCCCTATTTGTAGTAATTTTCATTTTTCCTGGTTGACTCTGTCATTCTTATTTCCTGTTCATATTTCTAATGTCTCTCACCCTTTTGCATGATTTCTCTATTTTTAGTAGTGTTTGCAATAACCCCAATTTTAGTGATGTCGATGAATTTAACTGATTTGCCTTAAATCTGAACACCACTAAAATAACAGACTACAGAGAGTCTACGTCTAGACTGCAGGGGGTTTTTTCGGAAAAAGATACGCAAATTGCAATTTGCATGTCTTTTTCACTTTTTTTCGGAAGAAGCTTTTCTGAAATTTGGCCCGTCTACACGGGGCCAAATTTTGGAAAAACCTCCTCTTTTGGAACATCCCTTATTCCTCTCACTGAGAGGAATACAGGGATGCCGAAAGAACATGCCCGCTTTTTTGGAAAGTGTTCTGAAAAAGCGGATGCATTCCCAGCAGTCTAGACATAGCTTAAGAGGGAAAAATATTTTCCTTTTTTTTTTTTTTGATGGTCCATTTAATTACATGTTCTGTACCTACCTGTAAGATGTTAGACAACATTTTGGAAGTATCGAGGGTTTGCAGATAACATTCCAAACAAATATTTCAAAGAAGCTGCTTTATTAACTGGGGTGGAGTCTCAATTCATATTTAGTTTCCATTCACCTACCAAACTGGCGAAGGTCCAAGCAGAGATTAGCCCCTTCCACTAAGGTGGTATTTCGGCAAATGGTCCACAGATTGAAGTACATGTAAACAGGCAAAGAGGTGAAAGCTGTGACCCCTAGCCAGGCCAGCATAAAGATGTATGTCAGCATAATAAACTACAAGAAATACAAAGGAGAGAGAGAGACAAACAAAACCAATAGAACATTTACAAATTTCTGAAACCAGAACAATAATCTATAAAAAATACAGAGCCATACCCAACCAGGAGGCAGCATTCTCAATTTTGTTTTTTGCTGTTTGAAAGTCCCATTACTTCCTTTAATTTTAACTAATGAGTCAGTTTGTGATCTGTCCCCAGTAAGGGGTAGAGCACTATTGTGCTGCCTCCGAAATATCCCAGGAGTGAGATTATTGTCTCCCTCCTGAGCTCCCCAGCACTCCAGGGTCTATACCTGATCCGACATACATCTAATGATGTATTGATGTAACTACCTCCCTGGGCACCGAGGGGATGGTGTGGAAACAACTGTCTGTTCCTCCTCTCCCCTGCTCTGAGGAGAGGATGTAGTGCCTCCAGTGCAAATAACTGGAGGAATGTAAGGAGTTTCCTGTACCTGCGAGCCCAAGCCACAATTTGGCCCATACTTAAAATTAATCACTTGCAATGGCAAGCAAAGCATCTAATTGATTTCAGTGGGCATTGGATTAGACACAGTAAGGCATCTCTCACACCTCTGGAAGCCTGAAACTAATGCCAATGGCTTTCCTATTCTAAACAAACAATGTCCTCCACTAAGTAAAGCACTGGATCATGTTTTATACACTATGCCGCAACTATGTATTATTCAAGAGCTAATGTTTAACCTCCAGTTTCTAGGCTAGAGCAATTTAAAATATTGTGGTGTATTTATAGCAAATACTGAACTCCATATGACTTCAGATCCAGAACCCATGTTGGCACATGTAATATTTAGAAGCAGTGACTATGCTTAGTGTCACAGTGCTGACAATGTGAGACAACTAGCACAGAATACCACTAACAATTGCCCTTTTCTTCTTAACAAATAAATCGTATAAAGACAAGAAAAATATGCAGGGCACAGTAAATCAGCTGCTGCTGGGAGCCCAGAGACTAAGGACTGTATCCCTAGAGGGCTGAGGGAACTAAATGCCTTAGACAGAGCAGCAGTGAGTCCAACAGTTTGATTGTGGGTTGTGTGAAGAGGTATTTCCTTTTGTTTGCTTTAAACCTGTTGGCTATTCATTTCATTGGGTAGGCAAGTGGGAACCCCTGGCTGGCTGATGGGACTGAGCAGTTCAGTGTCCTGAGGAGAGGATGAAGTAGAGATAGATTGCTAGTGTATGGACAGTGAAAGGGATACTCAAGCTCAAGCTAATCCCCAGCATGAACAGGAGGAGGTGCCAGTCTGGTGTTGAGGTTGATAGATCCTGTGACCACCTAAAGCCAAACTAAAGCACAACTAAAGAACTAATGTAAGTAATGCTGGATGATCTGCCCAAAAACTGAAAAAGCTAGATCTTAAACAACGAGAAAAAACAGCAACACATTTTCTGGTTCCTTTAAAGAAAGTTATATTTCATAATTTTAAAAAAATATAAATACCCAGTATGTGGACTTTACATTACTGTAAAACTGTAGATATGCTTCGGTCTAGGTCACTACAATAAAAGAAAGCTAAACATAGCTAGATATAGAATTAAGTAGCCATTGATGGACCTGTACTCTAGGAACTTACCTAATTCTTTTTGAATCCCATTATAATATTGACCTTCAGGACATTCCTAGTAATACTGATTGCTCCACAGGCTGATTGTGTGTTGTGAGTGAAGAGGTACTTGTTTTTGTTTGCTTTAAACCTGCTGGCAAGGCATTTCATTGGGTGAACCCTGGTTCTTGTGTTATGCGAAGGAACAAATAATATTTTCTTATTCACTTTCTCTAAATGTTCTTTATATTATATTCATGATTTTATAAAATTCAAGCATATCCTCTCCCCCTCCCCCGCCCCTTAGTTATCTCTTTTCCAGGTTGACTTGTCCCACTCCTTTTAATGTCCCTTCCGATGAAAGCTGTACCATACATTTAATCATTTCTGTTATCCTTCCAATTTTAAATGCCCCCCCCCTTTTTTTTAAGATAGGGTGACCAGAACTTCACACAGTATTCCAGGTGTAAGCATACCACAGATTTATATAGTAGCATTATGATATTTTCTACTGTCATCTATTCCTTTTATAGTGATTCCTAACATTTTTTAACCTTTTTGACTGCTGTTACACTGTGTTAGGTTTTTTCCACAATGATTCCAAGAACTCTTTCTTGAGAGAGAACATCTAATTTAGATGCCATCATTTTGTAGATATAGTTGGGCTGTCTTCCAATATGCGTTACTTTTTTTTCCCCCCATCTGCTATTTTGTTGCCCAGTCACTCAGTTTTATGAGTTCACTTTGTAACTGTCAGCTTTGGATTTAATTATCTTAAGCATTTTTGTATTGTCTGCATATTTGACCAGCTCACTGTTTGCCCCCTTTTCCACAACATTTATTAATATATTGAACAACACTGGTCTCAGTGCAGATCCCAGGGGACACCACCACTTACTTCTTTCCATTCTGAAAGCTGACATTTTATTCCTACTTCTGTTTCTTGTACTTTAACCAGCTACTGATCTATGAGAGGAAATTTCCTCTTATCCCATGACTGCTTACTTTGCATAAGAGCCTCTGGTGAGAGATCTTTTCAAAGGCTCTCTCAACATCCAAGTTCCTAGTTATACAAAACAAATAGAAAGCTACTCAGGGGTGATATAAACGGCAGCTTAAACGGTGAGTGCAAATAGCATGCTGAGTTGGAAAACTGGGGTTGCACTTATCAATCATCAAGATCAAGAAGACGGGACAGTGTTCACTGGGCTTTCTCTGTCTTTTATCTTCTTTGCAACCTCTGGTTGGTGATCTTCCTTCTATAACCTTCTCAAGATCATCTCATCTGAGGAAGTCGGTTTTGCCCATGAAACCTTGTGATTACATACATAAAAATCATATATAAAATATTATAAAATATAATATTTTTGTTAGTCTCTAAGGTGCCTCAGGTCTACTTGTTGTTTTGACAGACTAACATGGCTATCACTCTGAGATTTTTAAACCTTCTTCAATATATAACAAGAACACTTAGTAATATCCAGTAAGGCAGACATGCCAATTTGTACATTATCACCTCTGAATTTGTCCCAGAGAATTCAAGAATGACAACAGGCTGAGATGGAAAAGTGAGAATAGTGGCTCTGACTTAACACAGAGGTGTTGTGAAATGGATTATTACCGCCAGTGATCTATTCTCTCTCTCTCTCTCCACCAAATACTGGCATGCTAGAGGGAACTAAATCAAAACACACAGATGATCGATAAGTACAGTGTGGCCTGTATCCCCCATCATCTTATAACAAAGACTATGGGCCTTCATTAACTGTTTTACATAGTATGAATGGAGAGAAAGTTCATAGTGTAAACGGAGAGAAAGTTATCTATTAAAGAAAATGTCCAGCACAATTAAGTGGGTTGTTTTTTTTTTTAGTCCATACCATTATTTAGTTTCTACCTCTGCTCTGGGTTCTATTTATCCCCACCACACTTTACCACATGAGGCGAGAATGTCTGATCTAACCCTAGGAATTCATTTACAAGTAATTACTTGGCAGCATAGTGACACTTAAGAGCTTTGGATTGCAGGCTAAAAAGTAAAAGATGTTTTTAATTTATTATCAAGCTAAGGAGTTTTGCTATGTTTAAATGACAAAGAGTGGTCTCTATTCCCTTTTTAGAATAGCTTTGCAATTTAACTCTCATTTTAAAATTTCACTTTAGCAGTAAAAAACATCTCTCCTGTAGAAGTTTCTTTTTCTTGCAAGAAATAGAAATGTGTGTTTTTGTCCTGTTTAAGAGTCCCTTTCTGAGGCCTCACAAATGAGAAAAAAGTGTTCTTAAAAATTATTTATATGTTAATACCTCAGTATGTCCAGTTAATGAACTGTAATTTAATGGGTAAGTAGGGTTGCCAGGTATCCGGTATTGACCCAGACAGTCTGGTATTTTTGCCTCCTGTCCGGTAAAAAAAAATTCAAAAACACTGGACACCTAAAATGTCCGGTATTTTCTGTTTTTTTCCCCCCTGACAGGAGCCAAAAATACCAGACACCTGGCAACGCTACACACACTCAGCAGCCGGGCACAGCCTCCAGGCCCCCCAGACCTGCCCCAGACCACCCACTTATCTGGTTCCACAGGGAAACTGTCTTCTGGCTTAGATCAGGAAAACAAGATGGCCAGACATTCTCGCCTGGATAAAAGGCTCAAAGGCTTTTCTTAAAGGGGCCATGCTGTGGTTTTTTTCCCCCTCAACAACTTTGGTCTCCCCCTCAACAGAATTTTTTTTTGGGGGGGGGAGGAGAGAGGGGATGTTCGGTATTTTTGGTTAAACCATCTGGCAACCCTATGGGTAAGACCATATCTTTAATACTAAAATATTATTAATGTAAATCTGCCCAATATTTGTTAAACTGGCATGCATTCCTGTGGTCTTTCTGCACATGGAGGTTCAGGAATCTTTCTGCTATGTGTGCAGGTGTTAACACAGGCACATGTGAAGACAAGGCTAAGTCTTTAGAACTGTGTTTATTCTAACACCTTCTGCTTGATTTTTCTTTTTTGTTGCCTAAGTGCTTTCAACTGAAAAATCACAGTCCTATCACATGATCTAAGTAACACTGCAGAACCAGGAAATCATGAGAAAAGACATTATTCAGATTACATGCAATAATGGTCACAATGCCAAAGTCTTGGAGGGGTAGCCATGTTAGTATGCATCTGAAAAAACAGCAAGGAATCACATTAGATCCATGGTCAACAACTGGTCGATCTCGAGGCATTCGCGGGTCCTCCCCCACCCCGAGAAACCCCACTACCTACCTCCAGCAACAATGGGTGGTAGTGCCGGCTTCCCGCGGGGTGGACGGAAGTCCTGCAGCTTCACGCCACTTCCGGGGGTTCCGGAAGTGTGCTGGCTGCTCCCCTCCCACAGGTCTGGGGTGTGCTGGAAGCGCTGCAGGAGGGGGCATCGGCCCCAGAGGAGGAGTGCGGTGGCTCCTCTGCACCACAGGAGAGGTGAGTCGGCCCCGGGGGGAGGTGCGCAGGGCTTTCCCCACACTGCAGGAGGGAGGGGGTTGGCCCTGGGACAGGTGTGCGCAGGGGTTTCCCCAAGCTGCGGGAGGGAGGAATCACGCCCGGAGAAGGCGCACCAGCTTCCCTATGGTTGGGGGGGGGGGGGGG
>JANRFK010001234.1:65265582-65289548 GCA_030068395.1 Apalone spinifera
TCCAGGGATGCGTTTGTTCTTCCACTTCTTTTAGTGGAAGAGCAAACATGATCTGTCAGTCACCTCTATATTCCTCTTTCCATGAGGAATAAGGGAGCTTCCAAAAGAAGGGTTTTTTCTGACATTTGGTCCAGTCTAGACAGGCCAAATGTTGGAAAAACCTCTTCCTATAGAAGAATTGGGCGGGGGAAAAAGCAGCAGTATAAGGGTTAGGGATAGCAAGTGATGGAAGAGGAGGAGAATAGAGAGGGTGGGACTTCAAGGAAGGGGTGGAGCTGTAGACCTTGGCTTGTTCTGTCATTGAAAAAGTGATCTTGGGTGTAAAAAGGTTGGAGACCACTGCATTAGAGACTAACAGATTTATTAGGACAAAGTTTTGTGGGCATTCATCTGATGAAGTAGATTTTACTCATGAAAGCTTATATCCTAAAAAAATCTTAGACTGGTATTGTGAAAACAATGAGGAATCCTGTGGCACCTTAAGGACTATGAAGGTCTTGGACATACCACAGATCTGCAGCTCTGTTAAAACCATTAATGGGCAATTGTTCTTTAGAGAATGGTAACTATAGAATCAAATTGCATTTGGCCGGGTAATACAAATCCAACTGTGTCTAAACCAGTGTTTTGTAAACTTTTTAAGACTGAGGAACACCAAACAATTTTTTTTTAAATGAGGAGAACCAAGGATTTTTTGTTGAGAAAAAAAAAAAAGGTTGGGGTTAGGGTTAGGGGGAAACCGGGTCGGGAGAAAGTTTTATTTGTTTTTTGGGGGGGCTCAATAAAAGGTAGTCTGCCCCTTTAAGGGTGGCCAATTTGAATTCTGTTCTCCGCAGCACACCTCCGAGTGCCTCACGGCATACTGGTGTGCCATGGAACACAGTTTAAGAAACACTGATCTAAAAAGAGCTTAAAATGATGAGAACATATAAAATGATTTTTTTAATATTTTTTCTAAAATGGAGTGGAATTTAGAAATTACAGGATATACTTGTGTGAAGACTGCAAAAAAGTAAACAAGATATTTATTGGTGAATTTTTTAGTTACAAAGTCTTCTCTCTTTCCTCTAGTGATCTTTCCAGAAATACTTCTTGAGCACCTGTTCAGGGCCAGAATTAAATTCAAAATGCAATCTGTTCAGATTTGAAGGAATGGTACACCTTTTAAATAGAGTTTGGCTACAGGACAAGTTAAAGAAAGAAATTACTTATGAAATAGCAGGTACTGAATCTTAAAAAAAAACCCCACCACATTTGCTCCTTTAGCACACTATGTATTTTGTTAGTGGTGAAAACAGCTATCACATTTATCATTACAAGAAGCCAAAAATAATATAAAAGTTTCCTTAAACCTTTCATTCCATTTTATGTTCAGAAGAAAGATGCGAAAGTCCACGATGTAGTATTGTCTTAAATTCTACTTTCATGATTAGGTCTTAGAAAAAACTACCAGCCAATTACTAACCAGAGAACTAAAGCTACTAATAGATGGCCACACAAAATAAGCATAGTGATCCCCCGTTCCAGGATTCAGGACCAAACTTCTGATGACATCCCAGTACCTACTGTCACTTCCAGCTGCTGGTATTTCTATTATGGTGATATCCCTGGAATCTTCTTGAAGGTGCCACCTTTCTTGTCTGCCTCAGACTAATTGTCTATATTTAGAATTTCACAAACAAAGTCTAGACTCATCAGTGATCTCTTCCTGACAATGGATGATTAGCTGTATATGATATTATTACAGGTTGAAACTCCATAATCTGGAGTTCCCTTGTCCAGCAACACCCCTGGTCTGGCATCATTGAATGACTCCCATGAGAGCACTCAGGGGGATAAGCCATTGGGCTTGGGCCAGGAGAGTTGCCAAACTAGGGAGCCAATGTGGAGCCTTCAGGGCAGCAGAACTGCTGGAAGGAACGTAGAGCCCCCAGTTCCTGAGAGTTGTGGAGGACTGTAGCTCCCTATGATGGTGCTGGGCCATAGCGGTATGTGGGGAGAGGGGAGTGCAGAAATGCTGAAAGGAGCACAGAACCCCTCAGAGCTGCTGGGGGGAACGTGGAGCTCCCGGACAGCAATGGAGCCCTCAGGAGACAACAGAGCCACTGAGGATCAAAAAGAAACCCCCAGCCACTGGTGGGAACACAGAGACACAGGCGTCAGCAAAGTCACTGGGGAGAGAGTGGAGCTCCAGATGGCACTTAAGTCCCCAGCCACTGCAGGGAGAGTGGAGTCCTGGCAGGAGAGTGGAGCCCCAAGAGGCAGCTAAGCCATGGAGGGAAAGTAGAGCACCCTTTCCTCAGCGCTGTGGAAAAAGCAAAGTCCTAGATGGCCGTGAAGCTGCCTAGGGAAAAGGGGAATCCCTGGGGGGTTTAAAGGGAAAGTGGACTCCTCCCTCCATTGCATTGACCTCCCCTGGCCCATCAAATCGGAACCAGTCAGGTCCCCAGGGTGCCAGACCAGGGAGGTACAAACCAGTTTTAAATCTATCAGTTGCCTTTGATACTGTTGATCTTAGGATGTTGCTGACTCGCCTCTGCACCCTGGTAGGAATGGATGAAGCTAGTGTTCAGTGGCTTTGTTTTTTTGTTTGTTTGTTTCCAGACATCTCAATGAATAGTTGTGGGCAAACTGTCCCTTTTCCTCAAGAGCTCTCGAGTGTACGGTGCCCTAGGATACCATTTTGTCAGTGCTTCTGTTCAGTATGTACATGGGGCTGGTGGAAGGGAAAGCAATGAAGCATGGGGTTTGGTGCTTTCAATATGTAGATGAAACTCAGATGTATCTCTGTCATCTGATTCAGTTCAGCACCTCAGCCAGAGTCTAATCAAGTTGGGGTTATTGATAGGAATCAGTTGACTGCTGCTCAACACAGGAGATTATGGTAGATTAGGAAAAGCAGCTGGAGGAAGTAATATTCACCCTTTTAATAAAGAGAGTACAACCTCCATTAGTTAATAGTGTTCACAGCTTAGGGGTAATTTTAGACTCCCAGCTGTTTCTTCACAATCATATTTCAGTAGTGAGCCAATCAACTTTTTACATTCTGCGTCTAAGAAGTTCCCATGTGAACCTTACAACTGTTATCACTTTTGTTACCTGAAGACGTGGTCTACATGGGGCTACAGCCATTACAATGGCTGAAGCTAATACATAACTGAAGGGCTTATTTCTTGAGCAGGGTATCTCTTTGGGAGCATATGAACCCAAAGTGTCAGGAACGCTACACTTGCTGCTCATGAGCTCTATGTTTAAGACATAGATGAGGAGGTATAAAGCCTAAAATGGTGTTTGATCAGCCTATCTGAAGAAGTGCTTCTCTCCACGTGATGTGCCACAGTTGTGATTCATTCTTCCTAACTGGATTCATAAAACATATATCTTTTAGAAAAATATCCAATCTTTATTTAAAAATGGTCATAGATGGCAATTCCTGCACACCCTTGATAAACTGTTCCAGTGGTTTTTTACTCTACTGTTACCTTATTTTCCATCTGAATTTGTCTAGCTTCAGCTTCCAGCATTTGGATTGTGCTGTAGCTGTCTCTACTAGATTTGGGAGCCCTGTAGCCAGCCCCTATTAAATATTTGTTCCCCATGTAAATACTTATGTACTATTATTAGGTCACTCTTGAACTTACCTTTGTTAAGCTTTTTAATCTAATCCTGGACGGCAGTTTTCTAATCCTTTAATCACCCCCTCATTATAAAAGAGGCTGGCAGGGCATTATTTGTGCGGACTGCAGGACTCTGGAGTTTACTCCATACTGGTCTGAAATAGCACAAGTTTGGTGACTTCCAGCGAATGCTACAAAAGACATCTGTTTGATGGAGAAGGCTGGGGGTATACTTCCAAGATGAAGGGGGCAAGTGGCTGGATAGTAGATTTCCCATGGGATTGATTTTATTCTAGTGCTGAGATTTTGATTTCTTTTAATTATATTCCTTTTGTGATTAATTGTTGTCAGGTATCTCAAGCCTTGAATAGAAGTTTTTCTCATTTTAAAACTAGATTGATAACTAAATAAAATTAATAGAGAGGTAGCCATGTTAGTTTTTCTTTTTGTTTTAGCAAGATCAGCCTATGTAGCACTTTAAGGACTAACAAGATGGTTTAATAGGTGGTGAGCTTTCGTGGGCCAGACCCACTTCCTCAGATCATATCCTGGAAGAGAATTGGCATGACCATATATACCAAAGGAATACAATGAAAAAAGTGAACACATTATTAAACTGACTCACCCCACCTTCTGTAGTAAATCTGATTTGTCAGTTTAACAACATGTTCACTTTTTTCATTGTATTCCTTTGGTATATATGGTCATGCCAATTCTCTTCCAGGATATGATCTGAGGAAGTGGGTCTGGCCCACGAAAGCTCACCACCTATTAAACCATCTTGTTAGTAAATAAAAATAAATTAACCTCAAGCAGCTAGAAAGTATACAAATGCATAAGCTAAGACCCCCTTAAACTCAGTTATACATCAATAAAAATTCAGAGGCTTATCACATATATTGCACTGTTCCCAAGTGTTAAGTTCCTCTTACATTTGCTGCTTAAATACCGGCAAACACTTAAAAGCAATTGTCTGGATAGAAACCTTCAGTTGTCTAGTCTCTAACCACAGTGGAATTAATTGGCTTTTAGTTGCTACCATAATATAAATGTAGAATAACCACAGTGTTGACAAAAACAAATGTTAACTCCATCAATGAGAATCTAAATACTAGAAGAGTCCTTTGGGGAGTACTTCAGAATAAGGAAGGCAATCACTTCCTGCATCATATCTTTTAACATTCAGATGTACAACAGAAAACCAATAAAGCCCATGTAAATCAATATGATGTCATAAAATTATTAATTCCAAACAAGTCAAGTATCCTTTCCCACTTCTAAATATTGAATGGACCAGGATGCTTTTACAACTTAAAAATATCAAATAATGTTCCAAAACCAAGAGAAAAGCTATACAGAGGAGTTTTTTCCCCTTTTGGCATATCCAGATAGCATGCCCGTAATCAAATCTTTCTTGAATCTTGGTTTACATTTTTACAGTGTTTTTTTTTAAGTAGGCCACAATATCTAGTTTCCCACCTCCAAATCTCTCCCCACAGCCATCTAAATAAGACAATCCCAGTTCTTTCCCCTCTAGCTTCCAGCATCTCCTGAGCTCATTTCTCTCCTTTCACTCTTGTATTAAAAAAAAAAAAAAGTGAAATATGAGCAGTTAAATATATGCATGTCAAAACACAGTGGTGCTGGATGATTGAAAACACTTATATAAAACTATTCATGCCATACTAAAAGATCTATAAATCACAGCAAAGATATCCTTCCACATTTTTGCCTGGTTTACCACCATCACTACAACTCTCTAATACAAGCATATATACGCACCTTCTCATTTATCTTTAATTACTGACTTCTGTGAGGATATATTTATCCACTCCTTCTCATTCTATGTTAAATGCTTAGGCTGAATTCCTAGATTAGCCCTCTAAAATATTTCATACTACATTACTGCGGTCATTTGATTCTTCTTAGCTTGCTCTCCCACCAGCAGTTATTGTAAGAATAAGGAAATTAGACTACTGGGCTGTATATTCAATTAATAATGGGCTAGTCTGTAATAACCTAGATCAATCTCTCATGTTTCTGTAACAATCCTAATTAATCCACATACTATAATCTATATTCATATCTAAAAAAAACCAAACCTATAAACGTTAATTATAAATGGTGAAAAGAAATGTGAAACTTCAAAGGTTAAGAATTGTTCAGCTCTGTGTAATATGACAAATGGATAGCTGCCAACAGCATTAGCCTGCAAATGTGAAATAGTTCCTTATACAAGTCTGGGGTTTCTATTCTTCTGGTCTGTGCTATTAAATATTAACTAAATAAACATTCTTTTCTAGTGTGGAAGCAACTGTTTTTGTTATGGTTAAATCAACTTCCATTCTGACTTTTTTTGTAGTTTTTTTAATGTTTTTTCTAATATTTCTTTGGGTTGACATTTTTTAACCTTGGTGTCCATTAAGATGTGATCGAGTCTCTTCTTTAGAGAGCAACTAATGACCTCCAAGTTGTGAAGTAAACATCACTTTCCTGGGCAGTCAGCTCCACACACTATCTTCTAATATCAGAAAGTTTTTCACACACAGACAACAAGACCACACCTCCACCTCCGAAAGAGGATTCAGAAAGGTTATTTACATCTGCACTGAAAAGTGGCCATGCTGGAAAGCTGCAGCACTTCAACAAGGAAGCCCACCAATGAGAAATAAGTGGAAGTACTCTTTTAGGCTTTGTCCATGTAAGACGCGATTCAAAGTAGACTGTGCAGTTGTTATCCCATGTGCTCTGCTGGGCTACACACAGCTTGAATTCCCCTTAATGGGGCTTCAGTGGGATTAGTTCCCCTTTACTCAGGGCTCAAATGCCCCGTTAATCTATGCTCTTCTCTTCTAGCCATTTGACTCCAATGGTCAAACTGGGGGTTGAGGGATTGAAAATATTAAAAATGTTCTCCTCATCAATACCCTCTCAGAATACTCACAATAAATTATGCACATATTCACAATATGATCCTCTCTTTTCTTACATGCTTCAATAAACCATGCAAATTAACAATGATGGCAGTCAAATGAGTACCCTTAGATATATGAATTGTTTCAGTGCCCTCACAAACTCAGGCAGACATGGCTGCATCATCTATGGAAAGTTCATATTATCAAGATTTTCTGCACAACTATAAAGTCCACAGATTTTTTTTTCACATACATGAAATCTGATATTCTTGAGAACAAGAGGGGATGCTGAAAGAATGTACTTGGTTTCTAACTCACACCAACTCATCAAAATTTGAGCCCTATTCATTACACATTACTAGGAGGACAGACAGTGGAAATAAATGTAGTATATACAATTCTGCAAGTCACCTGTCCAGGAAATTTTGTTATTCACATTCCTTTTTCAACTTTTCAAAGAGCTCTAATATTCCCTTCTTCCGTTTCTGTCTGCCAAAATCTTCCCCTCACACTGCCCCCATATTCCCTTTTCTGCTGCCAAAATCTTCAGTTTTCATATCCACCTCTGTCTATTCCAGTTCTGGTCTTGGTAGTACAAGTTGAACCTCGCAAATTCGGGACATTCTGTTCCAGCAACATCTGTGGTCCAGCACGGATGTTGCTGTACCAAAGAGCCCCAGGAGCATGAGCCAGCTGAGAGAACATAGGGTTTGTGGAGTCCTGGCTGGGCCAGCAGCAGCTAGGCAGGGGAATCTCAGCATAAGCAGGGCCAGGTGGCATAGGGGAGCCTCTCCCCTCTGGGTAACTCCGATCTCAGTGGAGTCAGGTGGCTGGAGAGCCCCTGGTAGTGGGGCCGGTGATAGCCAGTGAACCCCGGGAATCCCCCAGGCAGCAGTGGGGCTGGGATGGCTGGGTCGCCCATACCAGGAAACCCCCACCAACAGTGGGACCAGGCAGTGACTCAGGAGCTCTGGCTGGGGAAACCTGGCAGCTGAGCCAGGGAGTCTCAGCCCCAGCAGGGGAACTCCAGCATCAGTGGAGCCAAGCAGCACCAGGGAACCTCCGCTCCACCTGGGGAACCCCCAATGTCAGTGGGATCGGGTGGCCAAATAGTCCCTGGAAGCGATGGCCAGGAAACCCTTGGCAGCAGTGGCGGCCAGGCAGCCCGGGGCTGGGAACCCCAATGAACCACTGGAGGTAGCAGGGCTGGTGGCAGCCAGGTGACCCTGGGAATCCCCAGTGCATCCAAGGGGCAGCAGAGCAGGGAGCCTTGGCCAGGCCAGCTTTCGCAGGGTGGGGAGCCCCAGCCTTGGGAGCTATCAGTGGAGTAGCCAAGTAGGGGAGCCCTGACCTTCCCTGTTCCGGCAAATTACCTGGTCTGGGATGGCTCTGGTCCCAAGGGTGCCGGACCAGGGAGGTCCAATTGTACCACTTTTGGTCACCCACATTGTGTTTCTTCTATGGTTTGATTCAATAACTTTGTTCACTATTTAAGTCTCTGCAATTTCTCCTGGAGAATATAATTCAACTTTGCCCTTTTACACTATCACACAATCATAGGAAATAATACACAACTACAGAAAAGTACTACTTGTGACTAATAGGCAAATACTAGAGTAGCCACAAGGGGAATAAGGAATCTGCCATATCAAGGAGTCAGTGGCAGGATCCGGTTCATGGTAAAGATGAGTTAGAGAGGATAAACATAGTTTATTGGCCTTGCAGACTTTGGAGAAGTTAACTGGAAGGACAAGAATTCACAGACACACACAATGGAAATTAAATGTGTGACTACTATGTAGCAACTGAGTCTATAATTTCACATTTGTGGAATTAAATAATAATCTGACAAAAAAGATGGAATATGATAGCTAACTACCAGTATAAAAATAGGCATGCCAGATGTAAGCAAAGGGTGGGGTTAGCAAAATTCACATTCATCCAATGAACAATGGAGCTATTATGGGTTATGGTTCAGTATTATATTGTTTGCCACAATACAGTACATTTGTATATTTAGAGGAGAATCTCTCTGAAACCTAGGGAAGATGGAGTTAATTTTATGTCCATAATAGGAAGGCACAACCCACGGAGAACGTGTAGTAGCGCCCACAGTCAGACAAGCTTTAGAAATATATAACACGATCACATTTTCAGAAAATGTTTTGATCAAGAAATTATCTATTGATGAAACAAACATAAAAAAATGCCAAATACTGTGAGAAAGTCACTCACGAACAATTAATTTGAAGACAAAATGAAACTCCAATTTATTGCCAAATAATTTTTGTCAAATAATAGTATAAGAGAAAAGCAGAGTCATAGACAAAAGACAGTGTATGTGATAGTGCCTGGCAGGCTACTGTATTGTGGCAAACAATATAATACTGAACCATAACCCAGCTAATGAAAAGACTGTGTATAACACATGGCAAGCTCTGCAAGAAGGGGGGGGGGGGAGTATGGTTTTACAGCTATGATATCTGTGATGAGGGTAATCCAGAAGTACAAGATAGAATGCAGTGGAGAGCCTCTTGTTACCTAAACTCTGCAAATGAGACAGACTTGGAAATGATACATTTTTGTACCTCCTATTCAGAAATACCTAACAAAAATCACTAGGGTGGTCTATATAAAAGGTTGTGTGGCACAGCAGTACCTAGAAAAAATTAGGAGAAAAACTAACATTCTGTTTTCCTTTATTTCTAGCACTGTTGTTAAAAATAGAACTGCAAGAAACATGCCATATGGACTGGAAAGAAACATATTGCAAGTGTGTAATATTCACCAGTCTAGTGTTGGAACACAGCCAGTTCTTGTCCTTGCTATTTCAAGAACACACACACATGCAGGACTCCTAACAGTGAGGTACTAAGATTATAGCTAAAGTGACTCCCAGAACAACATATACAAATTAATAGATTTTATTCTGCAAACCTGAAAAACTCGAGGTGCTCCAGAGACTGTAAAATATCTTTAGACATATTGTACACATGGAGTGTATGTTGTCTGCTTTCCTTTGTCTTCCCTGGCTTCTGGTTCAACTGTTTGCAATTCTGAATGCTGGTTTTCACCTATATTGTATAGGTCTGGCTATCTTGGAAGTTACCTCTTTCCTCATGTCCCATTCTGTACTTGAGATTAGTGCAGGCATTCAATATTTAAATATAGGGGGTTGGAGGCAGAGCTTCTTCAGACAGTCTTTTCCTATGCAATATTCTCATCTGGAGCTGGATTACAGCAATTGAGGCTTTTAGGCACATCTACTCCCATCTCCCATTTAGAGCAGTAGAGGGGAGACCCTCTTCCTGAAAAGGAAGGAGCAGTGATGTGAGAGTACACATACACACAAGTAGCACCAGAGGTCCCTTTCTCCCGCGGGAAGCAGTTGGACAGCAACAGGTCCCCATTCTGCCCCACAGAGAGATTGGGTGACTGCAAGACGATGAATGTGGAATGTATCTGGTTTGGGGGGGGGGGTAGATGGGTAGGCTGAGCGCAATGACCCCTTTTTACTACTACCACATGTAGAGACAGATTTCATTTAGGTGCTTTTGAAAATTCCACTATGAACCCATCTGTATCTTTAGTCACCTAAATATGTTTTAAAACTTGTCTCGGTCTTATTCTGGTTCTGTTCTTTCTTAGCAGGTCAGACAAAAATAGGATTTATTGGATCTTCATGGCACTCAGAGGCCTTTTTATTTTCAGTAGGTAGTATATAGGAAGGACTTGTTTTTGGGGAGGTTGCTAAATCTTTTTAGTTGACATTGTAACACTTATTTTACAGTAAATCTATTTTTAATTGCAGATACACATAGAAAGCATGAAGGGTTCACGTAATAATTTTAAAGAAAATAAATGTATGTCTACATTTTGGCACAATAGTCATTCAGTCCTGAAATCATTTTAATCTAACGAGGTAACTTATGAACAATGCATTGGGTCATTATCAAGTAGAACCGGTCATTGGCAGGGATATGCGCTTTTCTAGAAAGGTGGTTAAAACATAGTGACATATGAATCTTTAACACATCTGGCAGGTACATATCTTGACGCTGGCTACAACTGTGCCATGAGAATACCTGTTCTCACTTTCAGTTGATGTTATAAACAAAAAACAGGCAGCATGATCTCTTGAAACTTGGAACCAAACTTATTGTCTGATCAGTTGGCTAAACAAGATGTGTCTTCTTGAAGCTGGGATATGAGCGTGAACTAAAAAAAAAAACATGTCTTAAAAAGACTTCTTCAATTTTTAATCAATATAAATCTGTTTAAGAATGTAGATTTGTAGGATAGGTTAAAATGAAAAGACCAATAAAAATTTGATTGATCTTTATCTTTAAGTAGCCTGCTGATATTAAGGTGGCATAAAAAAAAACACAGAACAGGAGTCAAAGTATGAGAAGAATGCAGAGGCCTGGAGCTAGAGAAGACTTACCTCAAGGCAATCAGTTGAAGTGCTAGGGAGAATACAAAGTACTGCCCTATGACTAGCAGAACCTGCAAAGTTCCCTCTGTAACGTTTTTAATTGTTCCATGTTCCCTACCTCCTTCAGCTGCCAATGCATGTCATGCATTTCTAAACAAATGTAAATCAATTTCCCATCTTCATTAAGCTGGAATTAAGGTTGGGAGTGGTTGTTTTTTAACCCTTACAGAGAGGTTTGTTATCAAATAGCTATGAACAAAGGATCAGAAAATTCAGAATTGTAATTTAGCTTAAAAGAAACCCAAACATTTGAAAATACAGAAATTTACAGAATTAGAGATTCCACAGCAAGTCCCTGTGGATCCTGACTCCACTGAAGTCAACTACAAAACTCCCATTCATTTAAATTGGACCAGGATTTCACCATGTGTCAACTTCCTTCACCCATAGCAAATCGGTTCATCTTATTATTGGGCATGAAAATCAGACTGCCTTAATTGTACAGTGGCACTATGAGATGTGGGCTTCTTTACAGAAAAAGACATGTCACACATTCCTGATTAGACAAGTAGTACACTGAAAGCAATAATTTCACGTGCCAGCAAGTACACACATGGTATCAAACCATAGGCTAGAGTACACATAGACTCTGGCTAGGCACAAATGATAAGATCATTCATTTCATAGCAATAAATGCTGTATTAACGTGTGGATTGAGCCTAACTCTTTGTATTGGAAATGTGTTTATGATAAACTTATAAAAATCAATTATCTGGGCTTCACACTTCTATATTTCATCCACAAGTTTTATTATTACAGTACCTCCTGTACTTGTAAAATGTCTGCAGCCATGGACTGAAGACTTTGCAAAGCCCATTAGACGATAAAAGCACAAGCAAAGAATTCAGTGGTGGTCTCAATACAGTGTCTTTGCTCAATTTATAATGTTCCCAGCCTTTGACTATAGACATCTTGAAAGGTCTTAACATGTCCTCAGTCAAAGTATTACCATCTCAGACACTACTTATAGAAGGAACAAAGAGAAGAAGATGAAAGAGTAATGCTATAGCAGGTGTTACAATACTTAGGATGGCCTTAGTATTGCATTTTCACAACTTCAAGATATGTAGATTTCCTTTTAATAGATTGCCTGGGTTTCTAATAGTTGACATTTTGATAACTATTGAGCTGGAAGGTTTTTACCCTTTGTCACCAGAACATACTTTCAGCCTTACTTCAGTTTATCAATCAATATCATCTGAGAATATGGTGTAGCGCAGTGGTCTCCAAGCTTTTTAACTACAAGATCACTTTTTTGATGTAAGTGCAATGTAAGATCTACCTCAAACCCAAATACCCTTGCTCCACTCCCTTCCCACCCCTTCTTTGAGGCCCCCCTTCTCTGAGGCCTCACCCTGCTGACTCCACCCCCCTTTCTACTCCATCCTCACTCACTTTCACCAGGCTGGGGTAGGCGATTGGGTTGCAGGCTCTGGTCTTGGGCCAAAGGGTTCGGCATGTGGGAGGGGCTCTGGGCTTAGCTTAGGGTGGGGGGGATTGAGATCCAGGAGGGCTTTCAGCGTGCAAGCTCTGGGAAGGAGTTAGGGTGCCACAGGACTCACATATGGGGCAGGCGGTTAGGTGCAGGAGGAGTTTCAGGGCTGGGACAAGGGTTCAGGATGCAGGAGCTGGCTGGGCACCATTTAACTGAGACAGCTTCTGGGTGGTGGAGCAGTGGGGCTAAGGCAGGCTTACTCCTGCCCTGGCCCTACACCACTCCTGAAAGCAGCTGGCATATACAGCAGTGGCTCCATGGAACCATGTGCTGCCCCTCATCTTCAGGTACTGAGCCTACTGGTCACAGTTTCCTGTTATTGATTAATGGGAGCTGCAGGACTGGTGTCTGCAGGCAAGGACAGCATGTGCAGACCCCCTGCTCTGCCTTTCTCAGGGGCTGCAGGTACATGCCTGCCACCTCCAGGAGCAACAATATAGGGATAATGTCCTCAGACATGACAGGTTAGGCATTTTAGAACTCACTACTCAAAGAATTAAATGTAAACGTAAGAGAGAAATGAAAATTATGAAATACACAGATCAGTAAAACCAAAAATAACCCACTTTGCAAGCTGTAAAAGTAGTAACAACAACCCCCCATGTATGTGTTGGGTCCGGAGATGAGAGAGAAGGACAGCATGTGTTTGCGAGAATGACAGACACTCACACAGTGTGAGAGAGGGACAGACATTTGCATTGCCAAATTCCCTCTATCCCCTTCTCTCTGTGTAGAGTTGGGGTACAAGAGTGGGGGGGGGAGGGAAACCCTGACATCAGCCCCCCCCCCTTCTTCTCCCTCCCACACTCTGCACAGCAAGCAGGAGGCTCCCAGAGGGGCAGCTCCAAGACAGATGGCAGGAGCAGCATGACAGTGGGTGGAGGGGCAACTGAAGTGCCAGCGCTTAACAGCTTTCTGGCCAAACCAGTCAGGATCACCTCTCAAAGGCTCCAAGATCTACCAGAAAATTCCAGTCTACTGGTTGGTGACCACTGGTATAGTGAATAGCCCTCCTTTGAATAACATTTTATGATCATGCTATTTGCAATTATGCCTATTATCATCAAGATATAAAACTAACAACCACTGATGTTCTACAGGCTTCCAAAAGTACATCATCATCTACTGCCCCTGAAACAAAAACATAGTTTGATAAATTGATGAGACAATACCTAACCCTCAGAACAGAATAGATCAAATATTCAGGTAAAGGGAACGAGGATCTGGGAAGCCAAGAAATTTACTACTGGATCTGCCCATCTTTAACAGTCTGAGATTTAGGGTAGCTTCTCCCTAACCCAGAGAGGTTCTGCTAAAAAAGACTACCTTGAATTTATTCAGCACCGTCCGCAAAGCATAATTATTTAATTGTTTCAGTGGTAACCTGAGACTGTGTGTGACTGGATCCAAGGAATCTTAGGGCACAAAACATACACATAGCTAATCCATGAGACAATTTGTGGTTTAGTTTGAAGTGAATAAGACTTTCAAATAGCTGTTCACCAATGTAAGCTAAGGGTTCAAAATCCAGCGGCACACGATTAAATTGATCTATTAATCAGTTCTCACTATGATGAAATGTTATCACCTATTTATAAGTAGTAGTTCCTGAAGACATGGTCAGGATAAGGCAGCATAAAACCACACAGGTAATATGAAAAACAATAAATGGTCCTGTAGCACCTCAGACAATAACAAAAAAATACAAATAGTATCATCAGCTTTCCTGGGCACAACCCACTTAAAGCAATGAGTTTTCACATTTAGCTTGGGTAAAAAGCCTGTCCATTTAATTAGTAGAGTGATTATTTCTACAACATGTGTATCATTATTGTTATATAGCTTTTATATACCACTTTTCATCAGTGGCTATTGTATAACTAATATGGAAACCATTCATATTATCCCATTCTTTTCTTGTTGCAATTTTAATTGCTATCAACCCCCTCCCTAGAGACATATTTCCTCTGTAGACAAATCATAACCTATTCCAAAGATGCTATTGAAATTAACATAAGCAAAGAAGGTTGTCATATTAACATACCCAGGCACTGACACATCTTCCGCAGGTGGTGATTTTGAAATCTCCATAGAGATCCTTGATGGCACCAGTCGTAAAGAATCCTTCCACCATCAGCAAAATACCATAGACAAAGAATGCAGCTGCTATGCCGTAGATCACATACTTGAAGATGTCAATCCTGTACAATAAGTGTGAAAATTATTTATCTCAGCAACAGTTCAGTGGTGACTCTGAAATGTCAAGGTTGTATAAAAGATCTCCTCTAGCACAAGCTTGTTCAGAGTGGAAACTCTTCAGTGCTGATGTTCTATAATGATAAGTACATTTACAGACTTATGTAAATGTTGCCTTATATATCATGTAGCCAATGCTTCTGAAGAGTGGTTACACTTCTTGGTACTTAAAGTGTCCTGGATCAGTAAGAGAGCAATATTTAAGTCCAAATAATTCTAAAGTCAATTTAGCCTCACTTAATTTTATTCTTAAGCAGTTAAATTGGATTAACATATTTCACCATATTTAATTAGCACAAATGAATAGAAAACAGGATTCTGAAATATTGCACTACCTAAAATATAATCAAGCTCCTGGGCAGTTACTGCTATTGAAATGTAATGTGTCATAAAAACAAGTCTCAGTCACAATCTTCAGCTAATTTCTCATCACTGTACAGTTAGTTAAATTTAGTTCTCACGTGGCAATGTTTATTTTTGCTAGCACCTCTCTCCTCGTTATTTTTCACCCACTAATCACCAATGGACAAATGCATTTGGGGAGACCGTATTTAAATATGATTCTCCAGACACCATATTGAGCCTAGTCATTGTTACTGTTAGCCATACATGGCAAAAGGGGTATGGCTTCATGTAATGTCTTCCATTTCAATGGATCTCAAACCACCTGATCACCTATTCACTGTGTATAAGCATGATTATGATAGTGTCTAAACTCTAAAGGTTCTGCTCAGAACATGAGCCCATAGTGAAAGCACTGTAAATACTCATAGTAAGACACAGTCCCTGCCCTGAAGAGCTTATAGGCTAATTTAAGAGAAGGCATAGCGAGCACCTCAAGGGGAATACATACAAGTTAAACAAGAATGGATACCTAAATCTAGTTCTAAAATGTGAGATTCTCTGCTATGTCTCAGAGGAGACTAAGTCACATTTTCACTTTCCTAATCCTGGGATACTCTAGTGGATGGAATGAACACTCCTGGAAAGTTTAAGTAATGGTAATTTTCCCCAGGCTGTGCTATGGGTCCCAGCATTGCCTGGATTCTGAAAAATGTGTCACATTGTGACCCTTTCCCCCCACCCCCAATTTGATGCCCAGTACCAGGGCTTGTGAGAAGGTCATCAAAAAACAGCCTCTGCAGTGCTGGAGCCAGAAGAATTCCCCCTGAGAAAGGTCATGGGTTTTATAGTCCATTTATGCTGTTGCAGCACATTTACCTCCTATGGGTGGAGAGTTGAGGATTTTACAATTTGATTTAGATGAGACATTTTCAACTATTTTCCATAACAAGACTCTTCTCAACAGTCTCCTACTATATGGAAAGAGAAAGAACCTCCTATTTAGTAACATGGTCAGGGCCAGATGTTTTATTGATATCTGTTTGAAGTTCTCCTGGGGGAGGAGGGGGAGTATCAAAATGCACAGACTTTTGTTTTAGAAGAAATCGTTCAAATCACCACCGTATTCCAGCCATCTATTGGGTGAGGTGAAGTACTGCACAATATTCCAACTGTTATAGTGTCATATTTTGAAATGTCTGCAGTAGAGTACTGTATAATGGATTTGTCATGTCATCATGACCTGCCTTGATATGTTATCTCATGCACTGTAATTATGGACACACAAGAAAATCATGTAAAATACAATAACATTGAAATAAACTAAATTTAAAAATGGAACAAAATATTTTGGTTCCTTTTCTTTCTGTGGGAAATGTAGAAAAAAAAATCAGTTTAACTGAAATTACATATTGTGCTGAAAAACAGTTTTGACAAAAAAAAATCAAGCTCGTCTAAGAAAAATAACTGTAAATGTAGATTTTAAGACAAGAAGCCTCAAAACTCAAGTAACGTCTTTGAACTTAAAAAACTTGTGAAACTGCAAGTTATCCAAACAGACATAAATGTGTGCTTTGTATGTCAGTGTCTCAACATAAATGCCTCTGTAGATGTCTTCAGCGTTTGAGAACATTTGAAACCTTGACACAAACTTTTTAAATTGCTAAATGATAATCTAGTACCTGGCTAAAGACAGGATATGTATCATACTGAGTCAGCACCTAGAAAATAACTTAAGAGTAACATCTGTAATTGGTAATGAACTGAAGAGTTGGGAAAAAAGATGTTAAAGGTAAACGCTTAGCACAAGATGCTGTATCCTAATAAAGAATCTCAAGATATTTTTCTGCTCTCTTTCCTAGGCTCACAGTCAGATGGCTCTGAGGAGTCACATTTGATAACTGTATTTAGAAACTGGATATCTGAGCTAAAGAAGTAGATTCTCAGATGGAAGACTAAAGTCTCAGTCATCTGCATTGTTAGAAATCTCATAATTGTTCAGAGTGTTGTGTGGTTTCTCATGTTTGTTCTTATATGTTTAAATAATTATCAAAACCCCTTTCAGTTGTTTTATGCTAATTCAGCAAGAATGAAATTCATTTTACAAAAACACTTTAAATGACTGGTTTTGGAGCACATCTTGCTATTATTATAAAGATATATCCTGATAATAAAGGAAATAGACAACAATAGTTAAAACATAACTTGATATTAGGTCCAATTCTAGCTCCCATACTAGCCAATATACACTTCCACAATGGCAATGTTGGAACATCATAGGGCTGTCAATAAATCCTCAACGGCCTCAGCATAGGAAACATACCCATATTGCTCAGTGCTACAGAAATTCAGAGCTACAATGGAGTCAGGATTGTGAGATACAGTGCATGCCACTGGTAACCAAAGTTAAGAGTTATTTCAATCCCTACAACAGCCTAGAACCTGTGTGGAGGAAAAGGTGGCTTTAAGTCACCTTTGTTATGTCTTCCCAGGTGCTGAATCTCCTCTGAAAAGGTATGCCACAGAGATCAAGCCCCGCAATTGAATAGCCCCGTAGCCTGAGCCACGTGAGCCTGAATCAGGCTACAGCTACACTGCCGTTTTTTGCGGAAGAGGATATGCAAATCATGCTCGCATTTGCATATCTTCTCATTCTTTTTGCGGAAGAGGGTTTTCTGATAAAAAGCCCTGTGTAGACAGGGCCATTTGTCGGAAAAAAAAACCTCTTTCGCAAGACACCTTATTCCTCATAAATCGAGGTTTACAGGGTCTTGCAAAAGGTTTTTTTCCCAACAAATGGCCCCGTCTACACAGGGCTTTTTATTAGAAAAACCTCTTCCACAAAAAGAATCAGAAGAAGATATGCAACTGTGAGCACAATTTGCATATCCTCTTCCACAAAAAAACCGGCAGCATATCCGTAGCCTAAGCTGCCATGGCCCAGCCACTGGTGTTAATATCAGTGTAAGCTTACCCTAGAAGACTCCAATTGTCATCAGAGGGAATGAGAATAGGTCCATAACACCCATTAATAGAAACAAGACATCCCTCCCTCCCCCCCATGGTCTTCTGCTGAAGCAGGATCTGGCATTTGGTTTTGTCTAAACTAGGATTTTTTCAGATCTATAATCCCCAGGTGCAGTTTCATCAAATGGAAGTAAATTAAAATACATAAATTAAGGCCATTTTGATTCTGAAGAGAGTGGTCATATAGATGTTTAATGCAGTTTAACTAATCTATATTTAATTCACACTTTAATTATGATTCATTTTCCTTGAGTGTTATCATGTAGTCAAGACTTTAGGTCCCTTTGAAAAAACACTTCTCTAGTATAAATGCAACCTTTTTGTACATCTGTGCGCATGCATGTCTGAAAGTGAGAAAATATGTTGCTCTCTGATGGCTGATACCACGTTAGAAAGGATGTTTAGTATTGCAATCTAACAGTAGGCTGACACCTTAAAGAAATCATCTTTTAGTTCACAAGGTAGTTAGAGGTCTATTTCTAGACTCAAAAAGCCAGGATTCTAAGTCTTGTTCTGCTTAGTTATGGAGAGAACCAACCTCTCCATAGTAATGACTGAAACTATAGTCCATACATAAGGCTGAATTTATTTCCTATGTACTTTAGTGCCATGCTTACAAACATTCAGAATAAATCCCACTATCAACTAAAATGTTTTTGGGAAATGTTGATTAAGTACACATTGCAATAAAAAAAAATAAATTAAAACATCTCAAACTAAAACCTTTTGTAATGTTTAAGGCTTATGTATGCCTTAGTCTGCCCAGGGAAATCATATCACAAAGTTAAACAAAGGTAACATTTGACAGACTCAGGCAAGAAGAAATTTTAAAAGGAAGGACTAGTGAAATATTCAGAAATTCCCATTATTTAAACATTAGATTTGAATTTGACTGAAGCGGATGGGAATAACATGACTTAAAATATTTATTATTAATGGTGGTATTGTTTGTGCTGCAATAAGACCCTAAAAAGGTGTAAGGAAAGAGCATAGGAGGAGACAGAAGCCAGTGAGTGGGATGTGGTGAATAGGTGCAGGAGAGAAAAAAAGGGGGTTGAATAGTATATAGTGTCAGAGGAAAAAAGTAGTCTGCGGGGCTTAATAGGAGCAGAGTGGGAAGATGACTGCAGCCAAAATTAGAAACTTTGCATTCAATGCAGTATCTGGATGCTGTACATTTAATGTCCTGGACCATATACTAAATAAGGAGCATGAAAGAAATATAGAATAACTACCCATTCAGGGACCCTGCCAGAAAAATAATGTATGATCATGTAATTAATGTAATCACACTGCAGATTATGTTAGAATGGCTGAGTTACGGTTACAAAGACAAGCTTACTTACAGCCATTTCTAACTTGAGTCCTTGATTTTGCAAACTTGATATTGTATAAACATAGGTTGTATATGGACATACACACAGTGCTGACAAAGAAGAAACACTTTTGAATGAAGTTCTTGTGAATCACTGTGTTGATGATAGTATAATCAATTTTAGAGAGTAAAGAAAGAATTGTTTTGTATATTGTCAAAAATTTGGTCAAAAAATCTTTGTGTTATAGACCTGTTCAAGAAGAGATCAACATGTTCTTAAGATTTTTCCAACCTATAGTTCAAGCTGTGCTTCCACTGATCTAAATTAAATCAATCTGACTATACAGCTTTCTCTCATTTTTTTCTACAGCTGATTATTAATCAACCCATATTAAGCATACTTTATAAATAATTAATCTGAGTTTGGATTCAGTCCAACCTGAGACATGAGAATAGCTTTAGAGAAAATATTATTTTTCCCTAACAGTAGCAGCCACTGTACTTTGCCACCCGAGTGTGCTGTCATCTTCGAAGAACAAATAGGGTGCTATTAAGTGCAGAGAGGCCTGTTCCAGCAGAATCAAGTGACAGATTAAAAAAAAAAATAGGTCATCTTGTTCTTTCCCACATCAGCTCTCCTCAGTATTTTTCTAGTTCTTTAGAAAATCCAGTTTCAATTAAAAAAAACAATAATGGTTAATAAGATAACCCTAAGTGCTTTATGAACATTCAAAAGCTATGAAGTTTGGAGAAGAGATTGTTGTGACAAATGATACAGATTCTGCTGTTTAAAAGGTAAATTCACAAATGTGATAACATTTGCAGTCTATTATTTGCAAAATATTATTCAATCATTCACCAAGCTGATCAAAAAATGAAAACATATTTTCAAATAATTATTTCATAGATATTATTTGCAAAAATGAGAAGGGCACCACCTTCTAGAATATTCAGGTGGTTCCCAGGAGAAAAAGGGGTATAACCAAGGCTCTCCTTCATATTGGATTGATAGCCAGTTGATATAGGAAAGGTAAGCAGTTCAAGCACATGCTCACAGAACTGAAGGTGTTCTTAGAGCATTATTTTCATCTAATTTGACTTCCCACATAACTCAGGCCATAAGCCCTGAGACAGTAATTTCTATATCAAAAATGTATCTTGTATTGACCCAAGACTAGCAGTGTTCATTGGTATCTAATGTTACATTAGATACCTGCTAACTAAACACCTTCACCCCACAAAAGAATACCTTCAGAGACTGTCAGAGTATCATGACATGTGGGGCTTGTATTCCAACAAGCTAGAGCTCTTTCACATCCCAAACTTGTGAACATTTCAATTCTTCAGGAAGTTGGCTATGGGACAGTCTCCATTTGGGGAAAAGGCTCTCTGACTGGGGTGTTCCTAAAGAGCAGATTGAAAATGTGCTGGGCTGGCACCCTGATTATCAGAAGGTTCCTTGTTTTTCTTGAGGTATTCATGTAACAGGGATTGTCCGGTCTCAAACGGGTAGCCGAGTTACTCTGTAACTCAAACAATTTAAACAACGAATGGTCCTGCAGCACTTTAGAGACTAACGAAGAAGGTAGATGGTATCATGAGCTTTCGTGAGCACAACCCACTTCTTCAGATGACTGGAGTTAAGGGGTCCAGAATATAAATAGCAGGAAAAAAAAAAAGAGGGAAGATGGGGAAGAATTATCCTGTTTTTGAAGGAGGTAACTAGCATGTTCTGCCATCAGTCTGTGCACAGAACTCCCCTATGAACTAACTGGCTGAATATGGTCATTTATTATTCTTTGTTTTGTTGAGTAAGGTGGCTGTGTGGAAGGAGAGAATGCAAAGAGCTGTGATTAGGAAGCTTTTGTGATTCATATTGTATATCAGTATTGCCTCTCCCAAGACTATACATTGGCTCCAATTGAGAGAACCAGGAGCTAGATCCTTGGCTGGTGTTACTGGCATAGCTCCATTAAAATAAATGAACCTACACTGATTAACTGAGGATCTCATCTTTTTTTTTTTTTTAAACCTGTCAGCTATGAGCCTTTCCTCTTTTTTTACTATATGTGTCCTAAAATGGATTAATACTGTAAGCATTCTGAAACAATTACATTGTGCAGCCTAAGCACTGTGCACTTTCCATTCTGAATGCTTTAAGAAAAATCAGTAATTGGTCAGCAGAAAATGAGAGGGATTTTTCCCCCTCCATCTGAGCTGCTTTATACTGCCTTGGAATGCTCAAAATTCTAACCAAGACAGGGGATATTCTTAAATTAATATACATATATATTGCAAACACTTAAATGATTATTAACAAGAACAATACTCTCTTTGGATTTGCCTTGTGCCACTTGACTCTCATATTAACAGTGCTTCTGCACAGTTAATAACATGTCTTTCTGTGTGTATATACTTCTATTTGAATAAGAGATAAAGTCCTACTGTTACTGCAGTTTAGTTGTCCATTGAGCAACCTCATTTAGTATTACCATGAAACTAATTCCGCAGGATTTGGCAGCATTGTATAAATCTACATTTCGTATCCGTCTGAATGTATAATGACACAGGTTAGATGAGGTAATATATTTTACTGGACCAACTTTTGTTGGTGAGAGAGACAAGCTTTCACACTTGCACGCAGTTCTTATTCAGGTCTGGAGAAATGGTCTACATAAGATCAAAAGCTTGCCTCTCTCCAACAGAATTTGCTCCAATGAAAGATATTACTTGAGCTATCTTGCCTCTAATATCTGGGGACCAACATGACCACCACAACACTGCATATAATGAATGTGTAAGGTAACTTCTCCAAAGAGAGATAATGGAATAAGAAGAACACAGGAGTTAAAAGATTGTACAGTTTGAACCTCTCTAGTGCGGCACTCTCTGGTTTGGCAACATCTTTAGTCCAGCATGATTTTAGTTAGCCAGATGTCCATATACCATGGCTGTGACCACCCTTCCCCACCATCCAATAAAGTTTGTTTACAGCCACCAGTCCTGGTTCTCATTGTCCTGTGCTATTATTTAATTCTAAAATGTACCCCAAATGTCTTTTGAGAGCACAGTGAGCATTGGTAATGATGCTAGACAATATTGACCTCCAGGGGTTTGGCAAATTTCATTTGACACTGGTTAGGTTCCAAGGGTGACAGATTAGAGTGGTTCAATCTATAATTACAAATAAACTCAATGGTGATAAATTGGACACAACACTAAATTCCTTCCAGATATTTAGCATTTTAACATATTTCTATTTTCATTTCTATTTCCAGATAAACAAACCTCACAGATAAATGAAAATGCTGATTAGATTAGCACACCTCAGTTCATATTTTAGATTTATTTCTCAAGTTTGACAGATACTACCCCAAAATAAATACAGAGCATGATCCATAAGATTTTTTGCGGGGAAGATGGAGGGGTTCAGGTCTTGATAAATTTGAATAATTTTTGTTCTGGGATATTAATGCCCACTAATTAATAGAAAACAGAATACAAGACTTGCACAAAGGTTATGAAACTAAGTTAATTTCTTTTAATATTACATGCCAGAATGTAAGAATGGTTAATACTCAGAGGCTAGGAATCAAATTCATTGATGTTGGCAGAGAGAGGTGTAATTTACTTCTCTCTGTACCAGCTGATCCCCTCACAACTCTTGAGAATTCATCCTGAGGGAAGGCAAAGAATGGCATTGCCATCTGCCCTGCCTCAGAACTTATAGTTTGTAGGAGCAGATTTACCAATTAATTTTTTGTGATGGGAATCCAGAGAAGCCCTGGCTATGGAGAATACTGAGAAGATGCACTTTGCATTTAGTAGTTTCTGTATCAAAAACCGTACTCTTGCCCAGTCAGCCATGCACTGGAAGGCACTTACTTTGCAGGCACTTGCTGCCCATGCTTCATTCTTCATTAGTGGGCTTCTGAGGTCTGTGACTGGATGTCCACTAAATAATTGCAGGTAGAATCTAGTCCCTAGGCTACTGAATTTATCAAACTCAGTGCCACTTAATTATGCTGAATATCACTGAACTATTGAAGTGTGCAAGGAAGTATTTTGTTTTTTTACCAGATAACACTTTGATTTTGCAAATGTTTGCCTGTGTATACAACATTATCCATGAGATTTGCCCACTGAAGTCAATGCAATCATAGGCTAGAACAAAGCCTTCTATTGCAATCAATATCGGGGATGGCAATTGGATATACTGTCACCGCTCAGACTGACGTCATTCTTACTGAATTGTGACATTGACAGGTGAGAATTAGAAAAAACAACTCACCTCTGCTCTTGCTTGTTAAATCATTTAGTTAAATAGAGGACATCAGTCTTCAGAATTCTCAGTTTGGTAAATTCAATAAGACTGATTTCTCTGAAGGAAATTTAGATCTGACAATGTGCTGATTTGGTCTTAAGTAATTCTTTCCTCCTATGTTATGATTTGGAGAGTGCTCTATTTAAGGACATCGTCTGTTATTCATTAGATTTCTTGTTA
>JANRFK010001234.1:65300646-65314122 GCA_030068395.1 Apalone spinifera
CCTTGCTGTCTCTTTCTGATAGAGGCAGCAAGGGGGGAAGCAACTAGTCAACTAATGTAAGCTTTTGCTTATTGTATAGTCGATTAGTCGCTTACATCCCTAGCTCCAAATACAACAGTCAAGGTTTCTAGGGCCTAGGATAAGTTTTCAAACGGGGCTTCCTCATGTTCCCTTGTGCAATGCAGCAACCCTTCCACATGTGACTGTCTCATATCAGCCCAGTCATCCCTGCTTGTTCCCCCAACAAACCTCATCTGATGCTGGATTCTTTTATTTAATAGCTTGTCTCACTAATGAAGTTTTCTCCTGACTCCTACATGAGAGTACATCAGCATAACTCAACACCAACTTTATTAAAATGATACCAATTTGCACCTGCTGAGGATCTAACACTATGTTTTTGTTTTTAAATAGGAAGAGATAGAAAGTACGTACAATTTCACTAATGTTTTAGACACACATTGTGGGCACTATCAGAATACATATTAATAACAGCCTCATTCTTTTTACAAATATTAACACTGCTTCTAACATGGCATTTGCATTCTGGTCATTTCTCTGTTTTTGTTTACAGCCTAACTAATTTGAAACCACCATTGTACTGCACTATTGTGCTCTTTTTTTTAAGCTTCCTTTTTTACATTAAAAAATTCTAGAAGTGGAGATGGGATTATTAATTTTCTTATGGACAGTTGTTAATTTAAAATCTGGATCTGGACCGCTATTCAAAGGCTACAACAAACAGCAACTGTAACAGCTAATGAAGTTGATGAAGCATTGATCTGCACGAGAAGCCCTGGAGTTAAGAAGAGTTGTTATTAGACTTCAGCCTTTTTGTTTCTGACCTAGTAAAAGCAAGTGTGTACTATCCACAGGGTGTGCTTTTCTCTACATGTGCCTGCTCCTGCTTCTAAATAGCAGTGAGTGCTTATCCACATAAATTACATTGCATGATTATAAGCAATAAAACATAATATAAACAAATAATCTAAGATTGTAAATGTGTTGAGAAGAATAAAAGGTCATAATAAATAAAGGCTGGCCTACAAGCTGTGCTGTAAGGATTTTGCACAAATGTACCTATGGCAGCAGTAAAAAGACCTTTATCTGCCAACCTGGCAGAACAGCTCTCAGATGTGGATTGATTTTTTTGGTCACATGACATACTGAAACCATGTCAATAAACCATAAGCATGATTAAATACATTTCAACTCAATGAGTTCCATTGCACAATCCGCTTTGTACATTTGTCACAGAGTCATACAGCAGTATTCACATCACTGGCAGCATTAAAGAAAAAAGCTCCTTAAAAACAGAAAAACTGATCACTTAGGATGCTCTCTCATAATTTCTCTCTTTTAAATAAGATCAGAATGGCTGTCTATTGTGAGACATTTCACAGATGGAGAGGCAATTAATCATAAAAGGAAGAAATGATGAAATGATTTATTTTTAATTATTTACAGAATTGTGCTGCTTTTTTGACTTTCAAGACATGATTTTCAAAGGGCTTTTTGGACTGCCACTTGCTGAACTATGTTGTGGCAAAACACCAATCACAGACTGTCCCTAGAAAATTACCTTTAAGGAGAAACTAATATTCATTAAAAATCAATAAGAAAGGCAGAAAACAGAATGGTACATTGTGTCCAGTTACAGGTGACACTTCATTGCTGTCACTGAAGAAGTTTATTCTCTCGAGATTTTATTTTAGATCTAACATACTGAAAAATTAGCTGGAGTCAGAGATCAATGAAAGGGCTGCCAAGGAAGCAAGTGGTTTTAAGTAAGACTGAAAAAAATTCCCTGGATGAAGTCAAATAATTAGATTTAAAGAAAAAATTAAATTTGGCTTTATAGCTCCTTTATCATTTCCAGTGAATTATCTGCATTGGAACTGTGGCCCTTGACTGATACTTTTACTTAAGAATTCAACATGGGAACCTGGGAAAACTCACTATGAACTGAAAGCATTGATTTGCAGCAGTTCTGCACTAATGGGTTCCTAGAGATTAATAAAATAACTTACAGTCTAATAAAATGATTGATCTTTCATTCAGTGGTAACACTGAACCTTAGCTGTGAAGTCAAGTTATACACATTATTCTAAATGCTGGGATAAAAAAATGGCAGAACCTACATGTTTCCCAGGTGCACTATAAACTACACAGTTGAGCAGTGAGATCAGATAACAAGCTCCGACCCCTCTCTCAAATCTAGGGTGATGACATTTCCATGTGGAAAAGTGGTGATTTATTTGATTTGCATGGCTGTCTCTTGGTGACCAATCCAACAAGCCTCATTGCCAGTAGTTATGAAGAAAATCCATGTATAATGAGGCATGGTGGTGATGGTACAGGACTGAGCTAGAATATAGATCCCCATGGCTATTTCCAGCTTTATCACTGTTTTTCACTGTAACCTGAGGAGGGGGAAATCACTTCACTTCTCTGTGAGGACTCAGGGAGGAACAATGATGCGCCACAGAGTGAAAAGGAAGGTTCTTCAGCTTAGGTTAGACCAGTGTTTCTCAAAATGGTCTGCGGACCCATTTGAGAAACACTGATCTGAGAAACTTAACTGGCCACTCCGGTTTGTTTATTTACTGGCTCCGCAGCCATGGAGCCTCGAGGCTCCCATTGGCTGCGGTTTATCATTTGCAGTCAAGGGGAGCTGTGGGAAATGGCATGGACCGGGCTGCTACTTCTTGCAGCTTCCCTTGGCTGTAAATGGTGATCCACTGCCAATGGGAGCCTCAAATAAACAAACAAACAAATGGGAGCAGCCAGTTAGCAGGTTTCTTACAGTGGGTCCACGGACCACATTGAGAAACACTGCGTTGTACCCATATGGATCAGAACTTCCTTTCAAATTCCCGGGAAGAGGATGTTTTTTACGAGGAAGGAACAAAGGACACTATAAAGATATGCCATTTTATTTCAGATGTGATTAAGATATTGTACTAGGATACATATACACAGAGAAAACCTCAACAGTAGGAAGCTTCAGATGATTGGTCAACTGACTCAGATTTGCACTACAAGGCTAAAAATAGTTGTGTAAATGTTTCTACTCAGGCTGGAGCTTGTGCTCTGAGACATACTTCTTTGCTAGGTTTCAGAGCCCGCTGCAGCCTAACAAGAAGGCAACTAAAAACAATCCAATGCCATTATTAAATAAACAAAATCTAGTAATTTTTAAGGTTAATTATATGATTAGGGCATGAATTCCTGAGTTTTTGAATGGTTGGCAAATGTGGAGTCCTCACTAATGTTTGCCGTGTGGGGTTGTGCATAGGGTCTCTATTTCCCCAGCTTTGGCAGGACCACGGCTTTCTGATCCGTCTTTCACCTTTGCTAGAACATTTCACCTTTGGTAATGATTACGTTTTTTCTAAATTATCTGTAACCACATGGAAATGTGTTCAGTAGGTATCACAGTTAATTACTAACGCAAAGCAAAACCATGACTGGAGTATACAGTGAATTACTCACAATGAAAGAATTTTTTATATATTACATAATACATTTTAATTACTTAATCCATTTAATAAAATTGTAAGTATGGGGGACATCTATAAAGATAACAAAAATACATCAATTACTCAATAAGTGATGCAATTCTTAGTATTTAATTACTACCAGATTCTAAATTTTACTATAAATTACTTGTAGGAAGGAAAAATTAAAATGATAGTTACTGTATTATACTACTGCATGTACTTGGGTTATACTATCTGTGACTCTATTTCGGGTTACTTTTATAAATATCATTTCTCTCCCTAATCTTAATTTTCAGACTCTTTAAAATCAGTTACAAAATGTTAAAAAGTCTAAAAGTCTTACATGGTAAAAACATCAATAACGTCCCCAGCAGCTCTTGCCATCTCAAAGTAGGTTTGCAGAATGTTGACAGTTCCCGAGAGCGCTTCATGTCCGCAGCCACAGAACAGTGCGACCCCAGCATACAGCAGGATAGTGGCAATCAAAGAGGCATAGGGAATACCCCCCAAGCACTTGATGCAGCACTCAAAGCACCCTGCGTGGGAAAGAAAACAGTATTAACACACACTTTATTTTATTTTTATCCTAAAAGCGGTGGCACATTTTTGAAGTAAGGCAATATTTGCGTTCATGGATATTGCACTCCGGAAATTGAGGACTGCAGGCCAGAAAGAGATCACGTTGGGCATCAACAATACAATCTTCCTTACCCAGACATTGACCTCCACATAAGGAAAAACTTTTTTGAAAGGGAAGGTGGTTCATTCAGCTCTTACTCTCTGTTATTTGACCCATTAAATAACAATGCTGAATAAAAGGAAACTATTAAGCAGTGTGAATCCCCTTTATTTTACATCCTTCTGGTGTTTCTATTCAGAGCAGATTACCATGCTGAAACTAGGCTAAACCTATAATCATTACTCTAGTTGTTCAGCTAATGGATTATAGAAGAGGACCTAAACAAAACCAGAGAGGAAGGATGGTACAGTAATCAAAACAGTGGCATAAGGTTCAGCAGAACTACATTCAATTCCCTGGCTCCACCACAGACTGAGAGAGAAATTGGGCAAATAATTTAGTCCCTCTCTCCCTCGGTTTCCTTCTGTGAAAGAGTGATAATACCTCATTGGTATCTTGAGGTGAGGACAAACACATTGTTTGACTCTCAGGCAGTGACAAAAGTGCCTGTAAAATCCCTTCTATACTCTTATAGCCTCAGTCGCCTTTTACATCAGTATAACTCCACTTAGACTGGTGTAAATCAGTAGTAACAGCATGAACCTAAGTGAAATCAGAAAAGGACCTAGAAAAGGAGCATAGTTTAAATATTATAGGTGAACCAAAAAGTTATAAACAGTACAGTGGCTTAATCTTTAGACCAGTAGATTGGGATCTTCTGGTAGATCTTGGACCTCTGACAGGTGATCCCGACTGGTTTGGCCAGGGAGCTATCAAGCGCTGGCACTTCAATTGCCCCTCCACCCACTGTCATGATGCTCCTGCCCTCTGCCATGGAGCTGTTGCCCTGGGGAGCTTCCTGCTTGCTGTGCAGGCTGGGGAAGGCATAAGAGGTAGGCACTGATGTCAGGGTGTCCCTCCTCCCCCACTACTGTACCCTATCTCCACACAGAGAGAAGGGGACGGAGGGAGGTCGGCAATGCAAATCTCAGTTACTCACACAGTGTGTGTGTCTGTCATTCTCACAGACACACACTATCCTTCATTCTCAGCTCCGGACCCAACACATACATGGGGGCTACGTCTACACTGGCAGCTTCTTGTGCAAGAACTCTTTTTGCACAAGAACTCTTCCGCAAAACTCTTCCAGAAGAGAGTGTCTACCCTGGCATGTGCTTTTGCGCAAGAGCATCCATGCCAGTGTAGATGCTCTCTTGAGCAAGAAAGCTCTGATGGCCATTTTAACCATAGGGCTTTCTTGCACAAGAAATTCATGTTGCCTGTCTACACTGGCTTCTTGCGTAAGAACAGTTGCGCAAGAGGGCTTCTTCCTGAGCGGGAGCATCATAGTTCTTGCACAAGAAGCCCTGATTTTATACAGTAGAACGTCAGTTTACTTGCACAGGAACACACAGCTAGTGTAGACAGGCAGCAAGTTTTTGCGCAAGAGCAGCTGCTTTGGCACAAGATCGCGCCAGTGTAGGCACAGCCGGGGGGTTGTTGTTACTTCTGTTACTGCTTGCAAAGGGTGTTATTTTATTTTTTGACTGGTCTGTGAATTTCATCATTTTCATTTCTCTCTTACGCTTAAATGTAATTCTTTGAGTAGTAAATTCTAAAATGCCTAACCTGTCATGGCTGGACTAATTATCCCTATGGTAATTGCTGCTCCTGGAAGTGGCTGGCATGTCCCTGCAGTCCCTGAGAAAGACAGAGCAGGGTCTCCGCTTGCTGTCCTTGTCTGCAGACACCACTCCTGCAGCTCCCATTGATCAGTAAGGGGGGGAACATGACCAGTGGCAGTGGTGGGCTCAGTGCCTATAGATGAGGGGCAGCACGTGGCACCATGGAGCCATTGCTGTACATGCCAGCTGCTTTCAGGAGCGATGCAGGGCCAGGGCAGGAGTAAGCCTGCCTTAACCCGACTGTTCCACCAGCTGGAAGCAGTCTCAGTTAAACGGTGACCAGCCAGAGCCTGCTTCCTAATCCCTGTCCCAGCCCTGAACCTCCTCCTACACCCAACCTCCTGCCCCAGATGATATGAGTCCCTTGGCACCTGAACTCCTTCCCAGAGCTTGTACCCTGAAACTCCTCCTGGACCTCAATCCTCTACCGTGGGCTAAGCCCAGAACACCTTCTACACTGCAAACTCCTTGGACCAACACCAGAGCCTGAACCACAATGCATTACCCCAGCCTGGTGAAAGTGAGTTAGGATGGGGGAAGAAGGGAGATGGAGTGAACAGGGTGAGGCTTCAGAGAAGGGGTGGAACAGAGGCAGGATTCAAAAAAGGGGTGGAAAGGAAGTGGGGCCAGGTTATTTGGGTTTGAGGTGGATCTTACATTGCAAAAAGTGATCTTGTGGTTAAAAAGATTGGAGACCACTGCTTTAGAGCTTTACGGTTGAGTATATTCAGTCTCATTTCTAAAATACGTTTCCTCAGATCCCATGTCTTTTTTCTTCTCCTTTAGCATTTACATGTCTCTCTCCATGCTTGCTCTTTCCCAGCTCCCCTATACTTTCATCTACAGCAAGAGGCAGAAGGTGGCACTTGCCTTCCAGGTTAGAGACACATGTGATCTCTGCCCATCTATATTCACCTCCCAGGCTGCCTGTCTACATGCAACATCTCCAGTCTCCTTCCCAAAGTTCTAATACACACCTCCTGTTAGCTCCGAGGAGAGAACACACAAGACCAAGTAGCAGAGGGAAGATTGGTAGTTTCCTTTATGGGGCAAGATTAAATGGATAAAAATGTTGATGAAATACAATTGTCCAGTGGCCACAAAATTTGTCCTCCAAGCACAGTACCAATATAGGCCCAAACTTCAGAGTATGGGGTACATTTACACTGAATAACTATTTCCCGAAACAGCTACCCTGCATCTACAAAAGTTGCCCATTATTTCAAAATATATTTTGAAATAATGGGCACACTATTTTGGCATCCCACTAAACCTCATTGCGCAAAGGTTAAGGGATGGCTCGAAATAGCGCATTATTTTGAAATTTGGTGCTGTGTAGATGTGCCAATTTCAAAATAGATTCAAAATAAGATACTCAATTTGTGCTATGCAAATTGTGTATATTATTTCGAGTTTAGGGTGCTGTGTAAACACACCCTTGGAGAAGAGGGGGAGGGAGCTGAAGATTATAGACCTTTTTTATTTTAGAGAGACAATATGTTAAAAATTGAGGGCCTCAGCTGATGTAAATTGAGAGCCTCAGCTGATATTTCAATTGACTTCAATAGACCTATGCCATTCTGCGCCATACAGATTTCTTTACTCATCTTACACCTTAGATAACAGAAATGGAAAAATCATAAATTTTATATTTTCTTTTTCCATTTTTGCACTTCAGTCAACCAGGGCAATAAAAGTAGGCTTTTTTCTTTCAATAATACTCCGTTACATTTCCTGCTTTTCAGGCATTAGCACAATTCCACTGCACACTTTTATTAATCTCATTTATCTTCCTTTGGAGAAAGATTACAGAATTATTTACATTAGAAAGACATTATTCATCATTCTCTGCAGTGGAGTATTTAACCTCTCCTCCCTGGAAAAACAACAACAACAACAACAACAAAACACAAAAAAAACCCTCAACCTTTTTTTAAATTAATGAAAACTTTTGTTCATGAATTTTATACAGATGAATGAAAAAGGCAATTTTAGAGGACTAGACTACATAAAAGTGCCCTTTTTCTAGAAATATTGTCATGGCTTAGATCAAACTTTTATAACCTTAACCATTGCATCATTAAGGTAGTCCCAATCCATGAGAACGGGAGTGAAACTGACTAAGAAATGATCAGATTAGTTTAACCATCCAAGCTAAGAGCACTGCAAAATAATAAACAAACATCCTATTTAAGAAAGCACATCATAGGCTTGGGGGTTGGAAGGTTTTAATTATGTAAATTTTAATTCTGTAAGAACTTATCACTAACCACAGAAAATTTTTAAAAAAAATTTGAGGTCAGATACTCTGCTCAAGCTGTGCTTGACCAAAGATCAGAAAGGGATAGAAATTGCGCATAAGTGGTGTTTGCGGTCCCATTATCCTTGACTAACAGCCCTGGGCCGATCAGGACAAGCAGGACCAACCTGAAGACTGCTACACACTATGCCCACTTCCAACTGACCTCAGGGAACATTCCAGAGCCCAAGTATCACTTTGAGATTGGAGGCATGTCCAGGGCAATGCTTCCTTTTCCCCAGACATATTCCTTGCCCACAGAACTCTGGAAGGATGTTGGCACCTCTATAGCATTCAATGGTTGGCACCTCTATAGCATTCAATGCCCTACACATTGGGAAAATCTTCCATTGGCCATGTCTGCAAGCTTTAAGACAACTTTGAACTGAGAGACCATTGTAAATCAGGATTAACGCCATTAGATCATGTGCTCTTTGGTGCAGGGACTGAGAGTGAATCCTGTACCCAATGAAGTCAATGGGGATATTGCAGTTGACATCCCTGGGGCATGGATTTAAACCTGTTTCTTCCAGAATCTGCATGGAAAGTGACACTGGGGATTCCCATAATAGATAATAATGTTAGCAGAATTACTCAGAATTACGCAGAATTACCAGTGTAAGAAGAGAATCCGGTTCACAAAAGACATGGACAGAAATAAACTATTCAACACATCTGGCCACAGAATTCTAATCATGTATTGATTTAGAAGAAACCTATCCTGGCAATACACTTGGAAATCAGTGTTTAAATAAACAGTGGAGATATATAGAAGAACATGAGAGTTGGGAAGAGGATTGAATCTCTGGCTAATGTGGTAAAATACCAATATCATTTGAACAACTGCAACAAACACACCCACCACCTGCTAGTCATCTATTTCTGGAGTTACCTACCACTTAACTATATAAAGGAAACTGGATAATCAGCTTCAATGAATTCATTGTGTATTAAAAATAGTTACATGTAGCACGCATCAAAACTTCCAATTTACTAGTTTCATAAGTCTCAAAACATTACAACATTCATCAAAGAGGAGAATTTGACATTCTTAAGTAAAAAACTGCAAGAGCAAACAGAAAATGCTAAGAGACACCCCAATCCAAAGTGACGACTCATGCATAAATGGACTCCACAAATTAGGACTAATTCTCATTGATTTGTTCAGACGATGTAAAATAAATAAATAAATAAATAAATAAATAGAGAGAAAAGCAGCAATGCGGTTATACTATAAGAACAAATTATGGCATCAACATAGCACATAAGACATACACATAATTAAACCTACTGGTATAATTCTCATCCTTCCATCTAAAAATGTATAATTGTCTATACTTGTAAACTTGCTAAAAATATTAGAATATATTTTACCTACTATATAATTTACCCACCTACAGCATGTATTAGTTACCTATGTAGTTACTATGCAAACTCCTCTCAGGATGATGCATACTGTTTTGGGAAAGTATTTCCGAAGGTATCACTGAAAAAGTTGTAATCTGTTTCACAATGTTATCATTCAAGAGTGTGTGTGTGTGGTGTGTGTGTGTGGAGAGAGTGAGAGAGATAACTGAATGAATCTTTACCGTCTGTTTATATCCCTAAACATGTTGTGTTCCTAGGTAACACTCACAGAACAGATTTACACCAAGACCAGTCAGACATGGTACATGGACTATTAAGAATCACCTTTTCCAACTGGCCCTTCCCAAGCATGCTTCAGAAAGCACATAGACAATGGAGGCCCACTGACTCAGCAAGGCATGGACAACATTGTGGCAGGATCTCCCCAGGATACAGCCTGGGACCATGAGACTATTGTGCTCCCTTAACTCTCTCCAGCCCAGGTTCTCTCTCACAATGCATTGCTAGTGACCAACAGCAACCCTCTAGGCACTGCTATTACTCTGCACAATCGTACGTGTAGACCGCACACCCAGATTGCATGAAAGCTCCCAGAGCCACTCACGAATCACAGACACAGGCACCACCCATATACTCTGAGCACAGGAATAAACTAATTTATTAATTGGTTCACCACTTCAACAATGGAAAGTATGCATATACCAGCTTTGTAAAAATCTAAGCAGACCTGCCACACATTTCATACAAACTCATTGATAAAGATAAACAGTAAAAAGCTTATTGACTACAAAAATGGATTTTAGGTGATATTAAGTGATAGGCAAAAAGTCAGAGTAGCTAACAAAAGAAAAGAAAATATAAATATGCAATCTAAAATCATAACCCTATCAGACTGGGCAACAACTAGATCAAACAGTTTCTCACCCTACTGGATATTGCAGTCCATAGTACACAGAATTCATCCTCGATATCTGAGCCAGTCTTCTCTATTAAGCCATGTCTACACTATGCAAAAGATCAACGCTGCCACAGTCGATCTTCCAGGATTTAATTTAGTGGGTCTAGTTGTCAGGCTACACTAGTGAAGACCCGATAATTCAATTTGATAGGACACTCCTCTCCCCCCATCAGTGCTGGTACTCCTGATCCTCCTGCTGTGTGGACTGTGATTTAAGATACATCAACTCCATCTATGTAATTAATGCAGCTGGAGTTGTGTACCTTAAGTCGACCTTTCCCTTTAGTGTAGGCCAGGCCTTGGGGATTTCAAAGTGTGTTTTTGCTTGCAGCATGGTATGTCAAGAGAAAGACCAAACATGGGCTCCTCGGTTTGATTTTTATACTCTCAGTTTATGAGCAGCAATTCCCCTGCTCAAGTATCAGAGGGGTAGCCGTGTTAGTCTGAATCTGGAGAAGCGGCGAGGGGTCCTGTGGCACCTTATAGACTAACCGAAGTGTTTGGAGCATAAGCTTTCGTGGGCAAAGACCCACTTCGTCAGATCTGACGAAGTGGGTCTTTGCCCACGAAAGCTTATGCTCCAAACACTTCGGTTAGTCTATAAGGTGCCACAGGACCCCTCGCCAATTCCCCTGCTGTGGCTTCATGCAGGTGAGTCACTGCACAGTAACTCCCTTGCTGGAAAATGGCCATTGACACCCTACCAGGGTGGTAGTTACTTCCCTTAATGTTGTTTTTGGGAAGCTAACATCTGGCTGAGTCCCTGGCTTACAGCATGTTTCAGTGACCGCCATACAACATAGTCACATAATTTAAGGTGCATTGATGATTTACATAAATAGGTAGAGAAAAGACTTTCAGCATACCATTACCTTTCCCCTGATACTTTACAAGATATGCTTCATATGTAAGCTCACAATGATATATTAATGAAACATATGGGGGTGGCAAGATGCTCCCCAGAGATACAGAGTGTCACAAACATTCAATCCCTGACTCCATGTTTATGACAGTAACTTTCCATGCACATAGACTGAGGATATAAATGGAGACTGTGTGATCATCCCCTTGCCTCTTTCCTGTAGAGGGTTGCCTCCTATCTAATTGCACAAAATCAGACACCCTTGTCCTGCCCCTTCCCTGAGGCCATGACCATGCCCTACCCCTTTTCTGAGACCATCTCCCCCACTCTCACTCACTCATACCCAGCAGGCTGGGTTAGGAGATTGGGACGTGGGAAGGGGTGCAGGCTCTGGGCTGGGACCAAGGGGTTTGGAGTGCGGATCAGGGCTCTAGGCTGAGTCAGGTGTAGAAGGTTGGGGTCAGTGTTCCCTCTAATTTTTTCCATTAATGTGCAGAATAATTTTTGTTATATACACCAAGGCACGTGTGAATGTGCAGCACCAGTAGAAACACATGATGTTGGCTATAGGCACTCTGCTAATCAGATGGGCAGCATTTGAATCTCTCCAAGTGGTCATGCAAGTGCTCAACTTGCAGGGAACACTGGTTGGGCTGTGGGAGGGGGTGAGGAGTGTGGGCTCTGGAAGGGAGTTTGGGTGCAGGGGTGGGGCCAGGGATGAAATAGAAGGTTGGAGTGCAGGAGGTGTACAGGATGAAGGCTCTAGCCAGACAGAACTTACCTCAGTCATCTCCTGGAAGCAACTGGCATGTCCAATGCCAAAGCTCAAGGGTGGCCAGGCAGCTCTGAATGTTGCCTCTGCCTGAAGGCAACATCCCCCATACATTCCCCTGGCTGTGATTCCCTATCAATGGGAGTAATGGAGTCAGTGCTTAGAGTGTGGGTAGCACACAGAGGCTCCTTGTTTGCCCTTCACCTAGGAGCTAGGGGAACAAGCCAGTTGCTTCTGGAAGCTGCATGGAGCCAGAGCAGAGCGCTGCTGCACAACCAACTGGATGTTTCGTGGCCTTTTAAAGTCTCCCAGATTGGTTTCAGTAGCCACTAGAGATCAATTCCAAGAGACTCCTGGCTAACCCAGGAGAGTTGGCAACTCTATTCCACATCTCTGAATTATGATTTCTAACAAAAGGCAACTTTGAACAATCAACTGACAACTCCGACTTTTGGGAGATCCAAAGAAACTAGACGATTTATCATCACTGCTCTTATCCTTATCTACAGCTTTTAAAAACAACTGTAATGTACAGTATATGATTCATTTTAACCATTTAATAACTCTTATTATGTTAATCCTTTTGTAAACTAAAAGTTTTGTAACTACCAGTGTTGTCTTGGGGTGAAATCCAGAAGTACATATTGATCGGGGTGAGTTTCTGGTTCTTTGGAGCTGGAAAACCCTCATCTGTGATTTCTGGTTTTAAATATTAATTTATCGCAAAAGCCTAGTTTGCCTGGGTAGTATGTGAAGGAGACTGACTGTAGCTTAATAATAATTAGTACTTTGGAATCACACATTTTTAACCGAGGGGGTGAAATCTTATGAAAGATAGCAACCATAACTGGTGGGATAAACTCAGACTGACACCATTCTGGGAGATTTTATTTTCTCCAACATAACGTAATGTCATTTTCTTAAAATAGGCTATTAAATCTCCAATATTACTTTCACCATTCACCAAGAGATTGATAACAATTCTGGGAGTGTTGGCAACCTTATCACCTGTCTTTAAGGATGCCAGATGGTTTCAACAAAAATACCAGACACACTTGATATTACATCACAATCTACATTACATCTTACAGCCTCTTCCAGACTTACCAACTGGTAACTCGGTTCGTTCATAAGTCAGACCTCATAGAGGTACACGTGACCGCGCTGTTCATAAGTGCAGATCGCGTTCGTAACTTGGGGTCCACCATTTACGACAGCTTTGGTCGTAACTGTGAACAGGCATATGTCGACCCTTTGCAACTCGGGGACCGGCTGTATTTAGAAAATACTAGACATAATTTGTTTCCCGAACAGAAAGCTCAAATACTGGACTGTCCGGTTCAAAACTGG
>JANRFK010001234.1:65321063-65354499 GCA_030068395.1 Apalone spinifera
TGGTAACTATAACAACTACACAGAACCTGAATGAATGATTGAATGAATGTTTATGTGTGTGTATATATATATATATATTATTATTATTATCTTTACAATAAATGTGGCTTTTTGCCTTATCCCCCTCATAAGATCCTGCTTGCTTTTATTGGTACAACAAAAGGATTTAACAAAATCAGTTTAAAAATCCATTTAGCTAAACTAATCCAATCTCCAAATATAGACATATTAAGCCTTGCTCATTTTGAATTAGCTTAGATTAGTAGGGGTTTGCAGGAGTTTAACTAAATTGATTTAAGAATGTATTCAATTTAAACTGGGCCATTTTTCTATTAAAGACAAGGTATTGGCATATAGATTTAGGTGAGGAGATTCTCAAACTTTTTCATAGCATGGATCACTTCTCAATACAAGGATTGTCTTGTGGACCACATCCACTCCCAGCCTTATTGTAATTGCATTTATTATTATCCTGTGCAAAACACTAGGGCTGTGTCTAGACTGGCCAGTTTTTGCGCAAAAGCAGCCGCTTTTGTGCAAAAACTTGCCAGCTGTCTACACTGGCTGCTTGAATTTCCGCAAAAGCACTGACTTCCTAATGTATGAAATCAGTGCTTCTTGCGGAAATACTTTGCCCTTCCCGTTCGGGCAAAAGTCCCTTTTGCGCAAAAGTTTTGCACAAAAGGACCAGTGTAGACAGCTGACATTTGTTTTGTGCAAAAAAGCCCTGATGGCTAAAACGGCGATCGGGGCTTTCTTGCGCAAAAGCGCATCTAGACTGGCATGGAAGCTTTTCCGCAAAAAGTGCTTTTGCGCAAAAGCGTCCGTGCCAATCTAGACGCTCTTTTGCGGAAATACTTTTAACGGAAAAACTTTTCCGTTAAAAGTATTTCCGCAAAATCATGCCAGTCTAGACGTAGCCTAGCAGTTAGGAGAGGCTATAGGGTTAGCACAAGAGATTCTTAATTACACCTGGAACTTGAAGAAATGTGCATCTTTTTGGGGGAAATTGCCAAGTCCCCTTGAAAAAGTACTTGAATTACATTTACAGAACATTTTTGTGGTAAAAACAAATAATTACATGAAAAAATTATATTAGGAAAAAAGTGTAATATAGTTTGACTGTTTATTCAAATGTAATTTAGCAGCTGCAAAGTAGAAGAGCCAGAACCCTGGGACCAGTCAGCTCTGCACAGATCACCTACAAGTGCTTTGCAGACCAATTTGAAAACATCCAATATGTGTCGCCTTATTTATTAAAGCTGTACTATCCCAAACCATTTACTCAAAACAATAGCACATCTGCTGAGGAGAGTGGGCTAGTATTTTTTTAATTGTGTTTTAATATCACATTTATACAGTGCATAAAGCTGATGGACCCAGGGTTATCAACAGGTGGGATTGAACCTGGGACCTCATGAGCTAAAGCCATGTGCCTCCACCATGTGAGCTAAAAATCAAGTAGTTCTCAGTTAAGGCTATGTAACAGACTTCACTCTCCCTTTCTTTGGGGGGAGGGGGAAAGGGGGTTCTTAGTGCTTCTGCTATGAGTGTATTCAAACAAATCCTCTCAATGATGAGTAATTCTCTCCCTTCTTTTGCAGGATTGATAAGTAAAATTCAAATCTTGACACTAAAGATGATAGCAGAATTTGAATTTAATACTGATTTAAAGCCCAATTAAATTCCACAGTGATTAACTTAATTACCCTATATTTTCATCCAAAACTCCCTTATGATGCCAAGTGACTACATGATAGTAGTCATTAAATATATTGTGGTCTGAAAAATAATGCATTGACTATAAGAAACTTTACTACAATTCAACAAGATCACAAAAATCCATTCCGGCACCTTCCACGCCAGAAATAGTGTTACCTCAAATGAATTATATTAGCACTTGCCTTACCTGACATTAAAGTGTTAGTTCTGTTATATTCTAGGTAATTAATTCCAAAATAGATTGCTTGACTGGCTTCTAATTAATCTGTAATTTGATGCTCAGCAGAGATGATGTGGAATATGTTTCTTGTTCTAAAAGGAAAATTATTGTTCCAGCAAACTTGCAGGAGAAAAACAGTGAGCAATTCAGTGAGCAATTTGCTAAACAACTATATTTAGCAAAACCACCTGGCACACAGGGCTATGATTTCTTTCACTGTGATTTGATGTACAAACCACATTTCTAACAAGGATGTATGTCAGGACAAACTGATTTAAGGCTTAGTGTACACTTAATTAGGTCAATACAACTATGACATAAAATGGCAGGAAAAAAATAATACCTCTGACCAATGTAGCTACGCTAACCTAGCCAACACTGTCAATGCAGCTATGCTGACAGAAGAATGCATCCCATAGAGCTAATATCATTCAAAGGCAGTGTTCCTAAAAAATGGAAGAACCTCCTCCATGGAATCAGGATTCATATGTCCTTTTGGATTACGTTGGCATAGCTATGCCCATGTAGCAGTGCAAAAATAGCTTCTGATGTATAGATAAGGCCCAAGTGAAGTTAAAAAAAACCTACCAAGAGCAACCTTCAGTTGAACTTAAAGGCTTGACTACATACAGTCCAGTTAACCTTTCTGCCAAAGCTATAGTACCCAATCTACCCATACACCAAAAGGGTGGTCTTCCATTTTTCTACAAGTGGATTGTTATACATATGCACTGACCCATCCCATGACTGCCAAGGCCAATCATCATAATTTCAAGAAAAAGCACATTCATCTTGTTCCCTTCTCTGATAATCTATATAAGCATTTGGAAGATGTCACAATGGTTAACATAAGAGATGCATGTAGAACCTGAAGAAACATCTGTATACTCATTACTGTTAGGAAAACTGCCACTCCACATGTGTGCTGTACTGCAGATAGGGGATGCCTCCTATCTGCCATATAACATCTAATCATTTCTCCATACATCACATTTTCTGAAGCTAGAGCATTGATATAGGTTGGACCTCTCTAGTCCAGCACCCTTGAGACCGGAGCTGTCCCGGACCAGGGGAGGTCAATGCTCCCCTATTGGCTGCTCTGCTCCCAGGCTCTCTGTCCTGTAGTTGGCCCTGCTAATGCTGGCTTGGGACAGGTTCCCCATCCTGCTGCCCACACGCTACTCCAAGGTCTCCTAGATTTCCCAAACAAGACAGCCTGGCCACTGCTGACCAACCTTCCACACAGCATTCCCCAGGGTTTTCAGGCTAGAATAACCCAGCTGCTGTCAGCCCCACTGCCACTGGGGGTTCCACAGATAGGATTGCCCCGCCACACCATGCTGCTTCTAGGGCCAGCCCCCACTGCCATGAGGAACTCCCTAGGGTTCCCCAGCCCAGGCTGCCCACCTCTGCCCAGCCCTGCTTCAACCATGCGTTCCGGAGCCAGGACTGCCCAATCCAGCCTCACTGCCATCGGCGTACCCTGGGTTCCAAGCCAGGGTTGTCCAGCTGCCACCGTCCCTGCTTCTGGGGTGAGGGTGAGGGAGCAGGCCGCCTGCTAATGGAAACCCTGATGCAGCAGGGATTCCTAAGCTGGGGCCAGGATTCCATGGCAGCCTGGCCCAGCTGACACCACCTTTGCTGTGGGAGGGAGACCCCCCAGCCGCCGCTTGGTCCAGTCACTGCTGGCCCAGCCAGGGCTCCCCAGGCCCACGTTCCATCAGTTGGCTCCTGCTACCACCTCTGGGACTCTATGGTCCAGCAACATCTGTGGCACTACTAGACCATAGATATTCCCAGACCAGTATCCCAGATTTGGGAGGTTCAACCTGTAACCATACAAACCTAAAAAACAACTTCTTATTTACAAAACTCTAACCACATCTCCAATGTGGAAGGTGCAAATTCTCCCTTTTGGCACACACATGTGCCAGCAGAAAAAGACAGTGAATGGTTGTTTTTGTAACCATTTAATTCACATTCTTTAGTTTTTCTCTAAAGCAATGAAACAAATCACCTTGCAGAAGGGAGGCCCACATTGACACCTCCATAGAAACAGTCAAGAGTCAGCAACCAACTGACAAAGCATGAGATGTGCAAAAGTGGTTTTGCTTAAATTAGCTCTGTATGGGGAATCACTCTTGACAGTGTCTGCAAAGGTGGAATAGATATTCTTTTGGGAAAATACACAATATGTGGTATGAACACTTACCCATAAAGATAGAATTAAATGACATGAGTGCAAGTCTTGGCAGGTGTAAGAAAAATAATGATCAATGTTATATTGAAGGGGCTTGGCTGTATACGTATTTCCAATCAGTTCAAGAGAGCTTGTCTCATTTGCTGACCTCCCTTGTCCTACTTTGCTTGACCTCTCGATGCATGTTCAGTTCAGTCAGTTTAAGCCAGCCACAGGGGAGACCTCTCTGGTCCAGCACCCTCAGCACCTGAGCTGTCTATTTGCTCACTAATATGCAGATATTACAGTACCATGGAGCTCAACTTCCACAGACATGAGGCAGAGAGAAAACCTCAAACGGTAGCCTCTGTATTGGTGAGCCCACAGCTGCTCTGCTCTCACAGCAACTTCTATCTATTTGCTCTAAGATGTCACTCATCGCTGTATTCTGCATTGTTAATATTGTACATTTCATAATTCATATCTATAGAGCATTTTCTCATTGCAGAGCAGTCCAAAATCTTTATGGGCTATTTTAGTTTATACCAGAAAGTAAACAAGGTGGCAAGTTACCTCACACTGAGAGAAGAATGCAAGCTTTACCTGCGTCATAAAATGTGTGACCTTATACTCCCATCAAGTTGACTGTAGTGATGGGAGCAATGTTCATGAATGCATTATGATTCTCACTTTCCAAAATACATTAAAGGCATCACCACGGACCCTGCTTCTATATGCTTCCTCCTAGACATACCATAAGCAAAGTAAGGTGAGCAAACCTAAGTCCATCAGAATGGTAATACTTTTGGCTATGTCTACACTACAAGGGTTTTTTTTTTTAAAGCAGAAAATATGCTAATGAGAGATTCATTAGCATAAGTTGCAACATCATTAGCAGCTTTTCCACTGTTTCTTTTTGCACAAGGGGTTTTACGCAAATAGAAGCAGCGTAGGGGTTTCCTTTTGGTGCAAACACCCATTTTGCGCAAGATCCTTATGCCTTCTGGGACAGGCATAAGGATCTTGTGCAAAATGTGGCTTTTGTACAAAATGGAAGCAGTTACAAGGCTTCATTTTACGCAAAAACCCCTTGCTCAAAAAGAAATGGTAGAAAAGTGGCTAATGATGTCACAACTTATGTTAATGAGCCTCATTAGCATATTTTCTGCCAAAAAAACTTGTAGTGTAAACGTAGCCTTTGTTTCCCCATATGCACAGAAGAGTACAGCTCTGAGTTGTGCTGCTCTGGGGTTGCTATTATTTGAGGGAAAATGTTTTATGTAGGCCAACTCCATACTGAGTGTTATATATTTGATATTTATTTATAGTGACAAATTGCACTTGTCTGAACTTGGAATTGGGTGTGAACTGCTGTGCAGTTAAGCTGCTGTGCAGTAACGTGTTAGTATAGGAGCTGTGGAGTTGCTGTTATCAAAATAGATTCTTCTCCGTATGGATTATACCTCTGACCATTTTTATGATAATGTTAGAATTTGTTGATATCACTGGCTACATACAAATCCTACCTTTTTATAAAATCAAATTCAACATAGCAATAATGATGACAAGTCACCAGCAAATGAGGTAAATACAGCACTGTTATTTTATATTTAAGTTCTGTTTTTTTGTTTTTTTTTTGCCCAAGCTGTCTTCATTTAGCCTTGTCCAAGATTATTTCTAATAGTGAAGGGATTCAGTAGGAAGTGCAAATGGGAGTGATGTGCAAAGGTGGCTCCTTTTGCATTCCCTCTTTTTTTATACCTCCATTTAAAGTCTGTGTTTTAAACTAATGTTACGGTCTCACAGTATATGAGAATTAAAAATGAAATATTTAAATATAGATTTGCAATCAATTGTGTGGCACAAATCTCATTAAACAGAACAGTGTCATTTATGGGACATTAATGATTGTGAAAATGCAAAGAAAATAATGTTGTGCCTAGCTTTTATGTGCTCTTCAGTATATTAGGTTTATAACAGATTAAATGAGAGGTCTTGATCCAACACTTAATATACATACAAATTACAGAATCACAGAAATGTAGGCCTGGGAGGCTATATCTACATTACCAGGTTATTTCAAAATAATAACTCCCAAAATAACTATTTTGAAATAAGTTTATTCCTCTTCACAAGCAGGACGTATTATTTTGAAATAACAAGCCCATTATTACTAAGTAATAGATTAGTAGTGTGGACGCTTGCCTTGTTTTTTCAAAATAAGGGGAGTTATTTCGAAATAACTCCCCAGTATAGGCATGCCCAGAAGGACCTCAAGAGGTCATCAAGTTCAGCCTCCTATAGTGAGGTAGGACCTGGTATATCCAGAGCATCACTGACAAATGTTTGTCCAGCCTGTTCTTAAAAACAGTGGTGGGATTCCACAATCTCTCCTAGATTATACCACATCTTAACTATCCTTCTAGTTAGAAACCTTTCCCTAATATCTAACATAAATCTCCCTTGCTTCAGATATTTATTACTTTTTGTCCCACCTTTTAGTGGACTTGGAGAACAAGTGAGCAAAATCTAAGTGATCTAACAACCATCAACATATTTTAAGATGACTGAAAGGGGACCTGGTAGCATTCTTTTCTTATGACTAAACATGTTCAATTTTTTGTACCTTTTTCTCATAGGTCAGATTTTCTAAATAATTTTTGTTGCTCTCATCTGTACTTTCTCCCATTTGTCTACATCTCTCCTAAAGTGTGACACCCTGAACTGGATACAGTATTCCAGCTGAGGCCTCACCAGTGCTTAGTAAAAGCAGAACAATTACCTTCCTGTCTTATATATGACATTCTTGTTAACATGCCAAAAAACATTGTCCTTCTCACTATTATTTTGCATTCACTTATATTCATGGGTGATCCATTATACTGCCACCTTCACATTTATTCCTAATTTTGTAGTTATGCATTTGATTCTCCTTTCCAAGTTAAGTACTTTGCACTTCTCTATTGATTCATTGTGTTGAATTCTGACCAATTCTATTTTGGAATTCAAAATGACCTAGACAATTCTGTCCTCTAAAGTGTTCCCCCTTCCTACTTTGCAATTTTTATAAACATACTCTCCATTCTATTATCCAAGTAATTAATGAAAATATCAATTAGTAGAAGACTAAAAACTGACCCTTGCAGGGCACCCCTAGATGTACCCTTCCATTTGACAGCAAACCACTGATAACACCTCTTTGACTACGGTCTTTTAACCAACTGTGCACCCCATTTACAGTAATTTCATGTAGACCACATTAGCTTGTTTATGGACAGTGTCACACAGGACTGTGTCAAAACCCTCATTAAAAAATTAAGATGATCTTCCACTCCCTCAGGCCAAAGAAGGAAACCCTGACAAAGAAGGAAATCAGGTTGGCTGGCATAATTTGTTCTTCACAAATCACTGTGGGTTATTACTTTTAACCCTATTATCCTCCAGGTGCTTACAAATGGTTTAATAATTAGCACAAGTATCTTTCCCAGTGTCAAAGTTAAGCTGACAGTTCTATAAATTCCTAGATCCTCTTTGCTCTCATTTTTAAGGCTAGGTACCTATTCCAGTTCTCTAGGGTCACACCTATCCTGCACGAGTTCTCAAATATAATTTCTAATTGTTCTGAGAGTGTTTCAGAGTTTGTTATGCACGATGGAAGGTTCTGATCAAATTCATTCTACCTTGAACATATCTAACTTATCTAAATATACTTTAGCCTGTTCTATTCCAACTTGCTCTCCATATTTCTTGTTAATTTTAATTGTGTTGAGTACCTAATTCCCATTAACCTTTTAAGTGAAGACTGAAGCCAATTAGGTATTAAACATCTCACCTTCTTGATGTTATTATTTCTCTTTTCCCACTAAATAAGAAACCTGCACTTACCTTTATTTTTCTCTTATTAAAATTAGCAGGGGCCATAAAAGTTAACTTTCTGATTTTGTCTACAGAAGAATAGTAAAAGCATTGCACTTATCCTTAGCATTTTGTCATTGTTTCCACTTTTTGTAGGGTTACTTTCAAATGTTCATATAATTACTATATAATTACGCTCACTTTCACTGGCCTCTTACAATTTTTCCTATTGCAGCAGAATAATTGACAATTGCATATTTAATATTGTTTCCTTTGGAAACTCCTAACCCTCCCTCTCCGTTTGCCAATTTCCAAGTCATTAGAAAATACAAATATGGGGATGACAGCAATGAAGTTGAAACTTATAGCAACATTTGGCCCATTGTCTCCACTCTAGCAAAATATAAATTAATTCAAATGCTCACACTTGATAGTAAGACTACATTCATAAATAGTTAAGTGTTATAAACATTTTACAGGAATAGGTACTATGTGTTTTAGATCACTATAAGCAACCTATTGACTTGTTGGATTCTCTAACAATTTATAACCATTTATTAAAACATTAAATATGTATTAACTTTTTATAATCATATCTTCAATACAAAGATGGGATGTCATTATGCGGTCGACTACATGATTAACTGATAAGCCCGGACTTGTTGGTTACTCTTATCGACTACATGCACTCCCCCCCATTGCTGCCTCTGCATTAGATTCAGTGGGGTGTGGAGGGGGAAGAGTGGGAGCCAATGCTGATGGGGAGATGACTTAAGCTAGCTCCCCAGATGCACCGGTTCCGTGGAGCCACCTGCCCTCCTCACCCCATGCTGCTACCCCTGATAGAGAGGCAGCAGTGTGGAGGGTGAGGGGGGCAGGCGGGAGCCGGTACACACAGGAAGCCAGCTTTCAAGCCCATATCTGCTCACGCAAACTTCTTGCCCCCACCTTGCTATCTCCCTCAGAGGCAGAGAGAGTGGGCAGGCAGGAGTGCCCACCAGAGGTGGCAACAGCATGGAGGGAGAGGTGGTGAGGCTGCTGTGGAGCAGACTGTCTGCCGCGGGCCTGGGTCCACCATGGACAGAGGCTTCTCCATAGGAGCTTCTCCAGTGCAGCTCCTATCAGAGGCAGCAGCATGGGGCCACAGGCAGGAGCCAGTCTAGGCAGGGAGCCAACTTTGCCCCTAGGAACTATCGAATAATCATGTAACTGCTAAAATTTGTTTTAGCATTTTTCAATTAACCATTATCTAATATCCCTAGTACAGAGTGTGACCCTTCAAACTGTAAAACTCAATACTAAAGTGGAAAAGGATGGGCAAGTGACACTCAGTTCCTCACTCAATAGAACTTCAGTGCACTCAGCACCTTATAGGAGTGAATCCTTATTTCTTACTAAAAAACAGTGTAGCACGTAGTGACTCTTGTTCACAAAAAGCCTGAGACGCACTGGGCTTTGATATAGAATATATTATAATTTTACTCCGAAATATTTTGGGAAAGAGTATATTTTTAAATGCAACAACATGTACAAATGCTCTCAATAGTATCTGGAAAGTTAACCTTTCTATTCCCTCCATGCTATGCAGATAAGATGAATGAAAAAAAACCCCACCACACATTAAAATATAAAGTCTTCTTGAGCCCAACTAGCAAGAATAAGAGGTCAAATAAGACGACCAATGGAACAAATGCAATACAATCTTTAATTAATGAAGCAATGTGTGGGTGAAATCGTTAAAATGCAGATGTGGAAAAACGCGATGGAACATTGTAGACATCTTTAAAATCCTGAAGGGAAGTGGTTTTCACCTTTGAGTAGTTAGTTTGGGGATTAAAGAGAGAAGCTGAAGGACATATCCTGGAGATGCTTGGATACATTCTACTAGTGGAAGATAAGATAAACAGTGGAAGATTTTATACCATAATACATAATGTAATATGTCCTCCATCAATGGATTATAACCTGCAATTACAATGCAATGGTTTTGATTATTATATGGGTATATACACTTTTCACTAACCTTTGGAGGCAGAATAAATCCCTTTAAGAATTTGGGGTTCTGCTTTATTCTGGAAAGCTACATCTACACAGCAGTATTATTTCAAAATAACTAATGTTATTACACTACAAACAGTTTTTTCACCATAATGTTGAGCTGGAGGACTTCTTACTCCTACTCCTGTAACCCTCATTTTAGGAGATGCAATTAAGCTCCCAATGTTGTTACCCCCAACAAAAATTCAAATTTGTTTAGGATTTAGTGTTCCAATGTATTTTCATCTCTAGTTTTAGTTAAAAGGAAAACAAACTGAGAAAGAATCCAGACCTTGATTATCACATATTACAGAGACATTCTGAAATTAAAAATGGCCACCATATATGACAAATAATTTGCTACTCCCACATATATGAGTTTAATACAGAAGCTAAGTGTGCAGGGCTGATCATTCTGTACCTTACAGATCCACTGACTTTTAAACAAACCAAAATAAAAAAAGAAACTATTTTCTACTATCAGTATTTACAAAAAAAGGCACGAAAGACAATGTGAATTTAAAATGACAGTTGAGTTTAAAAAGAAAAAAAAGGCTATTACCATGGCAATTATTTTATGGGGTATAATCGTGACTCTCTCAATTTCTAAAGAGGTTAAAAATTACAGATTTTCATCTAACTTTCCTTCTAAGAGAAGAACACCCAAATAATCTGGAGTGGTACAGGTGCATAAATTAAGAAATTGAGTGACAATTATGGAGAATTCACTATAGAATAGTAAGAACCCTAAACGGGTATATTATACGTAGTTGTGTGTTAATACAGGGCTGCAGCAGTTAAATGTTTTGTGATTAATTAGGCTTAAATTAAGAGATTATTTGGAACACTGATGCAGCCTCTGAATTTGACATTCCTGCATATATCCAGGAATTTGATAATAGTATCAGCCATTGTGTGTGTTAAACCACTGTCATCTCAAACCTAATAGTCATAAAGCTAGAAGTAGATTAAGACCTTGAGACGCAAGGCCATGCATGCAGTTTCATGTTTCTAGTTTTACTATCAAAACAGGAGGTTGAATCACAGAGTTCAGGTGCCACAAAAATAGAAGCCTTAGTTCTAGGTGCCTCTGACATCAGTTTTATTGAAGTTTGACTAGAAATGCTTGCAGACAAGAAGGATAATGAATTATTATTGGCTATTGCTAGGGAAATTGTTAGCCTATTATGAGCAACCATGGGTGTGGAGATGGCTCAATGCAAAGGAATCTTCAGAGAATAACGCTCTGAAAACTTGTATTGAGACTGTGGAAACCAATGCTTTTTAGAGGATTATATCTGGGGCAAATTTGGGTAGCTTTTCATGGGGACAGGAAAAGGTACCTGATATTAAAGCAGCCTCCCCATGTTAAATGTCAAGTGCCAGCTCCTCAGCGCAGAAGAAGAGTTTCTCAATTAAAGGACTCTAAGAACCATTTTAGCAAATGGACACAGAGGGTTTGTATCTGGTTTTGCTTCATGTTAAGCTGGAAACACTCATCCAGCATGGGAAATTTCAGCCAAAAAAAACCCAAGGTCTTATAATAGAACATTTTTGGTAATTAATTGTAGGTGTCACTGACAACACTGCCCATCACATGGCACAGAGTACATGTTAGTATTATGTTTCAGTGACATTCGTTTAAAATGACCTCAATAACTCAGCGATTGTCACTCATGATGTTAGAATGACTATTCATCATGCCAATAAATCCTTTAACAACCAATTATCTACTTTAGAGTACAGATGTATGTATTTTCACACACGCAGATTAGATTGATGGTATGTCTACCCTAACTCACGGTTTAGACTATGAGGGTTTGAATCACACTAACCCTAACCCCACCCCCTTCCCTATGGCCCTGGCCCCACTCACTTCGTTCCCCCTTGCAATTCACTCACTCTCTGGAAATGAGCAAGCAGGAAGGGAAGCGTGACCTAATGGCAGCAGTTGTATATGGCAACACTATTCTGGCAAAAAGAGCTTCATTGTCTTCCCTAATTTACATCAAAGTGTGTTAACGAGCAGGCATTGCCAGGAGACCACAATCCAATATGAACTTCCTGCAACTGCTAGTAGGTGCACTAGCAATCACTTTTCCTCTGTACCCTGACCTGCTGTAGCTGTCTATGAATTCGCTAGGAGCACTGAGAGATTTTCAAGATGACCTCCATAAACAAACACATACACGTGCCTACAGATCCAAGGGTATTACACATCACAGCTTCTCCAGACAACTCTTCCCTTTCTGTGGGTTATTAGTGTTGTTCCAGATGTCAAACTTAAAAAAAAAAAAAAAAAACCAACCCCCCAAGACCATGTGCCATATAAAAGTACAATGGTACAGGTTCAAAAGGTTACATTGAATCCAGTTGTTTTTGTAAGTATTTTCTGTTTAGGATACCAATAGCACACAAAGTTTTGATCATAAGTAAAAGAAGCCTTTCAAATCCATTAAAACGATGAAACCTTCATACGGCAATTTAGCATAAGGAAAGCAACAAAATCTTCCAGCCTTTGTGCTCTCTCGTCTTTGATGCACACAATTGTTGTTTTTGTTTATAAAGAGGATCTCAAAAACATGGTCTAAAACCCCTAAAACAAACACAAAGTATGTTGATAGTTTTAAGTCTGATCAATGGATACGCATGAAACCTTTATTCTACTCATTTACATACCTTATGTTACAGATGGCCACCTAACCACAAAGTTTAGTCCATAAAATTCAGCAGACCTCTTTAGCTCTGAATAGGTAACACTAACATATGCTTATTAACCTTAAACAGCTATCATAACACATTTTTATTATTCCTTCACCTACCAGCCATCTGGTCTTTTCAAAACAGTGATTTTACCTAGTACTGCATTAGATTTCCCACAGTGACAATGGTCAAACTCTGAGAGCATTAAAGTTGTTTTCCTTGTATCATCTTCATTTTATTAGTCTGCTTGTTTACTAATAAATTGAAGAGGCAAAATAATTGTCTACTACATGACTGCTTTAACAAAAAAGCAAACATCCCCCCCAAAACTCACCCACCCACCTTCTTTGGCCTTATCAAATTCCACAAAGATATAGATAGGATTTTTGTTCAGAAGGTACGATGTGTTTACATTCACTTTGAGGGGAGCTGGAAAATCTGTCATAATACATGGTAAAAGTCAGTCATGATAGTTATAAAACATTTTTAAAGAAATATGGAGATAGCAAAATCCACTGAAGCATTTATTTTAATTGAATCATGATAGCAAAAATTTGCTTAAGCAGTAAGCCCTTTAGTAGCTTAAAAGGTTCACCGTTTGAGGAAACCATGGCTTTCTACTGTGCTATTGAACAGTCTCGGAAATACTGTACTAACATTCTACATTTAGAAATACTAAAAGTCACAGGCTGCACAGATTGACAGAATGGTTTACTCTAAGAATCAAGTATTTGTTTGTATTGTTGCAAAGCAGACATTACGTTCATTTGAAACAATGCCCGCCTAATGCTAATAATTTGTTACCTCATTGTGGTTAGAATGGATATTTTTAGACAGGTTCACGGCAAATGTGTTTATTGTTCCTTTCATGCTTGTAGTAATTTTGGAATAAAAAGTATGCTAATCTTAACCACATTAAAGTCTTGTATCTCATGAGGGACTAGTATAAAAATTAAACTGCAATTTCTATTTCTCAGACCCAAACAGATGTGATAGGCTAGTTGTAAATAAGGTTTCCATTTATGTAACTCATTTGATGTTGATGTTACTCTGTACAGTACTTGCACATTCTGCATGATAACTCAGATTTCAGGTGTGTGTGTCAGAAGTATGTCTGTTACTGTACTGCCCCTACATCATGCACTGCCAAATTATTGTTCTCAAAATGTCCCAGGCCAGTCTGAAATATAAAATGAAATTGTTTTTCCAGTATTGAAGCAGCAATCAAAAGATATTTACCATATCTAGAGAGATTTTTAGTTATGTACAGCACAGTGTTATCATTTGACACCTCCTTCTTCCCCCCCCCCATTTAATTTTTCCAACCTTTTCTACAGCTAACATTTTCTGTCCCCTAATTCATGTGAAACACAAAAAACAAGCAAAAAGATTTAACAGCTTCAAAGAGGATGAATTATGCAGCCCTATTAACAAATGAGGTAGCAAGTGGAGAGGGCCAAAGCTGTGAGCCAGCCTGCCCAGATCTGCAGGGGCAGCAAGGCTGTCAGTCCTAGGGTAGATAGTTGCACATTAACCTTGTTTAAGAGTCCCACTGGAGGAATGGGTGAGTGAAGTTCTGTGGCCTGCAACGTGCAGGTCAGACTAGATGATCATGATAGTCCCTTCAGATCTTAAGGTCTGAGTATACAGTTTTCATTACAATGTTTAAAGGGCTCTTCCCCTCTCCTCTTCCATCATGGTACCTTTCATGTGATGTGTCTGAAATCCAAAGGTCAAAAGCCATAACACGAATTCAACCTCACTGATTTCAGTGGTGTATATTGTCACTGAAGAACTTTGCCCCCCAGTTCACTGCTGGCCGTGGAGATTAAACAAATGTACTCATTAAAAAAAAAAAAACACACGACCTTGTTAATTGCACCAGCAGTCAGTCAATGAAGATGCACAATAGAAATAGTCTTCTCCACAGATATTACCCTGAAATGCAGAGATTCACTGCCCAGATTTTATTATTTTCATGGTCTATCACAATGGGTCAAATGCTGTCTGCTCCTATGGGCATGGATAGCCCTGAGGGCCAAATTTACAGAAGTGCTCTACACCCAACAGCTCCCATTGTGATATTTATGGCTACATTTTCAAAAGAGCTCAATATCTGATATTCTGCTGCTGACTTTTGTGATGCCTGACTAGAAACTGAACTCTCACAGGCTGGTCACAGTTAGTGGCCAGAATCCAGAAAGATCTCAGCACATTGAGTGCGGAACACTTTTGAAAACCTGGCCACAAATGTCTCACAGATTCAATTATAAACACACATCCTACCAAGGCACACAGTTTGGTGAGAGGATTCCTGCTTCTCAAGACCTTAATGGGGTAGGAGGGGCAGATTTTGGCACACTATGCATACATTAAAAGCTAAGGATGGTACAATTAGCCATTGTTGCCTTTCCCCTGATTTCTGATTTCTCAGAGCAACCGAATCAGCCACGTTAAGGAAATCTTGACATTTGACTCCGTTTTAATGCTTCGATCTAGCGATCTGAAGAGATATTGGACCTTTCACTTATGATTATTTGTTGGTCTATATGTTTGGCTTCCAACCAGGTCTTCTCTACTTTCTTCTTTCAGGTACATATAAGATAACAAGTTAACCACACTTACATTTGTATGGAAAAGGTGTAGTTGGTGTGATAATACGATAGAAATTGAGACAATTTTTTAATTCAATTTTTCAAGCATCGTGCAAAACAACTCAATTCAACAAGGGACCAGGCTACACTGCATCCACTATTGTCTAGCAGGATACAATCCAGTTAGACAAGACACTCTTTTAGGGATTTTTTTGTTTTGAAGGACTGCTGCTGTAGTATTTGGATAACAGCTTTTGGATAAAATATTACACAAAAAGCAAGTTATAATAAAAAATTCCCCAGGACTAACAATAGGCAAATTTTTCAGTATTGCAAAATCATAATTAATTTTTCCCCAGTGGATTATTTATCAAATAAGTAGTCTTGGTTTTCTCTTGCAGTTTGGTTAGGGAGTGTCTCAGTACACTGCCAACCTTTTTACCTCCTTGTTTCCTTCTGCAACCTCTTCCACCTGTCTTTATCCATCTGTTGTTTCTTGTCTTATACTTTGATTATAAACTTATTGGGACAGGGACAGATTTTTTTTCCTTATACAGTGCCTAGTACAATGGGTCCAAGTCTATGATTAGAACTCCAAGGTGCAACAATACTAAGAAATAAATACAAAAATATGCAACTAAAATTGAGCAGCATTTGAATTCTGAAGGATCCAGGAAATTTCCTTGTGGAAACAATCAACCTTAGCCTTACTAGAAGGCATCAATGCTATTCTTTGGTTTAATTTAACCCACCCACTTTAGGGGAAGGCTATGAAAGTAGTGCAGCTAAGATAAGTGCTTTCTTCTTTCTCTTAGGGAAAAACTGGCCTTCATAAAAGCCATTAGAGTAAAAAAAAAATATTGCTTATTTTGCTTACTATTGTTTTATTTTATTGTTTTAACCTCACAAGAGAAATTGTACTCCTCAAAACTTTTATAAATAATATAAATCTTTAGAAATATGTCTGAAGACCTTATGTTTCTCTTCAGTCAAAAACCAAAACTGGAAAAATACATAATTAGTTATAAATTTTGCTATACATGTTTTCAGGATGTGTCAGGCACAGATAAATTACAAAAGTAAGATGACACTAAAGACAGACAACTGTATAACATTTACATCATATTAATGAAGAGACAGACCTTTTATAACAATATATTGAAAGGCAATGGGAGTACAATTAGTGGCAAAAATGACATTAACATCTTTAGCTATCATTGAAAATAAATGAAAACTAAAGCAATGTAAAATACCCAAGACAACTTAGTGTAGTTATTTCACTAGTGATGTCTCAAGTTCCCATGAAAAATACATGTAAAACTGAATTATGATGGCAATGAGTTTTCCATGATGAGAACTCTCATCCATTAAATGTTATGGTTATTTAATGAACATATAATATGTATAACAAGAAAAATGTAGCTCAGGGCCTAAATAAATCTGAGTTTGCTTTAACATTAATGTGTACACTGCACATATCCCATTGTGTATTTCTACAGTAGCAACTCATTGAAGATATTTTCTTCATTGGCATGAACAGTGAAGCATTTCACAATAGAGATATCTGTTCTAGAAGAGATGCCTATTGTCTCCTGGTGATGGAGTCTCTGCTCTGCCCTGCACTAGCCCTACCAAGGTTTAAATCCAGCCCTGGGAGAGGGAGCAAGCAGCTGTGGCATATAGCAGTCAAAAAGTGCCCAGCTGGGGCTGTAAAACTAGGAGCTATTAAAGCAGAAGAAAGGAGAATCTTGCTCTGGCTGCGGAGCAGGAGGGGCCTGGCTGCTGGTAGGTTAGACAGGGTATGTGACACAGGCCAGAGCCGGGGAAAGGCAAGCAGAGTGGGGAGCTCTACCCAGGTAAACTCCCAGGCTGAGGCCTTGTTCTCAAGGTCTCAGGATACTACGGGTGTGTCTAGACTACAGGGTTTTGTCGACAAAAGGGGACTTTTGTCTACAAAACTATACCTATGTCTATACTGCCACTGAGTTCTGTTGACATAACGTAGAAAGAACTCAGCAGTTTTGTCGATGGCTGTAAACCTCATTCTACGAGGAATAATGCCTTTTGTCGATAGTTCTGTCGACAAGATGTTATTGCATCTACACTGTCCTTTGCATCTACGCTGTCACGTTAACAAGGCGGCTTGCTTTGTTGACAGAACTGGATGTAGTCTAGACGCTCTTTGTCGACAGAAGCTTTGTCGACAATATCTATCGACAAAACATCTATAGGCTTTTGTTGACAGTCTAGACATACCCTAGGGGTGCAGGGAGGAAGCCAGGGCAGCAGGCCCACCCACTTGCCAATGGTCAGTGGCCCATTTCAAACTGCAGTCTTCCTCTGATGCAGGGGCTAGATGACAACTGGCTGTTGGTCACTGAGGCAAGGTTAGGGTTGCCAGATGTCCAGTTTTGAACTGGACAGTCCAGTATTTTAGTTCTGTTTGGGAAACAAATTGAGAAAATATAAATGTCTGGTATTTTCTAAATAAGATGTAATGTAGATTTTGATGTGCGGTATTTTTGTTGAAACCATCTGGCAACCTTAGACAAGGTGGGTGTACAGGGTTGCAGTTTCCTGGGCAGGGAGGACCCCAGCGTGTGGGACACAGTCAAAAGGCAGTACTGTGAAGAAAGAGCACACTGAGAAGGAGTGGACATGGGGCCTGAACCAGTGCAGAAAACAGGTAACAGAGGAGACACCAATTAGCAAATAGGGTTGCCAGGTGTCCGGTTTTAGTCCGGAAATCGCATCTTCTTAAAAAACCCAGAAAGTACCAAATATGTAAAGTGTCCAGTATTTTCTGTTTCTCTTGGATGGAAGGCCAGCAGAGCCATTTTAAAGGCAAAGAATTTAAAGGCACAGAATTTTTTTTGATCAACAAGTTTGGTCCCCTCCCCCTCAACGAATTCCCTCCCCCGCTGTGTTCGGGATTTTTTGTGAAGTTATCTGGCAAGCCTACTAGCAAAACGCTCTTAAGGCTGACTAGCTGATTCCCAAGGAGACCAGCAGGAGGTGCCAAGTGTATCTGTTACACCTCCTCACACTTGGAAGACGTTGCAAACCATTCGAGGCTTCTAATATCACTCAGACCTCTAACCACGAGGAGGTGGCATGATATAGTGGAGAGGGCATTAGACAGGGATAAATCAAAATTAGGTTCTCTCCATGACACTTTTATGGTCACATCAGGTCAGTGGCAATTTCAATTCTGTTTTGCCTCTCACTCAGTTTGCTTTGTCTATTTAGATTGTAAGTAAACACACTGGGGCAAAGACTTTCTCTTCCTAGGTGTTTGTAAATCACCTTGCATAATGGAGCTCTGCTCTTGGGTGCTGCCACTAGGTGCTAACATAACAATTGTGTCTATTTTTGCACTATGGTGCTAGACATTGAGGGATACTTCTGAAGTGGTTTTCAAATAATTCTGACATGAAAACTGAGATCTGTCCCCCTGTTCATTTAGAAATAGTATCAGCTTGTTACAGCCCAATTCTGCGTGGTTCTCTGATTGTTTTTCAGGGTGACCAGTTAGCAAGTGTAAAAAATTGGGACAAGAGATAGGATGGGAATAGTATGCACCTATAAGACAAAGCCATGAATACTGAGACGGTCTCTAAAATTGGGATTCTGGTAACCCTATTCTGGTATTTAAATTCTGGATTAATTCCATTAGGTCAGTTTGTGTCCCCCACCTTGATCTTCACATGGAGTTACACCATTGCTACAGTAAAAGTCTTGTGATGCAGCCTGGTCAATGCAGGGAGCAGAAACCAAGACAGAGTGTGTAGTGCTGAGAGAAGGCAGGTACATTAGAAGATAAATCAACCCTCATCCCTCCACTCAGCAGGCAAAGGAAATATAGCCCTAAATTACATTTCTGTATCTCTACAGGCAGAGGCAAGTCAAAGGCAACATGGCTGCGGTGAACCCTGTTACAAAGAAAGCATAATGCTGGGCTAATACAAACTAATAATAAAATATTTGCACAAGAACAACAAGGGCTCAAGTCCAGATAAGAGAATGACCCAACAGAAATAGCTGAAGACAATAGTCTAATTTCCATCTTTGCCATGCATGCCTTTTGCATCATGTACACAGGCATGCACGTATATGCAAAAAACATGCAGGTGATTCACCTGATAAGTATTATATGGATCTATAATTTATCATTCAAGCTGGTGCTAATGTTTTCTAACATTGGCACCAGCTTGACCTCATCCTCAAACGTAGCCGTTTAGGTAGTGTCAGGGTGACACGCAGCTACCACAGCGCAGACTGTGACACTGACCACTTGCTCGTGTGTCATAAGGTGTACATCCAGCCACGAAGATTTTCACTCCAGAAAGGAAGGGAGGCCATGCACTGACACTGGTAAGACTTGTGACCCTTCAAAAGTATGCAAGTTTGTCCAAGCACCTGAAGAGGCCTTGCCCCGCCAGGATGACACGGATATTAGCAAGAGAGAGGAACAACTATGGGATGCTATCTATGATACTGTGATATCTATCTTTGGGAAGAAGACAGTCAAATCTGCTGATTGGTTTAAAGCCCACAATGAAGTGCTGATGCCTCCGATTGAGAAGAGACAGGCACTGGCTGCATACAGGTCCTCTCCCAGTGAGGAGAACCTGCAGGCACTCCGGTTTGCTTGGAGTCAAGTGCAGCAGGTTGCTCGGTGGTGTGCCAACGATTATTGGCTCCAACTCTGCTCCAAGATTCAGCGGGCCACGGCCACTGGTAACATGTGAGGAATGTACGATGGGATCAAGCAGGTCACTGGTCCATAACAAAGGAAGACTGCCCCACTTAAGTTGGCCACAGGCGAGGTTTTGAAGGACAGAGCCAAGCAGATGGAATACTATTCACAGCTGTATGACAGAGACACCATAGTTGCAAAGAGCCCTGAATGCCTTCGAATCTCTGCCCACCATGACTGAGCTTGATGTTGAGCCCACTATGGAAGAACTTAGCGACGTGCTAAAAGCACTCTCTTCTGGAAGAGCCCCAGGCAAAGATGGTATTCCCTCAAATCCTTAAATGTGCTAACGGTACCCTATTCTCAGAGCTGTATGGAATACTCTGCCAATGCTGGAGAGAAGGCAGCATACCGCAAGATATGAGGGATGCTAACATCGTTACTGTCTATAAGAACAAGGGTGACAAAAGTGATTGCAACAGCTATTGCGGCATCTCCCTTCTCAGCACCGTGGGGAAGCTCTTTGCACGTGTTGCCCTGAAGAGGCTCCATGTTCTTGCAGAGAGTCTACCCTGAGTCTCAGTGTGGGTTCAGAGCTAAACGGTCCACCATAGACATGGTTTTCTCTGTTAGGCAACTACAAGAAGAGTGCAGGGAGCAGAACGAACCTCTGTATATTGCTTTCATCGATCTGACCAAAGCATTTGATCTTGTCAGTAGAAAAGGTCTGTTCACAATTCTGGCTAAGATCGGCTGTCCTCCAACTCTGCTCAGCATTATTAGGACCTTCCATGATGGCATGAGGGGGACCATTGTATACAACGGATCCACATCCAAGCCCTTCGAGATTTTCAGCGGAGTGAAGCAGGGGTGCGTGCTGGCTCCAACACTGTTCGGCATCTTCTTTGCAGTTTTGCTCAAATATGCCTTTGGAACTACTACGGAGGGCATCTTTTTCCGCACGAGAACAGACGGCAACCTCTTCAAACTGTCGAGGCTTAGAGCAAAGACCAGGGTGCTTACGAAGTGTCTAAGGGAGTTCCTTTTTGCTGATGATGCAGCTATTGCTGCTCACACTCAGCAGGAACTGCAGTCACTCATAATTTGCTTTGAGGATGCATGTATGGAATTCGGCCTCACAATCAGCTTAAAGACGACCCAGGTGATGGTCCAAAGCGTGGGTAACGAGCCATCTATCAGTGTGTTAGATTACAAACTGGAAGTCATCCATGACTCTACGATCTTGGATAGCTTGTCATTTGATAGCGAGATTAACAAGCACATTGGAAAAGCTTCCACAACATTCTCCAGGCTGACAAAGAGCATATGGGCTAATAAGCTTACTGTACATACCAAGGTGCAGGTCTACACAGCCTGTGTTTTGAGCACACTGTTGTATGCCAGTGAAACATGGACTTTGTGCTGAAAACAAGAGCAGCGGCTCAACACTTTCCATATGTGCTGCCTTAGGTATATACTCGGTATCTCATGGCAGGACAAGATTCCCAATAGCGCAGTGCTTGAGAGGGCGGGCACCATCTCCATGTTCACCCTTCTCAAACAGAGGCGTATGCGCTGGCTTGGCCATGTCTCACGCATGTTGGATGGCCAAATACCGAAGGACCTTCTCTTTGGAGAACTGGTGTCTGGAAAGAGGCTGAAAGGGCGACCTAAATTGTGCTATAAAGACACGTGCAAGCATGACCTCAGTGCTCTCTATCAGTGTGAGCACCTGGCATTCACTCACCTTAGACAAGTATGCCTGGAAACAGGGAATGAAGGAAGCTCTTGCTATGTATGAAACTACCTTGGTGAAGGAAGCAGAAGACAAGAGCCCTCAGGAAGATCTGTGCCCATGTCACTCTTGTATCATCTGCCTACTGCTGCTCACAGTGTGGAAAGGACTGTCATTTCCGGATTGGATTGCACAGCCATAGAAGACGCTGCTTGAATCAGTCCAACAGGGGCGCAAATCCATGATCCCTCGGGATCGAAGGATGCCTATGAATTTATCATTCACCTTTAATTGTTCACATGCTACCTGCCCACTAATCTCTTCTCCTAGCATTTAGTCCAGTACTGCAGCCCCATTAGAAGCGCATTTAGTAGTGAACATTTTTATACATTCTCATTAGGGATGAGAAAGTGTGATTTGCTTACACAGCTAACTGATAAGCATGAGCTTATCAGTTACCTGAACATTTACTCTCTGACTCCTCCTTGGGTTCCTGGGGAGCTGGCTGATGCCCCACACTGCTGCCAGTTTCCTGGGAGCAGGGTGACAGATGGGAACCTGTACGCACTGCTTCCAGCATGCACTGGCTCCTGGGGAGCCGATTGCTACCCCACATGGCTGCCTTTGTATCAGAGGCAGCAGCAGAGGACAGCAGCCAGGGAAGGGTGGGGAGCCACGTATGGGGAGCTAAAAGCCAGCTCCCTGCATGCACTAGGTCCCAGGGAGCCAGCTACCACCCTGTGCTCTTGACTCAGCCTGCAGTTCAGGGCTGGCAGCCAGCTCCCTGTGAGTGGGACTGGCAGCCAGGAGTGCACAGACTGCTGGCCCCACTCCTGGGGAGCCAGTGTGCAACTGCTACAATTTTTAGCAGCGACAGTGTTACAATAACCACCATTTTTTTAACATCCCTAATACTCATTCCTCTAAATCCCCTACAAAATGTATAGCCATAGAAGACTGAACAGGTAAGATTTAGTTCTTAACCCATGATAATATTTTCCCACATACAGTATATTAAATCTCAGCTTAAGCATCCATTATCTCAAATGCTATAGGCTAGAGACAGAAGCAAAGGTTATTTTACTTTTTAAATGGTTTCCCAAAAAAGTCTGCAGACTAAGATGGCTAAATACTGACTTAAGTACCTAAATTTGATGTGATCTACTGCTGGAAAAAAAAACCCACACCATTCTGAATCATCTTTACTCTATTTCCCTTTAAAGGATTCCAACATTTTACAAATTTTTTTGCTGTAGGATATATGTATGTCAAGAGACTGTTCACAACTCTTGTCAAATCAGAACGAATCCAATGCTGAATTTAAAAAACAACCAGCCTGTGTGACCCAAAACAAAATGCACAATAAATGATAATCATATTAGTGGTAGACTCCATTTTGTGTATATCAAGTTTCATATAACAAAAAATATGAAATTTGTTACTATATCATGCACAGAGATTGAAAGAGTCAGAAAGACAGTCATTGATTAGAAAGACATTTATATTAATATAAATCTATGAAGACTTTTTTTCCTTTTAAACATGTTAAAACCATTCAGGGAAGAAGTAGGAACTACAGTGAAGGCCGCACAAAAAATAAAGGTAATTAATAAACAATATTCAATTGAAGTACCTGTTGAGGCCCCCAGAAACTCATCTGAACACTTGGGTTTTGCCCACAAAAGCTCATATTATATATAAAAAACAAATGGTCTGGTAGCGCTTTAGATTAACAAAACATGTTAGACCATTTGTTGTTTTTGAATTTTATCCTGTATAGACTAACTTGGCTATCCCCTGAAGCTATTATATATATATATATATACATTTGTTATTCTCTAAGGGTATGTCTACACAGCCAAGTTTTCTGAAATAACAGCTGTTATTTCGAAATAACTTCGCTAGCGTCTACAGCCAAACCGCTGTTTCAAAATAATTTCGAAATAGTGGAGGACTTATTTTGAAATATGTAAACCTCATTCTACGAGGAGTAGCGCCTATTTCAAAATAGCTATTTTGGAATAGGTGCAGTGTTGACAGGGACTTGAGTCTGTTTCAAAACAGGGGTCCTCCAACCCTTCCCAGGGTGCCCTGCTGGCTTTTCCTCCCCCCAGCTCTGGAGCTCTTAACGGTCTAGATTCTGCCCACAGCCTTTGTGGCTAGCACCAGGCCTGCCAGCCCTGAGCCATTCTGCTGCTGCCACCCCTGACCCAGTGGCCCTAAAATGAGCCAGCAGGCCAGCACCAGCCAGCCCTTCACTGCTCCCCGGAGCAGTCCCCCAGCTCCCAAGAGCCTGCCAGGGGCCAGAAGAGATGAGCGCCTTCCTGGTCTCATGCAGAGGTCATGGACTTTTAGGTTTGGGGAGATGCCACCAGCCTCCAAGATCTCCTCACTAGATGCAGGAATGCGGCCGTCTACGGCTGTATGGCTGCCAGCAGGGCTTCCAGAGGCCACATCTGCACCCAAGAACAGGTGCAGATGAAGATTAAAGAACTGCAGCAGGCCTATGCCAGAGCGGGCAGCTCCTGACCCGAAGCAGATGCCCCTACGTTGATGCCCTGGACCACATCCTGGGGGGCGGATAGTCCGGATAGCACCGAGGGGGTGCGGGGCAGGGAAGGTTGCTGCAAAGCAACCTCTACCCATGGTGGGCCCAAGCAGCAGCCCCTGCCTGTGCATCTATCTCCTACTACATTTAAACTGCAGAGCCACAGCACAGGTAGCCCCTGGACCTGGCCCGATCAACTACATGATTGTTACAGTAGCCAGTTACCTGCCTCTTAACATCCTTAATACAGACAGCTGTTTTCCTCATTTCTATTATGTTTCTCACTGGTTATTTTTCCTGGTAGCTGCCACTACCTATTTCCAGGTTATAAGCTTGTTTATTGTTCACTGAGTCGGATATATACAGCTGGCTGGCAGAAGACACTCCAAACATAAATGATACAATGAGATCAAAGAAGTGAAGCCCTGCAGTGCAGCAAGAGTAAGGAATATAGAAGGCGTTAGTAAGTTGTTAGAGCTGTGCATTGTTCCTTAGACCGTACAGAGCACCCAGAAAATAGTAAACCTTGTCACATCAGCAAATATAGATGACACTGTCAATTGCAATTCACCAAATGCAAGAATTTGAACATAGCTGGCCCACATTGGAATTCAGTAAATGCAAGAATTTGAATGTAACTGACCCACAGGGCTCTGACAATACCAAAGATAGTAAAGACATTGACAGAAAGAAAGCAGCATGTACATGTCAAATTCCTTTGTTCATTCAACATTAGCTTTATCTATTCAAGAGCATCAGGTGTACAAGAAAGTTCATGAGAGCTTCACATCAAGAATATTTTGTAACATTACCTGTACCAACATCAGTGTTCACTGACTCTACTGACATGGACTGTCAAAGCTAATGTCTAACTTAAAGAAACAACTGGAGACAGAGGTAGCAGCTAGCTATACTTCAGAAGTCACTGATGATTCTGCAGTTCTTTGGGTAGTACGCTGACCAGTAAATAGTATCCTTAAGGACTTTGTAACCAATTTTACAGTTTACATTTAAATCAAGCTAACGAAAAGCAATATACACTGTCCTGGAGAGGTACAAAGACTTCAACACAAAGCAGGTCACAAGATTTAGCAGAGCTTCAGAAGCAGAGTGCATCAATTGATTACAAGTCCTCACCTACTTTGCCAGAAAGTTGACAGTTACTAAAAGACAGACAATTGATTGACCCCATTTGTACAGAACTCATTGAAGATAAGACATTTTTTCAGTACAACACACAAGCTACTCAACACAGGTAGAGACAACACCCTATTTGAAATAAATCAGGGAGGTGTGGTGATCAACAGAAGATATGACCACCTTTCATGAAGCTGGCAGCCTCCTTGTACCAAATACAGTATTTGTTGCAAAAGACACACTGATGGGAATACCATTATCATCAGATGACACTGATGTATTTGCCCCACTCTTGCACTGCTACCTTGAACACAGCCCAATGTCTTGAGTATGAAACCCCTAGTCCAGGATAGAGCCGTAATAACCCCGTGCTACTGCAGAGCAACACTGGAACACTGTACATGGACCATGAATTGGCCATAAACTCAGGCTATGACACAGCATCTTCTTATTTTGGCCTCAGCCCAAGGCACTGTGTTGAATATTTGGTGGGCTAGATACTCCCTTTTCTCTGCTGGATGACATCACTGCATCAATGCTTAATGTCATCCAACAAAATTCATGGTAGCATTCTACTGACAATCAAATGATGCCACCACTAAGAAGCATGACAAATCACAGGCAGCTAACATTGGCAAAGTATGTTGACACCAAAGCTTAGCCCCTTATCACTAATAACTGCAGATCTATAGAAAAACAGATGTGTGCGCACAGTAGTGCTTTGATCTAGATACACAGTTACTTGATCCACGGCAGTATAGGTGAATACCCAAAGTCTGTGCTTCCCAAGCACCATACAAAGTAATGCCATGCTTACTATTCCATATATTTTGAAGTTAATCAAGTGCTTTTGTAAGAATGATGCACCTTCTAAATCTATGAAAGATGCATTTAAAGGCACCAAACTGCTACATACTTTATTCTGTTCGTGACAAGGAAGTGTGTTTTATTGCAATGACCTGAAAATCAGTGATGTCCCTTGCAGTTGAATATAATGATGGCTCACAGTGAACTGTTTCTCTGATACTAAGAGACTCAACCATAGTTAATTGAGAAAGAACACCAGTAATAGTTTGATGAGGATTCTGAAATTAAGTATCAGTATATAATTCTTGAAAAATATAATGTATTGAACATTTCTCACATTTAAAAGAGCTGTTGGTGTCTCACATGAAAAGTGAGGCCATGATATACTTCTCGCCCCTGCCTCATGGGCCCTTATTCATGCTTGTATTGTTATTTGCAATATCAATCATTTCATTTATTAGAACTCTTCATTTTGTATGCACCAAACCATGCTAACTTCAGTTATGGAAATGGGGCAAAAACGGAGATGAAATGCCAATATTTCAAAATGCTCAACTGTGATAAAAAGTTAGTAAGCAGATTCTTAAAATGGATGTTAAGATACTGATTCTATTTTAAAAAGGAACACTACCATGATATATAGACTCTAAGCAAGGTTGACCAGAGTGATTGCCTGACTAAAAGGGAATCATGATAATGTCATTTTGGGGGAATTGAATTGTATTTTCACCTCTTCTGTAGAACAGGATCCAAGTCTGAAGACTTGATTCTTACTGAAAACATTAGGCACTAAGAAAATGCTCAGAATCACTCATGCACACAGCTAGATATATTAAAGAATGTAATCGGAACAGTTACAAGTTGAAGGACTTACACAGAAATGTTGGGAAAGAGACAGTTTTTATCTTCAGAAAAATACTGAGATGACCTAGAAAAGTTACACACAATGAAATTATAAACATAGAATACTAGAACTGGAAGGGACCTCAAGAGGTCATCAAGTTCAGTCCCCTGCCCTCATGGCAGGACCAAATACTGTCTAGAGTCTAGACCATCCCTGATAGACATTTGTCTAACCCACTCTTAAATATCTCCAGAGATGGAGATTCCACAACCTCCCTGGGCAATTTATTCCAGTGTCTGACTACCCTGACAGTTAGGAACTTTTTCCCTAATGTCCAACCTAAATCTCCCTTGCTTCAGTTTAAGCCCATTGCTTCTTGTCCTATCTTCAGAGGCCAAGATGAAGAAGTTCTCCCTCCTCCTTATGACACCCTTTTAGATACTTGAAAACTGCTATCATGTCCTCCCTCAATCTTCTCTTTCCTAAACTAAGAAAACCCAATTATTTCAGCCTTCCTTCATCGGTCATGTTCTCTAGACCTTTAATCATTCTCGTTGCTCTTCTCTGGACCCTCTCCAATTTCTCCACATCTTTCTTGAAATGCAGTGCCCAGAACTGGACACAATACTCCAACTGAGGCCTAACCAGCACAGAGTAGTGTGGAAGAATGACTTCAGGTGTGTTGTGAGCAAGACACCTGTTAATGCATCCCAGAATCATGTTTGCTTTTTTTGCAACAGCATCACACTGCTGACTCATTCAGCTTGTGGTCCACTATAACCCCTAGATCCCTTTCTGCCATACTCCTTTCTAGACAGTCACTTCCCATTCTGAATGTGTGAAACTGATTGTTCCTTCTTAAGTGGAGCACTTTGCATTTGTCCTTATTAAACTTCATCCTGCTACCTCAGACCATTTGTCCAATCATTTTGAATTATGACCCTATCCTCCAGAGGATCATGTGACACTACAGAACAACTTCAGTGTATGTTCAGTAGAATATGGGATATACATCCAACTAAAGCTATGTCTAGACTGTTGGCTTCTTTTGGAGGAAGCTTTTCCCTCTTCCCTGTCCAAAGAGCTCTTTCAGAAAAAGGCTTTTATTGTGTGTAACTTTTCTAGGTCATCTCAGTATTTTTTCCTGAAGAAAGGTTTACCAATGTTGGTAAAACCCCTCTGTTCTTTCAAAAAAAAAAAAATTGCAAGAATGGGATTACAATGTGGAAGTGAAGGTTTTTTTCCAGAAAAACAGCTGTTTTTCAGAAAAAACCTCTGCAGTGTAGACATATCCTATATGTATAATCCTACATTAATTTAGATCAAAACTGGAACAGACATTGGGGCAGATTAATCAAAGGAGCAATGACAATGTACTCCAATTGATAAACTGCTCCAAAGTGTAATCAATATACAGAATAGAATACCAAAGGAAGAAACAGCAGTCTGTAGATGAGTCTATTACAAGACACAAATGTCAACAGGATATTTGGACTAGTAACATCCTATAAAATTCCATTTGTGGGTGTTCATTTTTCAGAACAAATAAAATGGGAAGTCAACCAAGCATGAGTGAATGTCAGTATTTTAAAGAAGCCATTAAAAGAAGTTAGAGACATTTATATATATTTCCCCCCCACAGAAAATATTTCCTTGGACAGATATGGCAATTGACACAAGGAACAAAAAAATTGTAGTTGCTGTAAATTACTATATCTAGCACAGAAAGCCTGTGAACACTGTTTTATGGACTATGTATAATTTTTAATAACACTACCCTCCTGTGTTGAGTGTCAAAAAAAAGGGTATCACTCCAATGTCTTTGAAACTGTTGGAGAGAGGAGCATAGCAGCATCAAGGCAGGTAAAATTCTTGCTGCTAAGTGGAAGCTTCTCTGCAGTTTAAAAGGGCATGAAAAGGAGAGGTCACAGCCACACTATGACCACATATTCTGGCAAACCCCTGGGACAGTTCCACTTGGAGTTAATGGTCATCACTGACAGACGACTACACAAACATACAATCACTAACAGCACTAATAGGCTCTTCAGCTCATGAGTTAATCAAAAGGAACAATCTAGATAGTTGACTAATCAAGAGACATAATGACAATGAGATTAATGAAATTAAAGATTTATGAACTAATTTGTCCTCTTTCTTCACATAACCATGCACCATGTCTATCTGCATCAACATTTTAACCAATAAATGTAATGAAAGATTTTAAGCATAAATGTGGTGGGGTAAATTTAGCCATCCTAGCCCAGATATGTAAAAGAACTGTGTTCCATCTCAACCAAGCAAGTGATCCACTCTTTTGGGGTAAATGTACACTGTGGTGCTATTTCAGGATACTTCTGGTAACTCAAAACAGCTATTCTGCATCTTTTGAGCAAGCCCATTATTTCAAAATATTATGGGCTCACTATTGTGATGTCCCTTTTAACCTCATTCCATGAGGAGTAAGGGACATTTTGGAACAGTGTCCTATTTTGAAATTTGGCCCAGTGTAGATGGCTTATTTCATAATTTAGTGCTATTTCAAAATTGACTCAAAATAAGCTACACAATTTGCATAACTCAAATTGCACAGCTTATTTTGAGCTACTGGTGCTGTGCAACTTGTATTCTCTGTTTAAAAAAAACACTCTAGGACTGACCTTTATGGTACTGAAGGGAAAATAACTTACTAAAGGGTAAATGGTTCCTTCAGATAGGCAAAGATTCAAGTCTCTGGAAAGGCATATGAAGAGTTATGCACTGCAGCTGTCCTGGCCTATGGATAAGATTAGCAGACTTCTGTTTCCATTGTCATCAATTAAGGTCCCAGAGACAAGTACTAGCTAAAAAAAAAAATAAGAATAAATTGGGAGGAGAGAAGAATAAAAACCATTGGAATGATGACACCAGATGAAGGCCTTGGGAAAATGGACTCATACTCTGGTCAGGAAGCAATATACAACTCCACCCATGGATGGCCAGATATGGCCATAAACTAGGATAAATTAACACAAATGCTGAGTTTATGTATTTTTTGAGGAGCAGCTACAGTATATAAACTGTTCATTATTGAAATCATTTTATTATGTTCGATTTAGTTCCATTATGGGAGGTTTCCAAATCTTAAAGGTCCTTTGAAGATCTTCCATAGAAATTTTTACAAACTTGTACAGTATTTAAAAGAACCTCTCTTCTAATCATGGAGCATGATTGTCTCAGTAAATGCAAAATAAACCTATAACATTTTGTACCAAATGCAAAATGTAGCTTGTCAAAAACAGTTAAGACACTAAAGCCTTCCTGCAGTCTTCATTCCCTAGCCTTTGATCTCATCTTTCACTTCATGGTGATACTTGCCGTGGGTGTTTGGTTGACAATAGTATAGAAAGGAAAGAGAAAGTATGTACTTTCCAAAGTCTTAGACCTGCACAATCTAAAAGATTGTAGTAAAAAAATCCAGTAGTGTTCTGATTTACTCTCAGGCTGCTAACATTCAAAGCAGTTCAGGAACATAAATGAACATAAGAATAAAAGAACGGCCATACCAGGTCAGACCAAACGCCCATCTAGCCCAGTATCCTGTCTGCTGACAGTGGCCAGTGCCAGATGCCCCAGAGGGAGTGAACAGAATGGTAATCATGTGATCCTTCTCCTGTCATCCATTTGCAGACAAATGAGTTTATGTAGGATTGCTTTAAAATTCATAAAGAGATTTAGGAAAAAATGCAGCCATGTTATCTTCCTACAGTATTCAAAAAAGCTGATAAGTCCTCTTGATACAGGCCAAGAACCATATATGACTTCCCCTATTATTATTACTTGTATTACTATAGAACCTAGAAGCTCCAGTCATAGATGGGGGTTTCATTATGCCAGGAATTATGCCAACACAGTAGAGAAAGACTGTCCCTATTCTGAAGAGCTTGCAGTCTAAGGTAAGATACAAACAGATGGACTTAGACAGATGCGATACAGAGAGAGAGAACATTTGTTACCATGATAGGCAGTGGCCTCCGCACACCAGCAGAGTAGCTTTAGTTTAGCTGAATTCCCCATGTAAAAAAGCCACAGGTGGTAAAACTTCTGATTACTGACTGTTGTTCTCCTTGTTTCCTCCTCCCTATTCTCTCAGCACCCCTGACATCTCCACTCAACCATGCATGCACACTGCTACATCCCTGCTGATCATCCCCTCATCTACATATGTAGGAGATGCATGGTGCATATATTGGAGTGGGAAGGGATGTTAGAGGATTAACAAAAAACTGGAAATATAGGGAACAAGACTAGGGGGATTTACAGTGATGTTAATATAACCATATGAGCTAATTACGGTAAAGTTGTAGATTATGTGGAATAAGGGCAATAATTGTGTGTTTAACCCTTAACATGCCTTATGTCCAAGATTCCAACACAGTATGTGGTGTGATGTTTGTGTGGACTGTGGGGGTTTAGATGAACAAAGAAAAGTGAGAAAAATGCAGACAAAATTTCTAGAGGGGAATATTTTAAAATTATTTACATGTTAGTAAGCATCTTTCTAAAACATGTACATAGATAATTTATGCTTCTGAAGTATTTATCTGACAAATACAGACAGTAATTTAAATTAAAGGATTTTAGCCCTTCTAAGTGAAAATCTCAATTTACCCAGGGGTTATGCTTCAGGCCAGAATTCAAATAGATCTTTTTAGCTTCTCTCAGCCATCTGAGAGATTTGCACCAAACTTATTTCTTTCCAAATTTCTTTGCACAGAGCTGAAATTCGTGATAGTACAGCAAGATTTTAACCACAGTAAAACTCAGCCACATGCTACCTCTTTGTTGCTTTCTGGACTAAGGGCAGAGACAGGACCTCACTGAGAAATCCATCTCAAGGAATATCAGTTGTTCTCTTCAAGAAGAAAGTGGAACAGGATGGGACTTGCCACATCCTGAAGTTCCCAGGCAGTCCTTTACCCTCTCCCCAATCATACACCTTCCACTGCTCTGATAAAGATCCCCAATGAGATTCCCTCAGGAAGTTATATTAACCTGAAATATGGACCAGTTAGGTGCACAACTACTCCTCCTCTAGGATCCTAAACATGGGAGGCTCCCAGAATCTGAGATGCAGATAAACCCTCAGTCTCTATCTAGACTACACAAGATTCAAAAATTCCTGTAGAATTTGCATATTTTCTTCCGCTCTCACTTTTGAAAGTGGAAAGTGAAAGTAATCAAGGCGCTTTTTTTCCAGCAGCCCCCCCGCCCCTTTTCCGAAAAGCCATTTTTCCCCCTCAAAAAAATGAGGTTTACGTGGCTTTCAAAAAGGGAAGTTGCCCCCAAAAAAGTCTGGATTACTTTCACAAGCTCTGCTTTTGAAAGGGAGATCATAAGATATGCTAATTCCAGTATATTGACACTTTGTGGGTTTGTCTAGACAACACTAATGACCACACTGCAGTTAAACAGCTTTTTAGCCTGTGCTCTGCAAGCCCAAATCAGATGCAGATTTTTAATTGCAGTGTGGACCTACCCTAAGGCACAAAGAGCTTAAGGGTTAGATTTCCCAAAGCAGTCAGCTTTGTTCTAATAGTACTGTTCTTATTGCAGACCATGGGAATTTTATCATCAATTTTAATAAATGGACAGTTAGGCCAATGCTGATCACTCTTGAAAACTCTAAGCCCTGGTCTACACTTAATAACCTTCCCCCCCCCCCCCCCCCCCCCCCCCCCCCATTTCAAAATCAATCAGTGGAGCGTTCACACTACCAAGCCACTTCACATTACTGAAATAACAGGCCAGTTATTTTGAAATCCATACTCCTGCTTTCCTTGGGAATAAGCTTATTTTGAAATAGTTATTTTGGGAGTTCTCAAATTTAGTTTATTTTGAAATAATTTTAGTGTAGACATGCCACAAGTGATTTGAAAATAGCCATATGGAAAGTCTATGGCAGAGCCACAAATCACTCCTACATCTAATGAACCCCAGTCTGTAGTAAGAATGCTAATCAGCAAGGCCATCTAAACACAAATCTGAGTGCACGGATTAGATAATCATTTTTCTCATTTGCATCCCTAGGTGGAGATTTGAGTTGAAAACTTCATTCAGATCACAGGGGTGGTGTCTGAAAACTGACCAAAAAATTAACCTGTAACTTTAAAGCATAGTCTCATCCAATCAACTTTCATGTACAATTCAAACTCTTATGCTGCACACACAATTAAAGAACAAAGTTGTGTTGCACTGAAAAGACAATAAGGGATTGGATAATAAGTAATTTACAAGTATCTCAAAGTAAGAGAGATCAACACAATGGAGAGTAATGGAAAAAGCATGCCCACTGACGGGGGGGGGGGGGGGGGGGG
>JANRFK010001234.1:65354509-65367272 GCA_030068395.1 Apalone spinifera
TAATGGGTGCAGTTGCCTATGGCCTTGGGCTCCTAAGCGCCACTGCTGTGACTGTGGCAATGGAAAGAACCTCAGGCCCTTTAAACCACCGTCAGAGCACTGTGGCTCTGAAGGCTGAGGGGGTTGTACCTGTCTAGGTGGCATGGGTGGCTGGCTTCCCAGTTCTGCCCCTTCTGCCTGAGGCCTTGCCCCTTCTGAGCGCACCAAGCTTGCCCTACCCCTTACTTTCCCCTCCCTCCCCCACAGCGAATGCACACACAGGGGCCCACAGAGGCTACCCTGCCGAAATGAAGAAGGTTCTGCTGGCACAGTAAGCAGAATAGTTTTTGATGCTACTTGATGGCTAAAAGCAACAGCAATATATTTTTCTGAATTTTAAAATGCCAGAACAGAACCACAGACCTATCCTCAGCACAAGAAATGAGCCCATGAGGTCCCTGGATAATGGTAATGTCATTATCTTTATGAGGTTTTTGAGGATGGCTGCAGAAAGGGGAGTAACAGATTGCCATAGAACTAGAACAGTGGTAGGGAATTTTTTTGGGGGGGTGGAGGGACAACACTAAGATTTTGGTAAGTGGTCAAGGGCTGCACTTTTCTATGGAGGGAGTGCAGGGTCTGGGACAGAGGTTAGGTACAGAAAGGAGCTTGGGGTAGGAGACTGGAGTGCAGGAAACAGTTTTGGATCGGAGAGGGTGTTTGGGTAAAGGGGAGGGTTGGAACCTAGGACAGGGATTGGGATGCAGAATCCAAGAGGGGATATATGTACAGAAGAGGATTCCAGCCTGTCAGAACTAAGTGATTTTGCAGGGGAGTGGAAGGCAGCGCACAAAGCCTCTCCTAACCCTACAACTCAGAGCCACAGGGAGCAGCTAGCCACTTTGTGGCACTGTTGTGATACATGGGTGGGCAGGCCAGATTAAAAGGCTTGGTGGGCTGGTTCCAGCCCCGGACTGTATCTTGCTGGCTCATGCCATAGAAGGTCTGATACCAGAGAATGGTATCAGAGATGTGACGTTTCTCTACATTTGCAATAGAAAAAAAGTCACAGGCCAGATTGCGTCTTGGACAATCAAAGAAAAAACAGAATTGAGATGTGTATAATCATAAATAGCTGACACCCTTCTTGTTGATGTGATGAAAACTCTATGGCAGTTCACACGAGGTAAGGGATTTCGGGTTTTATTTTAAAATGCCAATGCTAGACAAAACCCTGGGGAGAAAATGTACTATCTGGTCCCAAACATAAAGCCAATTTCTACTGTCATTAGTACCTGTGTTGTTATGTTTGTGCAGTCCTCCAAATATGAGCAAGGGCAGAATTTGGTTCCAGTGTATTAATAATGACAATTAAAGTTTGCTGATCCTCCCAGTCAAGGTAGTAATTGCCAATTGTGAAAGGCAACTCTCCATGAGTAATTCAGAACTTAACTATTCAAGTAGTGAGAATTTTCAGAATTACTTCTGAAGCTCAAAAATGTAGCCATGGATTATTCTAGAGCCTCAGGTTTTTTATATCCTCTGTGAAAGTGTACTGCAGTGGAAAATATCCCCTATAGCATGACTCCATACAGAAAGACATGGTACTTGAAAGCTGCTGCATATTTACATAAAACAAAGCTTAAACAGATAGCTAAAAGGCTGCTAATGGGGTCTGGTTGCCTTTGCTAACAGAATTTTCAGAATGTCATTGGGTACTGAAGGTATTTATTGTACATTAAGAGCAAATGGTTCCATGGAGTGCTTTAGATTTATTTTATTAAAATTTGTCTCTGAAGCTAACTTAGAAAGGCTTGGAGATGAGAGACTTCTACCCTAATTATAACTCTAATTTTGTCCAAAAAACCTTCTGATCACATTTGGAAAGCATGGGCTGAAATGCTGCATTGAACTCTTACTTTAACCATGGAAATTTGGGGTATGTCTAGACTACAGGCTTTTGTCGACAGAAGTTTGTTGACAGATACTGAGCATCTAGACTACATCCAGTTCTGTCGACAAAGCAAGCCTCTTTGTCGACATGACAGTGTCGACGCAAAGGACAGTGTAGATGCAACACCACCTTTTGTCACCAGAACTGTCGGCAAAAGGCATTATTCCTCGTAGAATGAGGTTTACAGCTGTCGACAAAACTGCTGAGTACTGGCAATGTTATGTCAACAGAACTCAGCTGCAGTGTAGATGCACATATAGTTTTGTAGACAAGAGTGAACTTTTGTCGACAAAACCCTGTAGTCTAGACACACCCCTAATGTCTAAAAAGGGGGAAGAGGTTAGAGCACAAGGGCTACGTCTACATTGGCGCGCTTTTGCCCGATCATTTTCGGGCATAAGGGCTTTGCGCAAAAGGGTTTTTCTTGCGCAAGACGGGCCAGTGTAGACAGCCCCGTCTTGCGCAAGAGCCTGGTCCGCGAAAATGGCAGATCATTAGTTATGCAAATGGGGCTCAGCGATATTCTAACGCTAAGCCTCATTTGCATAGCTTTGGCGCAAAAGCGCGCCAATGTAGACGTAGCCAAGTTGTTTTAATACAAGAGGACAACACCGATGAAAACTAATGACAGGCAGAAAGACGATCCTTAAACTTGACTGAGGGGGAGAGAAGGCTTTTTTTTTTTTTTAAGTGGGATAAACCAAGAATGCAGGTGAGCCCATGGGGCCCTGCGTGGGCTGGGGCCGGTAGAGGTCAAGCCCCCTTGCACTCACCACGGGGAAGTGAAAGCCACAAGGAAGCAGAGCAATTTAGCAGCCTGCTGTGCTTCAGTGTCATCTCCCAGACTTGTCCCTCAAGGGAAGGGGCTTAAGGGAAGAGGTGCAATGTGGGGCAGGGGCAGAACAGAGGCTAGACTTGGAGGAAAGTTATGGACACATGTCCAGGCTGCACAGACTCATGCCAGCAGCTGTGTATGGGCCAGACTGTGGAACTGCTCGGACCATAGATGGCCTGCAGGCTATGAGTTAAAGGGGACAATACTCTAAAGACATGACTGTAGTATATTGATATAATTTATACCTTTGAAAGGGAAATCCTACAACAGATGTCCAGCTGCAGGAAGACACCAAAAAAAAGTTTAGACAATCTTTGTATCTCAATTTCCAACTTTGCTTTATGTATTTTTTAAACAAGCATTAAACTAACAAAGTTGGGTGAAGCCACACTGTCTACCAGCTCTTTAGAACAACCTTTCCAGACTGTTCCCCTTTTAGGGCACCAGTTTGTCTTGAGTACAGTATGATTGGGGCTAATTTGGCTACAACAAATCAGGAAAGAGATCTTGGAGTTATTGTGGATAGTTCCCTGAAATCTTCCACACAGTGTGCAGCAGCAGTCAAAAAGGCAAATAGGATGCTAGGAATAATTAAGAAAAGGATAGAAAATAAGACCCAGAATATCTTACTGCCCCTGTATAAAACTATGGTACGACCACATCTTGAATACTGTGTACAGGTGTGGTCTCCTCACCTCAAAAAAGATATTTTGGCCTTGGAAAGGGTTCAGAAAAGGGCAACAAATGATTAGGGGTTTGGAACGGGTCCCATATGAGGAGAGGTTAAAGCGACTGGGACTTTTCAGTTTAGAAAAGAGGAGACTGAGGGGGGATACGATAGAGGTATATAAAATCATGAGTGGTGTGGAGAGGGCGGATAAAGAAAAGTTATTTATTAGTTCCCTAAATAGAAGAACTAGAGGACACCAAATGAAATTAATGGGTAGCAGGTTTAGACTGCTAGTATAACTTTAAAAAACACACACAACTATCCTTATGAGACTTTAGCATATCTGGGGATATTCTGGTGCTCTTTTCATCTGGAATTTTACATAATTGTGGTTGCTTGTACCAGTTTTACTATACCCATATCTACTGTTGTTGATGCTCATGTTATTACCACTGATGACCAGGTTTGGTAATTTGATTAGCACAATTATCTCAAAAAATTCTATAGATGTTAATTCTACAATTGAATTTCAACAAAAGTTTTATCAAGTCCTACTATTCATATTAATAAATGAATAAAAAGATCCAGGAATAGTCTGAAGATTGGAAGTGTATAACTCACTTTCTTTGGGGGTTCAAATAAAAAAAACAAATGGCTGGTTTTATGTTCAATATTTTCTGCCTGTGAAATTCTCAGCAAAATCTGGAAGTGAATCCTTTTGCTAAGTCTGGTTTAAAAAATTTAGCTACATTCACTGAATAAAAATCACATGTTGTACATCACATGGTAGGTTTTCCCAATTCTTGATCAGACAAGGAGTACATAGAATACTAGAACTGGAAGGGACCGAGAGACCAACTCCAGTCCCCTGCCCTCATGGCAGGACCAAGCACCTGACAGATGTTCATCCAACATGCTCTTAAATATCTCCACAGATGGAGATTCCACAACCTCCCTAGGCAATTTCAGTGTTTAACCACCCTGATAATTAGGAAATTTTTCCTAATGTCCATCGTAAGCCTCCCCTACTGCAATTTAAGCCCATTGCTTTTTGTCCTATCATCACAGGCCAAGGACAAGAATCTCTCTCCTTCCTCCTTGTAACACCCTTTTACATACTTGAAAACATCTCTCATGTCCCCTCAGTCTTTTTTCTAAAATAAAAAAGCCCAATTATTTCAGTCTTTGTCCATAGGTCAAGTTCTCTAGACCTTTAATCAATTTCTCCACACCTTTCTTGAAATGTGGTGCCCAGAATGGGACACAATACTCCAATTGGGACCTGATCAGTGCAGAGTAGAGCAGAAGAATGACTTCTCGTGGGTTGCTCACAACACTCCTGTTAATGCACCCCAGAATCAGGTTTGCTTTTTTTGAAACAGTGTCACACTGTTGGTTCATGTTTAACTTGTGGTCCAGTATGACCCCTAGGTCCCTTTCTGCAGTACTCCTTTCTAGATAGTATGTGTGAAACTGATTGTTCTTTCCTATGTAGAGTACTTTGCATTTGTCCTTATTATACGTCATCCTGTTTACCTTAGACCACTTTGAATTATGATCCTATTCTCTAAAGCAGTTGCAACCCCTCCCAGCTTTGTACCATCTGCAAGCTTAATAAGCGTACTCTGTCAATATCTGAATCATTGATGAAGATATTGAACAGAACTGGTCCCAAAACAGACCCTTGTGGAACCTCACTTATGCCCTTCCAGCATCACTATGAATCGTTAATAAGTACTCTCTGAGCATGGTTTTCCAGCCAGTTATGCACCCACCTTATAGTAGCCCCCTCTATATTGTATTTCCCCAGATTATTGATAAGAGGGTCATGCAAGACCATCAAATGCTTTACTGAAGTCTAGGTATACCATGTCTACCACTTCTCCCTTATGCACAAGGCTTTTTATCCTATCAAAGAAAGCTATCAGATTAGTTTGACATGATTTATTCTCTACAAATCCATGCTGGTTGTTACCTATCACCTTATCTTCATCTGCAAACATCTATAATGCCCTAATTATTTGCTCCATTATCTTTCCTGACACAAGAGTTAAACTGACTAGTCTGTAGTTTCCTTGATTATTCTTACTTCCTTTTTATAGATGGGCACTATATTTGCCCTTTTCCAGTCTTCTGGAATCACTCCTGACTTAAATGTCTTTTCAAATATGATAGCTAAAGGCTCAGATACCTCCTCTATCAGCTTCTTGAGTATTCTAGGATGCAATCCATCAGGCCCAGGTGACTTGAAGAGATCTAACTTTTCTAAGTAAATTTTAACTTGTTCTTTATTTTAACTCCTAAATTTTCCATGAGCATGCACTATTTTAGGAATCCCATCACCAATAAATCCTCTTGGTGAAAACCAAAACAAAGATGTCATTAAGCACCTCTGCCATTTCTAAGTTTCCTGTTATTGTTTCTCCCTTTTACTGAGCAATGCACCTACCCTGTCTTTGATCTTCCTCTTGCTTCTTATATATTTGTGGAAAATCTTCTTGTTACCCTTTGTGTGTCTAGAAAGGCAAAGGCACAAAAAGAGCTCAGTGTATCTAATTTTGCCCCTGCATATTTGTGTTATTTGCTTTAATTTGACCTAGTTTACATTTTTATATGACTTTTTTGACTTTTATATCAAAAAAAGATCTCCTAGTTATGCCAAGGTGGTCTTGTCATACTTTCTATTTTTCCTGTGCAGTGGGACAGTTTGCTTTTGGGCCCTTAATAACATCCCTTTAAAAAACTGTCAACTCTTAGTTTTGCATCCCATGGGACCTTTCCTACTAGCTCTCAGTTTACTAAAAATCTGCCTTCCTGAAATCTATTGTCTTTATTTTGCTGTTCTTCCTTCTACCATTCCTTAGAATCATGAACTGTATAATTTCATGATCACTTTCACCCAAGCTGCCTTCCAGTTGGAAATTTTCAACTAGTTCCTCCCTATTGATACCCCCCTCCCCATAGCTGCCTCAACCTGAAATAAAAAATTGTATCCAATAAATTCTTGGACTGCATTGGAGAATCTATGTCCTGGTGTGCTAAGTTTCCCCAGCATATCTGGACAGTTGAGATCCCCCATCACCACCAAATCTTGTACTTTGATCATTGTTGTTTAAGAAAGCCTCATCCATCTCTTCTGGCTGGGTAGGTGGTCTGTATTAGACCCCTAGCATGACAACACCCTTGTCTTTTACCCCTTTTAACTTAAGCCAGAGACTCAACAAGTTTGTCCCATGTCCATCTCAACCTCAGTCCAAGTGTGTACACTTTTGTATAAAGCAATACCATCTCCCTATCTTTCCTGAGCAATCTGTACCCTTCTATAACAATATTTCAATCGTGTATTATCCCACCAAGTCTTTGTGATACCAACTACCTCATAGCTGTGTTTATTTATTAGCACTTCAAGTTCTTCCTGCTTATTCCCCATATTTCTTACATTTGTATATAGGCATTGTATATACATTTGTATAAGATACTGATTTGACTTTGCCTCTTAGTTCTGCCTTGTCTGTCCTTTACCGATGCTATTATAGCCCATTCTCCTTCCCATTTCTGACCCATCTCCCAGTTTCCATGTTTTTCACCTACCTGTGATCTTTGGTCACCTGCCCCATGAAACCTAGTTTAAAGTCCTCCTCACTAGGTTGGGCAGTCTTCCCCTTCCTCTAAAGAAAAGCTCTATCCCTGCTTAGTAGTCCTTCTTGGAACAACATCCTGTGGTAGAGGAAGCCAAAGCCCTCCTGTCAACACCACATTTGCAGCCAGACATTCACCTGTCTCTACCTGGTCCTCCACCTTTGACAGAAAGGACAGAAAAGAATACCACCTATGCTCCAAACTACTTCAGCCGTATTCCCAAAACCCTGTAGTCACTCTTGATCGGCTCAAGGTCAAACCTTGAAGTAACATTTGTGCCTACATGGATGAGTAGTATGGGGTAATAGTCAGAGGGCCATATAATCCTCAACAATCCCTCCGTAGCATCTCAGATAGGGGTTCCTAGCAGGCAGCATACCACCTGAGATGACAGGTCAGGGCAACAGAGGATGCCTCCATCCCCCTCAGAAGAGAGTCTCCAACCATCACTACCCTACATTTCCTCCTCCCAGTGCTGGCTTCGGACCTCCCAGCCTTGAGGGTGCAAGGCTTCTTTTCCTCTTTAGGAGTGATTCCTTATTGCCTGCATCAAGAACGGCAAAACAGTTCTCCAGATCCATGATGAGAGGGTTGGGAGCAGGGGAGTGAAGCACTGTCTGCTGCAAGTAGGGACAAGCTGCCTGAAACAGAGCCATCTCCTCCACCAGTAGCGTGTCAACAGTCTTTCGTAACTGAATAGCGTTTTCAGCCTCGTGATCTCCACATGAATACTCTCCAGGAATTCCTCATAGGCTCAGCCTAATCACCTCCTCCTGTAGCTCTCCCACCTGCTTCTTGAGAGATTCCACCAGCAGGCACCTTCCACATTGGATGGTCTCCCCAGCCTGGATTTCTGTAACTGGGAATTGCAAGCCACAGTCCCTGCAAAGCCACATGAGGATCTGAGTAGAGGCATCCATGGTCAGTTTGGCTACAGGGGCTGTGGGTCTTCCTAACCATATTAGGACTCCCTCAACTCTGCTGTCTGCAGCCCTCTTCCCACTTCACTCCCCTGGTTGTTCTGCTGCAGGCTTTAAAAGCCTGCTTGTGTAGGTCAGGCCTACCCTCTCATTAGCTACATTAGGGGAGGCTGATCACAAGGGTGAGTGAAGCTGATCAAGGGTAACCAAGGGAACAAAGGATCAACCATTCCCAGACACCCAATCCCAACTGCCACAGTAACTGAAGTCACTTAAAACAGAAACAAAATGCTCAAAAGACTCACATGGTCAAGAGGACCACCAATAGTGCAACTTAAAGTTGGACTCAGAGGGTGATCTTCACCTTCCTCACACAAAGCCTACATAAAAAGTTTTTGCAGGGAAATTGTGTCGGGGGCAAGAAAATAATCACTACAATTCACGGATAAACTGCAATGCAATCAATTCATAAAATCTCTATGTGGCAGTTTTGCGCTAATGGGCACCATCACAAATATACCTATTGAATGTTTCCTATAGGACAATAGCTTTAGTGTTGAAGTCTTGGTCTATCCCCAGAGCAGCTTCAGAGTCAGTATAAAGCTCAACTGTACATCACTCAGGTGGTGCAGTATATTGCATGTAGTTCGTCAACAGGGCATAAGCAGTGTCAGAGCTCTCTGCAGAGAGCTTAATCTCATCCAGCTCTTGTTTGCTAAACTGTATAAACTGAATTTACAAAAACCAAACCACTACAACAAATTTGTTTCTTCGTACACAGAATAAATGATCTTTATGTAGGTAGGGTAGGAATGCAGGTAAGAAGGGATCAAGGAAGATATGTTGTTGCTAAGTTGTGCTTTGGTTAACCTCCATCCTCGAGTGAACGCTATTTTAGTTTTGCAGTTTTCAGATTTACATGACTGTTGCGACAAATGCAAACACACACACACACACACACACACACACACAAAGAGCCCTATGATGTTTTTCCTCACAGCAAGTCAAAGAGAGGTACTATTTATAACTGCTGTTTCCCAACACCAGCCAAAAGACGAGGCATGTCAGCAGCAGTAAAAAAGGCAGCAGCTTATCACACAAGCAGAATGCATCCAGAAGTAGTACTATTTCTGATGGGCTATTAACGAGATTCACAGGCTAGGTCTAGACCGCAGACTTCTGTCAGAAGAACCTTTTTCAGAAGAGATCTTCTGAAAAAAATTCTTCCAAAAGACAGCGTCCACACAGCAAAAGCACATTGAAAAAGCGATCTGCTTTTTCGAAAGATAGCGTCCACATTGAATGGACGCTCTCTCACATTTAAGCTGTGATTCCTATGGATGGAGTGGCCACTAGGGCACCTGTGCTTTTTCCTCTTTTCAAGAGAACTCCCTCTTCCCCATCCACACACGCCTTTTTTCCCCCCAAAAGAGCTCTTTCAGAAAAAGGGTTCTTCCTCATAGAAAGAGGATTACCAATGCCGGTAAAAACCCACTATTCTTTTGATTTACTATCGGAAGAACATGATTGCACTGTAACTCAGGTTTTGTTGGAAAAAAACTCTGTAGCGTAGCATACCCACAGTGAGCAAAATAAGTTCAGTTTACATCAGGGGCAGGAAACCTCCCATGTTCAGTACTCACATGATTTGTCAGGGTTAGTCACTGGTGGGCCATAAGATGGTTTATTTACCCAAGTGTCTGTAGGCACAAAGCCCTATAGCTCTCAGTGGCCACAGTTCACTGTTCCCAACCAACGGGAGCTACAGGAAGTGGCAGTCCAGGCCACCACCACTGCCCAGGAATGGCAAACCGCAGCTACTGGGAGCTGCAAGCAGCTGTACCCATGGACACTCAGGTAAAACCACCTGGCAGTCCATCAGTGGCTAATCCTGATGAATCACATGTGGCCCACGGGCTGGAAGTTCCCCACTCCGGTATAAGCTAGAATCACCATTATGAAAGCACTACCTACAAACAGAGACCTGCTGCATCAAAATTAAATTGAAACTTAATATGTACTATGGACTAAGTCACCAGAGACCAGGGTCAGATGTTAACATGCAGGTCTGACCAGGGTCAGATGTTAACATGATAAAAGGAGTGTAAATAAATGTAAAATGTGACATTAAAAAGCAGAGAGCAAGAGAGCATATTGAATGATACTGCAGTACGAAGAATTAATTGGCAAAGAGGATAGCCACACAAACTATATTTTAATCATCAAACAAGCATAATCCTTTGAGGGCCATAGCAGCTAGAGTGACCACAGTTGACATCACACCAAACATCACTGAAGTGAAATTCCAGGATCTGGCTTAATTATGCAAATCACGAATTTGAGGCAGCCGTACCAGGTGTAGTCAGGGCATGCACCAGTGCCAGCCATCCCAAATGAAAACCAATAAATGGTTACACCGTAGCACTCTAGGACATTCTGTACGTGCTATACATTTTAGAGATTTTGGCGGCACGTTAAATAGGAAGTGGGACCTTTTTATCTTGTCCTTAAACTTGTAAAATCACGTCTCATCCATGCAGAGCTGCAGAAGCTCCTTCACAGCCGCATGTGAATTTCCCTAGGTATAACAGACTCAGGCATCTCTGTCTTCCTGTTGCTTAGCATTGGCTACGTGAAATTGCCACAGAAGATCCCAGCACATAGGGTATTACAGGGTGTGCTGGGGCAAGCTAAAAGGAGGAGGCATGTCAGGGTCATGGAAGCATGGCTGAGGCTAATTTCTGTGCCCTGGAGATTCCCTGCTGCCAGTGTCCACAGGGTCTATGGTGGAAAGAGGCAGAAGTCAGGGCAGATTACATACTATTGTAGCCTGAACTGGGGTCAAATACGTCTGCATCTCAGGAAAGATACACCCCCTCCCCTTTTCAGTTTCTCCACCAGGCTCTACTGCAGAGGGACAAATTCCTCTCTGTACGTTCTGCTCAAAGGAAGAAAAAGCATGTAACTCACTCACGTTTCACAGTTTTTAGTTACCCAAAATAAAACAGATTTGTCGAAGAACGTTGGCTCTGCAGCATATTCCCTCTTCACTCTGACCTCCATGGAAATCCCTCAAGAGCTCTTGTGGGTTCAAGCTCTCTGCATCTATGGGGTGAACACTGAACTAACAAGAGACAGAGGTTGCAAGATTGTTTTGCATCCTCCACTGCAAGAGCAAATGGGGCTGTCAGCTTCCACTACAAAGCCATGCACCTCAGATGATCCACAGTCTGACAGCCAGCCTCCAGCACACCAGGCCCTCCATCTCCACATGACAAAGACATTTCACAGACAATTCTGCCATTCACATCACACACCAGTGAAGAGAGAAAGCAAGACCCTCAGATTTTATTTGGTCTTTAACATGAAATCTGTAGGCATTTGCTCATTTAAGAATCTTAGGATCTGGCTCTCAGCCATTTTTTAGTCATCATTAATCTCATCTTCCATGTTTATTAATGGACCTACATTTATAAAACCCCTTCTCATTTTTCCCTTAACGCCTTTGCTAGAATTAATTTGTTTTGGTTTTTTGTTCTGCCTTTATTGCTTTCCCTCGTTAGTTTAGTCAACTGAGAATTCTTGTTTGGTTGCCTCCCATTTCCCTTTTCTTTTAGAGGTGTTTTTTCCTTACCTCCAATGTTTAATAGTCCCTCATGAAGCCACCTTAGACTGTTTTCATATTTTTTTTAATGGAAATGTGTCCTGTTTAGCATAAGTGTACTGTCTTAGGATTAGTTAATTTCTTTACTGCACTGGGGGATTTTTGTTATTCCTCCCTTTCATTTACTGATTAAATTTCTTAATTTCCCTTGGATTTGCTTTTATTAATTCTAAAACTCCTATAGTGTTGCATTTATTACAGCATTTCTTACTATGCTGAATTAAGCTTGTAGTCACAATTTTAAATTTCTATTTTTCATATACTCTAAATCACTTCTGTCCTATCAGAAAAAAAAAACTACACACACAAAGTCTGTTTTCCTGGTCACCTGATCAATGAGAAGATCTCAGCCATTAGTAATTATCTTTGAAAAGTTATAGACTTGGAGAGATTCCAGAAGACTGGAAAAGGGCAAATATAATGCCAATCAAAACAAATGGAAATAAGGACAACCAAGGGAATTAGACCAGTCATCTTAATTTCCATACTTAGAAAGATAATGGAGCTCAATTAAGCGCAGGTTGAATCTTCCTGGCCCAGCACCTTCAGGGCCTGACTAGTCCTGGATGAGGGATTTTGCCGGACCAGGGGAAGTCATTTCTGTCCTCCCCCTGCCACTGGCCTCCCCAGCCCTGGCCCAGCCACCACCTTCCCCGCACCAATACTCCCCTCCCTGATAGCTCCACTAGGCTTCCCAGTACCAAGAGGCATGCCTCTGTGGGGCTGCCTTGCCAGATCCCAGCCTTCAATGGGGACTCTTGGGTCCGGGAACATCCATGGTTCCACCAGATCACAGAATCTCAGTTTAAAAAGGTAATAAGTAACAGTCATCAGGTGATCATCAAGAACAAGTTGTGTCAGACCAAAATGACAGCTTAACGAGCTTGCGGGTGGGGGAGCACAGATGTTTGTCTCATTGTTAGTAAGGCTTCTTTTATGTACTCTTGCATGACCTTAACCCATCTAGGTCCTAGATGGAGCTACATATAAGGTGGGTGAATACTTAGAAAACCATTCCCAGGAAGCAGTTATCAATGATTCCATGTCTTACTGGAAGGCTATGTCTACATTGGCGCGCTTTTGCGCCAAAGCTATGCAAATG